>OY754313.1:16069008-17269008 GCA_963573325.1 Astragalus glycyphyllos | reverse complement strand
CTAAGGTACAGATCATTTGGCGACCACAGTGGGAGCCCGCGCGCTATTTCACCAACTTCATGCCTCCTCGAGCCAAAAAACTTCATTTGGCGATGGCAGGTATGGTAGGCACCAGCGCTGGCCCTCAGCCAGACATAGCCCAGCAGGTCACCGTCACCCTTCCTGCAGACTTGGTTCAAGAACTATGAGATCTACTCTGTGATCGTGATCAAACTTTAGCCCGCCACAACGATCGCTTGACCCAGATAGAAGATCAAGCAGCCTTTCGACGGGCAAACACCGCTCGTGAACTACGGGGTCATAACCATGGTTTCCCTGCTCCGCGGGCAATCCCATCAAGAGGGCACTGTTCGCCGCCACGAAGGCAGTTGGTCCATCGATCTCCCCCCCAAGAAGGGGACAAGGAGGAGAACTTACACCACCAAGGACAACTACGTCCACTTCAGAGTACACGTATTGGCCTGAAGAATCTTCCCATCGGGAGTCTTTTTATGGTTCATCTACTTCACCCACTCGGTCGCGTAGCCGATCAAACGAACGGTACGGCTAATACCATTCGAAGAAATACACAGAAGAAGAGCGACACGGTCATCAGGGGCGGTACCTAGAGGACCGTCCACAGCGCAAAGGAAGAGATGATATGCGCTTGAGGCTGTTCACAAGGGACATAGATGAATACCGCATTCCCCGTTCTCTAGAGAAACCACCCTCTGACCTCAAGATGTACAATGGGGTCAAAGACCCAGATGGTCACCTGAAATATTTTGATCTAATGATGAGGTATAGGGGAGCGTCGGTTCGGTGAAATGCAAAATATTTTCCCTAACGCTAGAAGGGTCAGCACTGGAATGGTTCATAGAATTAAGACCTAACACTATCTCCTCCTGGGAGCAAATGGCCAGAGTATTCACTGCTCACTTCACGACCTCGAGAGTTAAGCCAAAATCCCAAGATATTTTGATCGCTATCAGGCAAAGACCTGATGAGTCCTTGCGTAGCTTCGTGGAACGACTCAATCGAAAGGCTGATCAAGTCAGGAACCTGGATGATAACCAACGATTGTGGTTTTTAAAAACGGGACTCCTCAGGGGAAGTCGGTTTGAGGTTGAGGCCGGGCTACACTTGCCAAGGGATTTGGAGACGTTTCTCCGCAGGTCACAAAGGTTTATGAATTATGAGGAAAGAACGATGGCCATTGAGGCCACTAAGGCAGGAATGAATCAGAGACCACGTGGAGAGCGCTATCAGATAGCAAGGGAAGATTATGGCAGACAACCCAAGGACCAGAAGGTCAGGAGATTCGCAGAGCGCACCAAATTGAACACCTCGTATGCAAACATACTAGCAGAATATGCGAACACAGAGTTTAGGGACATCAAAGCACCAGAACCTCTCGTCCTCAAAGAGGGGCAACGCCCGTCCAAAAAGTACTGCCGATACCACAAAAGTAACGGGCATGAAACTAACAATTGCATGGCCCTCAAAGATGATGTAGAAGCATTGATCAGGAGGGGAAAGCTGACCCAATACGTGAATAAGAATCAAGCTGATGAGTGAGAAGATAGACAAGCTGGTCGATCACCCAGAAAAAGGAAAGCACAGGCTAATGAAGTAGCCAAAATAATAGAAGAGGACGAGGACGATGATATCGTGGATACCAGAAAGTCAAAAGGGAGGCCAGTCGCTATGATAATCACAGGGGGGATTCCAACTGACGCCTCAACGAACAAATCAATGAAGAGAAGATGGGATGGCCACCCATATCAAAGACCCCCCTCCAAGAGACCACCCATATCCTTCGGGGACGAGGATCTCATCGATGGAACACCTAATTATGAGGTACCACTCGTTGTTGTCGCTGTGATGGCAAACATGGAGGTCAGAAGAATACTGATAGACCAAAGAAGCTCAGCAGACATAATCTTTGAAGACCTTTTGGACGTGCTTAAAATATCAAAAGACGATTTGAGACCATACAGAGGCACGGTCTTGACAGGTTTCAATGGAGCATCGACAACACCAGTAGGACGAATTGAATTAATGGTCACCTTTGGGGATGACACAGCAGAGGAACCCCTCTATAGGACGATCAGGACAGATTTCATAGAACTTCCCTGCAAGTCCATTTATCAATGCATCATTGGTCGGCCAACGTTGGCTCGATTAGAAGCCGTGCCATACACTGTCCACTTGAAGATGAAATTCTATACGACGGTTCGGGTGGTCGCCACCATCCCAGCTGACCTGCTATCAGCAAAACGGGCCTTCCTCTTGAGTTTGAAAGACAAAGAAAAAAGGTCAGGAAAGAGATAGAAGAGGCAATGAAAGGTGGCGAGCATGTGAATGTGGCAGATCTGGATGCTCGCTACGACCCAGACAATGAGGAGGAGGAAGGAGACGACCTCCTGACCCGAAAGCTTAAAAAGAGAATCAAACGGCCTGAACCAGATGGAGGGTTCATCCAGGTCCAACTGGGGAGCGACTGACGAGTGCCGAACTCACCAAAATTAATAGAACCGAGCTAAAGACCCTATTTGTAGCACGAGTGCTAACCCGAATTGTTTCCCAATTGACCAACTCAGAAACTCAATCAAATTAAGTATGAAAACTAAAAGTTTGAGGGGGGGTTTAGGCGAGTAACAAAAATATAAAGAAAACAGTGAAAAATTATATCAAAAACAGTTACGTAAGAACAACCAATCCTAGGGAATTGACGAATCTCGGGTTTAAATTATCATAAATCACAAAAGAACCTCCAATATTAATTTAGTTCTTGATTAGTAATTCCACCTAGAAGCCTAAATGAAATTAATGAATTCACTACTAGAAAAGCATCTAGCAAAGGATTAACCAAGGTAAATGAATAAGCATCCACCAAAACCAAGATTAAACATGAAAACCAAAATTCAACCAAGATAAACATTACATCAAACACCTTCAATGCAACATTCATATTCTGCCTCTTCTCCTTAAAAAGAGATTGATGAAGCCATCAACACACAACTTCAAGAATCCAAAGGAGAAGAATAAACACTACATTAACATAGGATTTAACAATACAACTTAGATTTCAAAAACCCAATGATTGATTACAAGTTTAGCTCTCCATTGAGAAAAGATAACTCATAGAAGATAAAGTTGAAGAAGAAAGAAAGTAAAAAGGAAACCCCAAGTTGAAGAAAGCTAATAGCGAAAAGCTTCTCCTATTTTCTTCTCTCCTTTCTGTGTCTCTGTTTCTCTGCGTTTTCTTCACTACTTGAGTCGGTTTTGTGAAATTTTGTGTAATCCCCAACGTGCCCTTTTGAGTCAGCTTCAGTTGGGCACAAAGTTTGCTCAATTTGGGCCACAAATGAGAGAGTTAGGCCCATTTTACTAAAGCATGTTCAGAAATTCAAACAGCACCTCTGTTCTGATTTCCAGCCCAATTATGACCATCAATGAATCCGAATTTGCTCTTGATCTCTTCATCAAAGTTGTAGATACCTATCTTAGCTTTCCAATGATATATGATTCATAATTTTTAGACATCTACATAAAAAGATATGGGCAAAATTCAGAAACAGTGTTAAGATGCTAATAAAGCTGAAAAATTCAATGAGGCCCAAAATAAACCCAAACTTAAGAAATGCATTATATGCTCATCAATTAGGCACAAATTGTGTTTAGATTGAAAATTATGTGTTCATCAGCGACCCAGAGAAAACGGTCAAGATAGGGAGCGACCTCCCTCCGAAAATTCAAGACCAGCGCGTTCAATGCTTAAAGGAGCATGCGGACTTGTTCAAAGCGCTCCTTTGCAATTGCACGAGTGGACAACTCTAAAGCCTCCAGCTCGCTCATAGCTTTGTTAAATTCAGATTCCATATTCTTGAAGTCCTTTTTCAGATCCTTGACTTGTCCCTCCAATCCCTCCACCTTCGACGACAGCTCGGTCACTTTGGTCGTTTCAGCAGTCAGTTTAGTCCTGCATCAACCTTGGCATTCAACGCAGCATCCCGTTTAGTTGTGACCGTGTTGAGAGCCTCTTTGGTTGGTTGGAGGGCGGTCTCAACATCCTTGAGTTTTTTCTTTGTGGCCTCCAGTTCTGCCCGCAGCTTTGTGATGCGATCAAGAGCACAAAGATATTTATCAATCTTATCTATGAGGTCACCCTCCAACCATAAATTCCGATGGACGAGACGCATACCTGCTTGATGTTCGGCCTCCTCTTCCTTGTAGCGAGCAAGTTTAGAAGAGGCCGCCTTGGCGACATCAGACATAAAAAGAAGTGGATCTTCACGGAAGCGATCAAAGTCTGCTTCATTGAGATCGCCCAGATTGAGGGACGACCTCCTCTGAGTTTCTTTGCTTCGCTTTGGAATGGGAGGATTCTGATCGATCTCGACCTCGCTGGTCCCCACAGTGTTTTGGCTTCGGTTTCTTTTCTTTGAGGATGAGCTATTCCCCCTATCAACAATAGAAGGATTCTCCTCGCCCTCCAGATCAATAGTACGGGAAGGAGAAGCGGCAACAGTGACACGTTTCCCTTTCTTCGCCTTTTGGTAGAATGCTTTAAAACCAATGCCTGACATTTTAGCTGTAAAGAAAAAAGGAAACAGGAAACGATCAGAAACAGAAAAAGAAGAGAAAAAACGGTCAAATAAGTAAACAAACAACTAATCACACCAAGTTTATGTTTCGCATGGGCTATGTTATTTGCACGAGCAAAATGGTTGCAGGGAACCGTTCCTCAGGCAACCAGCTCGCCTGGTTTTCTAAGATTCGAACGCTCTCCAGGTCGTACTCTCCCAGCGACCTCCGGATTCTGTAATCAATGGTGGATCGATTATAGTGGAAATGTGTCCAAGCAAGAGGAAATTTTATTGTAGCAATCCCACCTTGGTCGTTCGAAGACCAGACCATCTCGCGAGCACGGTCACAAGCTGGAACAAACCAAATAAACCCGTGCCTCCAAGGCTTAGAAGATTCACAATAGGCCTTAAACAGTTTTGGGGCGTTCTGACGGGTCTTCAATGATACCTGCTCCCATCGCCGTGGCTCACTCTTCAACTCGACCGTTCGACTAACCTCAAATAAAGTAAAGAAGAGGGCGTAGTTGATATCCCGGTCAATCACAGCCATCAACGTCTCAAACGACTTGATGGTTGCCCACACATTGAAATGCAAATGTGAAGGGGTGACCCCCAAGTATCTTAGTATCCGCCTTTGGAAATATGAAAATGGGAGGCGCATTCTTATGTCCCTGAGGGTGTTGGTGAACATGATAAACTTTAAGGTAGAAGGGATGGTGGCCGCGTGTTCTCCCTCGGGGACACCTTTTACTCTCCATTCTTGCTCGCCTGAACCGATCAGCTGCTCGAACCATTTTAACACCTCCTCCCCAGGGGTAAAACAGAGGATTGGCCAAGAATGGCGGACGGACCCATGATCGATCTTCTAAAATTTTCCCCCGCCAATCTTGTTCCTCGGGAAGCACCTCATTGGTGGGAACGGGTGGAGAATTGGGAAGCGCATTTCCCACACTTTCTCTTGGCAAAGAGGCTCGTGAAGAGTCATGGGATGTGTTGGAACGACCAGAAGAGGATGACGTTGATAGATCAATTGAAGAAGAGAGGTGTTCAGACGAAGGAGTTTCGCTCATCTTGACGTTATCAGGACGAGCTGCACACTCAGCAAGACGAGCAGTAGGGGCACCAGATATTCTGGCCGTCTTTTTTGTTCGCCCTAACACCCTACCCTGCAAGGAAAGGGAAAGTCAGGATCACCCAAATCGATGATTCGCAGAAGGGGGCGACAAGGTCGACCCCGAACCTGACACCCTCTCCTCGCCCCAAAGAAAC
The DNA here is from genome assembly GCA_963573325.1 of Astragalus glycyphyllos. Taxonomy (NCBI): domain Eukaryota; kingdom Viridiplantae; phylum Streptophyta; class Magnoliopsida; order Fabales; family Fabaceae; genus Astragalus; species Astragalus glycyphyllos. The sequence continues at coordinate 17,263,168 of OY754313.1, read as the reverse complement.
TAAAAATAAAAAGGGAATAAAGGATATTGAGGACGATCAAAAATTCATAACTAGAGTGGGAGAGAAGTTCGGGCTCAACGTGGTGTACTTCTTGATAAACAGGATCAATCAAGCAGAGGTCACAAACCGCCGAAGAGGAAATTGGTACATCGGAGAGCACCTCGCAAGAGTCACACTAAAATTCTGGTCGCTTTCAGAGGAGAATTTGCTCGCTTTCAGAGAACTAGAAAGCAAAGAGTAGAAACCACTGAAAAGGGCAACGTATATAGGGAATTCAAGCCAGGCAAATGAAGCGACATGACCTTGCGCTTGCACGCATCTCGAAAGACGAACCATCATCATGTCAGCGCCACCGTTTCAAATCCCAAAGCATCATTAATGACCTCTTGGGGAACGTGAAACGTCACTTCACGGGAGGGCCACTTGCCTTACGGACAGAACATGACCAATCACACGCTCAATCTCAACTCGGATGCTCGCACGACCGACCACGTGCCCCTCGAAAACGAGTAGGAGAAACATTCAGGTAAATCAGCATTATCAAGCCCGCGCCCGTCCCAAGGACGACCTTGGCTTGGGGGAAACTGTTCTGGAGTGGGCCGAGGCCCAATCCGTTGATCATTTAGTAGATCAACCCATTTACTGGGGTCAGAAGAGCAGGAACTAACATCAACGGTCCTGATCGATCCGTACAGTGAGCTGATGGTCACCCGCAATCCACTAACACTATATAAGGCATTATTGCGTCAGTTGTCAGGTACACACTATTGACTAGCATCGTTACTCTGCTCGTCCTACCCTGACTTGGGCGTTGGAGTGTCATTACAGGTACCCCCCCCCCTTTTTCTTGACGTTGGGGCACGACTAGCAGAGCAATCAGACAAGACCTGATACCCTGATCATTCTTCAGCACACGACCCAATGTACAGATAGGATATAAAACTAGATGATGAGGATCAAGCACGGTTGTCAATTCGTTCTTTAAATAGTTCTTATAATATATTAAGAGATACTTTGATTAATCGGAGGGAAGTTCAAGAAGCTCTCATGTCCAAAGAATTGTCCAAGAAATCAAAAAACAATGAGAATGAAATTGGTTAAAGTTTACGGGTCACACAGGAAGCGAAAAAAACGTTGAGACAAATATAAAACTATTTTTAAGTAATTTTTGGAAATTATTAAGACTGAAATAAGAGTAAAAAGAAACAAAAAGGGTGACCGAAAGATGTCTCACCGGAACAACTGGTCACAAGGGGTCCGATGTCAACTTTGCCAAAACGAAAGAAGGACTAGTAGGTTACTATAAATAATATATCACAATAATTATCACAAAAATAATTAATAGGTTAATAATTAATAAATAAAATGTATGACAAATATATGTACATAGACACAAAATATATTAATTCAAAAATTGGGGTGCTACATAAGATGCTGCGGAGGATTGAGGAAAGAATGCTGCAAGTTGAACTAGAAGAGAACATATGATGCAAAACTGAGAAAAGAAAAAGAAGATGAAGAAGAACCTCAACATAATTGTCCAATAATCTAGCGCGAAGGAATTGATGACAAAGCTACCAATGATGAAGACGAATTGAAATGTTAACCCTGCGAAAATTTACATAGAAAAATCAAACAAAAGGGAAATCATTAAATCTGAATCGCCATCAAATGCACAATATATAGGGTTTAATTGATATACAGTGTTACTATAAATTTTTTTACACCATCAACTAATAAATGTGCATGGTAAATTCAACTTTTTATGAAGTCTCGTTTTTTTAATTGATAGATAGTGTAAAACACTTATAGACCTATTGTGTATATAAATTAAATTCTAAATTAAATCCATATATATATATATATATATATATATATATATACTAGACCATTACCCGTGCGATGCACAGGGCAACGTTGCATGCCATGTGCATGACTAATATGGTTTAAAATTTGACATTATATAGTTTTCCTTGAAGAATGATGTAGCAAATGCTTATATATACGCACATGAGCTGACGTCCATAATCTTGGTGGAGCTTCTGATTGTGCTGTAATGTGTTCAAAAAAATGAGATTTTTTCAATGAACAATGACATGGGAACTCATTTTGAAAAACAGACACTGTTCATATATGAAAAAAATTACGCCACACATTTTGAGTGATGCATAAAATTGAAGTAAAGGCATAGACAATTTGAAACACATGTTTGAAATTAAAAGGTAAACACCCAGTTTGATCACACCGACAATGTAAAGATGGCAATGGGGCGAGGTAAGGCGGGGAGTACTCCCCGCTCCCCGTCCCATCACTCCAAAGTGTTCTCTGTTTCCGTCCCTGCCCCTGATCTCTATCATCTAGAGTTTTACTCCCCACACCTGTCCCCACTGGGGTGTGGTCCTTATCCCTGTTCCACAGACTTTTCCTCGTGGCTCACGATTCCCAATATGGGAAAGTTTCCTCCCCGCCTCTATCCCCAAACTTTTCTACGCCCGCGATCCCTGTCGTGAGAAGTTTTTTTTCATTGCTTCTGTCTGCACGGGGACATGGTCCTCTTCCCTGTATCCGAAATGACCTCAAAAGATTTTTCTCCTTCGTCCAGGCACTATGGGGAAAATTTCCCGCCCATGGTCCTTCTTGAGGGACACAAATTGTTAGCAAGTGTACCAATATTACATGATACTATGACTTTTCAATATCCAGTGCATAGCATGATGGACAATTATATTCTCCGACCAATCCACTTTACAACGACCCTTGAATGGGCATAATATGGAGTATACCACTTCCTTCCCAATAAGCATAACTTATTGTGTATACAATTATATCCTTAGGAGTGCATGCAGTTCATAACAACTATATGCAACAAACTCTAGATGATATCAAAGGGAGTCTATCGAGTAACAAAACTATTTCCATATTGTGTAGATAAGCAATATGCTCCGAGCGCTTGTTGAACGCGGAACCAAACACTCACTAAATGATACAACTATAAAATGAATGCTCATGCTTATATGCCTTTTTCAACAATCAAAAAAATCGTGAACATAAGTCATCTGCAAAAATTTGTGAAACAATAAATATTGTTTTCATCAAGTCTTAAATTTAATTATTATTATACAACAAACTATTGATGATCACTTAATAACAACTTCAAAACTTTAATAAATCCCTACAACATTCTAAAATAGACTAAGGTTGACAAATAATTATGTATGGGACAATCACCTGAACACCCCACGACCATTATCGTGGGTGGGCTTGGGGACTTGATGCCAATAACTCACATAGAGGTATACGAGAATATGCCTTTAGAAAGGAGTTGGGGATCAAAATCCAACCTTCACATAGATAAAAACATGATATGCCATCAACCATTATATTTCCAATAAAAACATAAGAGTTAGGCCATCCAGGATTAATACTTGCAGTGCCAGTTGTAAAAGACCGCTCCTGAAATAAAAGGTAAAACTTATTTGTTATTTCTTTTAAAATATTTAACTTTCAATACCAACAAAAGCAAAAGAAACCCGAAAGACTTATCTCTGCATAGTTGAAGGTGTCATAGGCTTTATCTCTTTTAAAGTTTTACTGACATTGTGGGGGAAGAGCTACCGAAAATGAAAATGAAAATTCTCTTTTAGCATGAATAACATAAAAATAAACAAACAAACTACCTCTTCCACGGACCCTTGTGGTGAACTTCACTTCTACCCCCTTTCCACCGCCTCAACCTACCCAACAACTAAACAAAATATCGCATACCATGCTTTGAAACATGCAAGAACAAATAAAAAGATGACCATAAAAAGAATAAATCAATAAAATAGGAGAAAAGAAAGGAACATGACAGAGAAAAGAATGTAAGGAGCCTGAAACCCGGCAGATGAAATGATTACAAATGTGGTGAAAAGATGAGTTTCTATGAAAGATGAAAGGAAATGAGGTTGCAGGTTTTTTATGGAAGAAATGAGTAAATGAATTGAGAAATTAATAGAAAGGCCTAGGTATACAAATGGACACAAAGATCAAAAAAATTAATAATTACCTATGTGCCTAGTTTCGAGGCATAGAAAATAAACCATTGACTATGTAGCTCTTGTTTCATTTTTTGGTCATCAAAATCCCCTAAGGTGTGACTTCTCGTTCACAATGTATAGTTATTGTGTGGTGGGTGACTTTTCATTTACGATGCATAGTTATAGTTATTGCTAATGAGTGACTTCTCCACACACCATGGCTAAGTGTGTATATAAATAGTCCTCTTTATCTTCCCCATGCGCATATATTCATTGAACCATTCAAATTTCTCATCTATTAATGATGAACTTCGATAATAATGGAATCTATATAAATAGTCCTATTTTTTCAATGTTTTTATTTTGTTGGATAAGAGTTTAATTAATGCTCATTGAAAATTGGTGCGTAAATAATGAATGTGTGTGTTGGAAATAAGATTGGCTATAGATGTATCTAAATAGTCCTCGTTTTTTTAATTGATAGATAGTGTAAAACACTTATAGACCTATTGTTGGAATGAAAATCTCTTTCCATATTTTGATGATATAAACTTAGTAAGACATTAAGTTTTCTTGTTAATGTTTATCTAACAAATTTATTTAATATGTGAAGAACAAGCCTCAAAGATAGAAAAATGTGAAACTACCTTAAACTGAAAAAAACATAAAAATGCAAATGTAGAAATGAGATGTGAAGGTTGAAGTATGTGAAGGTTGACCAAAGTCAAATGAAGGTTGACCAAAAAGTCAATGCAAAAATTCAACACAAAAGGTTGACCAAGTCAACTCAATATTGACCAGAAGTCAAAGGAAGTTTGGTCCCACATTTTTAAAGAAGATCCAGAAATGTGAAGGTTGAAGAACAAGATGAAGAACATAATATGAAGATCATGAACATCAAGCTTCTCAACGTGACAAACATGTTTGCTCACATTTATTGAAAATCAGAGAGTTTTTAATGCTGGAATCTTGCAATAAATGAAGGAGGAACTCCTTGATTATTCCTAGGCCAAACAAAAGGTGTTGAAGGTATAAAGGATGTGAAGCTTCGAGTACAGCTGTTATATCTGCTTTTGAAGTACGAGCCAGCTAATGGAAAGTTAGAACACTGAAGGAAAAGGACTGTGTCAGCATGTGAAGGTTGAAAAGTTAACTTAAGGTACAACTGTCAGCTTGTGAAGCATCAAAAGCTGTCAGCATTGGACCCTTTCATCTAGTCATTCCTATGGACCAACAGACATCTCCAAACGGCTATATTCAAGTTTCCAACGGCTATATTCAGTTCCAATGGCTATTTAAAGGCTAAAATTCGAAGTAACAAATCATGAGAATGAATTGGAACCTACACAACTAAAGCTTCACAAAGTTCATCCAACCTACTCAGCCCACACTCAAGTTACTCAAATCAGGGATTCTTTTATAGAGTGTGTGTTAGCTTGTTATACATTTTGTAAACAATTAGTGTATTCTATTCTCAAGCTATCCTATATCCCAAACTTAAACCTTTGATTGTAAAGAGCTATCTAGTGAGTATATATTCTATCAAACTACCTAGAGAGAGGTGAGTGTTGGTGAGAATCTACTTGATAGAGGAATCCTCACTAGTGGAAAAAATACATTAGAAAGCACCATTTAGCATCGGTTGTTTGAACAGCCGATGCTAAATGTTGAACCGGTGGCAATTTTGCAAATAAGTGCAAGTTTTCGTTTTTCCCACTTACATTTAGCATCAGTTGTTTAATCAACCGATGCTAAAGGTACCTGTGTCAGACAATTAGCATCAGTTGTTCATAACAACCGATGCTAAAGGTCCCATTTATTTTTTTCAATTTACGCGTTCTCAGTCTTTCCCTATTCTTTCGTTCTCACTTCTCAGTTTCGTTCTCACTTCTCAATTTACGCGTTCTCAAGCTGTCCTCTCACGCGTTCACCCTCCCTCGCCGTCACCGACCTCCCTCGCCTTCTCCGTCGCCGTCCTCCCTTCGCCGTCCTCACAAACTCATCATTGCCAGTTCGTTCACTTCCTTCAGTTCGTTCTCAGTTTTCGTTTTCGTTCACTCCCTTTGTTTTCGTTTTCTCTTCAAACTCAGTTAGTTCAGAATCTTCAAATGGTAAGTATCTTGGATCTCTCTTTCTCTCCCTTTGTTTTCGTTTTCTCTGCTTGAAACCCTAAGTTCATTTTCTCTGCTTGAAACCCTAAGTTTGTTTCGTTTTTAAAGGGTTAATTTTGATGATGTCAAGTTTGTCTTGATTTCGTGTTTGTTTCTCAGTGTTTGTTATTGTTGTTTGCTTGAAACCCTCAATATTGCTTCTTTGTTTCTTGGTAAATCAGTGGTTGTTGTTGTTGTTAGGTTACACACAAAATGTGCAATTGCTTGAAGACTTGAGTAATTGTTTGCTGCTAGTAAGGACGCAATTGCTGGTATTGCTTCTTTATGTATTGTCTTTATGTATGATTGTCTTATGGATTTTAAATTTTTGTGGGGAAATTTAAGCACATACGTTTAATTGAGGAAATTAAAATATATTAATTAGAAAATTGTTATTATGTATTTTAAATTTTTGTGGGGAAGTTGAAGTTACCTATCATGGATAAGCCTGAGACTTGGTTTCATGGTAAGTTGAAGTTGAAATTTATGGCTTGGCCCAAGGGTTGAGTCTGTTTTGTTGGAATTTGGAACACTGAAAGTGTTAAACTAGAGGTGTATACGTATACCTGCTCTGGTTTTGTTGTGACTCTCTCTGATTTCCTCAATTAAACGTATGTGACTCTCTCTGGTTATGATTCTCTTTATGTTAGGTTATACTCGATTGCTTTTCAAATATGTCATATTAGTAGTTGTTTCATTAGTAGTTAGTTTTCATGAAATTAGTTTTCACTGCTAGTTAGCTGTGTTTTGATCATAGTTGCTTGTGATGTAAACTTTAGATTTCTCTCCTATGTTATGAAGACTTGAACTCAAGTGACGCAAGAATGGGGAGCCTATAAACTTCAAAATTATCTGGTAAGCTACCTTTCCTCTTTGTGTTTCTTTGAGCTATGATATTGATTGATGTTATCTTATAGGATTCTTGCTGTTGTGGACATGCCAATAATGGTGTTTGCTTAGTTTTTCCAATTGTACACTAGATTAATGAATTAATTAATCTAATGTTTGAAAAACAATTCTGACCTTATTATGCCCAACACAATTCTGCAACAACAAAATTACCATTGAATGATGAAACATGTAAAGAGACCATAAAACATAAAATCTAAATTGGCTAGCACAACTGAACCTAAAGTATTTCGACGCAAAAAACAGAAAACAATAGGTAATACCGTTAGAAAGGCATCATAAGACTTGTGAGCATAACAACTTCCCTCATGGAAGTTTCCACGAGATCCTACAAGAGTGCTAAAGATAGCACAACTGCCACATTTTCAATTTTCTTTTAGGTGAAAGTTCTAACTTCTAAGTTTAGGAAGATTGTTTGATTTAGCATTAGATTATTATGCTTTCTATCTATCTTAAATATGATCAAAATTTGGTGGATTCCAAGTTTTATCACAGATATTTCTGAGTCTATGACTATTAGAGTTCTTTTACTAAGATGAATGAATACTCTTTCAGGTGCACCTGGCTTCATATTGGTCTCCTTGCTTTAGAGTTGATTTCTTTGATCCATAATAACAGATTTGGAGTCCTAATCTCGACATCACAGTAAGGTAATTGACTTGTACTTCCTTAAACCACCGCAAATTTCTCTTAGCTATTTGACTAGGTGGAAAGATGTATAACAATCCTTTAGTTAATTTTTCTTAGCTTAGCTTTGTGTTGTGCCAGTTAACATTTGGTTTTTCCATTAATTTATGTTGCTATTCTGGTTTTGTTGAGCTGTGTATAACCAATATCCTCCTTCACTAGGTATGCTGTGACCAACCAATATTGTTGTTCTTTTGTGTTTTGCATGTCCTGTTTTGCTACCAAGTTGTTAATTTTAGTACCTTTGTTTTTCGATTTGAGGTACCAAACCGTTGTTCAACTGTAGATGTAAACTGTGGTAACATTTGAATGCTTTTTTTCCATTTCAAATATCAATATGTTATTCAGTTGATTAGCTTTAGTTGTGTTTTCCAAGTCCTTCATACTCAAATAGATTTCCAAAAATGTAAATGTAACCATTAAGGAAATATGAGCCAAATACACTCTCAAGACATTAAGTTAGCAGGTCCAATTGATCATGAAACATTTGAACGTTAAGGTCCAATTAGTGCATGAAATAAGATTAAAATAGGATTTTAATCCTTTATACTTAAGTCATGTACAGATAGATGAATTTTATTGAACACTATTTAAAGATGATACACTGTTGTTGTGAATTTGGCCACCAATTAGCCTGCAAAAAAATAGGATTAAAATGGTAATTATAGGTTGTGTAGCTGTCACAACCGTACTCTGAAGATATGATCATAGTTTCATCACACATTTTTGTGTTTATAAGTCATTACTGACCTTATTTTTTATACATGGTTGCATATACATGGTTGCATACTCAAGAACACTAGATTAATCCACCCTTAGCCCTTTATCTAATGTTTGAAAAACAAAGAAGTTGCTGGAAACTGACCTTATTTTTTATTGTCTTGGTTTGATGTGATTGTTTGATTTTGTTTTAACAATTAATACTTGGTCTATTATTTTGGAGCATATAGTCATGGATCGTAGTTGGATGCAAAGTAATCGTCTGGTATGCAAAGTAGTTGGATGCATATTGTTTTAAGTACTTTCATGTGTTGATGATTGGAATATCTCTCTGTATATAACAGGTTATTATGTATTAGATGACTGGTATGGACAAAAAAAAATATGAAAGAAATGAGACTTTTAGCATCGGTTGTACAGTATAACCGATGCTAAATGTCTCCTACTGGTACATTTAGCATCGGTTATACTGTACAACCGATGCTAAATGTCTCCTACAGGTACATTTAGCATCGGTGTTACTGTACAACCGATGCTAAAAGTCTCCTTCTGGCACATTTAGCATCGGTGTTACTGTACAACCGATGCTAAATGTCTTCTGTTGGTACTTGTAGCATCGGTTGTACATTATAACCGATGCTAAATGCAGCAGTAGGAGACATTTAGCATCGGTTGTAAAGTATAACCGATGCTAAATGCAGCAGTAGGAGACATTTAGCATCGGTTGTAAAGTATAACCGATGCTAAATGCAGCAGTAGGAGACATTTAGCATCGGTTGTACAGTATAACCGATGCTAAATGCAGCAGTAGGAGACATTTAGCATCGGTTGTACAGTATAACCGATGATAAATGCAGCAGTAGGAGACATTTAGCATCGGTTAAATAACCGATGCTAAATGTCATACATTTAGTATCTGGGGATTTAGCATCGTTGGATAACCGATGCTAAATGTCCAAAACAACTGATGCTAAATGTCTTTTTTGCACTAGTGCCTTTAGGAAACTAGGAAGAGTTTTCTAGTAGGAAGAGCAGATTGGTGTAGCTGTGTAAGAGAGCACGTTGCTTTTGTGTGTTGATCAAAAGCAAGTGGTGTTGCTAGGCTTTTGTGTGTGATCAAAAGCTAGTGCTTGTCAAAGTCTTTTGTGGTTGAGCAAAAGCAAGTGTAAAGGATATTTGGAAAAAAGTGGAAATACTCACTTGGAAGTGGGGAGAGGACGTAGCCTTTGTTGGGTGAACCTCTATAACTCTACTGTGTTATTTACTTACTATCCATACTATCTACCAACCTGCATTATACTTGTGAATGTTTTCAAAACCTTGTGAAGGTTAATTCATTCAACCTTCACTAGACTATTTTCCAAACTAATACTTAATCTTTTCATAATCTGATTAGTTGAATTAAAACAACTCTCTTACTAACTAAAGTTTGTTTAACTTATCCCTATTACTCATCAGACATTATATACATTGGTTGCTTGTTTATGAAACTAGCTTTAAACCTTCTCAACCCAAGTTTTTCTTGAGAAGGTTTCAGGTACAAAGTTTTAAAAGGGTACACAATTCAACCCCCTTCTTGTGTAACTTCGTCACTTCACCTATTGTGTATATAAATTAAATTCTAAAATAAATCTATATATATATATATATATATATATATCTGTGTATATCATTCACTTGTTAACCTCACGTTTTTTATTTATCTTTTAAGATTTTTTAATGACAAAGCAAAAGTGTTTTATAATACATCCGAGGCTGATTCATCGCAGTGATAGAAATATCATTTATGAATACCCGTTTGCCGGGTTCGATTCCCACTGGGTATCAATCCTTGGTTTTCTCCTTTGTGTGCGTGTGTTAGGGTTTAGGGTATTGATACCCAGTCCGACCATCAGGAAAAAAAAGTCTTTTATAAAATGATGCATATTTAAGGTACCCAAAAAGAGGTCTTTTATACAGATATAAAAACTCACTGAGTGGCCAAAGAGTCAAAAAGAAGGGGTGTCTTTTATATATTTATTTTTCAAAATCGTTTTATTCAATCTAATTAATGAAATTAAAAAAATTGTCTTTTTCTTATGACAATCTTGATTATTTATTATCCATCGAACTTTTTTCTTTTTTTCTGAAATAATCAAACTTATTTCGTTCTTCAAAATGATAAATAAATATGAACAAATTTATGCTCAATGTCAACTTTCTTTTGTTTTTAATTAAAATCAGAAAAATGATAATATTAAGTTTATTTAGATTCCTTTTTTCGGAAAAAAATAAGTCTAATTATTTTATTAGACACAATTAGTTGTCCCTCGCTGTTGGATGTCTTGGCAATTTCAGCGAAATAAGGACATCGGCTTCCGGGTTCAAAACCAGGTGTGAGGAGTTGCGGTGTTTATTTACCCTTTCATCTAAGCAGATAAAAAATAATTAGACACAATTAGTTGAAAATATAAATTTACTTAAAAATAAATAAATTTTAAAATATAAGTCATTATGTGATTGGATGTTGGGTATGATATCCAACAAAATCAAGGATATCAAAGTGTTCACCTATTAATTATGAGTAAAAATTAGAAGAATAGTATGATATTAATTGAGTTTTGTTGAGTACCTTGTATGCAAAATTTGTATTGTATTTAAATTTATTTTAAAATACTTAAATATAAAAATATGAGATGCATTTAGTGATTGAATGTTGTTTATCATACATAACAAAACTCAATAGTTATCAAAGTATTCACCAAACAATCATTCTAACAATGTTTCGCAAAGTTTAGTCAAACACTAATGTGGATTGGCAATTCACCTTACATGGAACAACACTAAAAAACACAAAATCCTAGAATTAAAACAGTGTCCAATTCTTTTTAAATTCTATCTTTTGTTTCTAAACTCAGTCTTTCAAACTACTGTTAAAACTCCAAACAGGCAATACAAAATTCATCACAGATGATTCACCCTTAATTAAGATATAATTAATGCACACAAATTTCGTAAAAGAAAAAACTGTTAAGTGTATATATATATATATATATATATATATAATTTAAAACATTTAAAAATCAAACTATTATACTAATGAAAATAGCTTGTCAATTAGGGGAGCAAGAGAAAAACATACAAGACCCAAAAAAGCTAAGGAGGGATTGAACTAGGTATTACATTGAGAATGTTTCAGATATTAACCAAACCAACGCGTAGGAATCTTGTAGTCATATCCTAATAATAAGGACTCATGTAGAGCTTCAATGTTAGGTATCAAAATGTCATTTTCAGACAGCTCCTCCATGTTGAGGTCCTCCACTTTTAGGTCAGGGCTATCAAATTCACAGGTCACTGTTACATCATTTCTCGTAGCAACCTCAGTATTGTTGGTGGTAGCAAGAGTGGTGCTTCCGGAATCCTTAGCAATATTGTTAGAGGCATCTAGAGTATCGTTGTTCTCTGACAAAATAGGCATCGGCATATTAGGATTGATCATTGAGTTTGATAAGTAGGAAGTTGACCCAAAAGCATCACCAACAACAACTTGAGTATCACTGACAACAACCTGAGTTTTGCCTGCAGTAATAGGCACCAACAACTTAGGATTAATCACATACTCTGTTGAGTAGGAAGTTGAGATTAAAGAATTAAGTGAAGCAACTTGATTAGTATTGCCTGCAGCAACTTGACTGTTGTCAGTGGTAACAAAAGTTTCCTCTCTTAGAGAAACCAGGGCATTGTTTGAGGCGACTTGAGCATTGTTGTTCTCCGGCAATGCAGGAACCATGGCTGTGGAGTTAATCAGTGAGTTTGTGGAGTAGGAGATTGACCCAAAAGCATCTCCTACAGAAATCTGAGTATCGCCGATAGCATCATGAGTGGTACCTGCAGGAACATGCGTATAGTCACCTTGGATTACTTGAGCAATGTTGGTGGCGACCAGGGTAACGGGTGCCAACATCTTAGAATCAATCACATAATCTGCTGAGTAAGAAGTTGGTATTAAAGAATCATCGGTAGAAACCTGAGCATTATGAGTGGTTCCCGCAGTAACATGTTCATTGTCACCTTGGACTACCTTAGCATTGCAGGAGGGGAACGGAGTAATTGGCACCAACATATTGGGATCAATCACATACTCTGTTGAGTAGGAAGTTGACATTAAAGTATCGCGGGAAGCAACTTGAGTATCGCTGACGGTTAATGAAGCATCACCTCCAACAACTTGAACATTGCTGGAGGCAACCTAAGTATCACCACTCTCTGGAAAAACAGACACCGTCGTCTTGGGATTAATCATTGAGTCTGACGAGTTGGAGGTTGACCCAATTTCTATGAGTTGGAGGGACTTCCGGCGAACCGATGCTTCATGCTGGTGAACGCCACAATATGTTATAACGTACATGTTCGGATCTCTAGTGTGTTTCTCTACATGCTTTTTTGCATTACAATATCTTCCGCTGCTGCATCTATAGTAGCTCCTTCAAGATAATAAAGAAAATAAAATGTCTTAACTTCTAAGTGAAAGTTTAGTGGTAGAAAATATAAAATTTATTTCTGATTTCTTTACTAAATTTACATCATAGTTATCTAAAAAGTTTATTTTTTTTCATAACTGATTGTAATTATTAATCTTACTTTTTCGAGTAGTGTTACCTTGGAAATTTAGACCCTTTTATGGGTTTTTGTCCATATTTTCTCCTTTTCCAGACATCTCTTGTATTTTCAGAAGTAACTTGGTAGACCAGTTTCTTATGTGGAGTTCTTCTGTATGAAAAGCAAGGAAAAAAAGTACTTTTTACATCATGGGCAGTTAGAAAGTTTATAAAATTATCGGCTACTCACAAAGTGTCGTAACGGTTTCAATGAAAGATTAATATCTAATAGTGTTTAAAATCAATTTTTGCACAGGCCAACACTAAGTTTATCCATTGCGAGAATCAAATTTGGAAGCACCGAGTCGACCCCAAGTGAAGAGTACTACTAATATGCTATTTAATACACTTTTTTTAAAAAATACTCTCTTACTTAAGTAAAAATATTAGTGAGATTTAGTAAATTATATGAGTTTCATCTAAATTAAATATAACTATAGCAGCGGAAATATAAAAGAAATCACCAAGCAGCGGAAATATTAACCAGTTTAAACATCTCCAGAATTAACAATTAGAGACATCTCCAAAATTAATTAAAACAATTTCCAATAACTAAAATAATAGTTCAAAACGATAACTAACGACTCCCCGGTGCTACATATCAGAGCTGACACAGACCCAAACGAGAGAGGAAGCAAAACCTAGCAATTCCTCCACGAGCACTAGCGATCACCTGCAGCGTTGCCGCATGAGAGCAACATTCCAAGCAGAAGGGGTGAGTCTAACAGAGGTAATAAGCAGATGATAAAAATATGCTAGCATCAGGTAACTAGAGCAACACAATACAATTACACCATATCACAGCACCAGATACCAAAAGAAAAGTCCATTTGACAGTGAACCACCAAAGTTATAACATTCATAGACAATGGGATGATATGCAACCCCTCCAGTGGGCATATGCATGCGGTACCGATCACCAAAATGAGCCACGACGGGCATATCACCAATAAACACCAGAGGCAGAGCCTATATCACCAAAACATGCATATGACAATGCGACACCATGATTATGCACCAACTCACCATAAGAAGTATTTAAAATAAATACTATATCACCAGAATCAAAACAAATGATTTCACCAAAAATAGCACCAAGTTGTAGCATCACAGCTACCACTAAACTCTCCTGAGCATACCAGCACCGCACCTGAAATATTAACACCAGACGGCTCCACAACGCGGACATAACGCACGCACACCACGCACAAGACTGGCGCACAGCGCCTAGGCACATCGCACCTACTTCAGCGAATTAATTAAAATAGCAAACGACATCGGATTTCAACAAATAAATACTTGTTGGAAAGCCCTATGGGTCTGGTTATCATCCCTAAGTTCAGTTTTTGAAGGAGAGTGTCCAATAGGTACAGTTTTCGAAAAGCACACAGGCTAGTTGCAAAAGAGGACAGTTTCTGTCCTTCAAATTCAAGCAATTCCAAAGTGACCAAAACTCAATCAAATTGCATGAAACTTGTGCATAAACTGGGGCAAATTTTGTCTAGTTTTCAAAGAAATTGGATTCGTTCGAAAAGGAGTTCTTTTGAAAACGTGGTACCAAAACACTGACCCTGTGTCCAGATTGTTTCCAGAATCTTACTCTAACTTGTGGAATTCATATCTCGAGCTACACAACTCTAAACGCAACCAAACCAGTGCCAAATTAACAAGGATTAAGTCTATTTTCCAGAAAAATAAACCACATAATTTTTCAGTCAATACAACGTTCCCAGTCACCGAAATACCGAATCTATACCCAAATCGTTTCCAGAATTTTAACCTAACTTGTATCGCCTATAACTCGAGCTATACAACTCCGAATTTGACGAAACCAGTGCCAAAACGACCGGCGTTAAGTCTATTTTCAAAAACAATTAACCTCATAATTTTTGGATCAACCAAACAGCGCCAGTTTTAGAAAAACCGAACCTGTGTCCAGAATCGCTAAATTGCCAAACACCAAACCCTAACGGCAATGACACCGCAACCACCACAACAAAAACGACAATTCGACAACGCGACAACAACAATCAACCATGAACAGAAACAACAAAAACACGAACAATAACAACACCATCATCGTGATACAACAATCACGCAACAACAAATAACGACACAAATCACAATAACGTGCAATAATCATCAAAGCACCAATCTCAACGAAAACACGATATGCAACAACACGAACAATTCAACAAAACCCTAGACTACCCACACATAATTATCATCAACCCATTATCAAGGTTAAGCCCACCCTTACCTCGAATAACGTAAGCTTCGGAACACGACGAACGAGACACGAACAAAACCACAGCAACACGAACGATCTCTTTTTGAAATTCTTCGCGAAACCCTCCTCTTCTCTCCCTCTTTGCGCCGCGTGCTCTCTCTCTCACTCTCACTTTCGTTTTTCTTTTGCTTGCTGCGAATGAGGGTTTGGCTTAAACCCCCAGGGTTTAAGTTGAGGGCTCAGTAAACACTGGGCTCTCTACGTCACCACCTCCTTTACTCGTTTCACCTCCTACGCATATAAAATATTAACCTTTTAATTTATCTATATCCCGCCTCCAAATTATTTTAATAATTCAATCAACTATTTTAATTAAATTATTTCCGGGGTGTTACAACCCTCCCCCACTTAGAATCTTTCGTCCTCGAAAACATACCTGATTCAAACAGCTCCGGATAGGACTCTCGCATCTTGCTCTCCAACTCCCATGTCATGCTTTCACCAGCAGCTCCTAACCAGACCACTTTCACCAGGTTTATCTCTTTGCCACGTAAAGTCTTCACTTCACGATCTTCAATTCGCACAGGCATTGTCTCCACAGTGAGATTATCCCGCACATGCACATCATCCATCGGAATCACATGGGACGGATCCGAAATATACTTCCGAAGTTGCGACACATGAAATACATCGTGCAAATTCGAAAGATTAGGCGGCAAGGCCACCCTATAAGCAACATTACCAATTCTCTCAGTGATCTGATACGGTCCAATGAAACGAGGAGTCAACTTCTTTGTCTTCAATGCACGCCCAACACCAGCCATAGGCGTGACTCTCAAAAACACATGATCACCAGCTTGGAATTCTAAATCCTTCCTTCTCTTATCATGATAGCTCTTCTGTCTACTCTGCGACGCTTTCATTTTCTCACGGATCAATTTCACCTTTTCAGTAGTCTCTCGAACAACCTCGGGTCCAAGAACAATACTCTCCCCAGATTCATGCCAACACAACGGAGTCCTACATCTCCGACCATACAATGCCTCGAACGGTGCCATCCCGATGCTAGAATGGTAACTATTGTTGTAAGTAAACTCGATCAACGGAAGGTGAGTATCCCACGCACCTCCCTGCTCAAGAACACAAGATCTCAACAAGTCTTCCAACGACTGAATGGTCCTCTCTGTCTGCCCATCAGTTTGAGGATGATAAGCTGAACTCAACCTCAATTTAGAACCCAACGCTTCTTGCAAACTCTTCCAGAAATCAGAAGTGAACCTAGGATCTCTGTCAGACACAATGCACAAAGGAACACCATGCAACTTCACAATCACCTGAATATAAATCTCTGCCAATCTCGACACCGGATACGTGATATTGATAGGAATAAAATGAGCAGACTTCGTCAATCTATCCACAATCACCCAAATCGAATCGTGCCCCCTCACAGTATTAGGTAACCCTATCACGAAATCCATAGAAATACTATCCCACTTCCATTCCGGAATCTCCAACGGTTGCATCAACCCAGCAGGCTTCTGATGCTCAACCTTCGATTTCTGACAAGTCAAGCAGGAATACACAAACTGCGCCACATCACTCTTCATACCAGGCCACCAAAACATCTTCTTCAGATCCTGATACATCTTTGTAGCTCCCGGATGGATACTCAACTTACTCCTATGACCTTCTTCTAAAATTGCTCTTTTCATCTCCTCATCATCAGGAATGCAGATTCTTCCACGGTACTTCAATACATTCTGCGCATCCAACTCAAAGTCTTTATTCTCGGATTGATCAATCCCAACCATCAGGTCAACTAATTTAACATCTAACTTCTGAGCTTCTCGAATGCTAGCCATGAATTCATTATCAATCTTCAACATCCCCAATCTGACACTCTGAGGCGTCACTTCACAAACCAAACTCATATCCCTGAACTGCTCAATTAATTCGAGTTCTCTAACCATCATTGCTGACATATGCAACGTCTTTCGACTTAAAGCGTCAGCTACCACATTAGCCTTTCCCGGATGATAGTTCAAGCTAAAGTCATAGTCTTTCAGCAACTCCAACCATCTGCGCTGTCTCATATTCAACTCTTTCTGATCAAACAGATACTGCAAACCCTTATGATCACTGAACACCTCAAACCTCGAACCATACAGATAATGTCTCCAAATTTTCAACGCGAACACAACTGCAGCAAGTTCTAAATCATGGGTAGGGTAGTTCTTCTCATGAGTCCTCAACTGTCTCGATGCATAGGCAACTACCTTACAATTCTGCATAAGCACACCTCCCAACCCCATCTTGGAAGCATCACAATACACCACAAACGACTCTTCCGGATTAGGCAACGTCAGAACAGGAGACGTCGTCAACCTCTTCTTCAATTCTTTGAAGCTCTCTTCACAACAGTCATCCCAGATGAAAGCTTTACCCTTGCAAGTCAACTGAGTCAACGGAAGTGCCAACTTCGAAAATCCTTCTATAAACCTCCTATAGTAACCTGCCAGACCCAGAAAACTTCTAATCTCAGTAACTGACTTCGGAGACTCCCATTGTAACACGACATCAACCTTAGACGGATCCACGGCAATTCCATTCCCCGAAATAACATGACCCAGAAAGCTAACCTCTTTCAACCAAAACTCACACTTAGACAGCTTCGCATATAATTTCCTGTCCCTCAGAATTTCCAATACCAATCTCAGATGTTCTGCATGCTCCTCTTCTGACTTAGAATAAATTAGGATGTCGTCAATGAATACCACCACAAACCGATCCAGATACTCACGAAAGATACGATTCATGTACTCCATGAACACTCCCGGCGCATTAGTCACACCGAAAGGCATCACGGAATACTCATAATGCCCATAACGGGTTCTGAAAGCTGTCTTCTGAATGTCTTCGTCTTTCACCTTGATCTGATGATATCCCGATCTCAAATCTATTTTACTGAACACCTGAGCACCCACCAACTGATCCATTAAGTCATCAATCCTCGGAAGCGGATACTTGTTCTTAATAGTCACCTTATTCAGCTGCCGATAGTCTACGCACAACCTCATACTACCATCTTTCTTTTTCACCAACAACACTGGAGCTCCCCACGGTGACACACTTGGCCTCACAAATTCCTTTTCAAGCAGATCCTCGAGTTGCTTCTTCAGTTCTGACAATTCAGATGCAGACATTCTATACGGTGCCATAGACACAGGTTTAGTATCAGGTACCAGATCAATAGCAAACTCAACCTCTCTCTCTGGTGGTACATCCGGAATCTCGTCCGGAAAAACCTCAGAAAACTCTCGCACCACCTGCAACTCATCAACCTTCGCTTGGCTCTTAGCAGACAATGACGCCATTAATGAAAACAACTGGACGTCTTCCCTCATTACCCTATGCAACTGACCAGCAGACAACAAACCAGACTCTTCCTCTTTAGGAGAAAAGAAACTCACAGACCTTTCATGACAGTTGATATGAACATGGTTATCAACTAACCAGTCCATACCTAGAATAACATCCATTCCGCTCAGCGGCAAACAAATCAAGTCAACGAGAAAATCATTACCGAATATCGATAAAGGGCATTTAGCACAAACAACCGAGGTAGTCACCGAACCCTTAGCCGGAGTATCGATAACCATCTCCCTCAACATAGAAGATAAAACAAGATCTAATTTCTCAACACATGCAGTAGCAATAAAACAATGGGTAGCACCAGTATCAATAATAGCAATAAGAGGAGAATTATTAATATAGCATGTACCTCTGATCTCATTCACTGCATCTGACCCCGCCAGAGCGAACACCTTCCCAACGGACCTTTCTTTCTTCGGTTTAGGACACTGAGTGCTGATATGACCACCCTCACCACAGTTGTAGCATAACACATCCTTTCGATCACAGCTAGATGCCATATGACCCTCTTTACCACACTTGTAGCACTTCTTCACATCACCTGGACAGTCAGGACGCTTATGACCGGGTTTACCACACTTGTAACATACCACACTAGCAGCAGCATCTCCCCCACTAGGTCTCTTACCCACAGCAGTTCTCTGATTGCCCTTACCAGCTGGAACCTCATACGGCTTCCCACGACTCGAGAAATTCTTCTGCCTATCCCTCATGACTCTAGAATGAGCATTACTGTCTTCCTCGAAGATTCTGCAGCTGTCAATCAACTCCGAGAACACCCGAATTTTCTGATACCCTATCGCCTTCTTGATATCAGCCCGCAACCCATTTTCAAACTTGATGCATTTGGAGAATTCAGCACCAGCCTCACCATAATGTGGATAGAACTTCGCCAATTCAATGAACTTGGCAGCATACTCAGTCACCGACATATTACCCTGCTTCAGCTCCAGAAACTCAATCTCTTTCTTCCCACAGACATCTTCAGGATAATACTTTCTCATAAATTCTCTGCTGAACACAGCCCAAGTGACCTCTTCATTCACAGTCGCCAACCTCTGCCTCACCTCCAACCACCAGTCATCAGCCTCCTCTGCCAGCATATGAGTACCATACCTGACTTTCTGCTCCTCAGAGCAATCCATAACACGAAAGATTCTCTCCATCTCTTTCAGCCACGCCAAAGCACCATCAGGGTTATACTTGCCCTTAAAGGTAGGAGGATTCTCCCTCTGAAACGTAGCCAAACTGCGCGACCCAGCATCACCAGCAGCACCTGGGTTATTCTCCACAGCTTGAGCCACAGCCTGCAAAGCAGCAGCGAGTGCAGCATCGTTCCGTCCTGCCATCTCAACCTAACACTGCAACACAAACTATAATCAGAAACGAGTAACAATTACTCAAGTGTTACTCGACTCGACGACTCGACAACTTGGCCGGACAGACCGAACTGCTCTGATACCACTAATGTAACACCCCCCTTTTACTATTACAACTAAATAGACAATTATCAGAGTCACCTCGAAGGGCGCTACATTTTTCACCATTTAAAAAAAAACACCATTTATTCCAAAAAAAAATATCCAAAATAATTTATATAAAAGAAATCACCAAGCAGCGGAAATATTAACCAGTTTAAACATCTCCAGAATTAACAATTAGAGACATCTCCAAAATTAATTAAAACAATTTCCAATAACTAAAATAATAGTTCAAAACGATAACTAACGACTCCCCGGTGCTACATATCAGAGCTGACACAGACCCAAACGAGAGAGGAAGCAAAACCTAGCAATTCCTTCACGAGCACTAGCGATCACCTGCAGCGTTGCCGCATGAGAGCAACATTCCAAGCAGAAGGGGTGAGTCTAACAGAGGTAATAAGCAGATGATAAAAATATGCTAGCATCAGGTAACTACAGCAACACAATACAATTACACCATATCACAGCACCAGATACCAAAAGAAAAGTCCATTTGACAGTGAACCACCAAAGTTATAACATTCATAGACAATGGGATGATATGCAACCCCTCCAGTGGGCATATGCATGCGGTACCGATAACCAAAATGAGCCACGATGGGCATATCACCAATAAACACCAGAGGCAGAGCCTATATCACCAAAACATGCATATGACAATGCGACACCATGATTATGCACCAACTCACCATAAGAAGTATTTAAAATAAATACTATATCACCAGAATCAAAACAAATGATTTCACCAAAAATAGCACCAAGTTGTAGCATCACAGCTACCACTAAACTCTCCTGAGCATACCAGCACCGCACCTGAAATATTAACACCAGACGGCTCCACAACGCGGACATAACGCACGCACACCACGCACAAGACTGGCGCACAGCGCCTAGGCACATCGCACCTACTTCAGCGAATTAATTAAAATAGCAAACGACATCGGATTTCAACAAATAAATACTTGTTGGAAAGCCCTATGGGTCTGGTTATCATCCCTAAGTTCAGTTTTTGAAGGAGAGTGTCCAATAGGTACAGTTTTCGAAAAGCACACAGGCTAGTTGCAAAAGAGGACAGTTTCTGTCCTTCAAATTCAAGCAATTCCAAAGTGACCAAAACTCAATCAAATTGCATGAAACTTGTGCATAAACTGGGGCAAATTTTGTCTAGTTTTCAAAGAAATTGGATTCGTTCGAAAAGGAGTTCTTTTGAAAACGTGGTACCAAAACACTGACCCTGTGTCCAGATTGTTTCCAGAATCTTACTCTAACTTGTGGAATTCATATCTCGAGCTACACAACTCTAAACGCAACCAAACCAGTGCCAAATTAACAAGGATTAAGTCTATTTTCCAGAAAAATAAACCACATAATTTTTCAGTCAATACAACGTTCCCAGTCACCGAAATACCGAATCTATACCCAAATCGTTTCCAGAATTTTAACCTAACTTGTATCGCCTATAACTCGAGCTATACAACTCCGAATTTGACGAAACCAGTGCCAAAACGACCGGCGTTAAGTCTATTTTCAAAAACAATCAACCTCATAATTTTTGGATCAACCAAACAGCGCAAGTTTTAGAAAAACCGAACCTGTGTCCAGAATCGCTAAATTGCCAAACACCAAACCCTAACGGCAACGACACCGCAACCACCACAACAAAAACGACAATTCGACAACGCGACAACAACAATCAACCACGCACAGCAACAACAAAAACACGAACAATAACAACACCATCATCGTGATACAACAATCACGCAACAACAAATAACGACACAAATCACAATAACGTGCAATAATCATCAAAGCACCAATCTCAACGAAAACACGATATGCAACAACACGAACAATTCAACAAAACCCTAGACTACCCACACATAATTATCATCAACCCATTATCAAGGTTAAGCCCACCCTTACCTCGAATAACGTAAGCTTCGGAACACGACGAACGAGACACGAACAAAACCACAACAACACGAACGATCTCTTTTTGAAATTCTTCGCGAAACCCTCCTCTTCTCTCCCTCTTTGCGCCGCGTGCTCTCTCTCTCACTCTCACTTTCGTTTTTCTTTTGCTTGCTGCGAATGAGGGTTTGGCTTAAACCCCCAGGGTTTAAGTTGAGGGCTCAGTAAACACTGGGCTCTCTACGTCACCACCTCCTTTACTCGTTTCACCTCCTACGCATATAAAATATTAACCTTTTAATTTATCTATATCCCGCCTCCAAATTATTTTAATATTTTAATTAAATTATTTCCGGGGTGTTACATAATTAGGTACTAATTATGAATTTCGATAGCATTGGGCCCATTATTATTTCATGGTTGTTTATTTAATTAGTTACTTACGATGTGGTTATGGACTTATGGTCCTTATGGATTTGAACTTGTATAGTAAATTTGAAGAATTATGTTAATTTTGTGTTCAGAATTTGTTTTGTATATTACTAAGATATATTACAAATTTTTGATGGCTTTGTTATGTACAAATTTATACATATTTGGTCTATTTTTAGTGTGTCGGGCTCATGCGGTCCGACCAAAGATCTGCCGGTCCGACCAAAGACCCAGTGACCCAGTGCCTTGACTGGCTCGATGATCGGTCCGGTTCTGATAACATTGAGAAGGACACTGCTTTATCAACAAACATACCGACGATAGGTATTAAAACCCTATCCAACGGATAGGGTTTCATTCGCCTTTTCAAGAATTTCCGCTTATAAATATGTGCTTCATTAATGTTACCGATACACATCTATTTCCTCAAATCACCTATTCCAAAGCTGACTTAAGCATCAGAGTTGTGAAAGTATCACCCCCGCCGGACCCGCACAAACAAGAATATCTTGCCTCGACTTGGAGGGAACTAGCTACTCTGCATGGTGAGCATCTCGGCTCTCAGCCCGTCCGAGACTTGCAGCCACTACAATTCATTTTTACTGTTGAATTTATCATTTTTTTGTGAATAACAAATGTAAAGTATTTTTTTTACGTGACGTCAAAAATATAGAGTATGTTCCAAGATATGGTGCTCTCAAACAAAATGGATAAGCTTTTGCCAAAATAGAAAAACAAAATGGATAAGCTTGATGAAAACAAACCAAATAGATTAGTCATTGAAAACTTTATGTCGGTGTGCATGGTGTGTCCTATTCTTGAAACCTTCACTCAGCTATTCGTTTTCAGTTTCAATATTAAATGCAAAAGTTAATTTTATGTGTTTTTGGTGGATAAAAAAAAGCAAAAGTTAATTTTATGTAAAATAGTTAATGAAATTCTGCGTTCGGCGGTGGATATACTGGTCTCGACCAAAAAAATAGTTAATGAAATTTGTAACTCTTTCTGATCTGAGCCTGAGGTCGCCTTGAAGAAGCTTTCAGGGATCAAACCTTATCCAGAATTGCTCTGGTCGCTCTCCACGGGCAAGCAAAGAGGGCGGGTGTACCTGCAAATACACTCCAACGCCCAAGTCAGGAGCGAACAAGCAGAGTATCAATACTAGTGAATAGTGTGTACCTGACAACTGACGCAATGAATGCTTATATAGTGGCTGTGGTTGGCGCGTGGCCACTGGATTACTGTACAAAATGATCAGGGCCGTTGATCTGGTTCCTTGTTCCCTTTCCCATTGTCGTTGGGCCGATCTCATGCTTCAGCTCTGAATTGGGCTTCGGCCTACTGTAGAACAGTTGCCCCCCAAGCCAAGATCGTTCTAGGAACGGGCGAAGGCTTTGTTAGTTGCGATTTCAATTGCCCCTGAGAATCTTTGTCTGGTTGGTCGTGTATCTTTGCAGATCTTATCTAACACGCGCCCCTGGGAGTTGAAGTGACGTTTCCTCTCCCCTATTAGTCATTTAATGATCTCTCGATTTTTGAAACGAAGGCGCGTAGTAATGATGACGGTTCAGGTCCCAAGGTGCCTTCTCGCGAAGGGTTGCGTCGTTTCGCATGCCTGCACCTTTGGGGCTTATGAATACGTTGCCCCTTACTCTTCTTATTCGTTACTCTTCAGTCCCAAAGTTCTGAAAACGGCCGTGGTTTCCTCTCGCTGCGGTCAAAGGTTTTGCTGTTTATTTTGGCCAAGTGTCTACCCGTGCACGAATTTCAACTCAAGCGGTCTTACTCTTCAGGTCGCTTGATTTTGCTCATCAAGGAGTATACTACTTTGAGCCCAAACTTTTCTCCTACTCGAGGTACATGCTCTTCTTTAGATTATTGTTTGCTCGTTATTTCTGTTTATCGTTGTATAAAGTGAGGAGGGGGTGTTTGTAACGCCCTAAAATTTAATCAAATTACTTCGAAGTTGGATTGCCGTAGGATAATTGTAAGAATTGAAATTATGGGCGTAGTAGCTATGTTGAAAATGAGTTAGATGATAATCACGTGTCGTGGGCCAGTTAAAAATAGCATTGGGCTTAGCACCGCGAGTGCGCAGCGCTTACGCAACCCTAGCAGCGTGTCCAGTGCGCAGCTTGCGCAGGAAGGCGCTTGTGCGCCACTCCTCCTTATAAATATAGCGCAAATATGCGCTAGGGCTGGTCTTTTTGCGCAGCCGCCCTCTGTGTATGTTGCGTAGTTATATATATATATATATATATATATATATATATATATATATATATATATATATCGTATGAGAAATGTTTGATGAATTGACCGTGTGTGCTTGAATTCCTATGTCGTTAGTTCTAATTAAATCGAATTGTAATTTTGTTGGATTAAGGTTTTCACTATTATAATAAAAAAAATGATAGGAATATAGATAACTCGTTAGTAAGAATTATAAATAATTTTCGTAATTGAATTGATGGTTACGTTAATGCTGTTACTGTTTTGATGTAATGCTGTTGTTGTTTTGCTGTTAATGTTGTTGCTGTTTTGCTGATAATGCTGTTGCTGTTTTGCTGTTAATGCTGTTGATGTTTTGCTGTTAAAGCTGTTGCGGTTTTGCTGTTATTGTTGTCATTGCTGTTACGTTTTGCTGCTGTGTTGTTGCTATTCTTGTTGTTTTGCGCTGTTGATGTTGCTGCTTTGTCAATATTGTTGCCACAGTTGCTGTTGTGGTTAATTATTGCGTTGAATACCTTGTCAAAAATGTGGTAAATTGCAGGTGAAGTTGTAAAAGTTGACTTGCCTCTATTTATTGGCAAAGATAGTAAATTGTAGGCCTATGGCCGCCATGACGTTTGCTGTTGTTGTCGTGCGATTGCGTGACTGTGATTAGCGTTACTTGTACATTCACATTGTGTCGCATACCTTTTCATTTGCTTTACGACGTGAACGATGAGGGCTATGCCCTGTGAGCCACTATTTACTGGCAACGACGATTTTTACGACGGGAGTTTTGCTCCAATGGTACCACATGCATATGCACAGTTGAGTCGCATTCCGCATTGCACTTCGATGTTTCCATTGATGACTCTATTGAGGATTTTATTGATGATATGTGTAATTCTATAGTACCTGACCTTTCATATTGTTCTTCATACATGCTCTTATATAGTTCGATATCTCACCCCTTCTGTTTGAATGTTACCCCTATGTGGTAACGTGCAGGTAGTCGCGAATGAAGGCGGTGATCCTTCCTTAGTTGAGTCGGTGTCTTCACTCTGATACGTAACACTCGGGGGGATTGAACGATGTTTTTTTTCCTTTATCATTTACGTTGCAATATTTGTTGAACTCGAAGTTATTTCTATTAAGCAAATTGTTGATTTTGAGTTGTCAAATGGACAAGGATTGTTAAGATTGCTTCAAATTGAATTTACCATGAATGAATTATATTGTTTGTGTTGGGAAGTAAGTGTAGCACTCCAATATTTATGTTGAAAATTCCGCACTCTGATTTATAGTATTATTGGGTAGAATTGGGGTGTTACATTAGTGGTATCAGAGCATGGTTGGGTCTGTCCGACCAAGTTGTCGAGTCATCGCTTCGATTAACAATCAAGTATTGTTATTCGTTCTAAACTATAATTTGTGTTGTAGGGATAAGCTGAAATGGTCGGACGGAATGAAGCTGCTATTGCTGCTGCTTTGGGCGCTATGGCTCAGGCATTGGAGAATCAACAGAACGCTGGTGAGAATGCTGGATCTCGCAGTTTGGCGACTTTCCAAAGGGAGAATCCGCCCACTTTCAAGGGTAAGTATGATCCTGATGGAGCATTGGCTTGGTTGAAGGAGATTGAGCGAATCTTCCGTGTGATGGATTGCACTCCAGCGCAGAAGGTTCGTTATGGTACTCATATGCTGTCAGAAGAGGCTGACGACTGGTGGTTAGATACACGTCAGAGATTGGAAGCTGCAGGTGAAGAGATCACTTGGGTTGTGTTCCGTAGGGAGTTTTTGAGGAAGTATTACCCTGAGGATGTTCGGGGTAAGAAAGAAATTGAGTTTCTTGAGCTGAAGCAAGGGAACCTGTCAGTTACTGAATATGCTGCTAAGTTTGTGGAGTTGGCCAAATTTTATCCGCACTACAATGAAGCAACTGCTGAATTTTCAAAGTGCATCAAGTTTGAGAATGGGCTGCGACCTGAGATCAAAAAGGCAATTGGGTATCAGAAGATCCGTGTTTTCTCCGATTTGATTGACAGTTGCAGGATCTATGAGGAGGACAACGATGCTCACTATAAGATCATTAATGAGAAGAGGAGCAAGCAGCAGACTCGTGGTAAGCCGTATGATGCTCCAGTTGGTAAAGGTAAGCAGAAAAGTTTTGATGGTAAGAGAACTAGTGGGGGAGACGCCCCTGCTGGTATTGTATGTTACAAATGTGGCAAACCTGGTCATAAGGGTAACGTGTGCAAGGTTGAGGTGAAGAGGTGCTTTCGTTGTGGTAAGACTGGGCACGAATCATCCGAGTGCAAGCACAAGGAGCAGGTCTGTTTCAACTGTGGCGAAGAAGGGCATATTAGTAATCAATGTCAGAAGCCAAAGAAAGAAAGAGTTAGTGGAAGAGTGTTCGCTCTGGCAGGGACACAGACTACTGAGAACGACGGATTTATTGGAGGTACATGTTTCATTAATGGTGTTCCTCTAATAGCTATTATTGATACTGGTGCTACTCATTGTTTTATTGCTGCGGAATGTGTTAAAAGATTGGGTCTTGTGTTGTCTTCTATGAATAGGGAGATGGTTGTCGATACTCCAGCTAAGGGGTCGGTGACTACTTCTCTTGTGTGTTCTAAGTGCCCTTTGTCGATTTTCGACAGAGAATTTATTGTTGATCTGATTTGTCTGCCGTTAAGCGGATTGGATGTGATCCTAGGCATGGACTGGTTAGAATATAACTATGTTCACATTAATTGTTTTAGCAAGTCTGTGAGTTTCTCCACTCCCGAAGAGGAGGAGGCTGGTTTGTTGTCTGTTGGACAGTTGCGGAAGTTGATGCGGGAAGAAGTTCAGCTATTCTCGCTGATGGCGTCGCTATCTGTTAAGAATCAAGCCATAATTGATGAGTTGCAGGTGGTGCGCGAATTTCCTGAAGTTTTCCCTGATGAGATTCCAAGTGTACCACCAGATAGGGAAGTTGAATTTGCTATTGATCTTGTACCTGGTACCAAACCTGTTTCTATGGCACCTTACAGGATGTCAGCATCTGAATTATCCGAATTGAAGAAGCAACTTGAGGATCTACTTGAAAAGAAGTTCGTGAGGCCGAGTGTATCACCGTGGGGAGCTCCAGTGTTGCTAGTGAAGAAGAAGGATGGAAGTATGAGGCTTTGTGTTGATTATAGACAGTTGAATAAAGTGACGATTAAGAACAAGTATTCACTCCCAAGAATAGACGATTTGATAGATCAATTGGTGGGTGCTCAAGTATTCAGTAAGATTGATTTGAGATCGGGCTACCATCAGATTAAAGTGAAAGATGAGGATATTCAGAAGACGGCTTTTAGAACTCGGTACGGGCATTATGAGTATTCGGTGATGCCTTTCGGTGTTACTAACGCGCCGGGAGTATTCATGGAGTACATGAACCGTGTGTTTCATGCTTATTTGGATCGGTTTGTGGTAGTATTCATCGATGATATTTTGATTTACTCTAAGACAGAAGAAGAGCATGCAGAGCACTTGAGATTGGTATTGGAGGTCTTAAGGGACAAGAAGTTATATGCAAAATTGTCTCAGTGCGAATTTTGGCTGAAGGAGGTGAGTTTTCTTGGTCAAGTTATTTCTGGTAGCGGCATTGCGGTGGATCCATCAAAAGTCGATGCTGTATTGCAATGGGAGACTCCAAAGTCGGCTACCGAGATTAGAAGCTTTTTGGGATTAGCTGGCTACTATAGAAGGTTCATTGAAGGCTTTTCTAAGTTGGCACTTCCTTTAACTCAGCTGACCTGCAAAGGTAAAGCCTTTATATGGGACGCTCGTTGCGAAGAGAGTTTCACCGAATTGAAGAAGAGATTGAAGACGTCTCCTATCTTGACGTTGCCTAATCCGGGAGAGTCCTTTGTGGTGTACTGTGATGCTTCCAAGATGGGTTTAGGAGGTGCGCTTATGCAGAATGGTAAGGTAGTTGCTTATGCATCGAGGCAGTTGAGGACTCATGAGAAGAACTATCCTACGCACGATTTAGAACTTGCTGCAGTTGTTTTTGCGCTGAAAATTTGGAGGCATTATCTTTATGGTTCTAGATTTGAAGTATTTAGCGACCATAAGGGTTTGCAGTACTTGTTTGATCAAAAGGAACTCAATATGAGACAGCGGAGGTGGTTGGAGTTGCTAAAAGTCTATGATTTCAGTTTGAATTATCATCCAGGGAAAGCTAATGTCGTGGCTGATGCTTTGAGCCGAAAGACCTTGCACATGTCGGCGATGATGGTCAGGGAGTTTGAATTGATTGAGCAGTTCAGAGATATGAGTTTGATTTGCGAGTGACACCTCAGAGTGTTATGTTGGGGATGTTGAAGATTAATAATGACTTTTTAGATAGCATCAGAGAAGCTCAAAAACTGGATGTTAAACTGGTAGATTCGATGGTAGGAATCGGGCAGTCTGAGAATAACGATTTTGAATTGGATGCGCAAGGTGTGTTGAGATAGCGTAATAGAATCTGCATTCCTGACGATGCGGAAATGAAGAAAGCAATTCTCGAAGAGAGTCATAGAAGTAAGTTGAGTATTCATCCAGGAGCTACGAAAATGTATCAAGACTTGAGAAGATGGTTCTGGTGGCCTGGGATGGAGCGCGATGTAGCGCAATTCGTGTATGCATGTTTAACTTGTCAGAAGTCAAAAGTTGAACATCAGAAGCCTGCGGGGTTGATGCAACCTTTAGAGATTCCGGAATGGAAATGGGATAGCATTTCAATGGACTTTGTGATGGGGCTGCCTAATACTGTGAGAGGGTATGATGCGATTTGGGTGATTGTTGACAGGCTGACGAAGTCGGCTCATTTTATACCTATTAATATCACGTATCCGGTACCGAAGTTGGCTGAGATTTACCTCCAAAAGATTGTAAAGTTGCATGGTGTTCCTATGTGTATCGTTTCGGATAGAGATCCTAGGTTCACTTCTGATTTCTGGAAGAGTTTGCAAGAGGCGTTGGGTTCTAAGTTGAGATTGAGCTCAGCGTATCACCCTCAGAGGGATGGTTAGCCAGAGAGGACTATTCAATCGTTGGAGGATTTGTTGAGAGCGTGTATTCTTGAGCAAGGAGGTTCGTGGGATACCCATCTCTCGTTGATAGAGTTTACCTATAATAACAGTTATCATTCTAGTATTGGGATGGCACCTTTCGAAGCGTTGTATGGTCGAAGGTGTAGAACCCCTTTGTGTTGGTATGAGTCTGGAGAGAGTATAGTGCTTGGACCTGAAATTGTTCGAGAAACGACTGAGAAGGTGAAGTTGATTCGTGAAAAGATGAAAGCTTCACAAAGTAGACAGAAGAGTTACCATGATAAGCGAAGGAAGGATTTGGAATTTCAAGCTGGTGATCATGTGTTTTTGAGAGTCACCCCTGTGACCGGTGTTGGACGTGCTCTGAAATCTAAGAAGCTTACTCCTCGATTCATTAGTCCGTATCAGATCACGGAAAGAGTTGGGAATGTAGCTTACAGAGTGGCCTTACCGCCTAATCTTTCGAATTTGCATGATGTGTTCCAGGTGTCACAACTTCTGAAGTATATTCCAGATCCATCTAATGTAATTCATATGGATGATGTGCAAGTACGGGATAACCTCACTGTGGAGACGATGCCTGTACGAATCGCGGACCGTGAGACGAAGACTCTAAGGGGCAAAGAGATCGCCTTGGTGAAAGTAGTCTGGTTAGGAGCTGCCGGAGAGAGCATGACATGGGAGTTGGAAAGCAAGATGCGGGAGTCCTATCCCGAGTTGTTCGAATCAGGTAAATTTTCGAGGACGAAAATATTCTAAGTGGGGGAGAGTTGTAACGCCCTAAAATTTAATCAAATTACTTCGAAGTTGGATTGCCGTACGATAATTGTAAGAATTGAAATTATGGGCGTAGTAGCTATGTTGAAAATGAGTTAGATGATAATCACGTGTCGTGGGCCAGTTAAAAATAGCATTGGGCTTAGCACCGCGAGTGCGCAGCGCTCACGCAACCCTAGCAGCGTGTCCAGTGCGCAGCTTGCGCAGGAAGGCGCTTGTGCGCCACTCCTCCTTATAAATATAGCGCAAATATGCGCTAGGGCTGGTCTTTTTGCGCAGCCGCCCTCTTTTCCCTTCTTCTCCTTCTTCCTCTCACTTCTAAGTTACACAAAAGCCTCAATTTTCAAGAGCTCTAGCCTAGGATTGGATTGGGAGGGTTGATTTTCATTGCAATTCTCTACGTTCGTGATCGTCACGCGTCGTTACTATCGCAGGGGAGTCACCGTATTCGGAGAATCGAGGAACGAGGCTAGGAGGGAGTTTGCGCCACCATAGTTGAGGTAAGGGTGGGTTCGAATTCTATAATAGCGTATATGAGCGATCGTATGCGGGGTTTGGGGTTTATTATAGATTGCCTCTGTGTATGTTGCGTAGTTATATATATATATATATATATATATATATATATATATATATATATCGTATGAGAAATGTTTGATGAATTGACCGTGTGTGCTTGAATTCCTATGTCGTTAGTTCTAATTAAATCGAATTGTAATTTTGTTGGATTAAGGTTTTCACTATTATAATAAAAAAAATTGATAGGAATATAGATAACTCGTTAGTAAGAATTATAAATAATTTTCGTAATTGAATTGATGATTACGTTAATGCTGTTACTGTTTTGATGTAATGCTGTTGCTGTTTTGCTGTTAATGCTGTTGCTGTTTTGCTGATAATGCTGTTGCTGTTTTGCTGTTGATGCTGTTGATGTTTTGCTGTTAAAGCTGTTGCGGTTTTGCTGTTATTGTTGTCATTGCTGTTACGTTTTGCTGCTGTGTTGTTGCTATTCTTGCTGTTTTGCGCTATTGATGTTGCTGCTTTGTCAATATTGTTGCCACAGTTGCTGTTGTGGTTAATTATTGCGTTGAATACCTTGTCGAAAATGTGGTAAATTGCAGGTGAAGTTGTAAAAGTTGATTTGCCTCTATTTATTTGCAAAGATAGTAAATTGTAGGCCTATGGCCGCCATGACGTTTTGGTGTTGTTGTCGTACGATTGCGTGACTGTGATTAGCGTTACTTGTACATTCACATTGTGTCGCACACCTTCGCATTTGCTTTACGACGTGAACGATGAGGGCTATGCCCTGTGAGCCACTATTTACTGGCAACGACGATTTTTACGATGGGAGTTTTGCTCCAATGGTACCACATGCATATGCACAGTTGAGTCGCATTCCGCATTGCACTTCGATGTTTCTATTGATGACTCTATTGAGGATTTTATTGATGATATGTGTAATTCTATAGTACCTGACCTTTCATATTGTTCTTCATACATGCTCTTATATAGTTCGATATCTCACCCCTTCTGTTTGAATGTTACCCCTATGTGGTAACGTGCAGGTAGTCGCGAATGAAGGCGGTGATCCTTCCTTAGTTGAGTCGGTGTCTTCACTCTGATACGTAACACTCGGGGGGATTGAACGCTGTTTTTTTTCCTTTATCATTTAGGTTGCAATATTTGTTGAACTCGAAATTATTTCTATTAAGCAAGTTGTTGATTTTGAGTTGTCAAATGGACAAGGATTGTTAAGATTGCTTCAGATTGAATTTACCATGAATGAATTATATTGTTTGTGTTGGGAAGTAAGTGTAGCACTCCAATATTTATGTTGAAAATTCCGCACTCTGATTTATAGTATTATTGGGTAGAATTGGGGTGTTACAGTGTTCGGCTCGGGGTCGACCTTGTCGCCCCCTTCTGCAAATCATCATTTAGGATGATCCTGACTTTCCCTCTCCTTGCAGGGTAAGGTACTGGCGCGAACAAAGAAAACTGCGAGGATTTCTGGTCGTCCTTCTTCTAACAAGGCTGAGTGTGCTGCTCGCTCTGGAGACACTAGCACGAGCGGGTTTCCATCCTCCGAGACCTTTTCTTCTTCTACCGACCTATCTACCTCATCATCTTCTAGTCGCTCATCGAATAATTCTGAGACCATTCAATCTCCTCGAGCGGACATGCCTCAGGGGAATGAAAGGCATGCGAATCCCACGCCCCCTCCAGTCTCGACCAACGAGGTGTTGCCGGAAGAACACGACTGGAGAGGTAGGCTAGACGACGATCGCTCCTGGATTTCCTCTGCCATAACTAACCAGCCTTTGGTCTTTCCTCCCGACGATGAAATGATGCCACTTTTTTCTAAGCTGATCGGTTATGGCGACCAAGAGTGGCGGGCTGAAGGTGACCCGACTGAAGAGCACGCGGCCACAATTCCTACCCCCCTGAAATTTATTATGTACACCAATACTCTTCGTGACTTGAGGGTGCGACCTCCCTTATTGCTATCACTGGAGATCAATCCTGAGATCGTGAGTAACGATCATTTTCTGAGGAACGGCCAGATCGTCCGTCTTGCTGAGAAGGACGAGCATGGAAATGTCATTCAAGAAGAAACAGTCATCTATAGCCGTCCTGAGTAATTCGTATTCGTTTTGTTTAATTTCTTTCAAAAATGTATTTCTGTTGCTTTTCAGGGGACCTACAGGTCGCCCTTTCTTTGTAATTTTCAAGGAGCCCGGCCTTCTCCGGGTCAATTTTAATGTCTAAACATTTGCTGTTATAATCGTTCTTTTGGCTTTCCTTTACTTTTTCTAAGTTTATTTTATTTGATTTCCTCACGGCCGCTTAGAACGGGCTAAGCTTCGTTGGGAACCTCGTAAACAACTTACCAAGTTTCTACTTTAGATTTAACTCGTTTACCAGGCACGTTTGAACTTAAGCTCGCTTAAGTTTCTCCTTAAGTAGTTTATCAAACTCGATTTGAACTTAACTCGCTTAAGGGGTTATTCGTTATTGGGTCTATCAACAACTTTAAAAGAATCAACAAGGTAAGAAATTCCTCGTCAGTCTATTGACAAGCGAGCGGGCCTCAATAAAAAACCCCGTAGGGAAAAAGAGTGTCCCGCTCGTTTTGTTTTTCATTCATCATTCAAGTGGTAACATGACATTCTTTCATATTTACAAGGCATTAAGTGAAATATCTCCTAAGGTTTGCTGCATTCCAAGTATTTGAAATCATTCCTCCACCCATAGTTTGTAAGATACATGCTCCTTTGCCCGTCTTGGCAGCTACCTTGTAAGGACCCTCCCAATTTGGGGCGAGCTTGCCCTGGCTAGCATTTCTCTGGCCGATATATGCCATTCGTAAGACGAGCTGCCCTATTTCGAAGGCTCGGGGGACGACCTTGGCACTGTGTCTAGTTGCCTCTGCTTGCTTAACTAGCGCTTCCGTGAGGGATGCCTTACTCCGCAGTTCTTCCACT
The DNA here is from genome assembly GCA_963573325.1 of Astragalus glycyphyllos. NCBI lineage: Eukaryota > Viridiplantae > Streptophyta > Magnoliopsida > Fabales > Fabaceae > Astragalus > Astragalus glycyphyllos. The sequence continues at coordinate 17,229,003 of OY754313.1, read as the reverse complement.
AAATCGAGCTCTTCTTTGGTCGCCTGCTCGTTTTCCGACGGCTGCATAGGATTGGTTGTTCTCCAGTTTAATTCTCTCATCTCAACGGGGATTAACGCATCCGTCCCGTAGACTAGTTTGAACGGCTGCATAGGATTGGTTGTACCTATAGCATTGATGGGAGTGCGTATTTTTAGGTAGGGATATCATTGAAGCGGGTGATCCTATCCATTGGATGTAGGGTTTTGATTCCCATCGTCCATAGGCTAATGGATTAGACATTTCCTGCGGCACATTTCTTAGCAATCGGCCCAATGGGTCGCTTTCTATGGGATTTTGTCCAATCCGGAACACCACCCATGACATCGTTAGATTCCCAAAGGGTCTATTACCAATTCTTTACGATAACAATTTTAGAAGACAACAAGTTATTATTCTTACTTGTATTTTCGAAGGGTTGATTTTCTTTTTTCAAAATGAGTTTAGGGGTGGTAAAATTTTCTGATTATTCTTGTTTTGAAGTAGTATTCATGATGCTTAAATTGTGATAAATGATGAGTCGTGGAGGAGAGTGAGGATTTTGGTGTTAAAAATGATTTTACTTTTATTGTTGTTAGAGATGGTTGAAAATGATTTTTTTTTTTACATAAAGGAGAGTGGAGGTTTTTTTGATTGTAAGGGTTTTGAAACAAATGGGTGATGAAGATGTTTTTTCTTTAAAAAAAAAATCCTTAGTTGTGTTAGAAAGCTAGTAAGTAAAGGGTTAAGGTTGTTTTGAAATATATGTTTTAATACTTTTAGAAAGGAGAGAAAATCTGTGAGAAAATTTTAGTTACTTTTAGTATATGTATGTTTTAATACTTTCACACCTTAACCTATTTTACTGCCAATAATGCTCAAATAAAAAGCAAATTACACTAGAAATGAAATCCTACATTTATTGAAAACAATTACAAGGAAATTGAAAACCCAGGGGTTTGGGATGCCTAGGAATTTCCCAATGTAACATTGGTCACCTTTAGCGTGTCCTTTTCAATTATCAAGATGGACACACAAAAGTATATTCCCTTTGAGTGTCGAATCTCTTTTTGGTCTTTTGAGTATTGATATTTTTGAGTTCAATCCAAGCTCTCATGAGTAGGCTACCCATGCATGTGGGCTCACATCAGTATTCGGTGTTGTATACTTGTGATATATATATATATATATATATATATATATCTGTGTGTGTGTGTGTGCGCGCGAGCGCGCGCGTGTTGTGATTTGGTGAAGTTGTCATGTCATTACTCTTGATGCATTCTAATGCTTGGATGAATAATGTGGGGTGTTGTGTGATGTTGTGTCATTATTATTCTTGATGCATGTCGTGCTTGGTAGAGTGATGCATGGTGTGGTTCGTGTGGTATAGTAATGGTGTGGTGTGGTGTTATGCCATTATTTTTGATCCATGTAATGATTGGTTGAATAATGCTAGATGTGGTGAAATTATGCATGTGTGTTGATGTATATTCGTGCATACATAGATGATGTTTTCCTTTAGTGGGTTTCACAAATATTGGTGTTTTCCTTTATTAGATCTGACAAATTGTGGTGTTTTGCTTTACTGGATCTCACAAATGGTGACGTTTTCCTTATTGAATCTCACAAGTCCTTTGGGACAATGCCAGTGTTGTTCTTCATTGGACCTCACAAATTCCTACGGGGGAGGTGATATTCCGAAATCATTTGCACTGACATGTAGTCATTGAATTAAGGTGTAGTGTGTGGTGTTTTGTGGCGCTGAACTACAAAGTGTTAATTGTTCTTGTTTATGTATATGCATATGTGAATTTGTTATGAATATATGTATATTATTATCGGTTGGTGACCCTTGATGTTGTATGGGCTGGTCGCCAATTCCGAAGACATGTGTTGCCTATGTGCACGTGCAATGTTTGTTTAAATAAAAAACCTTGTTGCTGGTAAACAATGATTGTTTGAGTAAATCTTTTAGCTACAAATAACAACTATTGCATTATAAATGGTGAAAGTTCAAGTCTGTTAAAGAAATACTAGCAACTGGTTAAAAGCTATTATAAAATTTGCCGCTAAAGACAAACTTTGCACTAGTGATGACATACTAAAAGCATGTACAACTGCATCACGTACAATCGAATTGGCAAATATTTATACAAATATATTGACAGAAGGTGAAATCTATGGGAATGAATTCAACATTCAAAAATTTATTATAAACAATTTAATTTTTAACAAACTTGAGATGCCCTTTGAAAAATGGTAAATGAAACCATTCATTAATATATTTCTATTAATGTATTGAATTTCAATAAGTTTTTGTTTGTTAGATTCCAAAGGTTGACAAGGAGTAGAGCAATCCTATAAATTGTCTTTCAGAATGAATTGTTTTCGGGATCTTTTGTTGTAATAAGTTAGAGACTTCCTATTATTGTTTTGATTTTAATTTCTTTTCTTGTCAAAGGTGTATTAGTCCTTAGGGTATCTCTTGTCCTCTTTCTTGTTTATATTTTTTAGTAAGTTCATGGGGAGTACTTTTTTTCCTTATTGACATTTTTTTACATCAGAAATCTTAACGAGACTTATTTCCTTCTATTTAAATAAAAAAGGAAGTAGAGCGGTCGAAGTAAAGATTTTGAATCATTGATGTCACTGCCAACTATTGGATTTGTATTAGTAAAATTTCTACCGTTCATTTATTATGTTAAAAAATTAAAAAAAAATTGAAGTGAATAAAAGGAAAACAAAGTAACGAACGACTTCAGCATATGATTATGTTCAAAAATAAATACAGACATTCACTTGAACCATATATATAGGGCTTAATTGATATACGACGTGTTGTTTCGTGATTGACTAATATTGTAAAAAATCTTGTACATCAACTATATATACAAATTAAAGAGTTTAATTGTTACGCACTATCAGAGTAAACCTTTTTACAACCAAAATCAACAACAATTCATGGTATGATTGAAATGTAAGGTGATTACTAATTGACTAACTTCTTTTTATCAACGTGTCAACTCGTAATTGGTATATATTGTAAACACTAATTGTAACATCCCCAAAATAATTTACTTTATTGAGCAATTGTATTATCCATGATTCCGTGTTGCTTTGTTATACGGTTAAATTTGATGGTAAAAGTGAAATTTGTGTGAATTGTGTGTTGGGGAAAAAATTGAATTAAACAATAGAATTGGGTGTATTAGGGAATTAAGGGTAGGCCAAGGGCATTTTGGGGTTTTCACTCTCCAAACATTCTCTCATTTCCACCCAACCCTCAACTGAACTACATCACTTAAACACATAGACACACTCATTAGTTGAAAAACACATGAAAGAACAAAAACAGAAAAATAGAAGAAGCGAGAGAGAGGAGAGTGCGAAGGAAGAAGAAGAAGAAGAAGATGGATTTTCCTCATTTGTTGATGCATGTCCCACTTCCACCACCATTTTTCATACTCTTTCCAATGATACCAAAAACGTAAGATGAACCAAGCTCAAACACTCAATCCCCTTCCTCCATTGAAATCGGGTTTGAGTAGAGAGGAGGAAGTTTATTTGCTTATGTAACATCTTGGATTTTAGTCGACAATAAAATCTCAAATATTACTTTTCAGACATCTCAAAGATACACTTTTGTACTTTGGATTAAACTCAGGAACAACATCTGTCCTTAAATGACTCACATACATTGATAGGATTTTTTTAAAAAAATTAATCGAAGATCTTGAACATAAATCAATTTTCCATGTACCTATCGGAGTCGACACGACCAACTTAATCAAAATTACAAAGTATATGAATCCTACTACTATTAGGATGAACCTAATACTTCAACATAATACAAAGATCCTTGTCTTGAAATTAGCACCAATACAATGTGCCCTAACTTATACATAAACATCGCTATCCTTCAAGGGTGGAATCCCTTCCGATTGCTATAAACCTTCCTTTACTTTCACCTGCTTGTCTGAAAAATAACAACAATGAGGGGTGAGATTACATAATCTCAGTGAGTTCTTCGTGAATCCCTTACCGTAATACGCTCCAAATATCTTTTAATAATTACCTATGATGCATCCCTCTGCGCCTTAGACTTACATAATATAAAAGCTACGACGATACATATAGGGAACGCGTGTTCTATAAATAAATAGAACACACTGACCACCTCTTGGACCTTGAGATTGGTTCATGACAGCGACCCCAAGTACATCATCCATTCTTTAATTCATTTACGGTGTACTTATACATGTACTAGATAGTTTTCTCACACGCATTTTCAAAAAGAATTTTGATATAATACAAAACCGCTTAGTCGTGACCTTCAACATATCACAATCAATGAAAATAAATTCAGACATATCAATTACCTCAATCCCCTTTCAAACCACAACATATCAAGTGGCTTAAAACTTGACTTTCACCTTTTGGAACAACGTCCAGCAACCAAACAACAACAAGCACGTGTATTTATCAGCTAGAGTTTTCATCAAGCATACCTCTACTTTAGTGAATTAGTTAACCTATCAAACGGTATCGAAACTTAGCAAAGGACTACTCTATGGAAAGCTTAGAGTGTCTACTTTATGAGCATAATTTTTTTGACAGAAATGAGCCAACAAGTACAGTTTTACAGAACATACGCAAATGTTCTAAAACGGGACAGATTCTCTGTTCCAACTTGAGATAGATTTTAAGATATCAAGACTCAACCAAATGACAAAAAATCTAATTTCATACTGAAGAAAATTGAGTCTATTTTTCAATGGAACAAGAATCATTCAGAAAGGAGTTCAAACGAAAACGTTATACACGAAATACTGAACCTATACACAGAATCGCCTCAGAACTATGGCCTAACTTGTGTCCTATAACTCGTATACATCTCCAAATGCAACCAAACCAGTATCCAATTAACAAACATTAAGTCTAGTTTCGGAAAATGAAACCACATAATTTTGGGACCACTAGATTGTTCCCAGTTACGGAATAACCGAACCTATACCCAGAACATTCCTAGATTCTTGACCTGACTTATGACTACAATTTCTCCAGTTATACACCCCCAAATACATTCAAACCAGTGCCGAAAATGAAGAAAATCAAGTCTAGTTTCTAACAAAATAAACCCCACAGATATTGGACAACCGTAGAGTTCACAATCAGAGGAAAACTGACCCTATACCAAAACGGGTTCTACAGAATTTTCAGCATCTCAAATTGCACATTCAGCACACACATGTATTCAGCAACAACACTTCAAACATTCTTTGCAATTCATAGGCACACACAGAAACTCAAACCCAGAATTAGCACATGCGTGTAACAATTTGACAATAAATCACAAAACGGGTAAGAACTCGCCTCTAATTTGTTGAACCAACAACCAAAATCAACTAGAAGTCAAATCTTTGAACACCAACAAGCTCCTAACCAGCTCCTATTTCTCAACCAGCACCCAATAACAACCAAACAATATCCTACTTGCTTTCTAACCTTAATTCCACTGAGATGAAATTTCAGAATTTTGAGTACCACATGCTCCCACATTTACGATGCTTGATGACAATGGAATGGAGAGGAATGTGTTTCAGAAATTGGGGTTTAGATGTTTATAAGAAAGGAGAATGGTGATGAAAATTGCATTTCCCTTCACTCTCTCCTCTACTCTCGTGATTCTCCCTCACTCCCACTCTTGTGTGTTCTATTTTGAAACTCACCAAATGAGTTTAATGTTTTTGTGCAGCTGAGGGTTTTAAGTGAGATGGAGGAGTGTTTGTTTGGTTTGTGAAATGTCTATTTTTCCCCTACACTAAATGCACCCATTCCCATACTTATACACCACCCCAACACAATTAACTTAAAACAAGCAACAACTACACAATCAACTCACTTTATTATTTATAAAACGACTCATCATCAATTATAAACTCAATTATCAACCAATACTCAATCCAAAAATAATTTAAATCATTCAACCATCAAAGTAATTATTTTCAAAGTAATTAAAATAATTACTTTGGGATGTTACAGCTTACAAATTTACCACTCTATAAATTCTGAGTTAGAGGAGGTTCTAAGGTCTACAAGCAAGTAAATTTCAGTTGTTAGGGTATTCAAAAGGGGTAGCTCAGTTTTGGAACTTGTGGTTTCGAGTTAGATGAGTATTGGAGGTCTAGGAGTTCGGTTCGTGAATTTCAATTTTTCGGTTCGTCAAAGTCTCGAGTGATTCGTCAACCGGGTGAGGGTCCTCACCATGTTATATGATTAGAATAGGTATAATGTGTTTTTACTGTAATTTATATGTTGATTGTATGGAGGTTGTGAATTTCGTGAAAATGGGAATTTCAGTTTGAAATTGATTTTCAGTTTTGTTATTGTTTTACAGTTGAATTGCCTATGATATGAGTGATTATATGATGCCATGATTGCTTTCAAAATGTTCATTGGAATGTCGGTTGGAAGGTGTTGAATTGGTTGTGTGTTATACTTCATGTTTGGATTGAGTTTAGAGGGAAGGGAGAAGGTTTAACGTGATTTTATGCCATAATCGATTATTGGCTTGTTATAATCGATTATTGGCTTGTTATAATCGATTACAAGCTTTGGTAAATGCTGCTCAAACCATTTTTCTTAAAATTAAGCATTTTAATCTATTATGATGAGTACCAAACCTTCCCTAACCCATCCCTTAACCTTTCCTACTGATGATTGAGCATAATTACCATGATTTGAGGGATGTTTGATTCATAACATGATTTGTGATTATATTATGCTCCATAATGATGATTGAGTTGTCGGTTGTTCAAATTTTCGAGTATCGAGTGAGAACCTTCAAGGAAATGTATACTATTTATGAAAAGACTAACATAACACGGATATGAAACATAAAATACCATGGGGATGACAATCCCGTTATATTAGCATACTTGGTGGAGGGAAGTCATGAGCCTAGAAGCCAAGGCTCTAGCATTATCCTTTAGTGATTGTCGGATTGGGCTTTCCGTTGAAATCGAGTGACTTGGTTTCTCGGATTGTGCTAAGCCAAGTGAAAAGATAAGACAATTAAAATGTACAACTGAATTAGGGTTTCTCTGATTGACGAGTACTCTAGCATTATTCGATATGTATGGTCGAATTAGGGTCTCCCGGATTAAAGGGTGCTCTAGTATTATTCGACATAAAAAGGTTTCAGATAATTAAAAAGGAACGAATGAGAGGAATGGTAAGGGGTCTCGGAGGCACTCATTAAGATTTGTAAATCTCACTGTTTATGTCTTGTGGTTTTCAGGTACAAAGCATAACTGAGGAAGCTACTCAGGATGGATTTCCGCTAGAGGAAGTTATGAAAATTGATATTTGTTTCATGTTGTATTCCTTGTTATTTGATTTTCAAATCAAATCTTGGACTCTTAGTTAGCTGTTATGGATTCAGTTTAATTTGGTCTCTCAAGTTGTACTTCATACTCACTTGTGTTCAGAAGATGGTGGTCTTCGGACCTAGACATTGGATGTAATTTGGGGTGACCCCAATATTATGCTAAGTTTTTAAGTTGAATCAATAATAGCTTGTGTATTCTCTGAGTTTATTTCTTATTTGTTAACATTCCGCTTTAGGATATTGCGAGGTGTTACACTTATACACCTTTTGTGTATATAATTTAAATCCTAAATTTAATCCGTATATATAGGATTCACTAGTTAATTAACCTCACATTTTTTATTTATCTTTTAAGATTTTTTTGACAAATCAAAAGTGTTTTATAATATGATGCATATTTAAGGTACCCATAAACCCAGATACAAATATAAAAACTGACTGAGAGGCCAAAGAGTCAGAAAGACGGGTGTCTTTTATTTACTTTAAAAATTGTTTTATAAAAGTAATTAACAAAAATTTTAAAAAAATGTTATTTTAATTAAAATTATTGTCTTATTCTTATGACATTCTTAATTGTTAATATCCATCAGACTTATTTCTTTTTTTGTCTGAAATAATCAAACTTCTCTCTTCATGGATAATAAAGAGTGTAATTGAAAAACAGTGAATTATTGTAATCTTTAAATGTTCAAAATGATAAATAAATAAATATGAGCAAGTTTGTTCTCAATGTCAACTTTCTTCGTTTTTAATTATAATCAGAAAAACAATAATATTAACATTTTTCTTTTTTTTTTGACACAAAAGTCTAATTATATTATTAGGCACAATTAGTTGTATTGGTTGCTTTGGCAATTTTAGTGACCTAGGGACGTCAGCTCCTGGGTTCAAACCCGAGTGTGAGCTGTGTTGGTGTTTATTTGTCATTTCATCTAAGTAGACAAAAACAATTAGACATAATTACTTGAAAATATAAATGTATCTAAAAATAAGATGTCATTAAGTGAATAGATGTTGGGTATGATACCCAACAAAATCAAGGGTATCAGAGCATTCACCTATTAATTCTGATTAAAAATTAGGAGAACTATATGATATCAATTGAGATGCAGTATTTAAATTAGTATAGTATTCATATTTATTTTAATATACTTATATATAAAAATATGTTTAGTGATTGAATATTGTATATCATACCTAACAAAACTCAATAGTTATTTTGGTCAAAACAAAAATTCAATAGTAGTTATTAGAGTGTCCACCTAAAAATCATTCTAATAATTTTGAACAGACAAAGTTTAGTCAAACCCTAATATTGATTGGCAATTCACCTTACATGGAATAACACTAAAAAAACACAAAATCCAATATAGAAAATAATGTCCAATTCTTTTCAAATTTTATCTTTTGTTCCTAAACTCAGTCTTTCTAACTGCTGTTAAAACTCCAAACAAGCGATACAAAATGCATCGCACATGATTCCCCCTTAGTTAAGATATAATTAATGCACACAAAATTCATAAAAGAAAAATCAATTCAGACTGTATATATATTATTTTAAACATTAAAAATTCAAACTATCATATTAATGAAAATAGCCTGCCATTTTGGGGCGCAAGAAGAAAACATACAAGACCTGAAAAGCTAAACATGGATTGAACTAGGTATTACATTGAGAACGATTCAAAACTTAGTCGAACAAATGCGTAGGAATCTTGTAGTCACATCCCAATAAGAAGGACTCCTGAAGAACTTCAATGTTTGGTATCAAAATGTCATCTTCAAACAGCTCCTCCATGTTTAGACCCTTTTTTGGGCTCTTGTCCATATTTTCTCCATGTCCAGATATCTCCTGTGTTTTCAGGAGTAACTTGGCAGACTAGATTCTTCTCTGGAGTTCTTCTGAATGCAAAGTAATGTAAAAAAAAGAAATTTTTAGGTCAGGAGCAGTTAAAAAGTTTACATTTTTTGGGCATAATGAGATCATGAATACATGGTATGAATGAGAAATAAGTACTTTACCTTTTGCATGGTTTCGGTGGCTTTGCCTTTGTGAGAACGACGGTACTAGACGGAGATGCTTGAACAAGTGAGAGATGATTGGGTTCTTGATGTTGTTGTTGTGGTGGTGGTGGTGATTTTGTGGGTAGTGCTGGTTGTTGATGGTTTTTGTTTTGGGTGTCAAGATTTAAATTAGTGCGGGTGATGGTAAACATAGGAGTAGTAGCTGGTACACCCACCATGTGGTAGAGGCCATGCATCATTAGCCTCTCAGTATTTCCAACGAGTTCTGTAAGGTTGCCAATTGGCAAGTTTGGATCGTTAGTGGTGTTGGGAGTAATGCATGTTGTGTTGGCATTGGTGATCGGGGTGAGGGTGGTGGTGGTGGTGGTGGCGGTAGAAGTTGTGGTGGTGATGGTGTTTGAGGTGGTAAAGGTGGTAGGAGTCACGATAGGAGTGGTAGTGATGGTGATTGGGGTGGTGGTAATTGTAGGAGTTATGGTGGGAGTGGTTGTGATGGTGATCGGGGTGGTGACGGTGGTAGGAGTCGCGGTGGGAGCCGTGACGATGGTGGGAGTGGTGGTGATGGTGGTAGGAGTTGCGGTGGGAGTGGTAGTGAAGGCGACGGTTATGGCGGCAGGAGTAGTGATAAGGGTAGTGGTGTTCGTCGTGAATGGGGTGGGTGTGGTGGTGAAGGAAGCAGTGGTGGCAAAAGGAGTGGTCGTGAGGGTGGTTGTGGCGGCAGTGAATAAGGTGGGTGTCGTGGTGATGGTTGGAGTGTTGGTGAAGGCGGTGGTGATGCCAATAGGACTGGTGGAAGGAGTGGTGCAAAGGGTGGTTGTGGTGGAGTTCGTGAATGGGGTGGGTGTGGTGGTGATGGTGGGAGTGGTGGTTAAAGCGGCGGTGATGGTGGCAGGACTTTTGAAAGGAGTAGTGTTGGCGACGAAGAATGGGGTGGGTATCATGGTGATGGTGGGAGTGATGGGGAAGATGATAGGAGTTGTGGAAGGAGTGGAAGTGAATGGGGTCTGTGGGGTGGTGATGGTGTGAGTGGTGGTGGTGATTGGGGGGGTTGGGGTGGGGTCACTGTCCATTAAAAAATTCTCCGCCTCTCGGAGTGTTTTTGAATAAGATTGAAGACCAAAAGAAAATGGGGAATTTGATATAGGTTGAGGATCAAAAGAAAAAGGGGAATTTGACATTGATTGGTGATCAAAAGAAAATGATGGGGTGGGAGTGGTGGTGAAGGCAGCGGTGGTTGCGACAGGAGTGGTGGTGAAGGTGGTTGTGGCGGCGGTAAATAAGGTGGATGTGGTGGGAATGGCGGTGAAGGCAGCGGTGGTGGAAACAAGATTGGTGGAAGGAGTGGTACAAAGGGTAGTTGTGGTGGTGGAGTTCGTGAATGGGGTGGGTGTGGTGGTGATGGTGGGAGTGGTGGAAGGAGTGGTGTTGGCGACAAAGAATGGCGTGGGTATCATGGTGATGGTTGGAGTGATGGGGAAGATGATAGGGGTGGTGGAAGGAGTAGTGGAAGGAGTGGTGGTGAATGGGGTAGGTGTGGTGGTGATGGTGGGAGTGGTGGTGGAGGTTGTGGAGGTTGTGGCGATGATGGTCGTGAATGGGTAGGGGGTGGGGGTGAAAATTGTGGGGGTAAGGCTGGGATAAACGTCCAGTAAAAAATTATCTTGAAGACCAAAATAAAATGGGTAATTTGATATAAGTTGAGGATCAAAAGAAAATGGGTAATTTGACATTGGTTGGTGATCAAAAGAAAATGATGGGTAATTTTGTGGTGTAAAAGGGAAAGATTGAAAAGTAGATTCATTGTTTAGAAAATGGGATATATGGTGGTGGGTAGGGATTTGGGGTGGCGGTGTGGGTGGAATTTGGGTGGTTGGAAGAGTAAAGTTGGGAAGGTTACAACTTTGTGCAAAGGCAAATAGATCGTCATCACCATAATCCATTGATTTCTGGAACAGAGCAATAGAGTGATAGTGATAGTAAGAGTTTTTTTGAGTGAGAGAGAGAGAGAGAGAGAGAGAGAGAGAGATTTGATGGTAGAGTGAAAAAGTTGGAGACTTACTAAAGTATTTATAAGAAGATATGGACCATTTTTTTAATAGAAAAATTAAAAGACGATAGCAACTACTGCTAAAACGTGTTTTCAGTGTTAAATACCTACATGATTTTAATGTGTTGTGCATTAATTTCTCTTTATTTATATTGTATACTTGAAATTTTAATTAAATTCTGTATTAAATGTTACTTATAGGCTATTGAGACTCATTTAAATTTCAACTATATAAGAAAATATGAGCGTATGTATTCGTAGGACTCTTAAATTTCTATATAGGCTCTGTTTTGTTAACGTCAAAAAGATAACTTATAGTGGCTAAATTATAGCGGATAAGTTCATAGAATGTTTTTTGGTTCTCATTAAATTATAGTGTTTTTTTTAGATACTAGTTGAAGTAGTGTATGACCTTATAGCATATCATTTTGATAGTTGAAGTAATTCTAATCTTTCGATTTCTAATTGGTGGGGTAACCCTATTATCTATATGAACTTGGTTGGATTGTCTTTTAAGCTCATTCTTCTTGGGGTACTCTTTCCTACTTGGGTTTTTTTCCATGGGATTTTGGCCCAGAGAGGTTTTAATGATGTCCCTTGTATTTGTACTGGTTGGGGTGCCTAATTGCACCCCCTTTAATATAATTCTTTGCTTATAAAAAAATATTTTTTTCAATTTCTCATTTATGTTTATTAAATGAACAAGAATTTGTTAATCAATGCAATCTCTCTCTTATTAATTATTAATCTTTTTTGTTTAAAAAATTTGTTTGTTTTTATCAACTATAATTATTATTTGGTTCAATTATTAATATTATGAAACACTTTAAATTTAACCCACTAAATTATATGCTATAATCTCATCTGCTAGCTTCTGCGCTATCATCAATATTTTTCTGTTATTTGCTTATTTTTAATCAGAGACAACCATAGTTTAAAAGTAAGTAACTATGCTAGGTTATGGGTCATAGTATAAGCTAGGAAGTGTTTGGTAAAAATTAGTGGTTAGACACATGAATTAGTTGATAGCATAATAATCTAGCTTATAAATCATGATTCGTGATATCCTTTATTATATTATTTTAATGTTGTTTTGCTACATTTATTTTAAAGGCATACATCGTCGGTATAATCTAATTTTAGATTAACATATAAGAAAATCTTACCTTTCTTATGTCAACTCGTTCTTGTAATCACATCCTAAAATTAAAAGTCAGATATTATAAAGGAGAGTACAAGGGGTCTGGTTAAAACAACACCCATTATATTGTATTTTCTAAAGGGTATTTGTTTCAGACTGACCCGGCATTTGGGCACAAACTAACGAAGCCCATGATCCATAAAAGACCAACGGTGTGGATGTGTTCCCCTAATCAAATGGCTAGGGCGCATTCCTAAGAATTCCTATCATAACGTGCCACATGTAGGCGCCAACCACTGTAAATGTGTTGTCCCCTCAATGCTACAAATGCACATTTATTACCTCTCATCACCTATTCCTAATGCTTACTTAGGCATCAGAGTGTTTGCAGGTACCACCCTCTGCCAGATCAACTGAGTCGGAGCACCTCGGATACCATCCAAACACTCATCTCAACCATCATCTCGGAAGTAACTCAGAGTGAGCAAGCTTCTCAGTCTGGTGAGCATCTCGATCCTCAGCTTGACCAAATCATGCACCCAGAACAGATTGTTGGTGACCACAATGGGAGCTCAACCCTCCTATCATCGCTCAATCTGAGTTACCTCGGAATGTCTTTATCATCCTTTATAATGATGACTTCATCAACCAGCTCGGCCTTAGCACCAACCAACGCAGAAGTCATTGATGTCCGATCTTCGCTAACTTTCGAAGATGAAGAGCTGATCAGGGGGAAACCTCATATCCTCTACCCCATCGTAATTCAAGCTGCTATAGCCAATCCCTCAGTTCGTAGAGTCCTAGTAGATCAAGGAAGTTCACACGACGTCATATCTCTTAACTCACTAACTGCGCTGGGAATATCGGTAACGGACCTCGAACCATATACAGGGGAAGGATTACTTGGCCTCGGTAGAGATTCCGTAACTCTCCTAGGATGTACCTGCTTACTAGTAATATTTAGGGTAAGTCCACTTGATCGTATGATCAATGTTCCCTTTTTGGTTTTACCAACCCTGCGAGCCTTTGACTACGTAGTTGGAAGAGCAACGTTAGGAAAGCTGGATGGAGGCCATCACTTCTACAATCCACTTAAAGATGAAGTTCTACGCTAACAATGGTGAAGTTTTAACTCTGAGTGTGGACAGATGGGTTGCACAATCTTGTTACTCCAAAGCCAGCCTTATAGAGAAAACCACCTTCAATGCTGAAGGCAACTTGGTCAGTTTAGATGTGTGGCACGAACCATACTGTTCTGAAGATGAAGAAGACGATATACTAGCTAAATAGTTAAAAAGGATGATCACAAGGTCCGGGCTAGACGGGCAATTCTTGCCTATACGAGTCGGCGATGATACTCGAAGGGTCGTCATGATCAAATCCGACTTTCCCGACGATGTAAAAACAAATCTTGTCAATTTCCTCAGACATGGAGAGTCGCTGATGCCTGGAATTTCCCCGACATCGCCCATCACCATCTCTCTGTCCCTCCAAAGGTGAATTGGGTAACGCGGCGAAGAATATCTCAACCTGACGAAAAGGCGAAGGCAGCTGCAAAAGTAGTGGAGGACCATATCCAAGCCGACTTAATGAAAGAGGTCAAGTATACCACATGGTTGTAAAATTTGGTACTCGTCGAGAAAGCCAACGAAAAATGGAGGACGTGTGTGGACTACACCGACCTCAACAAAGCTTGTCCCAAAATGGCATTTCCACTGTTGAGTGTGGACAAACTGGTCGATAACGCATCCAGATTCTGACTCCTTTCCATTATGGATGCCTACTCGGGGTACAACCAAATTCCCCGGTACCTTCCCGACCAAGAGAAGACTGCGTTCAAGACTCCGAAGGGAAATTGCTGTTACCGAGTGATGCCTTTCAGAATGAAGGACGCGGGAGCCACCTACCAAAGGATGATGAACAAAGTTTTCAAGGCCCAGATTGGGAGAATGTTAGTAATCAATATGGATGATATAATTGTTAAAACCAAATAAGACAACGATCATGTGTCCGACCTAGCAGACGCATTCGAAGAAGTTCGAAAGCATAACACGAGGCACAAGCCCGAAAAATGCACATTCGCAGTCAGACAAAGAAAGTTCCTCGAATTTTATATCATCGAGCGAGGAATCGAGGCCAACCCCAACAAATGCAGGGCCATTACTCAAATGAGGCCTTTGACTATAAAGAAGGACGTCCAGAATCTCACAGGAATGATAGCAGCCCGATTCAACTCACCTACGAAACCAAGGCGGTTATTCCTATGGAGGTAGGAGAACTCACCTGGAGAATAGCTCACCTAATCAAGCCCTCGAGAAAAGGAGCCCTCACTTGGGAACAAGATTTTGGAGCTTCAATGTGGTCACTCTATCTATTAAGTTTCCTTTTATGTTTGATTTCCTCTTCCTCTATGTCTAGCTAAATACCTATTGGTTAGGGATGAATGAATATTGATGAAACACTATTGTAGTTGATTTTGATCTACTTAATTGTTATATTCCCTCTTTCTTTCTGTATTCAAGCTTTGTTCTTAATGCTTTTTATGAATTGATCATCCATGAAATGATGTGTGGTTCATGTATGAAATGGAAGTTTTGTGCTTGAATGCTTGAGATTGAATACGTTCAATTCTTAGTCTAGGAATAGACTTGGAGTTTTTGTGTCTTGAAAACCCTTGATTGTAGTGTTGGTTCTCAATTAGAATCACCTAAAGAATTAGGGTTTTTAGTTGTTTACAAAGGGTTAGTTGCCTAAGGAATTAGGAATTGACAAATGTTGTGGGTTTGATAACAAAGGTAAAGAGGGAGTAATTTTCTATAGCAAATGATTTTACAATAGTGTGGAATCAATAGGAGTTCATCCCTAACTTCTTTTATTATCTAGTAATTTCAAATGCGTTCTTCGGTTTATTTTCTAAAACTCACGAAAACATTTTATTGATATTATTTATATTATTGTCAACACAACTAAATTCAATCCCTTGTTCAATTTAGTAACTAGACCTTTAAATTTATAAGTACGTGCAATCCTTGAGTTCGACATCCGGTTCTTACCGTTTTAGTATTACTTGTGACGAATTGGTACACTTGCCAATATCACCATCAGTAGTCACTAAGACAGAGACAAGAGCTTACTCCCTTGAAACATTAGAGAAAGCTCCCATTCTAACGTGGTATGCCACCAAGCTCAAAAAATATTATAGTTAAAGAGGTCAACGCACATGTAGGGGAAATACTATGAATACAATTTCAACTTTCTCAGATCAATAATTAGCCTACACTCGAAAAATTTCTTCAAAATGGCCTACTCATCCCCCCAGTTAAGAATTGATTTGAGTAATCTCTCAAAGGTCGAACCAAAGGGGATCAGACTAGCTACGACTTTCAAAGGCTTGATATTTATTTAGGCCTACTCGACCCCTGGGATAACAACTGATCCAAGCAATCTTTCGGAGGTCGAACCAAAGGGGATCAGACTATCCTAAAGCCTTCAAAGGCTCAATATTGATATACGCCTACTCGGCTATGCAGTCCTAAAAAAGGATGAATTAATAATGAACAGGGAAACAACCTCACCACAGCGGATGAATAGATATCACTAGTGCAGATAATATTTAAGTATGAATAGATATCTATATATATATATATACACATATAGTCAAAAAAATAAACATATATTGTTTTAAATATTATACATATATATATATATTATGCGTTTAATTTATATATACAGGTGTATCCATATTTTACACTATCTACCAATTACAATTTGACACATCATTAAAAAGAAATTGGTCAATTAGTAACCACTTATTAGTCAATTGGTAACCAACCACTCCATGAATTGTGATTGGTTGTAGTTGTAAAAGCCTAAACACAACATGTGTATATAAATTAAACTCATATATTATATATCTTTTATATTTTTGTTTTATTTGACTAATACAAATATTTTTTATTAAATTATTATTAATGGATGGAGTGGGTATACATGCATAAAAAAGTTGTTAATGGATGGATTGGATGGACTTTTTTTGTCAACGGATGGATTGGATTGGACTTATTTTGCAAAATTTTAATGGATATACCCGTGTAAATGGATTTCTTCAATCCATCCATTATAATATAAATCAATATCTGTTCGGTACCTTGCCTTAGGATTCAGAATCCAGAGTCACCCGTTGGTATCTTATGTCTCAGGAGTTGGAATCTTCCGAGGTTGTACTTGTCAACGTCGTCTTCCTCTGAGGTTGTACTCAACGGGTTGGGTACCTGCAGACACTTTAATGCCAAAGTCAGCGATTAGAAGTCAGTGAGAGGTACAAATGAGCAAAACATACCTGGTTCGGGAGGATAGTGTCGTATTTATAGACACGAAGTAGGGGGCTTTGCGGGTCTTGCCCAATGCGGAGATGTTGGATCGGGGTAGTGTGATCTGAGCCGTTTATATCATTTTCGTGTAGATGTTAGATTCTATGTAAGGTAATAATAATGCTATAAAAGAATAAAGGAACTTTGTTTACCAACAAAAAGAACTGTAAAGGACAAGAGCGAAAAATGAAAAACTGGAGTAACTGCACGTCGAACATGAGACATGCGAGACGCCGAAGCGGACATCAAATCATATTAACCATCGTATCATATTTACAACTTGAAATCTTTGAACCTTAGGGCTTCTTCGCTCTTTTCTACTAACAACATTCCATCCATCACTTTCGTTCTCCATTTCAAACAAGCACTTCTTTCATAAACAATCCAATGACCTTTTTCGCCTTTTCAAGTACTTTCTTAAAGCAACATATATAACTAGGGGTAGGAATAGGCTGGACTTTGCCTGGCTTGCGTAAAAAATGTTAGGCATAAGCCTGGTTTGTGGCCTGTCATAGGTCCATTTATTAGGCCTGGCCTTGGCTTTTGGAAAGCCTGATAAGACTTGAAAGCCTTTTTAAAATCCCTATTACAATATTTTTTACGAAAACCTACAACCTTTTAATGGTGTAAAGTTTTGTAAATAAAATAACAAGCAAATAGGTCTATGAGATTAAACTCTAATATGAGATCTAACGAATTTTTTTTTGGGAAATGTCTTCATTGACATCATGTTTAAATTCTATTTTATAATAATAATTTTAAATATGTCAAAAACTGATGAGGTCAGTATGTTTAAATTAACTGAAAATACTAGAAAATTAATGATTTAACACAAAGTAGAAATCACTAGTGCAGAAACGAGATTTAAAGACAGGCAAATTGGACTTTTAAAGTCGGGTTCTAGTCCGACTTCTATTAAGGCGACTTCGTATATCAGGAGATTTAAAGTCGGGTGACGGCCAGACTTCGTAAGTACGTTTTTAAGTCGGACAATAGGTATCCGACTTTAATGACACGTGTAAGTGCCTCTGTTAAACACTTTTAAAGTCGGGTTTTACTTCTGTGAAGAATAGATATTTAGCGCAATGTGCCAACTGAAAAACAAAGAGAGGGTAGCATAATAACATAAAAGGTTTTAGTTAGGGAAAGATTCAAGGGTAAATTCATGGCTGAAAAAATATTAGTAGACTAAATATTAGCAAGCGCTTGAAGGTTTAATGAAGCTCTTACAGAATCCATCTTAGAATCTTCCCTATCACAAAATACAAACAATCAGATGCCATAACAAGCACGCCATACAGAGCCTAGATAACATACACCAGAAAACATAAAATAACTAGTTAATTAATTAATTGGGAATTCGGGCTAAAACTAAGGCCTAGTCACACTAGAGCTACCACGCAAGAATATAACTTCTGTAAAGAGCTTCCAAATCATGTGCAGCCATTACAACAATCCACTCTTAGATCACAGTCTCAAGTGGGCTGATGCAAGGGAATGTACAAACCACAATATTCTCATAAAAGAACAACTATATTTCTGCAAGATCACATGGATCTCTATTAACCCCAAACTGTCCACCTAAAATTTATACAATCAAAAAAAAGTAAACACAATAATAAACCCTAGAAATAGAGAGAGGGGCACACATAGAGAGAGGAAGAGTGCGATAGAGAGATGAAGTACTTGCCTTTGCGAAGAGGAAGGGAAAGACTGAGCGACTGAGCAATGACAGAGAGAAGCCAGCGAGGTTGAGAGCGTGGAAGACAGAAAGCTAGGTTGAGTGATGGTATGAATGATGAGAGAGCGCTTTATACATTGTTTTGCTGATATAAATACTTTTAAAGTCAGGCAATATACTGACCTGACTTAAAAAACACGTGGCAGATAAATATTTTAAGTTAGACATCTTGGAGCCCGACTTTAAAGGTCTAATAATAGTAGTAGTAACTAAAAATATTATTTATAGTTATTTGAATAGGCGAGTCTGGTACGCTTAAAAGACTTTTTTGATGGCCTGTGCCTGACCTTTTTGGCTAAGTATCCTTTTAAAAAGTCATGGTCTTGTATTTTAAAAAAAGTGTGGCCTGAGCTGAGTTTGTTATAGGCTGGGTCGTAGGCCCTATTAAACATAACATAATAGCATTGTCGTCAATGTAATGAAATTCAACATCTCCAAATATATGATAACTATTACTCTGATCATTTTCTTCTTTTCACGTGCTTCAATATATAAATGTGCCATAATAAAAAGTTGAAGAATATGTTAAAACTAAAAAACAACACAATTAAATTAAAGGTTTTAAAAACACAAGAGACATTAGTGATAATTATATTATTGGAGTGCCTAATAATGTATGAATATTGATGATTTGTAAAAGTCTTTAACTTTAGAATTATCTAGAATGTGATGTAGTTGCCTAAACAATGTAGAATATTCTATAATGTAAGGAAAATGCCTAATAATGTAGAACCTTCTAGAACCATCCTCAAGCACCTATAAATAGGCAAGCTTGGGTGGAGTTGTAATCAAGTCATTTGAGAGCAATACAATCTATTCCTTTTCTCCAAACTTCACACTATTAGCTACTATTATTTTCCAATTATCAACTAAAGCCTTTTTCTACTGTCCCAGAAAGGAAGCTCATTTGGCGAGCTAAGGGACATGAAGGAGTTGCAAGAAGGAGGTCCAGGGTTCAAACCCCGAAAACTAACATTCTCCCACCCCCACTAACATTTGCTTATAAAAAAAAAGCCTTTTTCTACTATCCAACTATTTTCTAAACTAGAATTACTACCCTAAATACTAATAGTGGTACCAGAGCTACGTTCGATCATATACTGGGCATAGATAAGCTACTCAACTACCTTCTAAAATATCACTACTGACATTCTACACTACATAATTTCTTATCCTATGGCTAGCAACACCCAATCATCATCTAATATTCATGTTCCTACTTTTTATGGTAAAAACTATGATTTTTGAAGCAATAAAATGAAGATATTTTTTAACTCTCAAGATCTATGAGAAGTTGTAGAAGAAGGATTTTCTATTCCTGTCAATACATCGACTCTTTCTGCATCTCAAAAGAAAGAGTTAAAGGAAAATAAGCAGAAAGATTAAAAAGCATTATATTTCTTGCAACAAGCTGTGGGTGACTCCATTTTCCCAAGGATAATGGGAGCTACTAGTGCCAAGGATGCATAGAGTACACTACAGGAGGAGTTTCAATGAACCGCCAAGTTACATGCCAATTTGCACAAGCATCATGCTATGGAAAGTTGTTCATACTTGTCGCATACTCTCTCTTATTCCCTATCATGTATCATCTATCATCAATACCCAAGTTGAAGCTTGTTGATTATAATTAGGGGAAATTAATGTTTGTTTTAATTAACTTGCTTATGATTAGCTCGTGTATGAGAACTAAGCGAGTTGGGTTTAGAGACATATTCTGTTTCATTTTTCATTAATAAGAAACATTGAATGAAGGGTGTATTTGGGGCTTGGGAGTGAGGTAGAGAGACTCAATAGGGTGATAAACCTATTGTGGAATAAGATTTGGAGCTTGTGACCTTTCTTAGGTTTCAATTACAACAATTGGTATCAGTAGCTATCTTAATCACGAGCCATGGCAACATAGACACATAGAGCCATTATTGTTTGGCTATCTTAAGCACCTATAACAATTGGTATCAGTAGCTATCTTAAGACAGTTGTTGTTTGGCTAAAGCCGGAGCATCTCTAAATGAAAAATACTTTGGCAAACCATATGGATGAAATTTATAGGTTAGTCCTCGATCTTGAAAACATTGATATTGTTCTGGAGTGGGCCGATGCCCAATCCATTGATCATTTAGTAGATCAGCCCATTTACTGGGGTCCGAAGAGCAAGAACCAAGATCAACGATTCTGATCGGTCCGTACAGTGATCTGATGGTCACCCGCAATCCACTGACACTATATAAGGAGTTACTGCGTCAGTTGTCAGGTACACACTATTCACTAGCATCGTTACTCTGCTCGTCCTACCCTAACTTGGGTGTTGGAGTGTCATTGCAGGTACCACCCCCCCCCCCTTTTTTCTTGACGTTGGGGCGCAACCAGAAGAGGAAGCAGACAAGACCTGATACCCTGATCGTTCTTCAGCACACGACCTAAGGTACAGATCATTTGGCGACCACAGCGGGAGCTCGCGTGCTATTTCACCAACTTCATGCCTCCTCGAGGCAGACCCAAGGCAACCCACCTTCAGAGTGTGGTCGAGATTCCAGCTCGACCACCACCCATCCCACAAGGGGCGATGGCAATTATGGTAGGCACGAGCGCTGGCCCTCAGCCAGACATAGCCCAGCAGGTCACCGTCACCCTTCCTGCAAACTTGGTTCAAGAACTATGAGATCTACTCCGTGATCGTGATCAAACTTTAGCCCGCCACAACGATCGCTTGACCCAAATAGAAGATCAAGCAGCCTTTCGACGGGCAAACACCGCTCGTGAACTACGGGGTCATAACCATGGTTTCCCTTCTCCGCGGGCAATCCCATCAAGAGGGTACTGTTTGCCCCCACGAAGGCAGTTGGTCCATCGATCTCCACCCCGAAGAACGGGACGAGGAGGAGAACTTACACCACCAAGGACAACTCCGTCCACTTCAGACTACACGTATTGGCCTGAAGAATCTTTCCATCGGGAGTCTTTTTATGGTTCATCTACTTCACCCACTCGGTCGCGTAGCCGATCAAACGAACGGTACGGCCAATACCATTCGAAGAAATACACAGAAGAGGAGCGACACGGTCATCAGGGGCGGTACCTAGAGGACCGTCCACAGCGCAAAGGAAGTGATGATATGCGCTTGAGGCTGTTCACAAGGGACATAGATGGATACCGCATTCCCCGTTCTCTAGAGAAACCACCCTCTGACCTCAAGATGTACAATGGGGTCAAAGACCCAGACGCTCACCTGAAATATTTTGATCTAATGATGAGGTATAGGGGAGCGTCGGTCCGGTGAAATGCAAAATCTTTCCCCTAACGCTAGAAGGTCAGCACTGGAACGGTTCACAGAATTAAGACCTAACACTATCTCCTCCTGGGAGCAAATGGCCAGAGTATTCGCTGCTCACTTCACGACCTCGAGAGTTAAGCCAAAATCCCAAGATATTTTGATCGCTATCAGGCAAAGACCTGATGAGTCCTTGCGTAGCTTCGTGGAACGATTCAATCGAAAGGCTGATCAAGTCAGGAACCTGGATGATAACCAACGATTGTGGTTTTTAAAAACGGGACTCCTCAGAGGAAGTCGGTTTGAGGTTGAGGTCGGGCTACACTTGCCAAGGGATTTGGAGACGTTTCTCCGCAGGTCACAAAGTTTATGAATTATGAGGAAAGAACGATGGCCATTGAGGCCACTAAGGCAGGAATGAATCAGAGACCACGTGGAGAGCGCTATCAGATAGCAAGGGAAGATTATGGCAGACAACCCAAGGACCAGAAGGTCAGGAGGTTCGCAGAGCGCACCAAATTGAACACCTCGTATGCAAACATACTAGCAGAATATGCGAACACAGAGTTTAGGGACATCAAAGAACCAGAACCTCTCGTCCTCAAAGAGGGGCAACGCCCGTCCAAAAAGTACTGCCGATACCACAAAAGTAACGGGCATGAAACTAGCAATTGCATGGCCCTCAAAGATGATGTAGAAGCATTGATCAGGAGGGGAAAGCTGACCCAATACGTGAATAAGAATCAAGCTGATGAGTGAGAAGATAGACAAGCTGGTCGATCACCCAGAAAAAGGAAAGCACAGGCTAATGAAGTAGCCAAGATAATAGAAGAGGACGAGGACGATGATATCGTGGATACCAGAAAGTCAAAAGGGAGGCCAGTCGCTATGATAATCACAGGGGGGATTCCAACTGATGCCTCAACGAACAAATCAATGAAGAGAAGATGGGATGAGATTATGAGTGTTGCCTCTACGTCCATTCCAAGACCCCCCTCCAAGAGACCACCCATATCCTTCGGGGACGAGGATCTCATCGATGGAACACCTAATTATGAGGTACCACTCGTTGTGGTCGCTGTGATGGCAAACATGGAGGTCAGAAGAATACTGAAAGACCAAGGAAGCTCAGCAGACATAATCTTTGAAGACCTTTTGGACGTGCTTAAAATATCAAAAGACAATTTGAGACCATACAGAGGCACGGTCTTGACAGGTTTCAATGGAGCATCGACAACACCAGTAGGACGAATTGAAATAATGGTCACCTTTGGGGATGACACAGCAGAGGAACCCCTCTATAGGACGATCAGGACAGATTCCATAGAACTTCCCTGCAAGTCCATTTATCAATGCATCATTGGTCGGCCAACGTTGGCTTGATTAGAAGCCGTGCCATACACTGTCCACTTGAAGATGAAATTCTATACGACGGCTGAGGTGGTCGCCACCATCCCAGCTGACCTGCTATCAGCAAAACGGGCCTTCCTCTTGAGTTTGAAAGACAAAGAAAAAAAGGTCAGGAAAGAGATAGAAGAGGCAATGAAAGGTGGCGAGCATGTTAATGTGGCAGATCTGGATGCTCGCTACGACCCAGACAATGAGGAGGAGGAAGGAGACGACCCCCTGACCCGAGAGATTAAAAAGAGAATCAAACGGCCTGAACCAGATGGAGGGTTCATCCAGGTCCAACTGGGGAGCGACTGACGAGTGCCGAACTCACCATAATTAATAAAACCGAGCTAAAGACCCTATTTGTAGCACGAGTGCTAACCCGAATTGTTTCCCAATTGACCAACTCAGAAACTCAATCAAATTAAGTAAGAAAACTAAAAGTTTGAGGGGGGGTTTAGGCGAGTAACAAAAATATAAAGAAAACAGTAAAAAATTATATCAAAAACAGTTACGTAAGAACAACCAATCCTAGGGAATTGACGAATCTCGGGTTTAAATTATCATAAATCACAAAAGAACCTCCAATATTAATTTAGTTCTTGATTAGTAATTCCACTTAGAAGCCTAAATGAAATTAATGAATTCACTACTAGAAAAGCATCTAGCAAAGGATTAACCAAGGTAAATGAATAAGCATCCACCAAAACCAAGATTAAACATGAAAACCAAAACTCAATCAAGATAAACATTACATCAAACACCTTCAATGCAACATTCATATTCTGCCTCTTCTCCTTAGAAAGAGATTGATGAAGCCATCAACACACAACTTCAAGATTTAAATTAGTCTAAGCAAACTAAAGTAGAATCAAGAATCCAAAGGAGAAGAATAAACACTACATTAACATAGGATTTAACAATACAACTTAGATTTCAAAAACCCAATGATTGATTACAAGTTTAGCTCTCCATTGAGAAAAGATAACTCATAGAAGATAAAGTTGAAGAAGAAAGAAAGTAAAAAGGAAACCCCAAGTTGAAGAAAGCTAATAGCGAAAAGCTTCTCCTATTTTCTTCTCTCCTTTCTGTATCTCTGTTTCTCTGCGTTTTCTTCACTACTTGAGTCGGTTTTGTGAAATTTTGTGTAATCCCCAACGTGCCCTTTTGAGTCAGCTTCAGTTGGGCACAAAGTTTGCTCAATTTGGGCCACAAATGAGAGAGTTAGGCCCATTTTACTAAAGCATGTTCAGAAATTCAAACAGCACCTCTGTTCTGATTTCCAGCCCAATTATGACCATCAATGAATCCGAATTTGCTCTTGATCTCCTCATCAAAGTTGTAGATACCTATCTTAGCTTTCCAATGATATATGATTCATAATTTTTAGACATCTACATAAAAAGATATGGGCAAAATTCAGAAACAGTGTTAAGATGCTAATAAAGCTGAAAAATTCAATGAGGCCCAAAATAAACCCAAACTTAAGAAATGCATTATATGCTCATCAATTAGGCACAAATTGTGTTTAGATTGAAAATTATGTGTTCATCAGCGACCCAGAGAAAACGGTCAAGATAGGGAGCGACCTCCCTCCGAAAATTCAAGACCAGCGCGTTCAATGCTTAAAGGAGCATGCGGACTTGTTCAAAGCGCTCCTTTGCAATTGCAAGAGTGGACAACTCTAAAGCCTCCAGCTCGCTCATAGCTTTGTTAAATTCAGATTCCATATTCTTGAAGTCCTTTTTCAGATCCTTGACTTGTCCCTCCAATCCCTCCACCTTCGACGACAGCTCGGTCACTGGTCGTTTCAGCAGTCAGTTTAGTCCTGCATCAACCTTGGCATTCAATGCAGCATCCCGTTCAGTTGTGACCGTGTTGAGAGCCTCTTTGGTTGGTTGGAGGGCGGTCTCAACATCCTTGAGTTTTTTCTTTGTGGCCTCCAGTTCTTCCCGCAGCTCTGTGATGCGATCAAGAGCACAAAGATATTTATCAGTCTTATCTATGAGGTCACCCTCCAACCATAAATTCCGATGGACGAGACGCATGCCTGCTTGACGTTCGGCCTCCTCTTCCTTGTAGAGAGCAAGTTTAGAAGAGGCCGCCTTGGCGACATCAGACATAAAAAGAAGTGGATCTTCACGGAAGCGATCAAAGTCTGCTTTATTGAGATCGCCCAGATTGAGGGATGACCTCCTCTGAGTTTCTTTGCTTCGCTTTGGAATGGGAGGATTCTAATCGATCTCGACCTCGCTGGTCCCCACAGTGTGTTGGCTTCGCTTTCTTTTCTTTGAGGATGAGCTATTCCCCCTATCAACAATAGAAGGATTCTCCTCGCCCTCCAGATCAATAGTACGGGAAGGAGAAGCAGCAACAGTGACACGTTTCCCTTTCTTCGCCTTTTGGTAGAATGCATTAAAACCAATGCCTGACATTTTAGCTGCAAAGAAAAAAGGAAACAGGAAACGATCAGAAACAGAAAAAGAAGAGAAAAAACGGTCAAATAAGTAAACAAACAACTAATCACACCAAGTTTATGTTTCGCATGGGCTATGTTATTTGCACGAGCAAAATGGTTGCAGGGAACCGTTCCTCAGGCAACCAGCTCGCCTGGTTTTCTAAGATTCGAACGCTCTCCAGGTCATACTCTCCCAGCGACCTCCGGATTCTGTAATCCATGGTGGATCGATTATAGTGGAAATTTGTCCAAGCAAGAGGAAATTTTATTGTAGCAATCCCACCTTGGTCGTTCGAAGACCAGACCATCTCGCGAGCACGGTCACAAGCTGGAACAACCCAAATAAACCCGTGCCTCCAAGGCTTAGAAGATTCACAATAGGGCTTAAACAGTTTTGTGGCGTTCTGATGGGTCTTCAATGATACCTGCTCCCATCGCCGTGGCTCACTCTTCAACTCGACTGTTCGGCTAACCTCAAATAAAGTAAAGAAGAGGGCGTAGTTGATATCCCGGTCAATCACAGCCATCAACGTCTCGAACGACTTGATGGTTGCCCACACATTGAAATGCAAATGTGAAGGGGCGACCCCCAAGTATCTTAGTATCCGCCTTTGGAAATATGAAAATGGGGGGCGTATTCTTATGTCCCTGAGGGTGTTGGTGAACATGATAAACTTTAAGGTAGAAGGGATGGTGGCCGCGTGTTCTCCCTCGGGGACACCTTTTACTCTCCATTCTTGCTCGCCATAACCGATCAGCTGCTCGAACCATTTTAACACCTCGTCCCCAGGGGTAAAACAGAGGATTGGCCAAGAATGGCGGACGGACCCATGATAGATCTTCTAAAATTTTTCCCCGCCAATCATGTTCCTCGGGAAGCACCTCATTGGTGGGAACGGGTGGAGAATTGGGAAGCGCATTTCCCACACTTTCTCCTGGCAAAGAGGCTCGTGAAGAGTCATGGGATGTGTTGGAACGACCAGAAGGGGATGACGTTGATAGATCAATTGAAGAAGAGAGGTGTTCAAACGAAGGAGTTTCGCTCATCTTGACGTTATCAGGACGAGCTGCACACTTAGCAAGACGAGCAGTAGGGGCACCAGATATTCTGGCCGTCTTTTTTGTTCGCCCCAGCACCCTACCCTGCAAGAAAAGGGAAAGTCAGGATCACCCAAATCGATGATTCGCAGAAGGGGGCGACAAGGTCGACCCCGAACCTGACACCCTCTCCTCGCCCCAAAGAAACTAAAAATAAAAAGGGAATAAAGTATATTGAGGACGATCAAAAATTCATAACTGGAGTGGGAGAGAAGTTCGGGTTCAACGTGGTGTACTTCTTGATAAACAGGATCAAGCAAGCAGAGGTCACAAACCGCCGAAGAGGAAATTGGTACACCGGAGAGCACCTCGCCAGAGTCACACTAAAATTCTGGTCGCTTTCAGAGGAGAATTTGCTCGCTTTCAGAGAGCTAGAAAGCAAAGAGTAGAAACCACTGAAAAGGGCAACATATATAGGGAATTCAAGCCAGGCAAATGAAGCGACATGACCTTGCGCTTGCACGCGTCTCGAAAGACGAACCATCATCATGTCAGCGCCACCGTTTCGAATCCCAAAGCATCATTAATGACCTCTTGGGGAACGTGAAACGTCACTTCACGGGAATGCCACTTGCCTTACGGACAGAACATGACCAATCACACGCTCAATCTCAACTCGGATGCTCGCACAACCGACCACGTGCCCCTCGAAAACGAGTAGGAGAAACATTCAGGTAAATCAGCATTATCAAGCCCGCGCCCGTCCCAAGGACGACCTTGGCTTGGGGGAAACTGTTCTGGAGTGGGCCGAGGCCCAATCCGTTGATCATTTAGTAGATCAACCCATTTACTGGGGTCATAAGAGCAGGAACTAACATCAACGGTCCTGATCGATCCGTACAGTGAGCTGATGGTCACCCGCAATCCACTGACACTATATAAGGCATTATTGCGTCAGTTGTCAGGTACACACTATTGACTAGCATCGTTACTCTACTCGTCCTACCCTGACTTGGGCGTTGGAGTGTCATTGAAGGTACCCCCCCCCCTTTTTCTTGACGTTGGGGCGCGACTAGCAGAGTAATCAGACAAGACCTGATACCCTGATCATTCTTCAGCACACGACCCAATGTACAGATAGGATATAAAACTAGATGATGAGGATCAAGCACGGTTGTCAATTCGTTCTTTAAATAGTTCTTATAATATATTAAGAGATACTTTGATTAATCGGAGGGAAGTTCAAGAAGCTCTCATGTCCAAAGAATTGTCCAAGAAATCAAAAAACAATGAGAATGAAATTGGTTAAAGTTTACGGGTCACACAGGAAGCGAAAAAAACGTTGACACAAATATAAAACTATTTTTAAGTAATTTTTGGAAATTATTAAGACTGAAATAAGAGTAAAACGAAACAAAAAGGGTGACCGAAAGACGTCTCACCGGAACAACTGGTCACAAGGGGTCCGATGTCAACTTTGCCAAAACGAAAGAAGGACTAGTAGGTTACTATAAATAATATATCACAATAATTATCACAAAAATAATTAATAGGTTAATAATTAATAAATAAAATGTATGACAAATATATGTACATAGACACAAAATATATTAATTCAAAAATTGGGGTGTTACATAAGATGCTGCGGAGGATTGAGGAAAGAATGCTGCAAATTGAATTAGAAGAGAACATATGATGCAAAACTTAGAAAAGAAAAAGAAGATGAAGAAGAACCTCAACATAATTGTCCAATAATCTAGCGCGAAGGAATTGATGACAAAGCTACCAATGATGAAGACGAATTGAAATGTTAACCCTGCGAAAATTTACATAGAAAAATCAAACAAAAGGGAAATCATTAAATCTGAATCGCCATCAAATGCACAATATATAGGGTTTAATTGATATACAGTGTTACTATAAACTTTTTTACACCATCAACTAATAAATGTGCATGGTAAATTCAACTTTTTATGAAGTCTCGTTTTTTTAATTGATAGATAGTGTAAAACACTTATAGACCTATTGTGTATATAAATTAAATTCTAAATTAAATCCATATATATATATATATATATATATATATATATATATATATATATATATATATATATATATACTAGACCATTACCCGTGCGATGCACAGGGCAACGTTGCATGCCATGTGCATGACTAATATGGTTTAAAATTTGACATTATATAGTTTTCCTTGAAGCATGATGTAGCAAATGCTTATATATACGCACATGAGCTGACGTCCATAATCTTGGTGGAGCTTCTGATTGTGCTGTAATGTGTTCAAAAAAATGAGATTTTTTCAATGAACAATGACATGGGAACTCATTTTGAAAAACAGACACTGTTCATATATGAAAAAAATTACGCCACACATTTTCAGGGACGCATAAAATTGAAGTAAAGGCATAGGCAATTTGAAACACATGTTTGAAATTAAAAGGTAAACTCCCAGTTTGATCACACCGACAATGTAAAGATGGCAATGGGGCGAGGTAAGGCGGGGAGTACTCCCCGCTCCCCGTCCCATCACTCCAAAGTGTTCTCTGTTTCCGTCCCTGCCCCTGATCTCTGTCATCTAGAGTTTTACTCCCCACACCTGTCCCCACTGGGGTGTGGTCCTTATCCCTGTTCCACAAACTTTTCCTCGTGGCTCACGATTCCCAATATGGGAAAGTTTCCTCCCCGCCTCTATCCCCAAACTTTTCTACGCCCGCGATCCCTGTCGTGAGAAGTTTTTTTTCATTGCTCCTGTCTGCACGGGGACATGGTCCTCTTCCCTGTATCCGAAATGACCTCAAAAGATTTTTCTCCTTCGTCCAGGCACTATGGGGAAAATTTCCCGCCCATGGTCCTTCTTGAGGGACACAAATTGTTAGCAAGTGTACCAATATTACATGATACTATGACTTTTCAATATCCAGTGCATAGCATGATGGACAATTATATTCTCCGACCAATCCACTTTACAACGACCCTTGAATGGGCATAATATGGGGTATACCACTTCCTTCCCAATAAGCATAACTTATTGTGTATACAATTATATCCTTAGGAGTGCATGCAGTTCATAACAACTATATGCAACAAACTCTAGATGATATCAAAGGGAGTCTATCGAGGAACAAAACTATTTCAATATTGTGTAGATAAGCAATATGCTCCGAGCGCTTGTTGAACGCGGAACCAAACACTCACTAAATGATACAACTATAAAATGAATGCTCATGCTTATATGCCTTTTTCAACAATCAAAAAAATCGTGAACATAAGTCATCTGCAAAAATTTGTGAAACAATAAATATTGTTTTCATCAAGTCTTAAATTTAATTATTATTATACAAAAAACTATTGATGATCACTTAATAACAACTTCAAAACTTTAATAAATCCCTACAACATTCTAAAATAGACTAAGGTTGACAAATAATTATGTATGGGACAATCACCTAAACACCCCACGACCATTATCGTGGGTGGGCTTGGGGACTTGATGCTAGTAACTCACATAGAGGTATAGGAGAATATGCCTTTAGAAAGGAGTTGGGGATCAAAATCCAACCTTCACATAGATAAAAACATGATATGCTATCAACCATTATATTTCCAATAAAAACATAAAAGTTAGGCCATCCAGGATTAATACTTGCAGTGCCAGTTGTAAAAGACCGCTCCTGAAATAAAAGGTAAAACTTATTTGTTATCTCTTTTAAAATATTTAACTTTCAATACCAACAAAAGCAAAAGAAACCAGAAAGACTTATCTCTGCGTAGTTGAAGGTGTCATAGGCTTTATCTCTTTTAAAGTTTTACTGACATTGTGGGGGAAGAGCTACCGAAAATGAAAATCAAAATTCTCTTTTAGCATGAATAACATAAAAATAAACAAACAAACTACCTCTTCCACGGACCCTTGTGGTGAACTTCACTTCTACCCCCTTTCCACCGCCTCAACCTACCCAACAACTAAACAAAATATCGCATACCATGCTTTGAAACATGCAAGAACAAATAAAAAGATGACCATAAAAAGAATAAATCAATAAAATAGGAGAAAAGAAAGGAACATGACAGAGAAAAGAATGTAAGGATCCTGAAACCCAGAAGATGAAATGATTACAAATGTGGTGAAAAGATGAGTTTCTATGAAAGATGAAAGGAAATGAGGTTGCAGGTTTTTTATGGAAGAAATGAGTAAATGAATTGAGAAATTAATAGAAAGGCCTAGGTATACAAATGGACACAAAGATCAAAAAAATTAATAATTACCTATGTGCCTAGTTTTGAGGCATAGAAAATAAACCATTGACTATGTAGCTCTTGTTTCATTTTTTGGTCATCAAAATGCCCTAAGGTGTGACTCCTCGTTCACAATGTATAGTTATTGTGTGGTGGGTGACTTTTCATTTACGATGCATAGTTATAGTTATTGCTAATGAGTGACTTCTCCACACACCATGGCTAAGTGTGTATATAAATAGTCCTCTTTATCTTCCCATGCGCATATATTCATTGAACCATTCAAATTTCTCATCTATTAATGATGAACTTCGATAATAATGGAATCTATATAAATAGTCCTATTTTTTCAATGTTTTTATTTTGTTGGATAAGAGTTTAATTAATGTTCATTGAAAATTGGTGCTTAAATAATGAATATGTGTGTTGGAAATAAGATTGGCTATAGATGTATATAAATAGTCCTCGTTTTTTTAATTGATAGATAGTGTAAAACACTTATAGACCTATTGTTGGAATGAAAATCTCTTTCCATATTTTGATGATATAAACTTAGTAAGACATTAAGTTTTCTTGTTAATGTTTATCTAACAAATTTATTTAATATGTGAAGAACAAGCCTCAAAGATAGAAAAATGTGAAACTACCTTAAACTGAAAAGAACATAAAAATGCAAAGGTAGAAATGAGATGTGAAGGTTGACCAAAGTCAAATGAAGGTTGGCCAAAAAGTCAATGAAAAAATTCAACACAAAAGGTTGACCAAGTCAACTCAATATTGACCAGAAGTCAAAGGAAGTTTGGTCCCACATTTTTCAAGAAGATCCAGAAATGTGAAGGTTGAAGAACAAGATGAAGAACATAATATGAAGATCATGAACATCAAGCTTCTCAACGTGACAAACATGTTTGCTCACATTTATTGAAAATCAGAGAGTTTTTAATGCTGGAATCTTGCAATAAATGAAGGAGGAACTCCTTGATTATTCCTAGGCCAAACAAAAGGTGTTGAAGGTATAAAGGATGTGAAGCTTCGAGTACAGCTGTTATATCTGCTTTTGAAGTACAAGCCAGCTAAGGGAAAGTTAGAACACTGAAGGAAAAGGACTGTGTCAGCATGTGAAGGTTGAAAAGTTAACTTAAGGTACAACTGTCAGCTTGTGAAGCATCAAAAGCTGTCAGCATTGGACCCTTTCATCTAGTCATTCCTATGGACCAACAGACATCTCCAAACGGCTATATTCAAGTTTCCAACGGCTATATTCAGTTCCAATGGTTATTTAAAGGCTAAAATTCGAAGTCACAAATCATGAGAATGAATTGGAACCTACACAACTAAAGCTTCACAAAGTTCATCCAACCTACTCATCCCACACTCAAGTTACTCAAATCAGGGATTCTTTTATAGAGTGTGTGTTAGCTTGTTATACATTTTGTAAACAATTAGTGTATTCTATTCTCAAGCTATCCTATATTCCAAACTTAAACCTTTGATTGTAAAGAGCTATCTAGTGAGTATATATTCTATCAAACTACCTAGAGAGAGGTGAGTGTTGGTGAGAATCTACTTGATAGAGGAATCCTTTAGGAAACTAGGAAGAGTTTTCTAGTAGGAAGAGCAGATTGGTGTAGCTGTGTAAGAGAGAACGTTGCTTTTGTGTGTTGATCAAAAGCAAGTGGTGTTGCTAGGCTTTTGTGTGTGATCAAAAGCTAGTGGTTTTCAAAGTCTTTTGTGGTTGAGCAAAAGCAAGTGTAAAGGATATTTGGAAAAAAGTGGAAATACTCACTTGGAAGTGGGGAGAGGACGTAGGCTTTGTTGGGTGAACCTCTATAACTCTACTGTGTTATTTACTTACTATCCATACTATCTACCAACCTGCATTATACTTGTGAATGTTTTCAAAACCTTGTGAAGGTTAATTCATTCAACCTTCACTAGACAGTTTTCCAAACTAATACTTAATCTTTTCATAATCTGATTAGTTGAATTAAAACAACTCTCTTACTAACTAAAGTTTGTTTAACTTATCCCTATTACTCATCAGACATTATATACATTGGTTGCTTGTTTATGAAACTAACTTTAAACCTTCTCAACCCAAGTTTGTCTTGAGAAGGTTTCAGGTACAAAGTTTTAAAAGGGTACACAATTCAACCCCCTTCTTGTGTAACTTCGTCACTTCACCTATTGTGTATATAAATTAAATTCTAAATTAAATCTATATATATATATATATATATATATATATATATATATCTGTGTATATCAGTCACTTGTTAACCTCACGTTTTTTATTTATCTTTTAAGATTTTTTAATGACAAAGCAAAAGTGTTTTATAATACATCCGAGGCTGATTCGTCGCAGTGATAGAAATATCATTTATGAATACCCGTTTGCCGGGTTCGATTCCCACTGGGTATCAATCCTTGGTTTTCTCCTTTGTGTGCGTGTGTTAGGGTTTAGGGTATTGATACCCAGTCCGACCATCAGGAAAAAAAAAAGTGTTTTATAATATGATGCATATTTAAGGTACTCAAAAAGAGGTCTTTTATACAGATATAAAAACTCATTGAGTGGCCAAAGAGTCAAAAAGAGGGGGTATCTTTTGTATATTTATTTTTCAAAATCGTTTTATACAATCTAATTAATGAAATTAAAAAAATTGTCTTTTTCTTATGACAATCTTGATTATTTATTATCCATCGAACTTTTTTCTTTTTTTCTGAAATAATCAAACTTATTTCGTTCTTCAAAATGATAAATAAATATGAACAAATTTATGCTCAATGTCAACTTTCTTTTGTTTTTAATTAAAATCAGAAAAATGATAATATTAAGTTTATTTAGATTCCTTTTTTCGGAAAAAAATAAGTCTAATTATATTATTAGACACAATTAGTTGTCCCTCGCTGTTGGATGTCTTGGCAATTTCAGCGACATAAGGACATCGGCTTCCGGGTTCAAAACCAGGTGTGAGCAGTTGCAGTGTTTATTTACCCATTCATCTAAGTAGATAAAAAATAATTAGACACAATT
The DNA here is from genome assembly GCA_963573325.1 of Astragalus glycyphyllos. Taxonomy (NCBI): domain Eukaryota; kingdom Viridiplantae; phylum Streptophyta; class Magnoliopsida; order Fabales; family Fabaceae; genus Astragalus; species Astragalus glycyphyllos. Next base: position 17,194,842 of record OY754313.1, on the reverse strand, counting down.
AGTTGAAAATATAAATTTACTTAAAAATAAATAAATTTTAAAATATAAGTCATTATGTGATTGGATGTTGGGTATGATATCCAACAAAATCAAGGATATCAAAGTGTTCACCTATTAATTATGAGTAAAAATTAGGAGAATCGTATGATATTAATTGAGTTTTGTTGAGTACCTTGTATGCAAAATTTGTATTGTATTTAAATTTATTTTAAAATAATTAAATATAAAAATATGAGATGCATTTAGTGATTGAATGTTGTTTATCATACTTAACAAAACTCAATAGTTATCAAAGTATTAACCAAACAATCATTCTAACAATGTTTCGCAAAGTTTAGTCAAACACTAATGTGGATTGGCAATTCACCTTACATGGAACAACACTAAAAAACACAAAATCCTAGAATTAAAACAGTGTCCAATTCTTTTTAAATTCTATCTTTTGTTTCTAAACTCAGTCTTTCAAACTACTGTTAAAACTCCAAACAGGCAATTCAAAATTCATCACAAATGATTCACCCTTAATTAAGATATAATTAATGCACACAAATTTCGTAAAAGAAAAAACAGTTAAGTATATATATATATATATATATATATATATATATATATATAATTTAAAACATTTAAAAATCAAACTATTATACTAATGAAAATAGCTTGTCATTTAGGGGAGCAAGAGAAAAACATACAAGACCCAAAAAGCTAAGGAGGGATTGAACTAGGTATTACATTGAGAATGTTTCAGATATTAACCAAACCAACGCGTAGGAATCTTGTAGTCATATCCCAATAATAAGGACTCATGTAGAGCTTCAATGTTAGGTATCAAAATGTCATTTTCAGACAACTCCTCCATGTTGAGGTCCTCCACTTTTAGGTCAGGGCTATCAAATTCACAGGTCACTGTTACATCATTTCTCGTGGCAACCTCAGTATTGTTGGTGGTAGCAAGAGTGGTGCTTCCGGAATCCTTAGCAATATTGTTAGAGGCATCTAGAGTATCGTTGTTCTCTGACAAAATAGGCATCGGCATATTAGGATTGATCATTGAGTTTGATAAGTAGGAAGTTGACCCAAAAGCATCACCAACAACAACTTGAGTATCACTGACAACAACCTGAGTTTTGCCTGCAGTAATAGGCACCAACAACTTAGAATTAATCACATACTCTGTTGAGTAGGAAGTTGAGATTAAAGAATCAAGTGAAGCAACTTGATTAGTATTGCCTGCAGCAACTTGACTGTTGTCGGTGGTAACAAAAGTTTCCTCTCTTACAGAAACCAGGGTATTGTTTGAGGCGACTTGAGCATTGTTGTTCTTCGGCAATGCAGGAACCATGGCTGTGGAGTTAATCAGTCAGTTTGTGGAGTAGGAGATTGACCCAAAAGCATCTCCTACAGAAATCTGAGTATCGCCGATAGCATCATGAGTGGTACCTGCAGGAACATGCGTATAGTCACCTTGGATCACTTGAGCAATGTTGGTGGCGACCGAAGTAACGGGTGCCAACATCTTAGAATCAATCACATAATCTGCTGAGTAAGAAGTTGGCATTAAAGAATCATCGGTAGAAACCTGAGCATTATGAGTGGTTCCCGCAGTAACATGTTCATTGTCACCTTGGACTACCTTAGCATTGCAGGAGGGGAACGGAGTAATTGGCACCAACATATTGGGATCAATCACATACTCTGTCGAGTAGGAAGTTGACATTAAAGTATCGCGGGAAGCAACTTGAGTATCGCTGGCGGTTAATGAAGCATCACCTCCAACAACTTGAACATTGCTGGAGGCAACCTAAGTATCACCACTCTCTGGAAAAACAGACACCGTCGTCTTGGGATTAATCATTGAGTCTGACGAGTTGGAGGTTGACCCAATTTCTATGAGTGTGGATAAATGGGTTGACTTGCCTGAATTTGTTCCGGTGAGGGACTTCCGGCGAACCGATGGTTCATGCTGGTGAACGCCACAATATGTTATAACGTACATGTTCGGATCTCTAGTGTGTTTCTCTACATGCTTTTTTGCATTTCAATATCTTCCGCTGCTGCATCTATAGTAGCTCCTTCAAGATAATAAAAAAAATAAAATGTCTTAACTTCTAAGTGAAAGTTTAGTGGTAGAAAATATAAAATTTATTTCTGATTTCTTACTAAATTTACATCATAGTTATCTAAAAAGTTTATTTTTTTCATAACTGATTGTAATTATTAATCTAACTTTTTCGAGTAGTGTTACCTTGGAAATTTAGACCCTTTTATGGGTTTTTGTCCATATTTTCTCCTTTTCCAGACATCTCTTGTATTTTCAGAAGTAACTTGGTAGACCAGTTTCTTATGTGGAGTTCTTCTGTATGAAAAGCAAGGAAAAAAAGTACTTTTTACATCATGGGCAATTAGAAAGTTTATAAAATTATCGGCTACTCACAAAGTGTCGTAACGCTTTCAATGAAAGATTAATATCTAATAGTGTTTAAAATCAATTTTTGCACAGGCCAACACTAAGTTTATCCATTGCGAGAATCAAATTTGGAAGCACCGAGTCGACCCCAAGTGAAGAGTACTACTAATATGCTATTTAATACACTTTTTTAAAAAAATACTCTCTTACTTAAGTAAAAATATTAATGAGATTTAGTAAATTATATGAGTTTCATCTAAATTAAATATAACTATAACATTCTTTACCACTCTTCATAAAAGACATGGGTGGAGTTTATGCTCAATGATGTTAAAATTAAACACCATTAAAAATTATTTACCAAAAAAATAACACTGTTAATAATTTCTACTTATAGAAAAATTATATATTACCCTATAGGAACATGTAAGTTTCTTTTTGGTAAGAATAATTTTTTTGGTTAATCATAATTTTTATAGTTAACAAAAATGTAGACTAAATTTTGTTCTGAAATGGTCAAAACCCGGTAGTGAAAAATTCACTAGCTTACAAGCGAAGTCAATGGGCTAGAAGGACCAGTGTTATCAGAACCAGACCGCCCAGTCTGGTCGAATCGGTCCGACCGAGAACCGGTGCCCTTCCCGGTTTGGGTGGCTTGCATAAACGGCTCAATTGCTTTTAATTTAATTTTTCACATTTTTTGTTACAAAAAGGCTTCCTGCGGGAAGCGAACCCTGCAACAAAAGGTGGTACCGCACCTGTTAACCACTACGGCAGCTTCATATGTTGTTATTAAGCTTACAAACATGATATATATTATATATCTTACGTAAAGTATATGTAATTAGGTACTAATTATGAATTTCGATATGTTGAGACCATTATTATTTCATGGTTGTTTATTTAATTAGTTACTTACGATGTGGTTATGGACTTATGGTCCTTATGGATTTGAACTTGTATAGTAAATTTGAAGAATTATGTTAATTTTGTGTTGAGAATTTGTTTTGTATATTACTAAGATATATTACAAATTTTTGATGGCTTTGTTATGTACAAATTTATACATATTTGGTCTATTTTTAGTGTGTCGGGCTCATGCGGTCCGACCAAAGACCTGCCGGTCCGACCAAAGACCCAGTGACCCAGTGCCTTGACCGGCTCGATGATCGGTCCGGTTCTGATAACATTGAGAAGGACACTCCTTTATCAACAAACATACCGACGATAGGTATTAAAACCCTATCCAACGGATAGGGTTTCATTCGCCTTTTCAAGAATTTCCGCCTATAAATATGTGCTTCATTAATGTTACCGATACACATCTATTTCCTCAAATCACCTATTCCAAAGCTGACTTAAGCATCAGAGTTGTGAAAGTATCACCCCCGCCGGACCCGCACAAACAAGAATATCTTGGCCTCGACTTGGAGGGAACTAGCTACTCTGCTTGGTGAGCATCTCGGCTCTCAGCCCGTCCGAGACTTGCAGCCACTACAATTCATTTTTACTGTTGAATTTATGATTTTTTTGTGAATAACAAATGTAAAGTATTTTTTTTACGTGACGTCAAAAATATAGAGTATGTTGCAAGATATGGTGCTCTCAAAGAAAATGGATAAGCTTTTGCCAAAATAGAAAAACAAAATGGATAAGCTTGATGAAAACAAACCAAATAGATTAGTCAATGAAAACTTTATGTCGGTGTGCATGGTGTGTCCTATTCTTGAAACCTTCACTCTGCTATTCGTTTTCAGTTTCAATATTAAATGCAAAAGTTAATTTTATGTGTTTTTGGTGGATAAAAAAAAGCAAAAGTTAATTTTATGTAAAATAGTTAATGAAATTCTGCGTTCGGCGGTGGATACACTGGTCTCGACCAAAAAAATAGTTAATTAAATTTGTAACTCTTTCTGATCTGAGCCTGAGGTCGCCTTGAAGAAGCTTTCAGGGATCAAACCTTATCCAGAATTGCTCTGGTCGCTCTCCACGGGCAAGCAAAGAGGGCGGGTGTACCTGCAAATACACTCCAACGCCCAAGTCAGGAGCGAACAAGCAGAGTATCAATACTAGTGAATAGTGTGTACCTGACAACTGACGCAATGAATGCTTATATAGTGGCTGTGGTTGGCGCGTGGCCGTTGGATTACTGTACAAAATGATCAGGGCCGTTGATCTGGTTCCTTGTTCCCTTTCCCATTGTCGTTGGGCCGATCTCATGCTTCAGCTCTGGATTGGGCTTCGGCCCACTCTAGAACAGTTGCCCCCCAAGCCAAGATCGTTCTAGGAACGGGCGAAGGCTTTGTTAGTTGCGATTTCAATTGCCCCTGAGAATCTTTGTCTGGTTGGTCGTGTATCTTTGCAGATCTTATCTAACACGCGCCCCTGGGAGTTGAAGTGACGTTTCCTCTCCCCTATTAGTCATTTAATGATCTCTCGATTTTTGAAACGAAGGCGCGTAGTAATGATGACGGTTCAGGTCCCAAGGCGCCTTCTCGCGAAGGGTTGCGTCGTTTCGCATGCCTGCACCTTTGGGGCTTATGAATACGTTGCCCCTTACTCTTCTTATTCGTTACTCTTCACTCCCAAAGTTCTGAAAGCGATCGTGGTTTCCTCTCGCTGCGGTCAAAGGTTTTGCTGTTTATTTTGGCCAAGTGTCTACCCGTGCACGAATTTCAACTCAAGCGGTCTTACTCTTCAGGTCGCTTGATTTTGCTCATCAAGGAGTATACTACTTTGAGCCCAAACTTTTCTCCTACTCGAGGTACGTGCTCTTCTTTAGATTATTGTTTGCTCGTTATTTCTGTTTATCGTTGTATAAAGCGAGGAGGGGGTGTTCGGCTCGGGGTCGACCTTGTCGCCCCCTTCTGCAAATCATCATTTAGGATGATCCTGACTTTCCCTCTCCTTGCAGGATAGGGTACTGGCGCGAACAAAGAAAACTGCGAGGATTTCTGGTCTTCCTTCTTCTAACAAGGCTGAGTGTGCTGCTCGCTCTGGAGACACTAGCACGAGCAGGTTTCCATCCTCCAAGACCTTTTCTTCTTCTACCGACCTATCTACCTCTGAGACCGTTCAGTCTCCTCGAGCGGACATGCCTCAGGGGAATGAAAGGCATGCGAATCCCACGCCCCCTCCAGTCTCGACCAACGAGGTGTTGCCGGAAGAACATGACTGGAGAGGTAGGCTAGACGACGATCGCTCCTGGATTTCCTCTGCCATAATTAACCAGCCTTCGGTCTTTCCTCCCAACGATGAAATGATGCCACTTTTTTCTAAGCTGATCGGTTATGGTGACCAAGAGTGGGGGGCTGAAGGCGACCCGACTGAAGAGCATGCGGCCACAATTCCTACCTCCCTGAAATTTATTATGTACACCAATACTCTTCGTAACTTGAGGGTGCGACCTCCCTTATTGCTATCCCACACTGGAGATCAATCCTGAGATCGTGAGTAACGATCATTTTCTGAGGAACGGCCAGATCGTCCGTCTTGCTGAGAAGGACGAGCATGGAAATGTCATTCAAGAAGAAACGGTCATCTATAGCCGTCCTGAGTAATTCGTATTCGTTTTGTTTAATTTCTTTCAAAAATGTTTTCTGTTGCTTTTCAGGGGACCTATAGGCCGCCCTTTTTTTGTAATTTTCAAGGAGCCCGGCCTTCTCCGGGTCAATTTTAATGTCTAAACGTTTGCTGTTATAATCGTTGTTTTGGCTTTCCTTTACTTTTTCTAAGTTTATTTTATTTGATTTTCTCACGGCCGCTTAGAACGGGCTAAGGCTCGTTGGGAACCTCGTAAACAACTTACCAAGTTTCTACTTTAGATTTAGCTCGTTTACCAGGCACGTTTGAACTTAAGCTCGCTTAAGTTTCTCCTTAAGTAGTTTAACAAACTCGGTTTGAACTTAACTCGCTTAAGGGGTTATTCGTTATTGGATCTATCAACAACTTTAAAAGAATCAACAAGGTAAGAAATTCCTCGTCAGTCTATTGACAGGCGAGCGGGCCTCAATAAAAAACCCCGTAGGGAAAAAGAGTGTCCCGCTCGTTTTGTTTTTCATTCATCATTGAAGTGGTAACATGACAATCTTTCATATTTACAAGGCATTAAGTGAAATATCTCCTAAGGTTTGCTGCATTCCAAGTATTTGAAATCATTCCTCCACCCATAGTTTGTAAGATACATGCTCCTTTGCCCGTCTTGGCAGCTACCTTGTAAGGACCCTCCCAATTTGGGGCGAGCTTGCCCTGGCTAGCATTTCTCTGGCCGATATATGCCTTTCGTAAGACGAGCTGCCCTATTTCGAAGGCTCGGGGGACGACCTTGGCACTGTGTCTAGTTGCCACTGCTTGCTTAACTAGCGCTTCCGTGAGGGATGCCTTACTCCGCAGTTCTTCCACTAAATCGAGCTCTTCTTTGGTCGCCTGTTCGTTTTCCGACGGCTGCATAGGATTGGTTGTTCTCCAGTTTAATTCTCTCATCTCAACGGGGATTAACGCATCCGTCCCGTAGACTAGTTTGAACGGCTGCATAGGATTGGTTGTACCTATAGCATTGATGGGAGTGCGTATTTTTAGGTAGGGATATCATTGAAGCGGGTGATCCTATCCATTGGATGTAGGGTTTTGATTCCCATCGTCCATAGGCTAATGGATTAGACATTTCCTGCGGCACATTTCTTAGCAATCGGCCCAATGGGTCGCTTTCTATGGGATTTTGTCCAATCCGGAACACCACCCATGACATCGTTAGATTCCCAAAGGGTCTATTACCATTTCTTTACCATAACAATTTTAGAAGACAACAAGTTATTATTCTTACTTGTATTTTCGAAGGGTTGATTTTCTTTTTTCAAAATGAGTTTAGGGGTGGTAAAATTTTCTGATTATTCTTGTTTTGAAGTAGTATTCATAATGCTTAAATTGTGATAAATGATGAGTCGTGGAGGAGAGTGAGGATTTTGGTGTTAAAAATGATTTTACTTTTATTGTTGTTAGAGATGGTTGAAAATGATATTTTTTACATAAAGGAGAGTGGAGGATTTTTTGATTATAAGGGTTTTGAAACAAATGGGTGATGAAGATGTTTTTTCTTTAAAAAAAAAATCCTTAGTTGTGTAAGAAACCTAGTAAGTAAAGGGTTAAGGTTGTTTTGAAATATATGTTTTAATACTTTTAGAAAGGAGAGAAAATCTGTGAGAAAATTTTAGTTACTTTTAGTATATGTATGTTTTAATACTTTCACACCTTAACCTATTTTACTGCCAACAATGCTCAAATAAAAAGCAAATTACACTAGAAATGAAATCCTACATTTATTGAAAACAATTACAAGTAAATTGAAAACCCAGGGGTTTGGGATGCCTAGGAATTTCCCAATGTAACATTGGTCACCTTTAGCGTGTCCTTTTCAATTATCAAGATGGACACACAAAAGTATATTCCCTTTGAGTGTCGAATCTCTTTTTGGTCTTTTGAGTATTGATATTTTTGAGTTCAATCCAAGCTCTCATGAGTAGGCTACCCATGCATGTGGGCTCACATCAGTATTCGGTGTTGTATACTTGTGATATATATATATATGTGTGTGTGTGTGTGTGTGTGTGTGTGTGTGTGTGTGTGTGAGCGCGCGCGTGTTGTGATTTGGTGAAGTTGTCATGTCATTACTCTTGATGCATTCTAATGCTTGGATGAATAATGTGGGGTGTTGTGTGATGTTGTGTCATTATTATTCTTGATGCATGTCGTGCTTGGTAGAGTGATGCATGGTGTGGTTCGTGTGGTATAGTAATGGTGTGGTGTGGTGTGGTGTTATGCCATTATTTTTGATCCATGTAATGATTGGTTGAATAATGCTAGATGTGGTGAAATTATGCATGTGTGTTGATGTATATTCATGCATACATAGAAGATGTTTTCCTTTAGTGGGTTTCACAAATATTGGTGTTTTCCTTTATTAGATCTGACAAATTGTGGTGTTTTGCTTTACTGGATCTCACAAATGGTGACGTTTTCCTTATTGAATCTCACAAGTCCTTTGGGACAATGCCAGTGTTGTTCTTCATTGGACCTCACAAATCCCTACGGGGGAGGTGATATTCCGAAATCATTTGCACTGACATGTAGTCATTGAATTAAGGTGTAGTGTGTGGTGTTTTGTGGCGCTGAACTACAAAGTGTTAATTGTTCTTGTTTATGTATATGCATATGTGAATTTGTTATGAATATATGTATATTATTATCGGTTGGTGACCCTTGATGTTGTATGGGCTGGTCGCCAATTCCGAAGACATGTGTTGCCTATGTGCGCGTGCAATGTTTGTTTAAATAAAAAACCTTGTTGCTGGTAAACAATTATTGTTTGAGTAAATCTTTTAGCTACAAATAACAACTATTGCATTATAAATGGTGAAAGTTCAAGTCTGTTAAAGAAATACTAGCAACTGGTTAAAAGCTATTATAAAATTTGCCGCTAAAGACAAACTTTGCACTAGTGATGACATACTAAAAGCATGTACAACTGCATCACGTACAATCGAATTGGCAAATATTTATACAAATATATTGACAGAAGGTGAAATCTATGGGAATGAATTCAACATTCAAAAATTTATTATAAACAATTTAATTTTTAACAAACTTGAGATGTCCTTTGAAAAATGGTAAATGAAACCATTCATTAATATATTTCTATTAATGTATTGAATTTCAATAAGTTTTTGTTTGTTCGATTCCAAAGGTTGACAAGGAGTAGAGCAATCCTATAAATTGTCTTTCAGAATGAATTGTTTTCGGGATCTTTTGCTGTAATAAGTTAGAGACTTCCTATTATTGTTTTGAATAAAAGGAAAACAAAGTAACGAACGACTTCAGCATATGATTATGTTCAAAAATAAATACAGACATTCACTTGAACCATATATATAGGGCTTAATTGATATACGACGTGTTGTTTCGTGATTGACTAATATTGTAAAAAATCTTGTACATCAACTATATATACAAATTAAAGAGTTTAATTGTTACGCACTATCAGAGTAAACCTTTTTACAACCAAAATGAACAACAATTCATGGTATGATTGAAATGTAAGGTGATTACTAATTGACTAGCTTCTTTTTATCGACGTGTCAACTTGTAATTGGTAGATATTGTAAACACTAATTGTAACATCCCCAAAATAATTTACTTTATTGAGCAATTGTATTATCCATGATTCCGTGTTGCTTTGTTATATGGTTAAATTTGATGGTAAAAGTGAAATTTGTGTGAATTGTGTGTTGGGGAAAAAATTGAATTAAACAATAGAATTGGGTGTATTAGGGAAATAAGGGTAGGCCAAGGGCATTTTGGGGTTTTCACTCTCCAAACATTCTCTCATTTCCACCCAACCCTCAACTGAACTACATCACTTAAACACTGAGACACACTCATTAGTTGAAAAACACAAGAAAGAACAAAAACAGAAAAATAGAAGAAGCGAGAGAGGGGAGAGTGCGAAGGAAGAAGAAGAAGAAGAAGATGGATTTTCCTCATTTGTTGATGCATGTCCTCACTTCCACCACTATTTTTCATCCTCTTTCCAATGATACCAAAAACGTAAGATGAACCAAGCTCAAACACTCAATCCCTTTCCTCCATTGAAATCGGGTTTGAGTAGAGAGGAGGAAGTTTATTTGCTTATGTAACATTTTGGATTTTAGTCGACAATAAATTCTCAAATATTACTTTTCAGACATCTCAAAGATACACTTTTGTACTTTGGATTAAACTAAGGAACAACATCTGTCCTTAAATGACTCACATACATTGATAGGATTTTTTAAAAAAAAATTAATCGAAGATCTTGAACATAAATCAATTTTCCATGTACCTATCGGAGTCGACATGACCAACTTAATCCAAATTACAAAGTATATGAATCCTACTACATATTAGGATGAACCTAATACTTCAACATAATACAAAGATCCTCGTCTTGAAATTAGCACCAATACAATGTGCCCTAACTTATACATAAACATCGCTATCCTTCTAGGGTGGAATCCCTTCCGATTGCTATAAACCTTCCTTTACTTTCACCTGCTTGTCTGAAAAATAACAACAATGAGGGGTGAGATTACATAATATCAGTGAGTTCTTCGTGACTCCCTTACCGTAATACGCTCCAAATATCTTTTAATAATTACCTATGATGCATCCCCCTGCGCGTTAGACTTACATAATATAAAAGCTACGACGATACATATAAGGAACCCGTGTTCTATAAATAAATAGAACACACTGACCACCTCTTGGGCCTTGAGATTGGTTCATGACACCGACCCCAAGTACATCATCCATTCTTTAATTCATTTACGGTGTACTTATACATGTACTAGATAGTTTTCTCACACGCATTTTCAAAAAGAATTTTGATATAATACAAAACCGCTTAGTCGTGACCTTCAACACATCACAATCAATGAAAATAAATTCAGACATATCAATTACCTCAATCCCCTTTCAAACCACAACATATCAAGTGGCTTAAAACTTGACTTTCACCTTTTGGAACAACGTCCAGCAACCAAACAACAACAAGCACGTGCATTTATCAGCTAGAGTTTTCATCAAGCATACCTCTACTTTAGTGAATTAGTTAACCTATCAAACGGTATCGAAACTTAGAAAAGGACTACTCTATGGAAAGCTTAGAGTGTCTACTTTATGAGCATAATTTTTTTTGACAGAAATGAGCCAACATGTACAGTTTTACAGAACATACGCAAATGTTCTAAAACGGGACAGATTCTCTGTTCCAACTTGAGATAGATTTTAAGATATCAAGACTCAACCAAATGACAAAAAATCTAATTTCATACTGAAGAAAATTGAGTCTATTTTTCAATGGAACAAGAATCATTCAGAAAGGAGTTCAAACGAAAACGTTATACACGAAATACTGAACCTATACACAGAATCGCCCCAGAACTATGGCCTAACTTGTGTCCTATAACTCGTATACATCTCCAAATGCAACCAAACCAGTATCCAATTAACAATCATTAAGTCTAGTTTCGGAAAATGAAACCACATAATTTTGGGACCACTAGATTGTTCCTAGTTACGGAATAACCGAACCTATACCCAGAACATTCCTAGATTCTTGACCTGACTTATGACTACAATTTCTCCAGTTATACACCCCCAAATACATTCAAACCAGTGCCGAAAATGAAGAAAATCAAGTCTAGTTTCTAACAAAATAAACCCCACAGATATTGGACAATCGTAGAGTTCACAATCAGAGGAAAACTGACCCTATACCAAAACGGGTTCAACAGAATTTTCAGCATCTCAAATTGCACATTCAGCACACACATGTATTCAGCAACAACACTTCAGACATTCTTTGCAATTCATAGGCACACACAGAAACTCAAACCCAGAATTAGCACATACGTGCAACAATTTGACAATAAATCACAAAACGGGTAAGAACTCACCTCTAATTTGTTGAACCAACAACCAAAATCAACTAGAAGTCAAATCTTTGAACACCAACAAGCTCCTAACCAGCTCCTATTTCTCAACCAGCACCCAATAACAACCAAACAATATCCTACTTGCTTTCTAACCTTAATTCCACTGAGCTAAACCCACATGCAACTCCCTTTTAGCTACCACATGCTCCCACATTTACGATGCTTGATGACAATGGAATGGAGAGGAATGTGTTTCAGAAATTGGGGTTTAGATGTTTATAAGAAAGGAGAATGGTGATGAAAATTGCATTTCCCTTCACTCTCTCCTCTACTCTCGCGATTCTCCCTCACTCCCACTCTTGTGTGTTCTATTTTGAAACTCACCAAATGAGTTTAATGTTTTTGTGCAGCTGAGGGTTTTAAGTGAGATGGAGGAGTGTTTGTTTGGTTTGTGAAATGTCTATTTTCCCCTACACTAAATGCACCCATTCCCATACTTATACACCACCCCAACACAATTAACTTAAAACAAGCAACAACTACACAATCAACTCACTTTATTATTTATAAAACGACTCATCATCAATTATAAACTCAATTATCAACCAATACTCAATCCAAAAATAATTTAAATCATTCAACCATCAAAGTAATTATTTTCAAAATAATTAAAATAATTACTTTGGGATGTTACAGCTTACAAATTTACCACTCTATAAATTCTGAGTTAGAGGAGGTTCTAAGGTCTACAAGCAAGTACATTTCAGTTGTTAGGGTATTCAAAAGGGTAGCTCAGTTTTGGAACTTGTGGTTTCGAGTTAGAGGAGTATTGGAGGTCTAGGAGTTCGGTTCGTGAATTTCAATTTTTCGGTTCGTCAAAGTCTCGAGTGATTCGTCAACCGGGTGAGGGTCCTCACCATGTTATATGATTAGAATAGGTATAATGTGTTTTTACTGTAATTTATATGTTGATTGTATGGAGGTTGTGAATTTCGTGAAAATGGGAATTTCAGTTTGAAATTGGTTTTCGGTTTTGTTATTGTTTTACAGTTGAATTGCCTATGATATGAGTGATTATATGATGCCATGATTGCTTTCAAAATGTTCATTGGAATGTCGGTTGGAAGGTGTTGAATTGGTTGTGTGTTATACTTCATGTTTGGATTGAGTTTAGAGGGAAGGGAGAAAGGTTTAACGTGATTTTATGCCATAATCGATTATTGGCTTGTTATAATCAATTATGGGCTTGCTATAATCGATTATTGGCTTGTTATAATCGATTATGGGCTTGTTATAATCGATTATTGTCTTATCATAATCGATTACAAGCTTTGGTAAATGCTGCTCAAACCATTTTTCTTAAAATTAAGCAGTTTAATCTATTATGATGAGTACCAAACCTTCCCTAACCCATCCCTTAACCTTTCCTATTGATGATTGAGCATAATTACCATGATTTGAGTGATGTTTGATTAATAACATGATTTGTGATTATATTATGCTCCGTAATGATGATTGAGTTGTCGGTTGTTCAAATTTTCGAGTTTCGAGTGAGAACCTTCAAGGAAATGTATACTATTTATGAAAAGACTAACATAACACGGATATGAAACATAAAATACCATGGGGATGACAATCCCGTTATATTAGCATACTTGGTGGAGGGAAGTCATGAGCCTAGAAGCCAAGGCTCTAGCATTATCCTTCAGTGATTGTCGGATTGGGCTTTCCGTTGAAATCGAGTGACTTGGTTTCTCGGATTGTGCTAAGCCAAGTGAAAAGATAAGACAATTAAAATGTACAACTGAATTGGGGTTTCTCTGATTGACGAGTACTCTAGCATTATTCGATATGTATGGTCGAATTAGGGTCTCCCGGATTAAAGGGTGCTCTAGTATTATTCGACATAAAAAGGTTTCAGATAATTAAAAAGGAACGAATGAGAGGAACGGTAAGGGGTCTCGGAGGCACTCATTAAGATTTGTAAATCTCACTGTTTATGTCTTGTGGTTTTCAGGTACAAAGCATAACTGAGGAAGCTACTCAGGATGGATTTCCGCTAGAGGAAGTTATGAAAATTGATATTTGTTTCATGTTGTATTCCTTGTTATTTGATTTTCAAATCAAATCTTGGACTCTTAGTTAGCTGTTATGGATTCAGTTTAATTTGTTCTCTCAAGTTGTACTTCATACTCACTTGTGTTCAGAAGATGGTGGTCTTCGGACCTAGACATTGGATGTAATTTGGGGTGACCCCAATATTATGCTAAGTTTTTAAGTTGAATCAATAATAACTTGTGTATTCTCTGAGTTTATTTCTTATATGTTAACATTCCGCTTTTGGATATTGCGAGGTGTTACACTTATACACCTTTTGTGTATATAATTTAAATCCTAAATTAATCCGTATATATAGGATTCACTAGTTAATTAACCTCACATTTTTTATTTATCTTTTAAGATTTTTTTGACAAATCAAAAGTGTTTTATAATATGATGCATATTTAAGGTACCCATAAACCCAGATACAAATATAAAAACTGACTGAGGGGCCAAAGAGTAAGAAAGACGGGTGTCTTTTATTTACTTTAAAAATTGTTTTATAAAAGTAATTAACAAAAATTTTAAAAAAATGTTATTTTAATTAAAATTATTGTCTTATTCTTATGACATTCTTAATTTTAATATCCATCAGACTTATTTCTTTTTTTGTCTGAAATAATCAAACTTCTCTCTTCAAGGATAATAAAGAGTGTAATAGAAAAACAGTGAATTATTGTAATCTTTAAATGTTCAAAATGATAAATAAATAAATATGAGCAAGTTTGTTCTCAATGTCAACTTTCTTCGTTTTTAATTATAATCAGAAAAACAATAATATTAACATTTTTCTTTTTTTTTTTGACACAAAAGTCTAATTATATTATTAGGCATAATTAGTTGTATTGGTTGCTTTGGCAATTTTAGTGACCTAGGGACGTCAGCTCCTGGGTTCAAACCCGAGTGTGAGCTGTGTTGGTGTTTATTTGTCATTTCATCTAAGTAGACAAAAACAATAATTAGACATAATTACTTGAAAATATAAATGTATCTAAAAATAAGATGTCATTAAGTGAATAGATGTTGGGTATGATACCCAACAAAATCAAGGGTATCACAGCATTCACCTATTAATTCTGATTAAAAATTAGGAGAACTATATGATATCAATTGAGATGCAGTATTTAAATTAGTATAGTATTCATATTTATTTTAATATACTTATATATAAAAATATGGTTAGTGATTGAATATTGTATATCATACCTAACAAAACTCAATAGTTATTTTGGTCAAAACAAAAATTCAATAGTAGTTATTAGAGTGTCCACCTAAAAATCATTCTAATAATTTTGAACAGACAAAGTTTAGTCAAACCCTAATATTGATTGGCAATTCACCTTACATGGAATAACACTAAAAAAACACAAAATCCAATATAGAAAATAATGTCCAATTCTTTTCAAATTTTATCTTTTGTTCCTAAACTCAGTCTTTCTAACTGCTGTTAAAACTCCAAACAAGCGATACAAAATGCATCGCACATGATTCCCCCTTAGTTAAGATATAATTAATGCACACAAAATTCATAAAAGAAAAATCAATTCAGACTGTATATATATTATTTTAAACATTAAAAATTCAAACTATCATATTAATGAAAATAGCCTGCCATTTTGGGGCGCAAGAAGAAAACATACAAGACCTGAAAAGCTAAACATGGATTGAACTAGGTATTACATTGAGAACGATTCAAAACTTAGTCGAACAAATGCGTAGGAATCTTGTAGTCACATCCCAATAAGAAGGACTCCTGAAGAACTTCAATGTTTGGTATCAAAATGTCATCTTCAAACAGCTCCTCCATGTTTAGACCCTTTTTTGGGCTTTTGTCCATATTTTCTCCATGTCCAGATATCTCCTGTGTTTTCAGGAGTAACTTGGCAGACTAGATTCTTCTCTGGAGTTCTTCTGAATGCAAACTAATGTAAAAATAGAAATTTTTAGGTCAGGAGCAGTTAAAAAGTTTACATTTTTTGGGCATAATGAGATCATGAATACATGGTATGAATGAGAAATAAGTACTTTACCTTTTGCATGGTTTCGGTGGCTTTGCCTTTGTGAAAACGACGGTACTAGACGGAGATGCTTGAACAAATGAGAGATGATTGGGTTCTTGATGTTGTTGTTGTTGTTGTGGTGGTGGTGGTGATTTTGTGGGTAGTGATTGTTGTTGATGGTTTTTGTTTTGGGTGTCAAGATTTAAATTAGCGCGGGTGATGGTATACATAGGAGTAGTAGCTGGTACACCCACCATGTGGTAGAGGCCATGCATCATTAGCCTCTCAGTATTTCCAACGAGTTCTGTAAGGTTGCCAATTGGCAAGTTTGGATCGTTAGTGGTGTTGGGAGTAATGCATGTTGTGTTGGCATTGGTGATCGGGGTGGGGGTGGTGGTGGTGGTGGTGGCGGTAGAAGTTGTGGTGGTGATGGTGTTTGAGGTGGTAAAGGTGGTAGGAGTCACGATAGGAGTGGTAGTGATGGTGATTGGGGTGGTGGTAATTGTAGGAGTTATGGTGGGAGTGGTTGTGATGGTGATCGGGGTGGTGACGGTGGTAGGAGTCGCGGTGGGAGCCGTGACGATGGTGGGAGTGGTGGTGAAAGCGGATGTGATGGTGATGGGAGTGGTGGTGATGGTGGTAGGAGTTGCGGTGGGAGTGGTAGTGAAGGCGACGGTTATGGCGGCAGGAGTAGTGATAAGGGTAGTGGTGTTCGTCGTGAATGGGGTGGGTGAGGTGGTGAAGGAAGCGGTGGTGGCAAAAGGAGTGGTCGTGGGGGTGGTTGTGGCGGCAGTGAATAAGGTGGGTGTCGTGGTGATGGTTGGAGTGTTGGTGAAGGCGGTGGTGATGCCAATAGGACTGGTGGAAGGAGTGGTGCAAAGGGTGGTTGTGGTGGAGTTTGTGAATGGGGTGGGTGTGGTGGTGATGGTAGGAGTGGTGGTTAAAGCGGCAGTGATGGTAGCAGGACTTTTGAAAGGAGTGGTGTTGGCGACGAAGAATGGGGTGGGTATCATGGTGATGGTGGGAGTGATGGGGAAGATGATAGGAGTTGTGGAAGGAGTGGAAGTGAATGGGGTCTGTGGGGTGGTGATGGTGTGAGTGGTGGTGAAGTGGGTTGCAATGGAGGTCGTGAATGGGTTGGGAGTGGTGGTGGTGATTGGGGGGGTTGGGGTGGGCTCACTATCCATTTAAAAATTCTCCGCCTCTCGGAGTGTTTTTGAATAAGATTGCAGACCAAAAGAAAATGGGTAATTTGATATAGGTTGAGGATCAAAAGAAAAAGGGGAATTTGACATTGATTGGTGATCAAAAGAAAATGATGGGGTGGGAGTGGTGGTGAAGGCAGCGGTGGTTGCGACAGGAGTGGTGGTGAAGGTGGTTGTGGCGGCGGTAAATAAGGTGGATGTGGTGGTGATGGTGGGAATGGCGGTGAAGGCAGCGGTGGTGGAAACAAGATTGGTGGAAGGAGTGGTACAAAGGGTAGTTGTGGTGGTGGAGTTCGTGAATGGGGTGGGTGTGGTGGTGATGGTGGGAGTGGTGGAAGGAGTGGTGTTGGCGACAAAGAATGGCGTGGGTATCATGGTGATGGTTGGAGTGATGGGGAAGATGATAGGGGTGGTGGAAGGAGTGGTGGTGAATGGGGTAGGTGTGGTGGTGATGGTGGGAGTGGTGGTGGAGGTTGTGGCGATGATGGTCGTGAATGGGTAGGGGGTGGGGGTGAAAATTGTGGGGGTAAGGCTGGGATCAACGTCCAGTAAAAAATTATCTTGAAGACCAAAATAAAATGGGTAATTTGATATAAGTTGAGGATCAAAAGAAAATGGGTAATTTGACATTGGTTGGTGATCAAAAGAAAATGATGGGTAATTTTGTGGTGTAAAAGGGAAAGATTGAAAACTAGATTCATTGTTTAGAAAATGGGATATATGTTGGTGGGTAGGGATTTGGGGTGGCGGTGTGGGTGGAATTTGGGTGGTTGGAAGAGTAAAGTTGGGAAGGTTACAACTTTGTGCAAAGGCAAATAGATCGTCTTCACCATAATCCATTGATTTCTGGAACAGAGCAATAGAGTGATAGTGATAGTAAGAGTTTTTTTGAGTGAGAGAGAGAGAGAGAGAGAGAGAGAGAGATTTGATGGTAGAGTGAAAAAGTTGGAGACTTACTAAAGTATTTATAAGAAGATATGGACCATTTTTTTAATAGAAAAATTAAAAGACGATAGCAACTACTGCTAAAACGTGTTTTCAGTGTTAAATACCTACATGATTTTAATGTGTTGTGCATTAATTTCTATTTATTTATATTGTATACTTGAAATTTTAATTAAATTCTGTATTAAATGTTACTTATAGGCTATTGAGACTCATTTAAATTTCAACTATATAAGAAAATATGAGCGTATGTATTCGTAGGACTCTTAAATTTCTATATAGGCTCTGTTTTGTTAACGTCAAAAAGATAACTTATAGTGGCTAAATTATAGTGGATAAGTTCATAGAATGTTTTTTGGTTCTCATTAAATTATAGTGTTTTTTTTAGATACTAGTTGAAGTAGTGTATGACCTTATAGCATATCATTTTGATAGTTGAAGTAATTCTAATCTTTCGATTTCTAATTGGTGGGGTAACCCTATTATCTATATGAACTTGGTTGGATTGTCTTTTAAGCTCATTCTTCTTGGGGTACTCTTTCCTACTTGGGTTTTTTTTCCATGGGATTTTGGCCCAGAGAGGTTTTAATGATGTCCCTTGTATTTGTACTGGTTGGGGTGCCTGTTTGCTCCCCCTTTAATATAATTCTTTGCTTATAAAAAAATATTTTTTTCAATTTCTCATTTATGCTTATTAAATGAACAAGAATTTGTTAATCAATGCAATCTCTCTCTTTTAATCTTTTTTGTTTAAAAAAATTGTTTGTTTTTATCAACTATAATTATTATTTGGTTCAATTATTAATATTATGAAACACTTTAAATTTAACCCACTAAATTATATGCTATAGTCTCATCTGCTAGCTTCTGCGCTATCATCAATATTTTTCTGTTATTTGCTTATTTTTAATCAGAGACAACCATAGTTTAAAAGTAAGTAACGATGCTAGGTTAAGGGTCATAGTATAAGCTAGGAAGTGTTTGGTAAAAATTAGTGGTTAGACACATGAATTAGTTGATAGCATAATAATCTAGCTTATAAATCATGATTCGTGATATACTTTATTATATTATTTTAATGTTGTTTTGCTATATTTATTTTAAAGGCATACATCGTCGGTATAATCTAATTTTAGATTAACATATAAGAAAATCTTACCTTTCTTATGTCAACTCGTTCTTGTAATCACATCCTAAAATTAAAAGTCATATATGATAACTAGTACTCTGATCATTTTCTTCTTTTCACGTGCTTCAATTTATAAATGTGCCATAATAAAAAGTTGAAGAATATGTTAAAAATAAAAAACAACACAATTAAATTAAAGGTTTTAAAAATACAAGAGACATTAGTGATAATTATATTATTGGAGTGCCTAATAATGTATGAATATTGATGATTTGTAAAAGTCTTTAACTTTAGAATTATCTAGAATGTGATGTAGTTGCCTAAACAATGTAGAATATTCTATAATGTAAAGAAAATGCCTAATAATGTAGAACCTTCTAGAACCATCCTCAAGCACCTATAAATAGGCAAGCGTGGGTGGAGTTGTAATCAAGTCATTTGAGAGCAATACAATCTATTCCTTTTCTCCAAACTTCACGCTATTAGCTACTATTATTTTCCAATTATCAACTAAAGCCTTTTTCTACTGTCCCAGAAAGGAAGCTCATTTGGCGAGCTAAGGGACATGAAGGAGTTGCAAGAAGGAGGTCCAGGGTTCAAACCTCGAAAACTAACATTCTCCCACCCCCACTAACATTTGCTAATAAAAAAAAGCCATTTTCTACTATCCAACTATTTTCTAAACTAGAATTACTACCCCAAATACTAACAGTGGTACCAGAGCTACGTTCGATCATATACTGGGCATAGATAAGCTACTCAACTACCTTCTAAAATATCACTACTGACATTCTACACTACATAACTTCTTATCCTATGGCTAGCAACACCCAATCATCATCTAATATTCAAGTTCCTACTTTTTATGGTAAAAACTATGATTTTTGAAGCATTAAAATGAAGATATTTTTTAACTCTCAAGATCTATGAGAAGTTGTAGAAGAAGGATTTTCTATTCGTGTCGATACATCGACTCTTTCTGCATCTCAAAAGAAAGAGTTAAAGGAAAATAAGCAGAAAGATTAAAAAGCATTATATTTCTTGCAACAAGCTGTGGGTGACTCCATTTTCCCGAGGATAATGGGAGCTACTAGTGCCAAGGATGCATAGAGTACAGTACAGGAGGAGTTTCAAGGAACCGCCAAGTTACGTGCCAATTTGCACAAGCATCATGCTATGGAAAGTTGTTCATACTTGTCGCATACTCTCTCTTATTCCCTATCATGTATCATCTATCATCAATACCCAAGTTGAAGCTTGTTGATTATAATTAGGGGAAATTAATGTTTGTTTTAATTAACTTGCTTATGATTAGCTCGTGTATGAGAACTAAGCGAGTTGGGTTTAGAGACATATTCTGTTTCATTTTCCATTAATAAGAAACATTGAATGAAGGGTGTATTTGGGGCTTGGGAGTGAGGTAGAGAGACTCAATAGGGTGATAAACCTATTGTGGAATAAGTTTTGGAGCTTGTGACCTTTCTTAGGTTTCAATTACAACAATTGGTATCAGTAGCTATCTTAATCACGAGCCATGGCAACATAGACACATAGAGCCATTATTGTTTGGCTATCTTAAGCACCTATAACAATTGGTATCAGTAGCTATCTTAAGACAGTTGTTGTTTGGCTAAAACCGGAGCATCTCTAAATGAAAAATACTTTGGCAAACCATATGGATGAAATTTATAGGTTAGTCCTCGATCTTGAAAACATTGATATTGTTCTGGAGTGGGCCGATGCCCAATCCATTGATCATTTAGTAGATCAGCCCATTTACTGGGGTCCGAGGAGCAGGAACCAAGATCAACGGTCCTGATCGGTCCGTACAGTGATCTGATGGTCACCCGCAATCCACTGACACTATATAAGGAGTTACTACGTCAGTTGTCAGGTACACACTATTCACTAGCATCGTTACTCTGCTCGTCCTACCCTAACTTGGGCGTTGGAGTGTCATTGCAGGTACCACCCCCCCTTTTTTCTAGACGTTGGGGCGCGACCAAAAGAAGAAGCAGACAAGACCTGATACCCTGATCGTTCTTCAGCACACGACCTAAGGTACAGATCATTTGGCGACCACAGTGGGAGCCCGCGCGCTATTTCACCAACTTCATGCCTCCTCGAGCCAAAAAACTTCATTTGGCGATGGCAGGTATGGTAGGCACGAGCGCTGGCCCTCAGCCAGACATAGCCCAGCAGGTCACCGTCACCCTTCCTGCAGACTTGGTTCAAGAACTATGAGATCTACTCTGTGATCGTGATCAAACTTTAGCCCGCCACAACGATCGCTTGACCCAGATAGAAGATCAAGCAGCCTTTCGACGGGCAAACACCGCTCGTGAACTACGGGGTCATAACCATGGTTTCCCTGCTCCGCGGGCAATCCCATCAAGAGGGCACTGTTCGCCGCCACGAAGGCAGTTGGTCCATCGATCTCCCCCCCGAAGAAGGGGACGAGGAGGAGAACTTACACCACCAAGGACAACTACGTCCACTTCAGAGTACACGTATTGGCCTGAAGAATCTTCCCATCGGGAGTCTTTTTATGGTTCATCTACTTCACCCACTCGGTCGCGTAGCCGATCAAACGAACGGTACGGCTAATACCATTCGAAGAAATACACAGAAGAAGAGCGACACGGTCATCAGGGGCGGTACCTAGAGGACCGTCCACAGCGCAAAGGAAGAGATGATATGCGCTTGAGGCTGTTCACAAGGGACATAGATGAATACCGCATTCCCCGTTCTCTAGAGAAACCACCCTCTGACCTCAAGATGTACAATGGGGTCAAAGACCCAGACGGTCACCTGAAATATTTTGATCTAATGATGAGGTATAGGGGAGCGTCGGTTCGGTGAAATGCAAAATATTTCCCCTAACGCTAGAAGGGTCAGCACTGGAATGGTTCATAGAATTAAGACCTAACACTATCTCCTCCTGGGAGCAAATGGCCAGAGTATTCACTGCTCACTTCACGACCTCGAGAGTTAAGCCAAAATCCCAAGATATTTTGATCGCTATCAGGCAAAGACCTGATGAGTCCTTGCGTAGCTTCGTGGAACGACTCAATCGAAAGGCTGATCAAGTCAGGAACCTGGATGATAACCAACGATTGTGGTTTTTAAAAACGGGACTCCTCAGGGGAAGTCGGTTTGAGGTTGAGGTCGGGCTACACTTGCCAAGGGATTTGGAGACGTTTCTCCGCAGGTCACAAAGTTTATGAATTATGAGGAAAGAACGATGGCCATTGAGGCCACTAAGGCAGGAATGAATCAGAGACCACGTGGAGAGCGCTATCAGATAGCAAGGGAAGATTATGGCAGACAACCCAAGGACCAGAAGGTCAGGAGGTTCGCAGAGCGCACCAAATTGAACACCTCGTATGCAAACATACTAGCAGAATATGCGAACAGAGAGTTTAGGGACATCAAAGCACCAGAACCTCTCGTCCTCAAAGAGGGGCAACGCCCGTCCAAAAAGTACTGCCGATACCACAAAAGTAACGGGCATGAAACTAACAATTGCATGGCCCTCAAAGATGATGTAGAAGCATTGATCAGGAGGGGAAAGCTGACCCAATACGTGAATAAGAATCAAGCTGATGAGTGAGAAGATAGACAAGCTGGTCGATCACCCAGAAAAAGGAAAGCACAGGCTAATGAAGTAGCCAAAATAATAGAAGAGGACGAGGACGATGATATCGTGGATACCAGAAAGTCAAAAGGGAGGCCAGTCGCTATGATAATCACAGGGGGGATTCCAACTGACGCCTCAACGAACAAATCAATGAAGAGAAGATGGGATGGCCACCCATATCAAAGACCCCCCTCCAAGAGACCACCCATATCCTTCGGGGACGAGGATCTCATCGATGGAACACCTAATTATGAGGTACCACTTGTTGTTGTCGCTGTGATGGCAAACATGGAGGTCAGAAGAATACTGATAGACCAAAGAAGCTCAGCAGACATAATCTTTGAAGACCTTTTGGACGTGCTTAAAATATCAAAAGACGATTTGAGACCATACAGAGGCACGGTCTTGACAGGTTTCAATGGAGCATCGACAACACCAGTAGGACGAATTGAATTAATGGTCACCTTTGGGGATGACACAGCAGAGGAACCCCTCTATAGGACGATCAGGACAGATTTCATAGAACTTCCCTGCAAGTCATTTATCAATGCATCATTGGTCGACCAACGTTGGCTCGATTAGAAGCCGTGCCATACACTGTCCACTTGAAGATGAAATTCTATACGACGGTTCGGGTGGTCGCCACCATCCCAGCTGACCTGCTATCAGCAAAACGGGCCTTCCTCTTGAGTTTGAAAGACGAAGAAAAAAGGTCAGGAAAGAGATAGAAGAGGCAATGAAAGGTGGCGAGCATGTGAATGTGGCAGATCTGGATGCTCGCTACGACCCAGACAATGAGGAGGAGGAAGGAGACGACCTCCTGACCCGAAAGCTTAAAAAGAGAATCAAACGGCCTGAACCAGATGGAGGGTTCATCCAGGTCCAACTGGGGAGCGACTGACGAGTGCCGAACTCACCAAAATTAATAGAACCGAGCTAAAGACCCTATTTGTAGCACGAGTGCTAACCCGAATTGTTTCCCAATTGACCAACTCAGAAACTCAATCAAATTAAGTATGAAAACTAAAAGTTTGAGGGGGGGTTTAGGCGAGTAACAAAAATATAAAGAAAACAGTGAAAAATTATATCAAAAACAGTTACGTAAGAACAACCAATCCTAGGGAATTGACGAATCTCGGGTTTAAATTATCATAAATCACAAAAGAACCTCCAATATTAATTTAGTTCTTGATTAGTAATTCCACCTAGAAGCCTAAATGAAATTAATGAATTCACTACTAGAAAAGCATCTAGCAAAGGATTAACCAAGGTAAATGAATAAGCATCCACCAAAACCAAGATTAAACATGAAAACCAAAATTCAACCAAGATAAACATTACATCAAACACCTTCAATGCAACATTCATATTCTGCCTCTTCTCCTTAAAAAGAGATTGATGAAGCCATCAACACACAACTTCAAGATTTAAATTAGTCTAAGCAAACTAAAGTAGAATCAAGAATCCAAAGGAGAAGAATAAACACTACATTAACATAGGATTTAACAATACAACTTAGATTTCAAAAACCCAATGATTGATTACAAGTTTAGCTCTCCATTGAGAAAAGATAACTCATAGAAGATAAAGTTGAAGAAGAAAGAAAGTAAAAAGGAAACCCCAAGTTGAAGAAAGCTAATAGCGAAAAGCTTCTCCTATTTTCTTCTCTCCTTTCTGTGTCTCTGTTTCTCTGCGTTTTCTTCACTACTTGAGTCGGTTTTGTGAAATTTTGTGTAATCCCCAACGTGCCCTTTTGAGTCAGCTTCAGTTGGGCACAAAGTTTGCTCAATTTGGGCCACAAATGAGAGAGTTAGGCCCAGTTTACTAAAGCATGTTCAGAAATTCAAACAGCACCTCTGTTCTGATTTCCAGCCCAGTTATGACCATCAATGAATCCGAATTTGCTCTTGATCTCTTCATCAAAGTTGTAGATACCTATCTTAGCTTTCCAATGATATATGATTCATAATTTTTAGACATCTACATAAAAAGATATGGGCAAAATTCAGAAACAGTGTTAAGATGCTAATAAAGCTGAAAAATTCAATGAGGCCCAAAATAAACCCAAACTTAAGAAATGCATTATATGCTCATCAATTAGGCACAAATTGTGTTTAGATTGAAAATTATGTGTTCATCAGCGACCCAGAGAAAACGTCAAGATAGGGAGCGACCTCCCTCCAAAAATTCAAGACCAGCGCGTTCAATGCTTAAAGGAGCATGCGGACTTGTTCAAAGCGCTCCTTTGCAATTGCACGAGTGGACAACTCTAAAGCCTCCAGCTCGCTCATAGCTTTTTTAAATTCAGATTCCATATTCTTGAAGTCCTTTTTCAGATCCTTGACTTGTCCCTCCAATCCCTCCACCTTCGACGACAGCTCGGTCCCTTTGGTCGTTTCAGCAGTCAGTTTAGTCCTGCATCAACCTTGGCATTCAACGTAGCATCCCGTTTAGTTGTGACCGTGTTGAGAGCCTCTTTGGTTGGTTGGAGGGCGGTCTCAACATCCTTGAGTTTTTTCTTTGTGGCCTCCAGTTCTGCCCGCAGCTTTGTGATGCGATCAAGAGCACAAAGATATTTATCAATCTTATCTATGAGGTCACCCTCCAACCATAAATTCCGATGGACGAGACGCATACCTGCTTGATGTTCGGCCTCCTCTTCCTTGTAGCGAGCAAGTTTAGAAGAGGCCGCCTTGGCGACATCAGACATAAAAAGAAGTGGATCTTCACGGAAGCGATCAAAGTCTGCTTCATTGAGATCGCCCAGATTGAGGGACGACCTCCTCTGAGTTTCTTTGCTTCGCTTTGGAATGGGAGGATTCTGATCGATCTCGACCTCACTGGTCCCCACAGTGTTTTGGCTTCGGTTTCTTTTCTTTGAGGATGAGCTATTCCCCCTATCAACAATAGAAGGATTCTCCTCGCCCTCCAGATCAATAGTACGGGAAGGAGAAGCGGCAACAGTGACACGTTTCCCTTTCTTCGCCTTTTGGTAGAATGCTTTAAAACCAATGCCTGACATTTTAGCTGTAAAGAAAAAAGGAAACAGGAAACGATCAGAAACAGAAAAAGAAGAGAAAAAACGGTCAAATAAGTAAACAAACAACTAATCACACCAAGTTTATGTTTCGCATGGGCTATGTTATTTGCACGAGCAAAATGGTTGCAGGGAACCGTTCCTCAGGCAACCAGCTCGCCTGGTTTTCTAAGATTCGAACGCTCTCCAGGTCGTACTCTCCCAGCGACCTCCGGATTCTGTAATCAATGGTGGATCGATTATAGTGGAAATGTGTCCAAGCAAGAGGAAATTTTATTGTAGCAATCCCACCTTGGTCGTTCGAAGACCAGACCATCTCGCGAGCACGGTCACAAGCTGGAACAAACCAAATAAACCCGTGCCTCCAAGGCTTAGAAGATTCACAATAGGCCTTAAACAGTTTTGGGGCGTTCTGACGGGTCTTCAATGATACCTGCTCCCATCGCCGTGGCTCACTCTTCAACTCGACCGTTCGACTAACCTCAAATAAAGTAAAGAAGAGGGCGTAGTTGATATCCCGGTCAATCACAGCCATCAACGTCTCAAACGACTTGATGGTTGCCCACACATTGAAATGCAAATGTGAAGGGGTGACCCCCAAGTATCTTAGTATCCGCCTTTGGAAATATGAAAATGGGAGGCGCATTCTTATGTCCCTGAGGGTGTTGGTGAACATGATAAACTTTAAGGTAGAAGGGATGGTGGCCGCGTGTTCTCCCTCGGGGACACCTTTTACTCTCCATTCTTGCTCGCCAGAACCGATCAGCTGCTCGAACCATTTTAACACCTCCTCCCCAGGGGTAAAACAGAGGATTGGCCAAGAATGGCGGACGGACCCATGATCGATCTTCTAAAATTTTTCCCCGCCAATCTTGTTCCTCGGGAAGCACCTCATTGGTGGGAACGGGTGGAGAATTGGGAAGCGCATTTCCCACACTTTCTCTTGGCAAAGAGGCTCGTGAAGAGTCATGGGATGTGTTGGAACGACCAGAAGAGGATGACGTTGATAGATCAATTGAAGAAGAGAGGTGTTCAGACGAAGGAGTTTCGCTCATCTTGACGTTATCAGGACGAGCTGCACACTCAGCAAGACGAGCAGTAGGGGCACCAGATATTCTGGCCGTCTTTTTTGTTCGCCCTAACACCCTACCCTGCAAGGAAAGGGAAAGTCAGGATCACCCAAATCGATGATTCGCAGAAGGGGGCGACAAGGTCGACCCCGAACCTGACACCCTCTCCTCGCCCCAAAGAAACTAAAAATAAAAAGGGAATAAAGGATATTGAGGACGATCAAAAATTCATAACTAGAGTGGGAGAGAAGTTCGGGCTCAACGTGGTGTACTTCTTGATAAACAGGATCAATCAAGCAGAGGTCACAAACCGCCGAAGAGGAAATTGGTACATCGGAGAGCACCTCGCAAGAGTCACACTAAAATTCTGGTCGCTTTCAGAGGAGAATTTGCTCGCTTTCAGAGAACTAGAAAGCAAAGAGTAGAAACCACTGAAAAGGGCAACGTATATAGGGAATTCAAGCCAGGCAAATGAAGCGACATGACCTTGCGCTTGCACGCATCTCGAAAGACGAACCATCATCATGTCAGCGCCACCGTTTCAAATCCCAAAGCATCATTAATGACCTCTTGGGGAACGTGAAACGTCACTTCAAGGGAGGGCCACTTGCCTTACGGAAAGAACATGACCAATCACACGCTCAATCTCAACTCGGATGCTCGCACGACCGACCACGTGCCCCTCGAAAACGAGTAGGAGAAACATTCAGGTAAATCAGCATTATCAAGCCCGCGCCCGTCCCAAGGACGACCTTGGCTTGGGGGAAACTGTTCTGGAGTGGGCCGAGGCCCAATCCGTTGATCATTTAGTAGATCAACCCATTTACTGGGGTCAGAAGAGCAGGATCTAACATCAACGGTCCTGATCGATCCGTACAGTGAGCTGATGGTCACCCGCAATCCACTAACACTATATAAGGCATTATTGCGTCAGTTGTCAGGTACACACTATTGACTAGCATCGTTACTCTGCTCGTCCTACCCTGACTTGGGCGTTGGAGTGTCATTGCAGGTACCCCCCCCCCCCCCCCCCCCCCCCTTTTTCTTGACGTTGGGGCACGACTAGCAGAGCAATCAGACAAGACCTGATACCCTGACCATTCTTCAGCACACGACCCAATGTACAGATAGGATATAAAACTAGATGATGAGGATCAAGCACGGTTGTCAATTCGTTCTTTAAATAGTTCTTATAATATATTAAGAGATACTTTGATTAATCGGAGGGAAGTTCAAGAAGCTCTCATGTCCAAAGAATTGTCCAAGAAATCAAAAAACAATGAGAATGAAATTGGTTAAAGTTTACGGGTCACACAGGAAGCGAAAAAAACGTTGAGACAAATATAAAACTATTTTTAAGTAATTTTTGGAAATTATTAAGACTGAAATAAGAGTAAAACGAAACAAAAAGGGTGACCGAAAGACGTCTCACCGGAACAACTGGTCACAAGGGGTCCGATGTCAACTTTGCCAAAACGAAAGAAGGACTAGTAGGTTACTATAAATAATATATCACAATAATTATCACAAAAATAATTAATAGGTTAATAATTAATAAATAAAATGTATGACAAATATATGTACATAGACACAAAATATATTAATTCAAAAATTGGGGTGCTACATAAGATGCTGCGGAGGATTGAGGAAAGAATGCTGCAAGTTGAACTAGAAGAGAACATATGATGCAAAACTGAGAAAAGAAAAAGAAGATGAAGAAGAACCTCAACATAATTGTCCAATAATCTAGCGCGAAGGAATTGATGACAAAGCTACCAATGATGAAGACGAATTGAAATGTTAACCCTGCGAAAATTTACATAGAAAAATCAAACAAAAGGGAAATCATTAAATCTGAATCGCCATCAAATGCACAATATATAGGGTTTAATTGATATACAGTGTTACTATAAATTTTTTTACACCATCAACTAATAAATGTGCATGGTAAATTCAACTTTTTATGAAGTCTCGTTTTTTTAATTGATAGATAGTGTAAAACACTTATAGACCTATTGTGTATATAAATTAAATTCTAAATTAAATATATATATATATATATATATATATATATATATATACTAGACCATTACCCGTGCGATGCACAGGGCAACGTTGCATGCCATGTGCATGACTAATATGGTTTAAAATTTGACATTATATAGTTTTCCTTGAAGAATGATGTAGCAAATGCTTATATATACGCACATGAGCTGACGTCCATAATCTTGGTGGAGCTTCTGATTGTGCTGTAATGTGTTCAAAAAAATGAGATTTTTTCAATGAACAATGACATGGGAACTCATTTTGAAAAACAGACACTGTTCATATATGAAAAAAATTACGCCACACATTTTGAGGGATGCATAAAATTGAAGTAAAGGCATAGACAATTTGAAACACATGTTTGAAATTAAAAGGTAAACACCCAGTTTGATCACACCGACAATGTAAAGATGGCAATGGGGCGAGGTAAGGCCGGGAGTACTCCCCGCTCCCCGTCCCATCACTCCAAAGTGTTCTCTGTTTCCGTCCCTGCCCCTGATCTCTGTCATCTAGAGTTTTACTCCCCACACCTGTCCCCACTGGGGTGTGGTCCTTATCCCTGTTCCACAGACTTTTCCTCGTGGCTCACGATTCCCAATATGGGAAAGTTTCCTCCCCGCCTCTATCCCCAAACTTTTCTACGCCCGCGATCCCTGTCGTGAGAAGTTTTTTTTCATTGCTTCTGTCTGCACGGGGACATGGTCCTCTTCCCTGTATCCGAAATGACCTCAAAAGATTTTTCTCCTTCGTCCAGGCACTATGGGGAAAATTTCCCGCCCATGGTCCTTCTTGAGGGACACAAATTGTTAGCAAGTGTACCAATATTACATGATACTATGACTTTTCAATATCCAGTGCATAGCATGATGGACAATTATATTCTCCGACCAATCCACTTTACAACGACCCTTGAATGGGCATAATATGGAGTATACCACTTCCTTCCCAATAAGCATAACTTATTGTGTATACAATTATATCCTTAGGAGTGCATGCAGTTCATAACAACTATATGCAACAAACTCTAGATGATATCAAAGGGAGTCTATCGAGTAACAAAACTATTTCCATATTGTGTAGATAAGCAATATGCTCCGAGCGCTTGTTGAACGCGGAACCAAACACTCACTAAATGATACAACTATAAAATGAATGCTCATGCTTATATGCCTTTTTCAACAATCAAAAAAATCGTGAACATAAGTCATCTGCAAAAATTTGTGAAACAATAAATATTGTTTTCATCAAGTCTTAAATTTAATTATTATTATACAACAAACTATTGATGATCACTTAATAACAACTTCAAAACTTTAATAAATCCCTACAACATTCTAAAATAGACTAAGGTTGACAAATAATTATGTATGGGACAATCACCTGAACACCCCACGACCATTATCGTGGGTGGGCTTGGGGACTTGATGCCAATAACTCACATAGAGGTATACGAGAATATGCCTTTAGAAAGGAGTTGGGGATCAAAATCCAACCTTCACATAGATAAAAACATGATATGCCATCAACCATTATATTTCCAATAAAAACATAAAAGTTAGGCCATCCAGGATTAATACTTGCAGTGCCAGTTGTAAAAGACCGCTCCTGAAATAAAAGGTAAAACTTATTTGTTATTTCTTTTAAAATATTTAACTTTCAATACCAACAAAAGCAAAAGAAACCAGAAAGACTTATCTCTGCATAGTTGAAGGTGTCATAGGCTTTATCTCTTTTAAAGTTTTACTGACATTGTGGGGGAAGAGCTACCGAAAATGAAAATGAAAATTCTCTTTTAGCATGAATAACATAAAAATAAACAAACAAACTACCTCTTCCACGGACCCTTTTGGTGAACTTCACTTCTACCCCCTTTCCACCGCCTCAACCTACCCAACAACTAAACAAAATATCGCATACCATGCTTTGAAACATGCAAGAACAAATAAAAAGATGACCATAAAAAGAATAAATCAATAAAATAGGAGAAAAGAAAGGAACATGACAGAGAAAAGAATGTAAGGAGCCTGAAACCCGGCAGATGAAATGATTACAAATGTGGTGAAAAGATGAGTTTCTATGAAAGATGAAAGGAAATGAGGTTGCAGGTTTTTTATGGAAGAAATGAGTAAATGAATTGAGAAATTAATAGAAAGGCCTAGGTATACAAATGGACACAAAGATCAAAAAAATTAATAATTACCTATGTGCCTAGTTTCGAGGCATAGAAAATAAACCATTGACTATGTAGCTCTTGTTTCATTTTTTGGTCATCAAAATCCCCTAAGGTGTGACTTCTCGTTCACAATGTATAGTTATTGTGTGGTGGGTGACTTTTCATTTACGATGCATAGTTATAGTTATTGCTAATGAGTGACTTCTCCACACACCATGGCTAAGTGTGTATATAAATAGTCCTCTTTATCTTCCCCATGCGCATATATTCATTGAACCATTCAAATTTCTCATCTATTAATGATGAACTTCGATAATAATGGAATCTATATAAATAGTCCTATTTTTTCAATGTTTTTATTTTGTTGGATAAGAGTTTAATTAATGCTCATTGAAAATTGGTGCGTAAATAATGAATGTGTGTGTTGGAAATAAGATTGGCTATAGATGTATCTAAATAGTCCTCGTTTTTTTAATTGATAGATAGTGTAAAACACTTATAGACCTATTGTTGGAATGAAAATCTCTTTCCATATTTTGATGATATAAACTTAGTAAGACATTAAGTTTTCTTGTTAATGTTTATCTAACAAATTTATTTAATATGTGAAGAACAAGCCTCAAAGATAGAAAAATGTGAAACTACCTTAAACTGAAAAAAACATAAAAATGCAAAGGTAGAAATGAGATGTGAAGGTTGAAGTATGTGAAGGTTGACCAAAGTCAAATGAAGGTTGACCAAAAAGTCAATGCAAAAATTCAACACAAAAGGTTGACCAAGTCAACTCAATATTGACCAGAAGTCAAAGGAAGTTTGGTCCCACATTTTTAAAGAAGATCCAGAAATGTGAAGGTTGAAGAACAAGATGAAGAACATAATATGAAGATCATGAACATCAAGCTTCTCAACGTGACAAACATGTTTGCTCACATTTATTGAAAATCAGAGAGTTTTTAATGCTGGAATCTTGCAATAAATGAAGGAGGAACTCCTTGATTATTCCTAGGCCAAACAAAAGGTGTTGAAGGTATAAAGGATGTGAAGCTTCGAGTACAGCTGTTATATCTGCTTTTGAAGTACGAGCCAGCTAATGGAAAGTTAGAACACTGAAGGAAAAGGACTGTGTCAGCATGTGAAGGTTGAAAAGTTAACTTAAGGTACAACTGTCAGCTTGTCAAGCATCAAAAGCTGTCAGCATTGGACCCTTTCATCTAGTCATTCCTATGGACCAACAGACATCTCCAAACGGCTATATTCAAGTTTCCAACGGCTATATTCAGTTCCAATGGCTATTTAAAGGCTAAAATTCGAAGTAACAAATCATGAGAATGAATTGGAACCTACACAACTAAAGCTTCACAAAGTTCATCCAACCTACTCAGCCCACACTCAAGTTACTCAAATCAGGGATTCTTTTATAGAGTGTGTGTTAGCTTGTTATACATTTTGTAAACAATTAGTGTATTCTATTCTCAAGCTATCCTATATCCCAAACTTAAACCTTTGATTGTAAAGAGCTATCTAGTGAGTATATATTCTATCAAACTACCTAGAGAGAGGTGAGTGTTGGTGAGAATCTACTTGATAGAGGAATCCTTTAGGAAACTAGGAAGAGTTTTCTAGTAGGAAGAGCAGATTGGTGTAGCTGTGTAAGAGAGCACGTTGCTTTTGTGTGTTGATCAAAAGCAAGTGGTGTTGCTAGGCTTTTGTGTGTGATCAAAAGCTAGTGGTTGTCAAAGTCTTTTGTGGTTGAGCAAAAGCAAGTGTAAAGGATATTTGGAAAAAAGTGGAAATACTCACTTGGAAGTGGGGAGAGGACGTAGCCTTTGTTGGGTGAACCTCTATAACTCTACTGTGTTATTTACTTACTATCCATACTATCTACCAACCTGCATTATACTTGTGAATGTTTTCAAAACCTTGTGAAGGTTAATTCATTCAACCTTCACTAGACTATTTTCCAAACTAATACTTAATCTTTTCATAATCTGATTAGTTGAATTAAAACAACTCTCTTACTAACTAAAGTTTGTTTAACTTATCCCTATTACTCATCAGACATTATATACATTGGTTGCTTGTTTATGAAACTAGCTTTAAACCTTCTCAACCCAAGTTTTTCTTGAGAAGGTTTCAGGTACAAAGTTTTAAAAGGGTACACAATTCAACCCCCTTCTTGTGTAACTTCGTCACTTCACCTATTGTGTATATAAATTAAATTCTAAAATAAATCTATATATATATATATATATATATATATATCTGTGTATATCATTCACTTGTTAACCTCACGTTTTTTATTTATCTTTTAAGATTTTTTAATGACAAAGCAAAAGTGTTTTATAATACATCCGAGGCTGATTCATCGCAGTGATAGAAATATCATTTATGAATACCCGTTTTCCGGGTTCGATTCCCACTGGGTATCAATCCTTGGTTTTCTCCTTTGTGTGCGTGTGTTAGGGTTTAGGGTATTGATACCCAGTCCGACCATCAGGAAAAAAAAGTCTTTTATAAAATGATGCATATTTAAGGTACCCAAAAAGAGGTCTTTTATACAGATATAAAAACTCACTGAGTGGCCAAAGAGTCAAAAAGAAGGGGTGTCTTTTATATATTTATTTTTCAAAATCGTTTTATTCAATCTAATTAATGAAATTAAAAAAATTGTCTTTTTCTTATGACAATCTTGATTATTTATTATCCATCGAACTTTTTTCTTTTTTTCTGAAATAATCAAACTTATTTCGTTCTTCAAAATAATAAATAAATATGAACAAATTTATGCTCAATGTCAACTTTCTTTTGTTTTTAATTAAAATCAGAAAAATGATAATATTAAGTTTATTTAGATTCCTTTTTTCGGAAAAAAATAAGTCTAATTATATTATTAGACACAATTAGTTGTCCCTCGCTGTTGGATGTCTTGGCAATTTCAGCGACATAAGGACATCGGCTTCCGGGTTCAAAACCAGGTGTGAGGAGTTGCGGTGTTTATTTACCCTTTCATCTAAGCAGATAAAAAATAATTAGACACAATTAGTTGAAAATATAAATTTACTTAAAAATAAATAAATTTTAAAATATAAGTCATTATGTGATTGGATGTTGGGTATGATATCCAACAAAATGAAGGATATCAAAGTGTTCACCTATTAATTATGAGTAAAAATTAGAAGAATAGTATGATATTAATTGAGTTTTGTTGAGTACCTTGTATGCAAAATTTGTATTGTATTTAAATTTATTTTAAAATACTTAAATATAAAAATATGAGATGCATTTAGTGATTGAATGTTGTTTATCATACATAACAAAACTCAATAGTTATCAAAGTATTCACCAAACAATCATTCTAACAATGTTTCGCAAAGTTTAGTCAAACACTAATGTGGATTGGCAATTCACCTTACATGGAACAACACTAAAAAACACAAAATCCTAGAATTAAAACAGTGTCCAATTCTTTTTAAATTCTATCTTTTGTTTCTAAACTCAGTCTTTCAAACTACTGTTAAAACTCCAAACAGGCAATACAAAATTCATCACAGATGATTCACCCTTAATTAAGATATAATTAATGCACACAAATTTCGTAAAAGAAAAAACTGTTAAGTATATATATATATATATATAATTTAAAACATTTAAAAATCAAACTATTATACTAATGAAAATAGCTTGTCAATTAGGGGAGCAAGAGAAAAACATACAAGACCCAAAAAAGCTAAGGAGGGATTGAACTAGGTATTACATTGAGAATGTTTCAGATATTAACCAAACCAACGCGTAGGAATCTTGTAGTCATATCCTAATAATAAGGACTCATGTAGAGCTTCAATGTTAGGTATCAAAATGTCATTTTCAGACAGCTCCTCCATGTTGAGGTCCTCCACTTTTAGGTCAGGGCTATCAAATTCACAGGTCACTGTTACATCATTTCTCGTAG
Source organism: Astragalus glycyphyllos (assembly GCA_963573325.1). Classification (NCBI taxonomy): domain Eukaryota; kingdom Viridiplantae; phylum Streptophyta; class Magnoliopsida; order Fabales; family Fabaceae; genus Astragalus; species Astragalus glycyphyllos. The sequence goes on along the minus strand of OY754313.1, from coordinate 17,159,674 downwards.
CAACCTCAGTATTGTTGGTGGTAGCAAGAGTGGTGCTTCCGGAATCCTTAGCAATATTGTTAGAGGCATCTAGAGTATCGTTGTTCTCTGACAAAATAGGCATCGGCATATTAGGATTGATCATTGAGTTTGATAAGTAGGAAGTTGACCCAAAAGCATCACCAACAACAACTTGAGTATCACTGACAACAACCTGAGTTTTGCCTGCAGTAATAGGCACCAACAACTTAGGATTAATCACATACTCTGTTGAGTAGGAAGTTGAGATTAAAGAATTAAGTGAAGCAACTTGATTAGTATTGCCTGCAGCAACTTGACTGTTGTCAGTGGTAACAAAAGTTTCCTCTCTTAGAGAAACCAGGGCATTGTTTGAGGCGACTTGAGCATTGTTGTTCTCCGGCAATGCAGGAACCATGGCTGTGGAGTTAATCAGTGAGTTTGTGGAGTAGGAGATTGACCCAAAAGCATCTCCTACAGAAATCTGAGTATCGCCGATAGCATCATGAGTGGTACCTGCAGGAACATGCGTATAGTCACCTTGGATTACTTGAGCAATGTTGGTGGCGACCAGGGTAACGGGTGCCAACATCTTAGAATCAATCACATAATCTGCTGAGTAAGAAGTTGGTATTAAAGAATCATCGGTAGAAACCTGAGCATTATGAGTGGTTCCCGCAGTAACATGTTCATTGTCACCTTGGACTACCTTAGCATTGCAGGAGGGGAACAGAGTAATTGGCACCAACATATTGGGATCAATCACATACTCTGTTGAGTAGGAAGTTGACATTAAAGTATCGCGGGAAGCAACTTGAGTATCGCTGACGGTTAATGAAGCATCACCTCCAACAACTTGAACATTGCTGGAGGCAACCTAAGTATCACCACTCTTTGGAAAAACAGACACCGTCGTCTTGGGATTAATCATTGAGTCTGACGAGTTGGAGGTTGACCCAATTTCTATGAGTTGGAGGGACTTCCGGCGAACCGATGCTTCATGCTGGTGAACGCCACAATATGTTATAACGTACATGTTCGGATCTCTAGTGTGTTTCTCTACATGCTTTTTTGCATTACAATATCTTCCGCTGCTGCATCTATAGTAGCTCCTTCAAGATAATAAAGAAAATAAAATGTCTTAACTTCTAAGTGAAAGTTTAGTGGTAGAAAATATAAAATTTATTTCTGATTTCTTTACTAAATTTACATCATAGTTATCTAAAAAGTTTATTTTTTTTCATAACTGATTGTAATTATTAATCTTACTTTTTCGAGTAGTGTTACCTTGGAAATTTAGACCCTTTTATGGGTTTTTGTCCATATTTTCTCCTTTTCCAGACATCTCTTGTATTTTCAGAAGTAACTTGGTAGACCAGTTTCTTATGTGGAGTTCTTCTGTATGAAAAGCAAGGAAAAAAAGTACTTTTTACATCATGGGCAGTTAGAAAGTTTATAAAATTATCGGCTACTCACAAAGTGTCGTAACGCTTTCAATGAAAGATTAATATCTAATAGTGTTTAAAATCAATTTTTGCACAGGCCAACACTAAGTTTATCCATTGCGAGAATCAAATTTGGAAGCACCGAGTCGACCCCAAGTGAAGAGTACTACTAATATGCTATTTAATACACTTTTTTTAAAAAATACTCTCTTACTTAAGTAAAAATATTAGTGAGATTTAGTAAATTATATGAGTTTCATCTAAATTAAATATAACTATAGCATTCTTTACCACTCTTCATAAAAGACATGGGTGGAGTTTATGCTTAATGATGTTAAAATTAAACACCATTAAAAATTATTTACCAAAAAAATAACACTATTAATAATTTCTACTTATAGAAAAATTATATATTACCCTATAGGAACATGTAAGTTTCTTTTTGGTAAGAATAATTTTTTTGGTTAATCATAATTTTTATAGTTACAAAAATGTAGACTAATTTTTGTTCCGAAATGGTCAAAACCCGGTAGTGAAAAATCCACTAGGTTACAAGCGAAGTCAATGGGCTAGAAGGACCAGTGTTATCAGAACCAGACCGCCCAGTCTGGTCGAATCGGTCCGACCGAGAACCGGTGCCCTTCCCGGTCCGGGTGGCTTGCATAAACGGCTCAATTGCTTTTAATTTAATTTTTCACATTTTTTGTTACAAAAAGGCTTCCTGCGGGAAGCGAACCCTGCAACAAAAGGTGGTACCGCACCTGTTAACCACTACGGCAGCTTCATATGTTGTTATTAAGCTTACAAACATGATATATATTATATATCTTACGTAAAGTATATGTAATTTGTAACACCCCCCTTTTACTATTACAACTAAATAGACAATTATCAGAGTCACCTCGAAGGGCGCTACATTTTTCACCATTTAAAAAAAAACACCATTTATTCCAAAAAAAATCTCCAAAATAATTTATATAAAAGAAATCACCAAGCAGCGGAAATATTAACCAGTTTAAACATCTCCAGAATTAACAATTAGAGACATCTCCAAAATTAATTAAAACAATTTCCAATAACTAAAATAATAGTTCAAAACGATAACTAACGACTCCCCGGTGCTACATATCAGAGCTGACACAGACCCAAACGAGAGAGGAAGCAAAACCTAGCAATTCCTCCACGAGCACTAGCGATCACCTGCAGCGTTGCCGCATGAGAGCAACATTCCAAGCAGAAGGGGTGAGTCTAACAGAGGTAATAAGCAGATGATAAAAATATGCTTGCATCAGGTAACTACAGCAACACAATACAATTACACCATATCACAGCACCAGATACCAAAAGAAAAGTCCATTTGACAGTGAACCACCAAAGTTATATAACATTCATAGACAATGGGATGATATGCAACCCCTCCAGTGGGCATATGCATGCGGTACCGATCACCAAAATGAGCCACGACGGGCATATCACCAATAAACACCAGAGGCAGAGCCTATATCACCAAAACATGCATATGACAATGCGACACCATGATTATGCACCAACTCACCATAAGAAGTATTTAAAATAAATACTATATCACCAGAATCAAAACAAATGATTTCACCAAAAATAGCACCAAGTTGTAGCATCACAGCTACCACTAAACTCTCCTGAGCATACCAGCACCGCACCTGAAATATTAACACCAGACGGCTCCACAACGCGGACATAACGCACGCACACCACGCACAAGACTGGCGCACAGCGCCTAGGCACATCGCACCTACTTCAGCGAATTAATTAAAATAGCAAACGACATCGGATTTCAACAAATAAATACTTGTTGGAAAGCCCTATGGGTCTGGTTATCATCCCTAAGTTCAGTTTTTGAAGGAGAGTGTCCAATAGGTACAGTTTTCGAAAAGCACACAGGCTAGTTGCAAAAGAGGACAGTTTCTGTCCTTCAAATTCAAGCAATTCCAAAGTGACCAAAACTCAATCAAATTGCATGAAACTTGTGCATAAACTGGGGCAAATTTTGTCTAGTTTTCAAAGAAATTGGATTCGTTCGAAAATGAGTTCTTTTGAAAACGTGGTACCAAAACACTGACCCTGTGTCCAGATTGTTTCCAGAATCTTACTCTAACTTGTGGAATTCATATCTCGAGCTACACAACTCTAACCGCAACCAAACCAGTGCCAAATTAACAAGCATCAAGTCTATTTTCCAGAAAAATAAACCACATAATTTTTCAGTCAATACAACGTTCCCAGTCACCGAAATACCGAATCTATACCCAAATCGTTTCCAGAATTTTAACCTAACTTGTATCGCCTATAACTCGAGCTATACAACTCCGAATTTGACGAAACCAGTGCCAAAACGACCGGCGTTAAGTCTATTTTCAAAAACAATTAACCTCATAATTTTTGGATCAACCAAACAGCGCCAGTTTTAGAAAAACCGAACCTGTGTCCAGAATCGCTAAATTGCCAAACACCAAACCCTAACGGCAACGACACCGCAACCACCACAACAAAAACGACAATTCGACAACGCGAGAACAACAATCAACCACGCACAGAAACAACAAAAACACGAACAATAACAACACCATCATCGTGATACAACAATCACGCAACAACAAATAACGACACAAATCACAATAACGTGCAATAATCATCAAAGCACCAATCTCAACGAAAACACGATATGCAACAACACGAACAATTCAACAAAACCCTAGACTACCCACACATAATTATCATCAACCCATTATCAAGGTTAAGCCCACCCTTACCTCGAATAACGTAAGCTTCGGAACACGACGAACGAGACACGAACAAAACCACAGCAACACGAACGATCTCTTTTTGAAATTCTTCGCGAAACCCTCCTCTTCTCTCCCTCTTTGCGCCGCGTGCTCTCTCTCTCACTCTCACTTTCGTTTTTCTTTTGCTTGCTGCGAATGAGGGTTTGGCTTAAACCCCCAGGGTTTAAGTTGAGGGCTCAGTAAACACTGGGCTCTCTACGTCACCACCTCCTTTACTCGTTTCACCTCCTACGCATATAAAATATTAACCTTTTAATTTATCTATATCCCGCCTCCAAATTATTTTAATAATTCAATCAACTATTTTAATTAAATTATTTCCGGGGTGTTACAACCCTCCCCCACTTAGAATCTTTCGTCCTCGAAAACATACCTGATTCAAACAGCTCCGGATAGGACTCTCGCATCTTGCTCTCCAACTCCCATGTCATGCTTTCACCAGCAGCTCCTAACCAGACCACTTTCACCAGGTTTATCTCTTTGCCACGTAAAGTCTTCACTTCACGATCTTCAATTCGCACAGGCATTGTCTCCACAGTGAGATTATCCCGCACATGCACATCATCCATCGGAATCACATGGGACGGATCCGAAATATACTTCCGAAGTTGCGACACATGAAATACATCGTGCAAATTCGAAAGATTAGGCGGCAAGGCCACCCTATAAGCAACATTACCAATTCTCTCAGTGATCTGATACGGTCCAATGAAACGAGGAGTCAACTTCTTTGTCTTCAATGCACGCCCAACACCAGCCATAGGCGTGACTCTCAAAAACACATGATCACCAGCTTGGAATTCTAAATCCTTCCTTCTCTTATCATGATAGCTCTTCTGTCTACTCTGCGACGCTTTCATTTTCTCACGGATCAATTTCACCTTTTCAGTAGTCTCTCGAACAACCTCGGGTCCAAGAACAATACTCTCCCCAGATTCATGCCAACACAACGGAGTCCTACATCTCCGACCATACAATGCCTCGAACGGTGCCATCCCGATGCTAGAATGGTAACTATTGTTGTAAGTAAACTCGATCAACGGAAGGTGAGTATCCCACGCACCTCCCTGCTCAAGAACACAAGATCTCAACAAGTCTTCCAACGACTGAATGGTCCTCTCTGTCTGCCCATCAGTTTGAGGATGATAAGCTGAACTCAACCTCAATTTAGAACCCAACGCTTCTTGCAAACTCTTCCAGAAATCAGAAGTGAACCTAGGATCTCTGTCAGACACAATGCACAAAGGAACACCATGCAACTTCACAATCACCTGAATATAAATCTCTGCCAATCTCGACACCGGATACGTGATATTGATAGGAATAAAATGAGCAGACTTCGTCAATCTATCCACAATCACCCAAATCGAATCGTGCCCCCTCACAGTATTAGGTAACCCTATCACGAAATCCATAGAAATACTATCCCACTTCCATTCCGGAATCTCCAACGGTTGCATCAACCCAGCAGGCTTCTGATGCTCAACCTTCGATTTCTGACAAGTCAAGCAGGAATACACAAACTGCGCCACATCACTCTTCATACCAGGCCACCAAAACATCTTCTTCAGATCCTGATACATCTTTGTAGCTCCCGGATGGATACTCAACTTACTCCTATGACCTTCTTCTAAAATTGCTCTTTTCATCTCCTCATCATCAGGAATGCAGATTCTTCCACGGTACTTCAATACATTCTGCGCATCCAACTCAAAGTCTTTATTCTCGGATTGATCAATCCCAACCATCAGGTCAACTAATTTAACATCTAACTTCTGAGCTTCTCGAATGCTAGCCATGAATTCATTATCAATCTTCAACATCCCCAATCTGACACTCTGAGGCGTCACTTCACAAACCAAACTCATATCCCTGAACTGCTCAATTAATTCGAGTTCTCTAACCATCATTGCTGACATATGCAACGTCTTTCGACTTAAAGCGTCAGCTACCACATTAGCCTTTCCCGGATGATAGTTCAAGCTAAAGTCATAGTCTTTCAGCAACTCCAACCATCTGCGCTGTCTCATATTCAACTCTTTCTGATCAAACAGATACTGCAAACCCTTATGATCACTGAACACCTCAAACCTCGAACCATACAGATAATGTCTCCAAATTTTCAACGCGAACACAACTGCAGCAAGTTCTAAATCATGGGTAGGGTAGTTCTTCTCATGAGTCCTCAACTGTCTCGATGCATAGGCAACTACCTTACAATTCTGCATAAGCACACCTCCCAACCCCATCTTGGAAGCATCACAATACACCACAAACGACTCTTCCGGATTAGGCAACGTCAGAACAGGAGACGTCGTCAACCTCTTCTTCAATTCTTTGAAGCTCTCTTCACAACAGTCATCCCAGATGAAAGCTTTACCCTTGCAAGTCAACTGAGTCAACGGAAGTGCCAACTTCGAAAATCCTTCTATAAACCTCCTATAGTAACCTGCCAGACCCAGAAAACTTCTAATCTCAGTAACTGACTTCGGAGACTCCCATTGTAACACGGCATCAACCTTAGACGGATCCACGGCAATTCCATTCCCCGAAATAACATGACCCAGAAAGCTAACCTCTTTCAACCAAAACTCACACTTAGACAGCTTCGCATATAATTTCCTGTCCCTCAGAATTTCCAATACCAATCTCAGATGTTCTGCATGCTCCTCTTCTGACTTAGAATAAATTAGGATGTCGTCAATGAATACCACCACAAACCGATCCAGATACTCACGAAAGATACGATTCATGTACTCCATGAACACTCCCGGCGCATTAGTCACACCGAAAGGCATCACGGAATACTCATAATGCCCATAACGGGTTCTGAAAGCTGTCTTCTGAATGTCTTCGTCTTTCACCTTGATCTGATGATAACCCGATCTCAAATCTATTTTACTGAACACCTGAGCACCCACCAACTGATCCATTAAGTCATCAATCCTCGGAAGCGGATACTTGTTCTTAATAGTCACCTTATTCAGCTGCCGATAGTCTACGCACAACCTCATACTACCATCTTTCTTTTTCACCAACAACACTGGAGCTCCCCACGGTGACACACTTGGCCTCACAAATTTCTTTTCAAGCAGATCCTCGAGTTGCTTCTTCAGTTCTGACAATTCAGATGCAGACATTCTATACGGTGCCATAGACACAGGTTTAGTATCAGGTACCAGATCAATAGCAAACTCAACCTCTCTCTCTGGTGGTACATCCGGAATCTCGTCCGGAAAAACCTCAGAAAACTCTCGCACCACCTGCAACTCATCAACCTTCGCTTGGCTCTTAGCAGACAATGACGCCATTAATGAAAACAACTGGACGTCTTCCCTCATTACCCTATGCAACTGACCAGCAGACAACAAACCAGACTCTTCCTCTTCAGGAGAAAAGAAACTCACAGACCTTTCATGACAGTTGATATGAACATGGTTATCAACTAACCAGTCCATACCTAGAATAACATCCATTCCGCTCAGCGGCAAACAAATCAAGTCAACGAGAAAATCATTACCGAATATCGATAAAGGGCATTTAGCACAAACAACCGAGGTAGTCACCGAACCCTTAGCCGGAGTATCGATAACCATCTCCCTCAACATAGAAGATAAAACAAGATCTAATTTCTCAACACATGCAGTAGCAATAAAACAATGGGTAGCACCAGTATCAATAATAGCAATAAGAGGAGAATTATTAATATAGCATGTACCTCTGATCTCATTCACTGCATCTGACCCCGCCAGAGCGAACACCTTCCCAACGGACCTTTCTTTCTTCGGTTTAGGACACTGAGTGCTGATATGACCACCCTCACCACAGTTGTAGCATAACACATCCTTTCGATCACAGCTAGATGCCATATGACCCTCTTTACCACACTTGTAGCACTTCTTCACATCACCTGGACAGTCAGGACGCTTATGACCGGGTTTACCACACTTGTAACATACCACACTAGCAGCAGCATCTCCCCCACTAGGTCTCTTACCCACAGCAGTTCTCTGATTGCCCTTACCAGCTGGAACCTCATACGGCTTCCCACGACTCGAGAAATTCTTCTGCCTATCCCTCATGACTCTAGAATGAGCATTACTGTCTTCCTCGAAGATTCTGCAGCTGTCAATCAACTCCGAGAACACCCGAATTTTCTGATACCCTATCGCTTTCTTGATATCAGCCCGCAACCCATTTTCAAACTTGATGCATTTGGAGAATTCAGCACCAGCCTCACCATAATGTGGATAGAACTTCGCCAATTCAATGAACTTGGCAGCATACTCAGTCACCGACATATTACCCTGCTTCAGCTCCAGAAACTCAATCTCTTTCTTCCCACAGACATCTTCAGGATAATACTTTCTCATAAATTCTCTGCTGAACACAGCCCAAGTGACCTCTTCATTCACAGTCGCCAACCTCTGCCTCACCTCCAACCACCAGTCATCAGCCTCCTCTGCCAGCATATGAGTACCATACCTGACTTTCTGCTCCTCAGAGCAATCCATAACACGAAAGATTCTCTCCATCTCTTTCAGCCACGCCAAAGCACCATCAGGGTTATACTTGCCCTTAAAGGTAGGAGGATTCTCCCTCTGAAACGTAGCCAAACTGCGCGACCCAGCATCACCAGCAGCACCTGGGTTATTCTCCACAGCTTGAGCCACAGCCTGCAAAGCAGCAGCGAGTGCAGCATCGTTCCGTCCTGCCATCTCAACCTAACACTGCAACAGAAACTATAATCAGAAACGAGTAACAATTACTCAAGTGTTACTCGACTCGACGACTCGACAACTTGGCCGGACAGACCGAACTGCTCTGATACCACTAATGTAACACCCCCCTTTTACTATTACAACTAAATAGACAATTATCAGAGTCACCTCGAAGGGCTCTACATTTTTCACCATTTAAAAAAAAACACCATTTATTCCAAAAAAAAATATCCAAAATAATTTATATAAAAGAAATCACCAAGCAGCGGAAATATTAACCAGTTTAAACATCTCCAGAATTAACAATTAGAGACATCTCCAAAATTAATTAAAACAATTTCCAATAACTAAAATAATAGTTCAAAACGATAACTAACGACTCCCCGGTGCTACATATCAGAGCTGACACAGACCCAAACGAGAGAGGAAGCAAAACCTAGCAATTCCTTCACGAGCACTAGCGATCACCTGCAGCGTTGCCGCATGAGAGCAACATTCCAAGCAGAAGGGGTGAGTCTAACAGAGGTAATAAGCAGATGATAAAAATATGCTAGCATCAGGTAACTACAGCAACACAATACAATTACACCATATCACAGCACCAGATACCAAAAGAAAAGTCCATTTGACAGTGAACCACCAAAGTTATAACATTCATAGACAATGGGATGATATGCAACCCCTCCAGTGGGCATATGCATGCGGTACCGATCACCAAAATGAGCCACGATGGGCATATCACCAATAAACACCAGAGGCAGAGCCTATATCACCAAAACATGCATATGACAATGCGACACCATGATTATGCACCAACTCACCATAAGAAGTATTTAAAATAAATACTATATCACCAGAATCAAAACAAATGACTTCACCAAAAATAGCACCAAGTTGTAGCATCACAGCTACCACTAAACTCTCCTGAGCATACCAGCACCGCACCTGAAATATTAACACCAGACGGCTCCACAACGCGGACATAACGCACGCACACCACGCACAAGACTGGCGCACAGCGCCTAGGCACATCGTACCTACTTTAGCGAATTAATTAAAATAGCAAACGACATCGGATTTCAACAAATAAATACTTGTTGGAAAGCCCTATGGGTCTGGTTATCATCCCTAAGTTCAGTTTTTGAAGGAGAGTGTCCAATAGGTACAGTTTTCGAAAAGCACACAGGCTAGTTGTAAAAGAGGACAGTTTCTGTCCTTCAAATTCAAGCAATTCCAAAGTGACCAAAACTCAATCAAATTGCATGAAACTTGTGCATAAACTGGGGCAAATTTTGTCTAGTTTTCAAAGAAATTGGATTCGTTCGAAAAGGAGTTCTTTTGAAAACGTGGTACCAAAACACTGACCCTGTGTCCAGATTGTTTCCAGAATCTTACTCTAACTTGTGGAATTCATATCTCGAGCTACACAACTCTAAACGCAACCAAACAGTGCCAAATTAACAAGGATTAAGTCTATTTTCCAGAAAAATAAACCACATAATTTTTCAGTCAATACAACGTTCCCAGTCACCGAAATACCGAATCTATACCCAAATCGTTTCCAGAATTTTAACCTAACTTGTATCGCCTATAACTCGAGCTATACAACTCCGAATTTGACGAAACCAGTGCCAAAACGACCGGCGTTAAGTCTATTTTCAAAAACAATCAACCTCATAATTTTTGGATCAACCAAACAGCGCAAGTTTTAGAAAAACCGAACCTGTGTCCAGAACCGCTAAATTGCCAAACACCAAACCCTAACGGCAACGACACCGCAACCACCACAAAAAAAACGACAATTCGACAACGCGACAACAACAATCAACCACGCACAGAAACAACAAAAACACGAACAATAACAACACCATCATCGTGATACAACAATCACGCAACAACAAATAACGACACAAATCACAATAACGTGCAATAATCATCAAAGCACCAATCTCAACGAAAACACGATATGCAACAACACGAACAATTCAACAAAACCCTAGACTACCCACACATAATTATCATCAACCCATTATCAAGGTTAAGCCCACCCTTACCTCGAATAACGTAAGCTCCGGAACACGACGAACGAGACACGAACAAAACCACAACAACACGAACGATCTCTTTTTGAAATTCTTCGCGAAACCCTCCTCTTCTCTCCCTCTTTGCGCCGCGTGCTCTCTCTCTCACTCTCACTTTCGTTTTTCTTTTGCTTGCTGCGAATGAGGGTTTGGCTTAAACCCCCAGGGTTTAAGTTGAGGGCTCAGTAAACACTGGGCTCTCTACGTCACCACCTCCTTTACTCGTTTCACCTCCTACGCATATAAAATATTAACCTTTTAATTTATCTATATCCCGCCTCCAAATTATTTTAATATTTTAATTAAATTATTTCCGGGGTGTTACATAATTAGGTACTAATTATGAATTTCGATAGCATTGGGCCCATTATTATTTCATGGTTGTTTATTTAATTAGTTACTTACGATGTGGTTATGGACTTATGGTCCTTATGGATTTGAACTTGTATAGTAAATTTGAAGAATTATGTTAATTTTGTGTTCAGAATTTGTTTTGTATATTACTAAGATATATTACAAATTTTTGATGGCTTTGTTATGTACAAATTTATACATATTTGGTCTATTTTTAGTGTGTCGGGCTCATGCGGTCCGACCAAAGACCTGCCGGTCCGACCAAAGACCCAGTGACCCAGTGCCTTGACTGGCTCGATGATCGGTCCGGTTCTGATAACATTGAGAAGGACACTGCTTTATCAACAAACATACCGACGATAGGTATTAAAACCCTATCCAACGGATAGGGTTTCATTCGCCTTTTCAAGAATTTCCGCTTATAAATATGTGCTTCATTAATGTTACCGATACACATCTATTTCCTCAAATCACCTATTCCAAAGCTGACTTAAGCATCAGAGTTGTGAAAGTATCACCCCCGCCGGACCCGCACAAACAAGAATATCTTGCCTCGACTTGGAGGGAACTAGCTACTCTGCATGGTGAGCATCTCGGCTCTCAGCCCGTCCGAGACTTGCAGCCACTACAATTCATTTTTACTGTTGAATTTATCATTTTTTTGTGAATAACAAATGTAAAGTATTTTTTTTACGTGACGTCAAAAATATAGAGTATGTTCCAAGATATGGTGCTCTCAAACAAAATGGATAAGCTTTTGCCAAAATAGAAAAACAAAATGGATAAGCTTGATGAAGACAAACCAAATAGATTAGTCATTGAAAACTTTATGTCGGTGTGCATGGTGTGTCCTATTCTTGAAACCTTCACTCAGCTATTCGTTTTCAGTTTCAATATTAAATGCAAAAGTTAATTTTATGTGTTTTTGGTGGATAAAAAAAAGCAAAAGTTAATTTTATGTAAAATAGTTAATGAAATTCTGCGTTCGGCGGTGGATATACTGGTCTCGACCAAAAAAATAGTTAATGAAATTTGTAACTCTTTCTGATCTGAGCCTGAGGTCGCCTTGAAGAAGCTTTCAGGGATCAAACCTTATCCAGAATTGCTCTGGTCGCTCTCCACGGGCAAGCAAAGAGGGCGGGTGTACCTGCAAATACACTCCAACGCCCAAGTCAGGAGCGAACAAGCAGAGTATCAATACTAGTGAATAGTGTGTACCTGACAACTGACGCAATGAATGCTTATATAGTGGCTGTGGTTGGCGCGTGGCCATTGGATTACTGTACAAAATGATCAGGGCCGTTGATCTGGTTCCTTGTTCCCTTTCCCATTGTCGTTGGGCCGATCTCATGCTTCAGCTCTGAATTGGGCTTCGGCCTACTGTAGAACAGTTGCCCCCCAAGCCAAGATCGTTCTAGGAACGGGCGAAGGCTTTGTTAGTTGCGATTTCACTTGCCCCTGAGAATCTTTGTCTGGTTGGTCGTGTATCTTTGCAGATCTTATCTAACACGCGCCCCTGGGAGTTGAAGTGACGTTTCCTCTCCCCTATTAGTCATTTAATGATCTCTCGATTTTTGAAACGAAGGCGCGTAGTAATGATGACGGTTCAGGTCCCAAGGTGCCTTCTCGCGAAGGGTTGCGTCGTTTCGCATGCCTGCACCTTTGGGGCTTATGAATACGTTGCCCCTTACTCTTCTTATTCGTTACTCTTCACTCCCAAAGTTCTGAAAACGGTCGTGGTTTCCTCTCGCTGCGGTCAAAGGTTTTGCTGTTTATTTTGGCCAAGTGTCTACCCGTGCACGAATTTCAACTCAAGCGGTCTTACTCTTCAGGTCGCTTGATTTTGCTCATCAAGGAGTATACTACTTTGAGCCCAAACTTTTCTCCTACTCGAGGTACATGCTCTTCTTTAGATTATTGTTTGCTCGTTATTTCTGTTTATCATTGTATAAAGTGAGGAGGGGGTGTTTGTAACGCCCTAAAATTTAATCAAATTACTTCGAAGTTGGATTGCCGTAGGATAATTGTAAGAATTGAAATTATGGGCGTAGTAGCTATGTTGAAAATGAGTTAGATGATAATCACGTGTCGTGGGCCAGTTAAAAATAGCATTGGGCTTAGCACCGCGAGTGCGCCGCGCTCACGCAACCCTAGCAGCGTGTCCAGTGCGCAGCTTGCGCAGGAAGGCGCTTGTGCGCCACTCCTCCTTATAAATATAGCGCAAATATGCGCTAGGGCTGGTCTTTTTGCGCAGCCGCCCTCTTTTCCCTTCTTCTCCTTCTTCCTCTCACTTCTAAGTTACACAAAAGCCTCAATTTTCAAGAGCTCTAGCCGAGGATTGGATTGGGAGGGTTGATTTTCATTGCAATTCTCTACGTTCGTGATCGTCACACGTCGTTACTATCGCAGGGGAGTCGCCGTATTCGGAGAATCGAGGAACGAGGCTAGGAGGGAGTTTGCGCCACCATAGTTGAGGTAAGGGTGGGTTCGAATTATATAATGGCGTATATGAGCGATCGTATGCGGGGTTTGGGGTTTATTATAGATTGCCTCTGTGTATATTGCGTAGTTATATATATATATATATATATATCGTATGAGAAATGTTTGATGAATTGACCGTGTGTGCTTGAATTCCTACGTCGTTAGTTCTAATTAAATCGAATTGTAATTTTGTTGGATTAAGGTTTTCACTATTATAATAAAAAAAATGCTGTAATTAACTCGTTAGTAAGAATTATAAATAATTTTCGTAATTGAATTGATGGTTACGTTAATGCTGTTACTGTTTTGATGTAATGCTGTTGTTGTTTTGCTGTTAATGCTGTTGCTGTTTTGCTGATAATGCTGTTGCTGTTTTGCTGTTAATGCTGTTGATGTTTTGCTGTTAAAGCTGTTGCGGTTTTGCTGTTATTGTTGTCATTGCTGTTACGTTTTGCTGCTGTGTTGTTGCTATTCTTGTTGTTTTGCGCTGTTGATGTTGCTGCTTTGTCAATATTGTTGCCACAGTTGCTGTTGTGGTTAATTATTGCGTTGAATACCTTGTCAAAAATGTGGTAAATTGCAGGTGAAGTTGTAAAAGTTGACTTGCCTCTATTTATTGGCAAAGATAGTAAATTGTAGGCCTATGGCCGCCATGACGTTTGCTGTTGTTGTCGTGCGATTGCGTGACTGTGATTAGCGTTACTTGTACATTCACATTGTGTCGCATACCTTTTCATTTGCTTTACGACGTGAACGATGAGGGCTATGCCCTGTGAGCCACTATTTACTGGCAACGACGATTTTTACGACGGGAGTTTTGCTCCAATGGTACCACATGCATATGCACAGTTGAGTCGCATTCCGCATTGCACTTCGATGTTTCCATTGATGACTCTATTGAGGATTTTATTGATGATATGTGTAATTCTATAGTACCTGACCTTTCATATTGTTCTTCATACATGCTCTTATATAGTTCGATATCTCACCCCTTCTGTTTGAATGTTACCCCTATGTGGTAACGTGCAGGTAGTCGCGAATGAAGGCGGTGATCCTTCCTTAGTTGAGTCGGTGTCTTCACTCTGATACGTAACACTCGGGGGGATTGAACGCTGTTTTTTTTCCTTTATCATTTAGGTTGCAATATTTGTTGAACTCGAAGTTATTTCTATTAAGCAAATTGTTGATTTTGAGTTGTCAAATGGACAAGGATTGTTAAGATTGCTTCAAATTGAATTTACCATGAATGAATTATATTGTTTGTGTTGGGAAGTAAGTGTAGCACTCCAATATTTATGTTGAAAATTCCGCACTCTGATTTATAGTATTATTGGGTAGAATTGGGGTGTTACATTAGTGGTATCAGAGCATGGTTGGGTCTGTCCGACCAAGTTGTCGAGTCATCGCTTCGATTAACAATCAAGTATTGTTATTCGTTCTAAACTATAATTTGTGTTGTAGGGATAAGCTGAAATGGTCGGACGGAATGAAGCTGCTATTGCTGCTGCTTTGGGCGCTATGGCTCAGGCATTGGAGAATCAACAGAACGCTGGTGAGAATGCTGGATCTCGCAGTTTGGCGACTTTCCAAAGGGAGAATCCGCCCACTTTCAAGGGTAAGTATGATCCTGATGGAGCATTGGCTTGGTTGAAGGAGATTGAGCGAATCTTCCGTGTGATGGATTGCACTCCAGCGCAGAAGGTTCGTTATGGTACTCATATGCTGTCAGAAGAGGCTGACGACTGGTGGTTAGATACACGTCAGAGATTGGAAGCTGCAGGTGAAGAGATCACTTGGGTTGTGTTCCGTAGGGAGTTTTTGAGGAAGTATTACCCTGAGGATGTTCGGGGTAAGAAAGAAATTGAGTTTCTTGAGCTGAAGCAAGGGAACCTGTCAGTTACTGAATATGCTGCTAAGTTTGTGGAGTTGGCCAAATTTTATCCGCACTACAATGAAGCAACTGCTGAATTTTCAAAGTGCATCTAGTTTGAGAATGGGCTGCGACCTGAGATCAAAAAGGCAATTGGGTATCAGAAGATCTGTGTTTTCTCCGATTTGATTGACAGTTGCAGGATCTATGAGGAGGACAACGATGCTCACTATAAGATCATTAATGAGAAGAGGAGCAAGCAGCAGACTCGTGGTAAGCCGTATGATGCTCCAATTGGTAAAGGTAAGCAGAAAAGTTTTGATGGTAAGAGAACTAGTGGGGGAGACGCCCCTGCTGGTCATAAGGGTAACGTGTGCAAGGTTGAGGTGAAGAGGTGCTTTCGTTGTGGTAAGACTGGGCACGAATCATCCGAGTGCAAGCACAAGGAGCAGGTCTGTTTCAACTGTGGCGAAGAAGGGCATATTAGTAATCAATGTCAGAAGCCAAAGAAAGAAAGAGTTAGTGGAAGAGTGTTCGCTCTGGCAGGGACACAGACTACTGAGAACGACGGATTTATTGGAGGTACATGTTTCATTAATGGTGTTCCTCTAATAGCTATTATTGATACTGGTGCTACTCATTGTTTTATTGCTGCGGAATGTGTTAAAAGATTGGGTCTTGTGTTGTCTTCTATGAATAGGGAGATGGTTGTCGATACTCCAGCTAAGGGGTCGGTGACTACTTCTCTTGTGTGTTCTAAGTGCCCTTTGTCGATTTTCGACAGAGAATTTATTGTTGATCTGATTTGTCTGCCGTTAAGCGGATTGGATGTGATCCTAGGCATGGACTGGTTAGAATATAACTATGTTCACATTAATTGTTTTAGCAAGTCTGTGAGTTTCTCCACTCCCGAAGAGGAGGAGGCTGGTTTGTTGTCTGCTGGACAGTTGCGGAAGTTGATGCGGGAAGAAGTTCAGCTATTCTCGCTGATGGCGTCGCTATCTGTTAAGAATCAAGCCATAATTGATGAGTTGCAGGTGGTGCGCGAATTTCCTGAAGTTTTCCCTGATGAGATTCCAAGTGTACCACCAGATAGGGAAGTTGAATTTGCTATTGATCTTGTACCTGGTACCAAACCTGTTTCTATGGCACCTTACAGGATGTCAGCATCTGAATTATCCGAATTGAAGAAGCAACTTGAGGATCTACTTGAAAAGAAGTTCGTGAGGCCGAGTGTATCACCGTGGGGAGCTCCAGTGTTGCTAGTGAAGAAGAAGGATGGAAGTATGAGGCTTTGTGTTGATTATAGACAGTTGAATAAAGTGACGATTAAGAACAAGTATTCACTCCCAAGAATAGACGATTTGATAGATCAATTGGTGGGTGCTCAAGTATTCAGTAAGATTGATTTGAGATCGGGCTACCATCAGATTAAAGTGAAAGATGAGGATAGTCAGAAGACGGCTTTTAGAACTCGGTACGGGCATTATGAGTATTCGGTGATGCCTTTCGGTGTTACTAACGCGCCGGGAGTATTCATGGAGTACATGAACCGTGTGTTTCATGCTTATTTGGATCGGTTTGTGGTAGTATTCATCGATGATATTTTGATTTACTCTAAGACAGAAGAAGAGCATGCAGAGCACTTGAGATTGGTATTGGAGGTCTTAAGGGACAAGAAGTTATATGCAAAATTGTCTCAGTGCGAATTTTGGCTGAAGGAGGTGAGTTTTCTTGGTCACGTTATTTCTGGTAGCGGCATTGCGGTGGATCCATCAAAAGTCGATGCTGTATTGCAATGGGAGACTCCAAAGTTGGCTACCGAGATTAGAAGCTTTTTGGGATTAGCTGGCTACTATAGAAGGTTCATTGAAGGCTTTTCTAAGTTGGCACTTCCTTTAACTCAGCTGACCTGCAAAGGTAAAGCCTTTATATGGGACGCTCGTTGCGAAGAGAGTTTCACCGAATTGAAGAAGAGATTGAAGACGTCTCCTATCTTGACGTTGCCTAATCCGGGAGAGTCCTTTGTGGTGTACTGTGATGCTTCCAAGATGGGTTTAGGAGGTGCGCTTATGCAGAATGGTAAGGTAGTTGCTTATGCATCGAGGCAGTTGAGGACTCATGAGAAGAACTATCCTACGCACGATTTAGAACTTGCTGCAGTTGTTTTTGCGCTGAAAATTTGGAGGCATTATCTTTATGGTTCTAGATTTGAAGTATTTAGCGACCATAAGGGTTTGCAGTACTTGTTTGATCAAAAGGAACTCAATATGAGACAGCGGAGGTGGTTGGAGTTGCTAAAAGTCTATGATTTCAGTTTGAATTATCATCCAGGGAAAGCTAATGTCGTGGCTGATGCTTTGAGCCGAAAGACCTTGCACATGTCGGCGATGATGGTCAGGGAGTTTGAATTGATTGAGCAGTTCAGAGATATGAGTTTGATTTGCGAGTGACACCTCAGAGTGTTATGTTGGGGATGTTGAAGATTAATAATGACTTTTTAGATAGCATCAGAGAAGCTCAAAAACTGGATGTTAAACTGGTAGATTCGACGGTAGGAATCGGGCAGTCTGAGAATAACGATTTTGAATTGGATGCGCAAGGTGTGTTGAGATACCGTAATAGAATCTGCATTCCTGACGATGCGGAAATGAAGAAAGCAATTCTCGAAGAGAGTCATAGAAGTAAGTTGAGTATTCATCCAGGAGCTACGAAAATGTATCAAGACTTGAGAAGATGGTTCTGGTGGCCTGGGATGGAGCGCGATGTAGCGCAATTCGTGTATGCATGTTTAACTTGTCAGAAGTCAAAAGTTGAACATCAGAAGCCTGCGGGGTTGATGCAACCTTTAGAGATTCCGGAATGGAAATGGGATAGCATTTCAATGGACTTTGTGATGGGGCTGCCTAATACTGTGAGAGGGTATGATGCGATTTGGGTGATTGTTGACAGGCTGACGAAGTCGGCTCATTTTATACCTATTAATATCACGTATCCGGTACCGAAGTTGGCTGAGATTTACCTCCAAAAGATTGTAAAGTTGCATGGTGTTCCTATGTGTATCGTTTCGGATAGAGATCCTAGGTTCACTTCTGATTTCTGGAAGAGTTTGCAAGAGGCGTTGGGTTCTAAGTTGAGATTGAGCTCAGCGTATCACCCTCAGAGGGATGGTTAGCCAGAGAGGACTATTCAATCGTTGGAGGATTTGTTGAGAGCGTGTATTCTTGAGCAAGGAGGTTCGTGGGATACCCATCTCTCGTTGATAGAGTTTACCTATAATAACAGTTATCATTCTAGTATTGGGATGGCACCTTTCGAAGCGTTGTATGGTCGAAGGTGTAGAACCCCTTTGTGTTGGTATGAGTCTGGAGAGAGTATAGTGCTTGGACCTGAAATTGTTCGAGAAACGACTGAGAAGGTGAAGTTGATTCGTGAAAAGATGAAAGCTTCACAAAGTAGACAGAAGAGTTACCATGATAAGCGAAGGAAGGATTTGGAATTTCAAGCTGGTGATCATGTGTTTTTGAGAGTCACCCCTGTGATCGGTGTTGGACGTGCTCTGAAATCTAAGAAGCTTACTCCTCGATTCATTAGTCCGTATCAGATCACGGAAAGAGTTGGGAATGTAGCTTACAGAGTGGCCTTACCGCCTAATCTTTCGAATTTGCATGATGTATTCCAGGTGTCACAACTTCTGAAGTATATTCCAGATCCATCTAATGTAATTCATATGGATGATGTGCAAGTACGGGATAACCTCTTTGTGGAGACGATGCCTGTACGAATCGCGGACCGTGAGACGAAGACTCTAAGGGGCAAAGAGATCGCCTTGGTGAAAGTAGTCTGGTTAGGAGCTGCCGGAGAGAGCATGACATGGGAGTTGGAAAGCAAGATGCGGGAGTCCTATCCCGAGTTGTTCGAATCAGGTAAATTTTCGAGGACGAAAATATTCTAAGTGGGGGAGAGTTGTAACGCCCTAAAATTTAATCAAATTACTTCGAAGTTGGATTGCCGTAGGATAATTGTAAGAATTGAAATTATGGGCGTAGTAGCTATGTTGAAAATTAGTTAGATGATAATCACGTGTCGTGGGCCAGTTAAAAATAGCATTGGGCTTAGCACCGCGAGTGCGCAGCGCTCACGCAACCCTAGCAGCGTGTCCAGTGCGCAGCTTGCGCAGGAAGGCGCTTGTGCGCCACTCCTCCTTATAAATATAGCGCAAATATGCGCTAGGGCTGGTCTTTTTGCGCAGCCGCCCTCTTTTCCCTTCTTCTCCTTCTTCCTCTCACTTCTAAGTTACACAAAAGCCTCAATTTTCA
Source organism: Astragalus glycyphyllos (assembly GCA_963573325.1). Taxonomy (NCBI): domain Eukaryota; kingdom Viridiplantae; phylum Streptophyta; class Magnoliopsida; order Fabales; family Fabaceae; genus Astragalus; species Astragalus glycyphyllos. The sequence continues at coordinate 17,139,581 of OY754313.1, read as the reverse complement.
AGAGCTCTAGCCTAGGATTGGATTGGGAGGGTTGATTTTCATTGCAATTCTCTACGTTCGTGATCGTCACGCGTCGTTACTATCGCAGGGGAGTCACCGTATTCGGAGAATCGAGGAACGAGGCTAGGAGGGAGTTTGCGCCACCATAGTTGAGGTAAGGGTGGGTTCGAATTCTATAATAGCGTATATGAGCGATCGTATGCGGGGTTTGGGGTTTATTATAGATTGCCTCTGTGTATGTTGCGTAGTTATATATATATATATATATATATATATATATATATATATATATATATATATCGTATGAGAAATGTTTGATGAATTGACCGTGTGTGCTTGAATTCCTATGTCGTTAGTTCTAATTAAATCGAATTGTAATTTTGTTGGATTAAGGTTTTCACTATTATAATAAAAAAAATTGATAGGAATATAGATAACTCGTTAGTAAGAATTATAAATAATTTTCGTAATTGAATTGATGATTACGTTAATGCTGTTACTGTTTTGATGTAATGCTGTTGCTGTTTTGCTGTTAATGCTGTTGCTGTTTTGCTGATAATGCTGTTGCTGTTTTGCTGTTGATGCTGTTGATGTTTTGCTGTTAAAGCTGTTGCGGTTTTGCTGTTATTGTTGTCATTGCTGTTACGTTTTGCTGCTGTGTTGTTGCTATTCTTGCTGTTTTGCGCTATTGATGTTGCTGCTTTGTCAATATTGTTGCCACAGTTGCTGTTGTGGTTAATTATTGCGTTGAATACCTTGTCGAAAATGTGGTAAATTGCAGGTGAAGTTGTAAAAGTTGATTTGCCTCTATTTATTTGCAAAGATAGTAAATTGTAGGCCTATGGCCGCCATGACGTTTTGGTGTTGTTGTCGTACGATTGCGTGACTGTGATTAGCGTTACTTGTACATTCACATTGTGTCGCACACCTTCGCATTTGCTTTACGACGTGAACGATGAGGGCTATGCCTTGTGAGCCACTATTTACTGGCAACGACGATTTTTACGATGGGAGTTTTGCTCCAATGGTACCACATGCATATGCACAGTTGAGTCGCATTCCGCATTGCACTTCGATGTTTCTATTGATGACTCTATTGAGGATTTTATTGATGATATGTGTAATTCTATAGTACATGACCTTTCATATTGTTCTTCATACATGCTCTTATATAGTTCGATATCTCACCCCTTCTGTTTGAATGTTACCCCTATGTGGTAACGTGCAGGTAGTCGCGAATGAAGGCGGTGATCCTTCCTTAGTTGAGTCGGTGTCTTCACTCTGATACGTAACACTCGGGGGGATTGAACGCTGTTTTTTTTCCTTTATCATTTAGGTTGCAATATTTGTTGAACTCGAAATTATTTCTATTAAGCAAGTTGTTGATTTTGAGTTGTCAAATGGACAAGGATTGTTAAGATTGCTTCAGATTGAATTTACCATGAATGAATTATATTGTTTGTGTTGGGAAGTAAGTGTAGCACTCCAATATTTATGTTGAAAATTCCGCACTCTGATTTATAGTATTATTGGGTAGAATTGGGGTGTTACAGTGTTCGGCTCGGGGTCGACCTTGTCGCCCCCTTCTGCAAATCATCATTTAGGATGATCCTGACTTTCCCTCTCCTTGCAGGGTAAGGTACTGGCGCGAACAAAGAAAACTGCGAGGATTTCTGGTCGTCCTTCTTCTAACAAGGCTGAGTGTGCTGCTCGCTCTGGAGACACTAGCACGAGCGGGTTTCCATCCTCCGAGACCTTTTCTTCTTCTACCGACCTATCTACCTCATCATCTTCTAGTCGCTCATCGAATAATTCTGAGACCATTCAATCTCCTCGAGCGGACATGCCTCAGGGGAATGAAAGGCATGCGAATCCCACGCCCCCTCCAGTCTCGACCAACGAGGTGTTGCCGGAAGAACACGACTGGAGAGGTAGGCTAGACGACGATCGCTCCTGGATTTCCTCTGCCATAACTAACCAGCCTTTGGTCTTTCCTCCCGACGATGAAATGATGCCACTTTTTTCTAAGCTGATCGGTTATGGCGACCAAGAGTGGCGGGCTGAAGGTGACCCGACTGAAGAGCACGCGGCCACAATTCCTACCCCCCTGAAATTTATTATGTACACCAATACTCTTCGTGACTTGAGGGTGCGACCTCCCTTATTGCTATCACTGGAGATCAATCCTGAGATCGTGAGTAACGATCATTTTCTGAGGAACGGCCAGATCGTCCGTCTTGCTGAGAAGGACGAGCATGGAAATGTCATTCAAGAAGAAACAGTCATCTATAGCCGTCCTGAGTAATTCGTATTCGTTTTGTTTAATTTCTTTCAAAAATGTATTTCTGTTGCTTTTCAGGGGACCTACAGGTCGCCCTTTCTTTGTAATTTTCAAGGAGCCCGGCCTTCTCCGGGTCAATTTTAATGTCTAAACATTTGCTGTTATAATCGTTCTTTTGGCTTTCCTTTACTTTTTCTAAGTTTATTTTATTTGATTTCCTCACGGCCGCTTAGAACGGGCTAAGCTTCGTTGGGAACCTCGTAAACAACTTACCAAGTTTCTACTTTAGATTTAACTCGTTTACCAGGCACGTTTGAACTTAAGCTCGCTTAAGTTTCTCCTTAAGTAGTTTATCAAACTCGATTTGAACTTAACTCGCTTAAGGGGTTATTCGTTATTGGGTCTATCAACAACTTTAAAAGAATCAACAAGGTAAGAAATTCCTCGTCAGTCTATTGACAAGCGAGCGGGCCTCAATAAAAAACCCCGTAGGGAAAAAGAGTGTCCCGCTCGTTTTGTTTTTCATTCATCATTCAAGTGGTAACATGACATTCTTTCATATTTACAAGGCATTAAGTGAAATATCTCCTAAGGTTGCTGCATTCCAAGTATTTGAAATCATTCCTCCACCCATAGTTTGTAAGATACATGCTCCTTTGCCCGTCTTGGCAGCTACCTTGTAAGGACCCTCCCAATTTGGGGCGAGCTTGCCCTGGCTAGCATTTCTCTGGCCGATATATGCCATTCGTAAGACGAGCTGCCCTATTTCGAAGGCTCGGGGGACGACCTTGGCACTGTGTCTAGTTGCCTCTGCTTGCTTAACTAGCGCTTCCGTGAGGGATGCCTTACTCCGCAGTTCTTCCACTAAATCGAGCTCTTCTTTGGTCGCCTGCTCGTTTTCCGACGGCTGCATAGGATTGGTTGTTCTCCAGTTTAATTCTCTCATCTCAACGGGGATTAACGCATCCGTCCCGTAGACTAGTTTGAACGGCTGCATAGGATTGGTTGTACCTATAGCATTGATGGGAGTGCGTATTTTTAGGTAGGGATATCATTGAAGCGGGTGATCCTATCCATTGGATGTAGGGTTTTGATTCCCATCGTCCATAGGCTAATGGATTAGACATTTCCTGCGGCACATTTCTTAGCAATCGGCCCAATGGGTCGCTTTCTATGGGATTTTGTCCAATCCGGAACACCACCCATGACATCGTTAGATTCCCAAAGGGTCTATTACCAATTCTTTACGATAACAATTTTAGAAGACAACAAGTTATTATTCTTACTTGTATTTTCGAAGGGTTGATTTTCTTTTTTCAAAATGAGTTTAGGGGTGGTAAAATTTTCTGATTATTCTTGTTTTGAAGTAGTATTCATGATGCTTAAATTGTGATAAATGATGAGTCGTGGAGGAGAGTGAGGATTTTGGTGTTAAAAATGATTTTACTTTTATTGTTGTTAGAGATGGTTGAAAATGATTTTTTTTTACATAAAGGAGAGTGGAGGTTTTTTTGATTGTAAGGGTTTTGAAACAAATGGGTGATGAAGATGTTTTTTCTTTAAAAAAAAAATCCTTAGTTGTGTTAGAAAGCTAGTAAGTAAAGGGTTAAGGTTGTTTTGAAATATATGTTTTAATACTTTTAGAAAGGAGAGAAAATCTGTGAGAAAATTTTAGTTACTTTTAGTATATGTATGTTTTAATACTTTCACACCTTAACCTATTTTACTGCCAATAATGCTCAAATAAAAAGCAAATTACCCTAGAAATGAAATCCTACATTTATTGAAAACAATTACAAGGAAATTGAAAACCCAGGGGTTTGGGATGCCTAGGAATTTCCCAATGTAACATTGGTCACCTTTAGCGTGTCCTTTTCAATTATCAAGATGGACACACAAAAGTATATTCCCTTTGAGTGTCGAATCTCTTTTTGGTCTTTTGAGTATTGATATTTTTGAGTTCAATCCAAGCTCTCATGAGTAGGCTACCCATGCATGTGGGCTCACATCAGTATTCGGTGTTGTATACTTGTGATATATATATATATATATATATATATATATATATATATATATATATATATCTGTGTGTGTGTGTGTGCGCGAGCGCGCGCGTGTTGTGATTTGGTGAAGTTGTCATGTCATTACTCTTGATGCATTCTAATGCTTGGATGAATAATGTGGGGTGTTGTGTGATGTTGTGTCATTATTATTCTTGATGCATGTCGTGCTTGGTAGAGTGATGCATGGTGTGGTTCGTGTGGTATAGTAATGGTGTGGTGTGGTGTTATGCCATTATTTTTGATCCATGTAATGATTGGTTGAATAATGCTAGATGTGGTGAAATTATGCATGTGTGTTGATGTATATTCGTGCATACATAGATGATGTTTTCCTTTAGTGGGTTTCACAAATATTGGTGTTTTCCTTTATTAGATCTGACAAATTGTGGTGTTTTGCTTTACTGGATCTCACAAATGGTGACGTTTTCCTTATTGAATCTCACAAGTCCTTTGGGACAATGCCAGTGTTGTTCTTCATTGGACCTCACAAATTCCTACGGGGGAGGTGATATTCCGAAATCATTTGCACTGACATGTAGTCATTGAATTAAGGTGTAGTGTGTGGTGTTTTGTGGCGCTGAACTACAAAGTGTTAATTGTTCTTGTTTATGTATATGCATATGTGAATTTGTTATGAATATATGTATATTATTATCGGTTGGTGACCCTTGATGTTGTATGGGCTGGTCGCCAATTCCGAAGACATGTGTTGCCTATGTGCGCGTGCAATGTTTGTTTAAATAAAAAACCTTGTTGCTGGTAAACAATGATTGTTTGAGTAAATCTTTTAGCTACAAATAACAACTATTGCATTATAAATGGTGAAAGTTCAAGTCTGTTAAAGAAATACTAGCAACTGGTTAAAAGCTATTATAAAATTTGCCGCTAAAGACAAACTTTGCACTAGTGATGACATACTAAAAGCATGTACAACTGCATCACGTACAATCGAATTGGCAAATATTTATACAAATATATTGACAGAAGGTGAAATCTATGGGAATGAATTCAACATTCAAAAATTTATTATAAACAATTTAATTTTTAACAAACTTGAGATGCCCTTTGAAAAATGGTAAATGAAACCATTCATTAATATATTTCTATTAATGTATTGAATTTCAATAAGTTTTTGTTTGTTAGATTCCAAAGGTTGACAAGGAGTAGAGCAATCCTATAAATTGTCTTTCAGAATGAATTGTTTTCGGGATCTTTTGTTGTAATAAGTTAGAGACTTCCTATTATTGTTTTGATTTTAATTTCTTTTCTTGTCAAAGGTGTATTAGTCCTTAGGGTATCTCTTGTCCTCTTTCTTGTTTATATTTTTTAGTAAGTTCATGGGGAGTACTTTTTTTCCTTATTGACATTTTTTTACATCAGAAATCTTAACGAGACTTATTTCCTTCTATTTGAATAAAAAAGGAAGTAGAGCGGTCGAAGTAAAGATTTTGAATCATTGATGTCACTGCCAACTATTGGATTTGTATTAGTAAAATTTCTACCGTTCATTTATTATGTTAAAAAATTAAAAAAAAATTGAAGTGAATAAAAGGAAAACAAAGTAACGAACGACTTCAGCATATGATTATGTTCAAAAATAAATACAGACATTCACTTGAACCATATATATAGGGCTTAATTGATATACGACGTGTTGTTTCGTGATTGACTAATATTGTAAAAAATCTTGTACATCAACTATATATACAAATTAAAGAGTTTAATTGTTACGCACTATCAGAGTAAACCTTTTTACAACCAAAATCAACAACAATTCATGGTATGATTGAAATGTAAGGTGATTACTAATTGACTAACTTCTTTTTATCAACGTGTCAACTCGTAATTGGTATATATTGTAAACACTAATTGTAACATCCCCAAAATAATTTACTTTATTGAGCAATTGTATTATCCATGATTCCGTGTTGCTTTGTTATACGGTTAAATTTGATGGTAAAAGTGAAATTTGTGTGAATTGTGTGTTGGGGAAAAAATTGAATTAAACAATAGAATTGGGTGTATTAGGGAATTAAGGGTAGGCCAAGGGCATTTTGGGGTTTTCACTCTCCAAACATTCTCTCATTTCCACCCAACCCTCAACTGAACTACATCACTTAAACACATAGACACACTCATTAGTTGAAAAACACATGAAAGAACAAAAACAGAAAAATAGAAGAAGCGAGAGAGAGGAGAGTGCGAAGGAAGAAGAAGAAGAAGAAGATGGATTTTCCTCATTTGTTGATGCATGTCCCACTTCCACCACCATTTTTCATACTCTTTCCAATGATACCAAAAACGTAAGATGAACCAAGCTCAAACACTCAATCCCCTTCCTCCATTGAAATCGGGTTTGAGTAGAGAGGAGGAAGTTTATTTGCTTATGTAACATCTTGGATTTTAGTCGACAATAAAATCTCAAATATTACTTTTCAGACATCTCAAAGATACACTTTTGTACTTTGGATTAAACTCAGGAACAACATCTGTCCTTAAATGACTCACATACATTGATAGGATTTTTAAAAAAAAATTAATCGAAGATCTTGAACATAAATCAATTTTCCATGTACCTATCGGAGTCGACACGACCAACTTAATCAAAATTACAAAGTATATGAATCCTACTACTATTAGGATGAACCTAATACTTCAACATAATACAAAGATCCTTGTCTTGAAATTAGCACCAATACAATGTGCCCTAACTTATACATAAACATCGCTATCCTTCAAGGGTGGAATCCCTTCCGATTGCTATAAACCTTCCTTTACTTTCACCTGCTTGTCTGAAAAATAACAACAATGAGGGGTGAGATTACATAATCTCAGTGAGTTCTTCGTGAATCCCTTACCCTAATACGCTCCAAATATCTTTTAATAATTACCTATGATGCATCCCTCTGCGCCTTAGACTTACATAATATAAAAGCTACGACGATACATATAGGGAACGCGTGTTCTATAAATAAATAGAACACACTGACCACCTCTTGGACCTTGAGATTGGTTCATGACAGCGACCCCAAGTACGTCATCCATTCTTTAATTCATTTACGGTGTACTTATACATGTACTAGATAGTTTTCTCACACGCATTTTCAAAAAGAATTTTGATATAATACAAAACCGCTTAGTCGTGACCTTCAACATATCACAATCAATGAAAATAAATTCAGACATATCAATTACCTCAATCCCCTTTCAAACCACAACATATCAAGTGGCTTAAAACTTGACTTTCACCTTTTGGAACAACGTCCAGCAACCAAACAACAACAAGCACGTGTATTTATCAGCTAGAGTTTTCATCAAGCATACCTCTACTTTAGTGAATTAGTTAACCTATCAAACGGTATCGAAACTTAGCAAAGGACTACTCTATGGAAAGCTTAGAGTGTCTACTTTATGAGCATAATTTTTTTGACAGAAATGAGCCAACAAGTACAGTTTTACAGAACATACGCAAATGTTCTAAAACGGGACAGATTCTCTGTTCCAACTTGAGATAGATTTTAAGATATCAAGACTCAACCAAATGACAAAAAATCTAATTTCATACTGAAGAAAATTGAGTCTATTTTTCAATGGAACAAGAATCATTCAGAAAGGAGTTCAAACGAAAACGTTATACACGAAATACTGAACCTATACACAGAATCGCCTCAGAACTATGGCCTAACTTGTGTCCTATAACTCGTATACATCTCCAAATGCAACCAAACCAGTATCCAATTAACAAACATTAAGTCTAGTTTCGGAAAATGAAACCACATAATTTTGGGACCACTAGATTGTTCCCAGTTACGGAATAACCGAACCTATACCCAGAACATTCCTAGATTCTTGACCTGACTTATGACTACAATTTCTCCAGTTATACACCCCCAAATACATTCAAACCAGTGCCGAAAATGAAGAAAATCAAGTCTAGTTTCTAACAAAATAAACCCCACAGATATTGGACAACCGTAGAGTTCACAATCAGAGGAAAACTGACCCTATACCAAAACGGGTTCTACAGAATTTTCAGCATCTCAAATTGCACATTCAGCACACACATGTATTCAGCAACAACACTTCAAACATTCTTTGCAATTCATAGGCACACACAGAAACTCAAACCCAGAATTAGCACATGCGTGTAACAATTTGACAATAAATCACAAAACGGGTAAGAACTCACCTCTAATTTGTTGAACCAACAACCAAAATCAACTAGAAGTCAAATCTTTGAACACCAACAAGCTCCTAACCAGCTCCTATTTCTCAACCAGCACCCAATAACAACCAAACAATATCCTACTTGCTTTCTAACCTTAATTCCACTGAGATGAAATTTCAGAATTTTGAGTACCACATGCTCCCACATTTACGATGCTTGATGACAATGGAATGGAGAGGAATGTGTTTCAGAAATTGGGGTTTAGATGTTTATAAGAAAGGAGAATGGTGATGAAAATTGCATTTCCCTTCACTCTCTCCTCTACTCTCGTGATTCTCCCTCACTCCCACTCTTGTGTGTTCTATTTTGAAACTCACCAAATGAGTTTAATGTTTTTGTGCAGCTGAGGGTTTTAAGTGAGATGGAGGAGTGTTTGTTTGGTTTGTGAAATGTCTATTTTTCCCCTACACTAAATGCACCCATTCCCATACTTATACACCACCCCAACACAATTAACTTAAAACAAGCAACAACTACACAATCAACTCACTTTATTATTTATAAAACGACTCATCATCAATTATAAACTCAATTATCAACCAATACTCAATCCAAAAATAATTTAAATCATTCAACCATCAAAGTAATTATTTTCAAAGTAATTAAAATAATTACTTTGGGATGTTACAGCTTACAAATTTACCACTCTATAAATTCTGAGTTAGAGGAGGTTCTAAGGTCTACAAGCAAGTAAATTTCAGTTGTTAGGGTATTCAAAAGGGGTAGCTCAGTTTTGGAACTTGTGGTTTCGAGTTAGATGAGTATTGGAGGTCTAGGAGTTCGGTTCGTGAATTTCAATTTTTCGGTTCGTCAAAGTCTCGAGTGATTCGTCAACCGGGTGAGGGTCCTCACCATGTTATATGATTAGAATAGGTATAATGTGTTTTTACTGTAATTTATATGTTGATTGTATGGAGGTTGTGAATTTCGTGAAAATGGGAATTTCAGTTTGAAATTGATTTTCAGTTTTGTTATTGTTTTACAGTTGAATTGCCTATGATATGAGTGATTATATGATGCCATGATTGCTTTCAAAATGTTCATTGGAATGTCGGTTGGAAGGTGTTGAATTGGTTGTGTGTTATACTTCATGTTTGGATTGAGTTTAGAGGGAAGCGAGAAGGTTTAACGTGATTTTATGCCATAATCGATTATTGGCTTGTTATAATCGATTATTGGCTTGTTATAATCGATTATGGGCTTGTTATAATCGATTACAAGCTTTGGTAAATGCTGCTCAAACCATTTTTCTTAAAATTAAGCATTTTAATCTATTATGATGAGTACCAAACCTTCCCTAACCCATCCCTTAACCTTTCCTACTGATGATTGAGCATAATTACCATGATTTGAGGGATGTTTGATTCATAACATGATTTGTGATTATATTATGCTCCATAATGATGATTGAGTTGTCGGTTGTTCAAATTTTCGAGTATCGAGTGAGAACCTTCAAGGAAATGTATACTATTTATGAAAAGACTAACATAACACGGATATGAAACATAAAATACCATGGGGATGACAATCCCGTTATATTAGCATACTTGGTGGAGGGAAGTCATGAGCCTAGAAGCCAAGGCTCTAGCATTATCCTTTAGTGATTGTCGGATTGGGCTTTCCGTTGAAATCGAGTGACTTGGTTTCTCGGATTGTGCTAAGCCAAGTGAAAAGATAAGACAATTAAAATGTACAACTGAATTGGGGTTTCTCTGATTGACGAGTACTCTAGCATTATTCGATATGTATGGTCGAATTAGGGTCTCCCGGATTAAAGGGTGCTCTAGTATTATTCGACATAAAAAGGTTTCAGATAATTAAAAAGGAACGAATGAGAGGAATGGTAAGGGGTCTCGGAGGCACTCATTAAGATTTGTAAATCTCACTGTTTATGTCTTGTGGTTTTCAGGTACAAAGCATAACTGAGGAAGCTACTCAGGATGGATTTCCGCTAGAGGAAGTTATGAAAATTGATATTTGTTTCATGTTGTATTCCTTGTTATTTGATTTTCAAATCAAATCTTGGACTCTTAGTTAGCTGTTATGGATTCAGTTTAATTTGGTCTCTCAAGTTGTACTTCATACTCACTTGTGTTCAGAAGATGGTGGTCTTCGGACCTAGACATTGGATGTAATTTGGGGTGACCCCAATATTATGCTAAGTTTTTAAGTTGAATCAATAATAGCTTGTGTATTCTCTGAGTTTATTTCTTATTTGTTAACATTCCGCTTTAGGATATTGCGAGGTGTTACACTTATACACCTTTTGTGTATATAATTTAAATCCTAAATTTAATCCGTATATATAGGATTCACTAGTTAATTAACCTCACATTTTTTATTTATCTTTTAAGATTTTTTTGACAAATCAAAAGTGTTTTATAATATGATGCATATTTAAGGTACCCATAAACCCAGATACAAATATAAAAACTGACTGAGAGGCCAAAGAGTCAGAAAGACGGGTGTCTTTTATTTACTTTAAAAATTGTTTTATAAAAGTAATTAACAAAAATTTTAAAAAAATGTTATTTTAATTAAAATTATTGTCTTATTCTTATGACATTCTTAATTGTTAATATCCATCAGACTTATTTCTTTTTTTGTCTGAAATAATCAAACTTCTCTCTTCATGGATAATAAAGAGTGTAATTGAAAAACAGTGAATTATTGTAATCTTTAAATGTTCAAAATGATAAATAAATAAATATGAGCAAGTTTGTTCTCAATGTCAACTTTCTTCGTTTTTAATTATAATCAGAAAAACAATAATATTAACATTTTTCTTTTTTTTTGACACAAAAGTCTAATTATATTATTAGGCACAATTAGTTGTATTGGTTGCTTTGGCAATTTTAGTGACCTAGGGACGTCAGTTCCTGGGTTCAAACCCGAGTGTGAGCTGTGTTGGTGTTTATTTGTCATTTCATCTAAGTAGACAAAAACAATTAGACATAATTACTTGAAAATATAAATGTATCTAAAAATAAGATGTCATTAAGTGAATAGATGTTGGGTATGATACCCAACAAAATCAAGGGTATCAGAGCATTCACCTATTAATTCTGATTAAAAATTAGGAGAACTATATGATATCAATTGAGATGCAGTATTTAAATTAGTATAGTATTCATATTTATTTTAATATACTTATATATAAAAATATGTTTAGTGATTGAATATTGTATATCATACCTAACAAAACTCAATAGTTATTTTGGTCAAAACAAAAATTCAATAGTAGTTATTAGAGTGTCCACCTAAAAATCATTCTAATAATTTTGAACAGACAAAGTTTAGTCAAACCCTAATATTGATTGGCAATTCACCTTACATGGAATAACACTAAAAAAACACAAAATCCAATATAGAAAATAATGTCCAATTCTTTTCAAATTTTATCTTTTGTTCCTAAACTCAGTCTTTCTAACTGCTGTTAAAACTCCAAACAAGCGATACAAAATGCATCGTACATGATTCCCCCTTAGTTAAGATATAATTAATGCACACAAAATTCATAAAAGAAAAATCAATTCAGACTGTATATATATTATTTTAAACATTAAAAATTCAAACTATCATATTAATGAAAATAGCCTGCCATTTTGGGGCGCAAGAAGAAAACATACAAGACCTGAAAAGCTAAACATGGATTGAACTAGGTATTACATTGAGAACGATTCAAAACTTAGTCGAACAAATGCGTAGGAATCTTGTAGTCACATCCCAATAAGAAGGACTCCTGAAGAACTTCAATGTTTGGTATCAAAATGTCATCTTCAAACAGCTCCTCCATGTTTAGACCCTTTTTTGGGCTCTTGTCCATATTTTCTCCATGTCCAGATATCTCCTGTGTTTTCAGGAGTAACTTGGCAGACTAGATTCTTCTCTGGAGTTCTTCTGAATGCAAAGTAATGTAAAAAAAAGAAATTTTTAGGTCAGGAGCAGTTAAAAAGTTTACATTTTTTGGGCATAATGAGATCATGAATACATGGTATGAATGAGAAATAAGTACTTTACCTTTTGCATGGTTTCGGTGGCTTTGCCTTTGTGAAAACGACGGTACTAGACGGAGATGCTTGAACAAGTGAGAGATGATTGGGTTCTTGATGTTGTTGTTGTGGTGGTGGTGGTGATTTTGTGGGTAGTGCTGGTTGTTGATGGTTTTTGTTTTGGGTGTCAAGATTTAAATTAGTGCGGGTGATGGTAAACATAGGAGTAGTAGCTGGTACACCCACCATGTGGTAGAGGCCATGCATCATTAGCCTCTCAGTATTTCCAACGAGTTCTGTAAGGTTGCCAATTGGCAAGTTTGGATCGTTAGTGGTGTTGGGAGTAATGCATGTTGTGTTGGCATTGGTGATCGGGGTGGGGGTGGTGGTGGTGGTGGTGGCGGTAGAAGTTGTGGTGGTGATGGTGTTTGAGGTGGTAAAGGTGGTAGGAGTCACGATAGGAGTGGTAGTGATGGTGATTGGGGTGGTGGTAATTGTAGGAGTTATGGTGGGAGTGGTTGTGATGGTGATCGGGGTGGTGACGGTGGTAGGAGTCGCGGTGGGAGCCGTGACGATGGTGGGAGTGGTGGTGAAAGCGGATGTGATGGTGATGGGAGTGGTGGTGATGGTGGTAGGAGTTGCGGTGGGAGTGGTAGTGAAGGCGACGGTTATGGCGGCAGGAGTAGTGATAAGGGTAGTGGTGTTCGTCGTGAATGGGGTGGGTGTGGTGGTGAAGGAAGCGGTGGTGGCAAAAGGAGTGGTCGTGAGGGTGGTTGTGGCGGCAGTGAATAAGGTGGGTGTCGTGGTGATGGTTGGAGTGTTGGTGAAGGCGGTGGTGATGCCAATAGGACTGGTGGAAGGAGTGGTGCAAAGGGTGGTTGTGGTGGAGTTCGTGAATGGGGTGGGTGTGGTGGTGATGGTGGGAGTGGTGGTTAAAGCGGCGGTGATGGTGGCAGGACTTTTGAAAGGAGTAGTGTTGGCGACGAAGAATGGGGTGGGTATCATGGTGATGGTGGGAGTGATGGAGAAGATGATAGGAGTTGTGGAAGGAGTGGAAGTGAATGGGGTCTGTGGGGTGGTGATGGTGTGAGTGGTGGTGAAGTGGGTTGCAATGGAGGTCGTGAATGGGTTGGGAGTGGTGGTGGTGATTGGGGGGGTTGGGGTGGGGTCACTGTCCATTAAAAAATTCTCCGCCTCTCGGAGTGTTTTTGAATAAGATTGAAGACCAAAAGAAAATGGGGAATTTGATATAGGTTGAGGATCAAAAGAAAAAGGGGAATTTGACATTGATTGGTGATCAAAAGAAAATGATGGGGTGGGAGTGGTGGTGAAGGCAGCGGTGGTTGCGACAGGAGTGGTGGTGAAGGTGGTTGTGGCGGCGGTAAATAAGGTGGATGTGGTGGTGATGGTGGGAATGGCGGTGAAGGCAGCGGTGGTGGAAACAAGATTGGTGGAAGGAGTGGTACAAAGGGTAGTTGTGGTGGTGGAGTTCGTGAATGGGGTGGGTGTGGTGGTGATGGTGGGAGTGGTGGAAGGAGTGGTGTTGGCGACAAAGAATGGCGTGGGTATCATGGTGATGGTTGGAGTGATGGGGAAGATGATAGGGGTGGTGGAAGGAGTAGTGGAAGGAGTGGTGGTGAATGGGGTAGGTGTGGTGGTGATGGTGGGAGTGGTGGTGGAGGTTGTGGAGGTTGTGGCGATGATGGTCGTGAATGGGTAGGGGGTGGGGGTGAAAATTGTGGGGGTAAGGCTGGGATCAACGTCCAGTAAAAAATTATCTTGAAGACCAAAATAAAATGGGTAATTTGATATAAGTTGAGGATCAAAAGAAAATGGGTAATTTGACATTGGTTGGTGATCAAAAGAAAATGATGGGTAATTTTGTGGTGTAAAAGGGAAAGATTGAAAAGTAGATTCATTGTTTAGAAAATGGGATATATGGTGGTGGGTAGGGATTTGGGGTGGCGGTGTGGGTGGAATTTGGGTGGTTGGAAGAGTAAAGTTGGGAAGGTTACAACTTTGTGCAAAGGCAAATAGATCGTCATCACCATAATCCATTGATTTCTGGAACAGAGCAATAGAGTGATAGTGATAGTAAGAGTTTTTTTGAGTGAGAGAGAGAGAGAGAGAGAGAGAGATTTGATGGTAGAGTGAAAAAGTTGGAGACTTACTAAAGTATTTATAAGAAGATATGGACCATTTTTTTAATAGAAAAATTAAAAGACGATAGCAACTACTGCTAAAACGTGTTTTCAGTGTTAAATACCTACATGATTTTAATGTGTTGTGCATTAATTTCTCTTTATTTATATTGTATACTTGAAATTTTAATTAAATTCTGTATTAAATGTTACTTATAGGCTATTGAGACTCATTTAAATTTCAACTATATAAGAAAATATGAGCGTATGTATTCGTAGGACTCTTAAATTTCTATATAGGCTCTGTTTTGTTAACGTCAAAAAGATAACTTATAGTGGCTAAATTATAGCGGATAAGTTCATAGAATGTTTTTTGGTTCTCATTAAATTATAGTGTTTTTTTTAGATACTAGTTGAAGTAGTGTATGACCTTATAGCATATCATTTTGATAGTTGAAGTAATTCTAATCTTTCGATTTCTAATTGGTGGGGTAACCCTATTATCTATATGAACTTGGTTGGATTGTCTTTTAAGCTCATTCTTCTTGGGGTACTCTTTCCTACTTGGGTTTTTTTCCATGGGATTTTGGCCCAGAGAGGTTTTAATGATGTCCCTTGTATTTGTACTGGTTGGGGTGCCTAATTGCACCCCCTTTAATATAATTCTTTGCTTATAAAAAAATATTTTTTTCAATTTCTCATTTATGTTTATTAAATGAACCAGAATTTGTTAATCAATGCAATCTCTCTCTTATTAATTATTAATCTTTTTTGTTTAAAAAATTTGTTTGTTTTTATCAACTATAATTATTATTTGGTTCAATTATTAATATTATGAAACACTTTAAATTTAACCCACTAAATTATATGCTATAATCTCATCTGCTAGCTTCTGCGCTATCATCAATATTTTTCTGTTATTTGCTTATTTTTAATCAGAGACAACCATAGTTTAAAAGTAAGTAACTATGCTAGGTTATGGGTCATAGTATAAGCTAGGAAGTGTTTGGTAAAAATTAGTGGTTAGACACATGAATTAGTTGATAGCATAATAATCTAGCTTATAAATCATGATTCGTGATATCCTTTATTATATTATTTTAATGTTGTTTTGCTACATTTATTTTAAAGGCATACATCGTCGGTATAATCTAATTTTAGATTAACATATAAGAAAATCTTACCTTTCTTATGTCAACTCGTTCTTGTAATCACATCCTAAAATTAAAAGTCAGATATTATAAAGGAGAGTACAAGGGGTCTGGTTAAAACAACACCCATTATATTGTATTTTCTAAAGGGTATTTGTTTCAGACTGACCCGGCATTTGGGCACAAACTAACGAAGCCCATGATCCATAAAAGACCAACGGTGTGGATGTGTTCCCCTAATCAAATGGCTAGGGCGCATTCCTAAGAATTCCTATCATAACGTGCCACATGTAGGCGCCAACCACTGTAAATGTGTTGTCCCCTCAATGCTACAAATGCACATTTATTACCTCTCATCACCTATTCCTAATGCTTACTTAGGCATCAGAGTGTTTGCAGGTACCACCCTCTGCCAGATCAACTGAGTCGGAGCACCTCGGATACCATCCAAACACTCATCTCAACCATCATCTCGGAAGTAACTCAGAGTGAGCAAGCTTCTCAGTCTGGTGAGCATCTCGGTCCTCAGCTTGACCAAATCATGCACCCAGAACAGATTGTTGGTGACCACAATGGGAGCTCAACCCTCCTATCATCGCTCAATCTGAGTTACCTCGGAATGTCTTTATCATCCTTTATAATGATGACTTCATCAACCAGCTCGGCCTTAGCACCAACCAACGCAGAAGTCATTGATGTCCGATCTTCGCTAACTTTCGAAGATGAAGAGCTGATCAGGGGGAAACCTCATATCCTCTACCCCATCGTAATTCAAGCTTCTATAGCCAATCCCTCAGTTCGTAGAGTCCTAGTAGATCAAGGAAGTTCACACGACGTCATATCTCTTAACTCACTAACTGCGCTGGGAATATCGGTAACGGACCTCGAACCATATACAGGGGAAGGATTACTTGGCCTCGGTAGAGATTCCGTAACTCTCCTAGGATGTACCTGCTTACTAGTAATATTTAGGGTAAGTCCACTTGATCGTATGATCAATGTTCCCTTTTTGGTTTTACCAACCCTGCGAGCCTTTGACTACGTAGTTGGAAGAGCAACGTTAGGAAAGCTGGATGGAGGCCATCACTTCTACAATCCACTTAAAGATGAAGTTCTACGCTAACAATGGTGAAGTTTTAACTCTGAGTGTGGACAGATGGGTTGCACAATCTTGTTACTCCAAAGCCAGCCTTATAGAGAAAACCACCTTCAATGCTGAAGGCAACTTGGTCAGTTTAGATGTGTGGCACGAACCATACTGTTCTGAAGATGAAGAAGACGATATACTAGCTAAATAGTTAAAAAGGATGATCACAAGGTCCGGGCTAGACGGGCAATTCTTGCCTATACGAGTCGGCGATGATACTCGAAGGGTCGTCATGATCAAATCCGACCTTCCCGACGATGTAAAAACAAATCTTGTCAATTTCCTCAGACATGGAGAGTCGCTGATGCCTGGAATTTCCCCGACATCGCCCATCACCATCTCTCTGTCCCTCCAAAGGTGAATTGGGTAACGCGGCGAAGAATATCTCAACCTGACGAAAAGGCGAAGGCAGCTGCAAAAGTAGTGGAGGACCATATCCAAGCCGACTTAATGAAAGAGGTCAAGTATACCACATGGTTGTAAAATTTGGTACTCGTCGAGAAAGCCAACGAAAAATGGAGGACGTGTGTGGACTACACCGACCTCAACAAAGCTTGTCCCAAAATGGCATTTCCACTGTTGAGTGTGGACAAACTGGTCGATAACGCATCCAGATTCTGACTCCTTTCCATTATGGATGCCTACTCGGGGTACAACCAAATTCCCCGGTACCTTCCCGACCAAGAGAAGACTGCGTTCAAGACTCCGAAGGGAAATTGCTGTTACCGAGTGATGCCTTTCAGAATGAAGGACGCGGGAGCCACCTACCAAAGGATGATGAACAAAGTTTTCAAGGCCCAGATTGGGAGAATGTTAGTAATCAATATGGATGATATAATTGTTAAAACCAAATAAGACAACGATCATGTGTCCGACCTAGCAGACGCATTCGAAGAAGTTCGAAAGCATAACACGAGGCACAAGCCCGAAAAATGCACATTCGCAGTCAGACAAAGAAAGTTCCTCGAATTTTATATCATCGAGCGAGGAATCGAGGCCAACCCCAACAAATGCAGGGCCATTACTCAAATGAGGCCTTTGACTATAAAGAAGGACGTCCAGAATCTCACAGGAATGATAGCAGCCCGATTCAACTCACCTACGAAACCAAGGCGGTTATTCCTATGGAGGTAGGAGAACTCACCTGGAGAATAGCTCACCTAATCAAGCCCTCGAGAAAAGGAGCCCTCACTTGGGAACAAGATTTTGGAGCTTCAATGTGGTCACTCTATCTATTAAGTTTCCTTTTATGTTTGATTTCCTCTTCCTCTATGTCTAGCTAAATACCTATTGGTTAGGGATGAATGAATATTGATGAAACACTATTGTAGTTGATTTTGATCTACTTAATTGTTATATTCCCTCTTTCTTTCTGTATTCAAGCTTTGTTCTTAATGCTTTTTATGAATTGATCATCCATGAAATGATGTGTGGTTCATGTATGAAATGGAAGTTTTGTGCTTGAATGCTTGAGATTGAATACGTTCAATTCTTAGTCTAGGAATAGACTTGGAGTTTTTGTGTCTTGAAAACCCTTGATTGTAGTGTTGGTTCTCAATTAGAATCACCTAAAGAATTAGGGTTTTTAGTTGTTTACAAAGGGTTAGTTGCCTAAGGAATTAGGAATTGACAAATGTTGTGGGTTTGATAACAAAGGTAAAGAGGGAGTAATTTTCTATAGCAAATGATTTTACAATAGTGTGGAATCAATAGGAGTTCATCCCTAACTTCTTTTATTATCTAGTAATTTCAAATGCGTTCTTCGGTTTATTTTCTAATACTCACGAAAACATTTTATTGATATTATTTATATTATTGTCAACACAACTAAATTCAATCCCTTGTTCAATTTAGTAACTAGACCTTTAAATTTATAAGTACGTGCAATCCTTGAGTTCGACATCCGGTTCTTACCGTTTTAGTATTACTTGTGACGAATTGGTACACTTGCCAATATCACCATCAGTAGTCACTAAGACAGAGACAAGAGCTTACTCCCTTGAAACATTAGAGAAAGCTCCCATTCTAACGTGGTATGCCACCAAGCTCAAAAAATATTATAGTTAAAGAGGTCAACGCACATGTAGGGGAAATACTATGAATACAATTTCAACTTTCTCAGATCAATAATTAGCCTACACTCGAAAAATTTCTTCAAAATGGCCTACTCATCCCCCCAGTTAAGAATTGATTTGAGTAATCTCTCAAAGGTCGAACCAAAGGGGATCAGACTAGCTACGACTTTCAAAGGCTTGATATTTATTTAGGCCTACTCGACCCCTGGGATAACAACTGATCCAAGCAATCTTTCGGAGGTCGAACCAAAGGGGATCAGACTATCCTAAAGCCTTCAAAGGCTCAATATTGATATACGCCTACTCGGCTATGCAGTCCTAAAAAAGGATGAATTAATAATGAACAGGGAAACAACCTCACCACAGCGGATGAATAGATATCACTAGTGCAGATAATATTTAAGTATGAATAGATATCTATATATATATATATATATATATATATACACATATAGTCAAAAAAATAAACATATATTGTTTTAAATATTATACATATATATATATATATATATATATTATGCGTTTAATTTATATATACAGGTGTATCCATATTTTACACTATCTACCAATTACAATTTGACACATCATTAAAAAGAAATTGGTCAATTAGTAACCACTTATTAGTCAATTGGTAACCAACCACTCCATGAATTGTGATTGGTTGTAGTTGTAAAAGCCTAAACACAACATGTGTATATAAATTAAACTCATATATTATATATCTTTTATATTTTTGTTTTATTTGACTAATACAAATATTTTTTATTAAATTATTATTAATGGATGGAGTGGGTATACATGCATAAAAAAGTTGTTAATGGATGGATTGGATGGACTTTTTTTGTCAACGGATGGATTGGATTGGACTTATTTTGCAAAATTTTAATGGATATACCCGTGTAAATGGATTTCTTCAATCCATCCATTATAATATAAATCAATATCTGTTCGGTACCTTGCCTTAGGATTCAGAATCCAGAGTCACCCGTTGGTATCTTATGTCTCAGGAGTTGGAATCTTCCGAGGTTGTACTTGTCAACGTCGTCTTCCTCTGAGGTTGTACTCAACGGGTTGGGTACCTGCAGACACTTTAATGCCAAAGTCAGCGATTAGAAGTCAGTGAGAGGTACAAATGAGCAAAACATACCTGGTTCGGGAGGATAGTGTCGTATTTATAGACACGAAGTAGGGGGCTTTGCGGGTCTTGCCCAATGCGGAGATGTTGGATCGGGGTAGTGTGATCTGAGCCGTTTATATCATTTTCGTGTAGATGTTAGATTCTATGTAAGGTAATAATAATGCTATAAAAGAATAAAGGAACTTTGTTTACCAACAAAAAGAACTGTAAAGGACAAGAGCGAAAAATGAAAAACTGGAGTAACTGCACGTCGAACATGAGACATGCGAGACGCCGAAGCGGACATCAAATCATATTAACCATCGTATCATATTTACAACTTGAAATCTTTGAACCTTAGGGCTTCTTCGCTCTTTTCTACTAACAACATTCCATCCATCACTTTCGTTCTCCATTTCAAACAAGCACTTCTTTCATAAACAATCCAATGACCTTTTTCGCCTTTTCAAGTACTTTCTTAAAGCAACATATATAACTAGGGGTAGGAATAGGCTGGACTTTGCCTGGCTTGCGTAAAAAATGTTAGGCATAAGCCTGGTTTGTGGCCTGTCATAGGTCCATTTTTTAGGCCTGGCCTTGGCTTTTGGAACTCCTGATAAGACTTGAAAGCCTTTTTAAAAGCCCTATTACAATATTTTTTACGAAAACCTACAACCTTTTAATGGTGTAAAGTTTTGTAAATAAAATAACAAGCAAATAGGTCGATGAGATTAAACTCTAATATGAGATCTAACGAATTTTTTTTTGGGAAATGTCTTCATGACATCATGCTTAAATTCTATTTTATAATAATAATTTTAAATATGTCAAAAACTGATGAGGTCAGTATGTTTAAATTAACTGAAAATACTAGAAAATTAATGATTTAACACAAAGTAGAAATCACTAGTGCAGAAACGAGATTTAAAGACAGGCAAATTGGACTTTTAAAGTCGGGTTCTAGTCCGACTTCTATTAAGGCGACTTCGTATATCAGGAGATTTAAAGTCGGGTGACGGCCAGACTTCGTAAATACGTTTTTAAGTCGGACAATAGGTATCCGACTTTAATGACACGTGTAAGTGCCTCTGTTAAACACTTTTAAAGTCGGGTTTTACTTCTGTGAAGAATAGATATTTAGCGCAATGTGCCAACTGAAAAACAAAGAGAGGGTAGCATAATAACATAAAAGGTTTTAGTTAGGGAAAGATTCAAGGGTAAATTCATGGCTGAAAAAATATTAGTAGACTAAATATTAGCAAGCGCTTGAAGGTTTAATGAAGCTCTTACAGAATCCATCTTAGAATCTTCCCTATCACAAAATACAAACAATCAGATGCCATAACAAGCACGCCATACAGAGCCTAGATAACATACACCAGAAAACATAAAATAACTAGTTAATTAATTAATTGGGAATTCGGGCTAAAACTAAGGCCTAGTCACACTAGAGCTACCACGCAAGAATATAACTTCTGTAAAGAGCTTCCAAATCATGTGCAGCCATTACAACAATCCACTCTTAGATCACAGTCTCAAGTGGGCTGATGCAAGGGAATGTACAAACCACAATATTCTCATAAAAGAACAACTATATTTCTGCAAGATCACATGGATCTCTATTAACCCCAAACTGTCCACCTAAAATTTATACAATCAAAAAAAAGTAAACACAATAATAAACCCTAGAAATAGAGAGAGGGGCACACATAGAGAGAGGAAGAGTGCGATAGAGAGATGAAGTACTTGCCTTTGCGAAGAGGAAGGGAAAGACTGAGCGACTGAGCAATGACAGAGAGAAGCCAGCGAGGTTGAGAGCGTGGAAGACAGAAAGCTAGGTTGAGTGATGGTATGAATGATGAGAGAGCGCTTTATACATTGTTTTGCTGATATAAATACTTTTAAAGTCAGGCAATATACTGACCTGACTTAAAAAACACGTGGCAGATAAATATTTTAAGTTAGACATCTTGGAGCCCGACTTTAAAGGTCTAATAATAGTAGTAGTAACTAAAAATATTATTTATAGTTATTTGAATAGGCGAGTCTGGTACGCTTAAAAGACTTTTTTGATGGCCTGTGCCTGACCTTTTTGGCTAAGTATCCTTTTAAAAAGTCATGGTCTTGTATTTTAAAAAAAGTGTGGCCTGAGCTGAGTTTGTTATAGGCTGGGTCGTAGGCCCTATTAAACATAACATAATAGCATTGTCGTCAATGTAATGAAATTCAACATCTCCAAATATATGATAACTATTACTCTGATCATTTTCTTCTTTTCACGTGCTTCAATATATAAATGTGCCATAATAAAAAGTTGAAGAATATGTTAAAACTAAAAAACAACACAATTAAATTAAAGGTTTTAAAAACACAAGAGACATTAGTGATAATTATATTATTGGAGTGCCTAATAATGTATGAATATTGATGATTTGTAAAAGTCTTTAACTTTAGAATTATCTAGAATGTGATGTAGTTGCCTAAACAATGTAGAATATTCTATAATGTAAGGAAAATGCCTAATAATGTAGAACCTTCTAGAACCATCCTCAAGCACCTATAAATAGGCAAGCTTGGGTGGAGTTGTAATCAAGTCATTTGAGAGCAATACAATCTATTCCTTTTCTCCAAACTTCACACTATTAGCTACTATTATTTTCCAATTATCAACTAAAGCCTTTTTCTACTGTCCCAGAAAGGAAGCTCATTTGGCGAGCTAAGGGACATGAAGGAGTTGCAAGAAGGAGGTCCAGGGTTCAAACCCCGAAAACTAACATTCTCCCACCCCCACTAACATTTGCTTATAAAAAAAAAGCCTTTTTCTACTATCCAACTATTTTCTAAACTAGAATTACTACCCCAAATACTAACAGTGGTACCAGAGATATGTTCGATCATATACTGGGCATATATAAGCTACTCAACTACCTTCTAAAATATCACTACTGACATTCTACACTACATAATTTCTTATCCTATGGCTAGCAACACCCAATCATCATCTAATATTCAAGTTCCTACTTTTTATGGTAAAAACTATGATTTTTGAAGCATTAAAATGAAGATATTTTTTAACTCTCAAGATCTATGAGAAGTTGTAGAAGAAGGATTTTCTATTCCTTTCGATACATCGACTCTATCTGCATCTCAAAAGAAAGAGTTAAAGGAAAATAAGCAGAAAGATTAAAAAGCATTATATTTCTTGCAACAAGCTGTGGGTGACTCCATTTTCCCGAGGATAATGGGAGCTACTAGTGCCAAGGATGCATAGAGTACACTACAGGAGGAGTTTCAAGGAACCGCCAAGTTACGTGCCAATTTGCACAAGCATCATGCTATGGAAAGTTGTTCATACTTGTCGCATACTCTCTCTTATTCCCTATCATGTATCATCTATCACCAATACCCAAGTTGAAGCTTGTTGATTATAATTAGGGGAAATTAATGTTTGTTTTAATTAACTATGCTTATGATTAGCTCGTGTATGAGAACTAAGCAAGTTGGATTTAGAGGCATATTCTGTTTCATTTTCCATTAATAAGAAACATTGAATGAAGGGTGTATTTGGGGCTTGGGAGTGAGGTAGAGAGACTCAATAGGGTGATAAACCTATTGTGGAATAAGATTTGGAGCTTGTGACCTTTCTTAGGTTTCAATTACAACAATTGGTATCAGTAGCTATCTTAATCACGAGCCATGGCAACATAGACACATAGAGCCATTATTGTCTGGCTATCTTAAGCACCTATAACAATTGGTATCAGTAGCTATCTTAAGACAGTTGTTGTTTGGCTAAAAAGAGCATCTCTAAACGAAAAATACTTTGGCAAACCATATGGATGAAATTTATAGGTTAGACCTCGATCTTGAAAAGATTGATATTGTTCTGGAGTGGGCCGATGCCAAATCCATTGATCATTTAGTAGATCAGCCCATTTACTGGGGTCAGAAGAGCAGGAACCAAGATCAACGGTCCTGATCGGTCCGTACAGTGATCTGATGGTCACCCGCAATCCACTGACACTATATAAGGGGTTACTCCATCAGTTGTCAGGTACACACTATTCACTAGCATCGTTACTCTGCTCGTCCTACCCTAACTTGTGCGTTGGAGTGTCATTGCAGGTACCACCCCCCCTTTTTTCTTGACGTTGGGGCGCGACCAGAAGAGCAAGCAGACAAGACCTGATACCCTGATCGTTCTTCAGCACACGACCTAAGGTACAGATCATTTGGCGACCACAGTGGGATCCCGCGCGCTATCCCACCTACTTCATGCCTCCTCGAGGCAGACCCAAGTCAACCCACCTTTAGAGTGTGGTCGAGATTCCAGCTCGACCACCACCCATCCCAGAAGGGGCGATGGCAGGTATGGTTGGCACGAGCACTGGCCTTCAGCTAGACATAGCCCAGCAGGTCACTGTCACCCTTCGTGCAGACTTGGGTCAGGAACTATGAGATCTACTCCGTGATCGTTGTCAAACTTTAGCCCGCCACAACGATCGCTTGACCCAGATAAAAGATCAAGCAGCCTCTCGACGGGCAAACACTGATCCTGAACTATGGGGTCATTGTTGCACCCCGAAAAATCCGGTTTGGACCTTTCATCGTACAATGTGAAAATTTGTGAAGCCGCCATCAACATTTTTTATTTAGGGACCAAAACATTGAAAAAGGGTCCTTTTTTAAGGCGGGTGGTCCTTTGAGAACTAGAGATGTAGGTTTGGGGGTCGGTTAGGTGTGGGGAAGGTATTAGCATCCCACACCTCCTTTCTACCGAAAGGGAACCTTTAACTTGATGTGCGGTTTTGACAGAGTTGATTTGAAACAATTCGTTCTACTTCTTTTTTTATTTGAGAAAATGTTTTTGAAAAAGGGGGAAAAGAAGAATCTTTTTATTATTTTTTAAAAGTGTGCTTGACGGGATGTGACCCGCTCCTACGTATCTCCCGGTGCGATGGAGAATTCAAAGCTTACGTAGTTCTCTTGGTGGAGAAACTTTGTGTTGGTGTTTTTTATTGTAGGGGTTTTCGGTCCTAGACTGTACAGTCCACTAGACCTAGAACAAAGACAACCCCGCCTGTACAGACGACGTGCCCCCTACTTATTGAAAATGTTTTTTTGATTAAGGAAGAAAAAGATTTGTTGTGAGGTTGGTTGCTTTTATTTAGCAAGTATCTTAGGCTCGCCCGAACTGTACAGCTCGCTAACCCTAAGACGCTAACCAATACCGGATGTACATCCGACTCGATTCCTTGCTCATTTTTGAAATAGGGTTCAAGTTGTTAATTACTTGTTTTAATTCTCATAAGTATCCCAAGATGTTTGAGCTGTACAGCTCCGATCTTAGGACGCTAGACAACACCGGCCGTACGTCCGACTTGCCTCCTTATGAGTTTTCAAAAAGGTTTATTGTTGATCTTAGAAAGAATTTGATTGTCTTATGAAAACAATTTAAGAAAAGATTGAGTTTGGAAAAAGCTTTAGAAAATGATTGATTTGAAGAAAGGAGAAGGGAGTTTGAGGGTGACATTGGTCACAAAAGGTTTGTTGGGATGGCGTGGCATCCAAAAGGAAAAGAAAGTAGAACATTCAATCAATTTCCAAGTCAAGAACCAAAGTGCAACATTTAACAAATTGCAAGCAAAGCAATCAACAATGTAAGCATAAGCATAAACATTACCAATTACAACATTTGAGCACAAGAATGACACTTAGTCATCTAACATTTAATGGCCATGAACATGCAAGATCAACATTAACCAAATCGATTGCAAGAATAGGCACACAAATAGATAATGCAAAAGTTTAATTCAAATAGGCATCAACACAAGATAAAAACACAAGGTTGAATCCCTTTTGGTAATCCTTGACATTTGAGACAATGCACAAAGGCATAAGTGTCTAGTCCTTTTACCAAATCATCAACATTAAAGCATAACATTGACCTAGAAAGAACATCACATTTGCAAGACCAAAAGTGACCAAAAGAGGGCATTAACAAGTCATTTTTGTAACCAAAATTGATTAATCAAGTTAGAAAACTAGCATTTGCATTTTCAAGCAAGAATTGCACAAAGAAAATTGAATCATCTTAGGCAATCCTCATCACTTAAAGTGAAGTGCCTAAGGCACAAGTGTGAGTCCTCTTGCCAATCATCAACATATAACAATTTGCAAGCAAGATACAATCAATTAACATCAAAATAACTTGAGAAAACGTTTTTGATCACAATTGCAAACCCATTTCACAAGAGAATTAACAAACCCTAATTCTAATCATGATTTGCGACACCAACATAGAGCTAAAACCTCATTTTATTCTTTGAAAGCAACAAAATCATGCAAGCAAATGACATAGATCAAGCTTTTTGGCAAGGATTCACATGATTAAGCAAAGGAATGCACTAAAATCACACAAACCCTAATTTTTCTACAATATGCGAAATGAAACATAATCCCAAATCACAATTTTATTCATGAAAATGCAAGCACAAAATGAAAATAGCACAAACACACAATTTATTCCAAGAGAGAGATGCATTTCAAGCATCCAAACCTCCCAAAGTGTTTGTCAAAATGCTTGAAACACATCTCTCATTCAACAACAACAATTATATCAACATTTCAACAAAAAAATAGAGCACTAAAATGCAAAGAAATGCTTGATATGCAAAAAAAGATTGATGATCTACATTTTTTATGCTAAAATTTTGATGATGTTAAGATTGAGAGTATACCTCAACTCCAAGCTAGAATAGCAAAAGAAATAAGGTGAATGAACACTAAACCACTTGAATCAACCCTCTAATCTTCAATCTTGAGCTTGATTCTTGAGATTTGAAGATGGATCTTTGAAGAGAATGCAAGGATGATGAAGGATTTAGGACTAGAATGTTGATTTGAAGTAAAAAAGTGAAGAAATGAGGTGAGGGAATGAGGAGGTGTATTCGGCCAAGAAGGGAGAAGAGGAGAGGCTAGGTTTTTGAGTGTGAATTGTGAGCCAAAACCTTGTGAGAGGTGAGGATATGAGGGTATATATAATGTGCAATTAGGTTTAGGGGCATTTAGGTCATTGTGTACCTCATCTCATTCTAGGATTGCATTTTAATTTTGAATCAAGGGTGAGGATTGAAACACACTTTGATGAGGGGCAAAAAAATGCAATATGAGAGGGAAAAGAAGAGGGGGGTATTCGAAATATCAAGGGAGAGTGGAGCCCAAGTTTTGCAAGTTGGCAATTGTACTATTGTACCATCCATGAACCTTCCAATTATCCTCTCCATTTTGATTATTCTTTTCAAGATAATTGTACATAAATCTAACCATTTTGAGCCATATACAAGGTATCTTGAAGAATATGCCATTTTTGAAAATGAGAGATGACCAAAATTGCCAACAAAAATCTTATCATATAATTTTTGGGAATATTCCTTGTATTATTTTTTTGAAATGCTTTCTTGAATTAATTTGAACTTGATTTTTTTACTACACATATAAAATATGCGCATAATTTGAAAAATGATTTTCTTTATTTATTTATTTTTGTTCAAAATAATACAATTTCATTAAATAAATTCCCAAAAATTAATTAATTGGATTTTCAGCTAGCAAAAATTTATTAAATTGAAATTGACCAAACAATGCCCCTTTTAAATGCCCCAAAATTCCTTAATTTCTCAAAAATGATTTTGAAAACCTTAGAATGCTTGGGTAAATACCCTAAACCCTTTCTCAAATAATGCATCACTCACAAAATTATTTATTTTTGCTGAAAATTAGGGTTTTGAAACTAGGCGGACAAAATTAGGGTATGATAGCTGCCCCTCTTTATTTGGATTTTAACAAGGAATATGAATTGGCCGAAACATATTCCGAGGCAAAATAGAAATAAAGAATTCAGAAATTATACCAATTTTGTCTACTTAGAGAAAACCAGAATTTTCTTTTTTTTTTCTTTTTTTTTGTTCCTTTTTGAAATATGATACAAATGCAATGAAAAGATTTTTTTTTCTTCTCTTTTTTTTTTGTTCCTTTTTGGAATCAATTGGTGCCAACCCTCAATAAGCCAGCGAAAGCAGTAAAGAAAACAGAAAAAAAGGGGTGCCGGCCCTCATTAAGCCGGCGAAGGAGGCTGCCTAAAGCCTTTTAACGAATCGCGAACGATCCGAGTTTGCACTTGGGCCTGGGGAGCACGTGGGCCCAAAGGGGTGGTCTTTCGAGCGACCGGGGGAGGGTACTATATCAAGTCTAGATCTCGATATTTCCCTAGGACTGCTCCATGTTTTAGGCCAACACAACTATCCTTTTCGACTGGACCTATTGAGGTCAGGGGGACTTACTCGCAGCTCGAATACGAAGTGAAGTCAATCTTCTGGGGGACACGTGGGTCCAAAGGGGATTTGAAAATCCAATTGGTTTTCTTCAGTTGGTCAATGCCGCCGCACCGATCCAGGGTACCTGCGTACGTTAGTTGATGCAAGGAATGGTGCATGAATGCAAGTTTTTTCTTACCTTAGTGGTGATCGAACGAACACGAGTTTCGTAGGATCGACCATCGGCGACTTGAGCTGTTACTAGCAGATAGCAACTTATTTGGATGCAGAAAAATTTAGAAAAGACATGGATATTCATGAAATGCTCCTTATTTTTTTTTCGATGAATGCACAAGAGGTTGATATGCAAATGTAATGCAAATGTATGTTATGCAAAGGCAGGTTATGCGAATGCACGTGATGCAATGAATGTTTTTAATTTTCTTTTAGCATAGGGACTTTAGGATTCTTGAGTGATCAATTCAAGCGTCCGATCGTGACGACTATGACTATTTATTAAGAATGCCTCTTTTTGTTTTGAAAACTGATTTGATGTTTGATGTGATGATGATAAATGCTATGGAATGTCTGTGTTCTTTTGCTTTTATTGTGATGAATGTGGATGATGCGAATGTAATGCTTTGAATAACATGAAATGCCTACATGCATGAGGAGGATGAATGATTGGAGTATTTAAACATTTTTGTAAACATTTTTATGATGATGAGACGCGAGACTTTGAATGCAAGGAATTGAGATGGCTATGGACCATTTTTTGGAAAAACTAGATTTGATTCAAACTCTGGTGTTCTCAAGGTTTTTATTAACATGCTCACTTATTTTCCTTTCCATTTCCATGATGACTGAACTTTAAACACCACATGATCAATTTGTATTCTCTCTCTCTGAAGCATTGACTAGTAAGTATGCATAAGAGTGCAGATGTAGACGAGTGAGTCAGTTAACTTGGGATTGGTTTAGGACAGTGAGTTGAGAGACTGCCCCGACAGGAATTTATGGATGTGAATGACTTTAGGGAGAACTCTGCTCATTTGAGCGGGAGTGAACAGTTATGGAAATGCCCCACTTTAGAATGACAATTTCAAATGGGTTCTTTGAGTGGGTTTGTGAAAGGGGATGAAGTTATGGTACTGGTTATGAACTGAGGGTGGTATATGAATGAGATGGACAATGAACAAACTTTCCCAAGACCAGGGTGGGTGGGTGGTGAAGAGAATGCCCCAACTTTTGGATCTGAGTTGTGTTCTCAGTTCAAATCTTTGGTTCTCTATGAATGTCTTGACTTTTGGCATGAAAGAAGCCTCACATGGTGATCACTAAACCTTGTTTTAATCTTTGGTGCAAATCTTTTCCTTTGGGCCTGAGACATGAGGACCATCTAGGGTAATAGCAATGCCAGAGCCGCGCATAAGTTTGCTTGCCATTTGAAGTGATTGTGCCCGCGTTTGTTTTTTTTCCAATTCATTTATTTGAGGGATCCCCTCTTTTCTGTGATTTTCAGAAATTTCGCAATGATTGTAATGCTTTTTGACTCATGCACAGGTTTCACAATTCAGTATCATCAATCATAAAAACATTTATTTTAAAACAAAGAGACAGAATAAGTGAAGATAAAAGACACGAAAAGCCAACACATGGAAGAAAAAGTTGAATTCTTATTGTTATGGAAACTGGACGTGCAGAAGGTCACGCCAATTGAAAGTACATTGAAAAATTTTTAAACTGGAAAAATACAAGAAAAAGGGGAAGCAGATCTTGTGTTTTTTCTTTTGAAGTAACGATGCCAATCGTCCATACTCATGACCTTGATCACCCCTTTATCCAAACTTTTGGGAGTGCTGATTGCCTTTTTCATTTCAAGTCCAAGTTTTCTGACCCTAATTTTTGCCTGGATCGCCCTTTGCGAGTTTTCAATCCACCGGGTCGCTCTGGTTTTGCCTAGGCCGCCCTTTGCGGGTTTTCAACCTAGCGAGCTGATTCTTACTTGGCTCATCTTTCTCTTTTTTCATTTATTTCTTTAGGCATACTCCTTTCTGACTGCATCTGAATTTACTGGAAACTGGGGTTTTCTTTTCTTGCATCCCATTTTGCGAGAATTAAAGGCCCCTCTGGAGAATAAGTTCTTCGTCTTCATGATACTGGGTTCATCTCCATGGGAATCCCTTTGGAGGTTCATGATCTTTTTGAGCATTGAGTCTTCTTTGAAATTGTTGAAGATGAGCTTTCTTCGGTTTGAGCTTTCTCTTATTCTTCTTCTAACATAAGACAAATGTACTTTGGTTTGATAACGCTCAATGAAAGTATTACTTCCATCATATGGGGTTTGCCCCTGTTAGAGTGTAAAACGAAGCCTGATTTCCATGAAGGTCATCATCGTCCTTGATATCCTTTGTTGATTGTCTCTAACTGCCCCATTTTTAGGGTGGCGTAGGGAGGGATCATGATGCTTGACCTGGAGTCTTCATACTGTCATTTGTGACTACCTTAGCTTGGAAAGCTGCGCAACAGACCGAACTTTGGTAATTACAGACTTTGTTATAATGGCAAGTGTCTTATGTCAGAAGGGTGATTTACACAAACTTGTTGATTCATTGCTCTTTATCATGGCGTCAATCCTCTCCTTTGCTCAAATTGATCATGTCACTTGATTCCTCATGAGGACGGACCACTTTGTTCTCTTATTCTTGCACAACAGCTTGATTGCAAATCTGATGGTGGAGTCTGAGGAATGACTGAGGGTTTGTGGAGGGCGGGATGACGAGGTCGAGGTAGTGTTTGCGGTTTTATGAAAGGAGAGATGTATAGGAATGATGAAGTGTTTGGAGGTTTATGGAAGAAAGGGTGGTCATACACAACAAGGTGTAGGAAGGTTCATTGAGACAAGGATCTCTTACGCTTTATGGCCAAATGTATCAGCTCACAACTTATATTTCTTTCGTCTCTTTTTCCCTTGTTTTTTCATTTTTGGGATTTTCATTTTTTGAATCTGTTCTTTTTTGTTTCATTTTTTCTGATTTTTTTCCTTTTTGCTTTTGAGTTGAGTGAGCTGATAAAAGTGATACACTATTTTTGGATATTTGAAGTGATCCTTGTCTGGGGTGATTGGAGAGATAATGGCAATGAAACCCCTGCAGCAGTTGGAGGATGCTTGATTGGGTTCTGGTATTAACTGGGGTGACAGGAGGTTCAGAGGAAGGAGCAAATGAGATGGGTTGATTTTGTAGAAGGGCCACTGGTAGTGAGGAAGGTGGCGATGGCAGGCATTTGGTTATGAAATTTTTTTTGTGATGGGGTACTTGTAATGGGAAATGGGAAAATTGGTTGATCTGAGGAAGGAAAAGGGTTTGGTCGCGAAAGAGGCTCACTTGTAACATTTGTTTGGTTTCCTCAGCATTGCTCCACTTTGTGCTTTGACTTCATTGCCCAACCTAGTTGTGGCATCATGAATTTCTACAGCCTTAGCCAATTCTTCACTTATTAACTCCGAAGAAACATCCCAGTTGTCTTCAGCCTCTCTCTCAGTTTGGTTAATCGGGTAATCAGAGTCACAATATGAACCATTGGCGTCGTTGTTTTCAAAGATTATTTTCATTTATTATTATTTTTGATCCGCGTTGGGAGGAATTGAAAAGCAAATAACAGACACATGACAAAATGAAAGAAAGAAATTTTATTGAGGAATTCAAAATAACATTTTATTGATGATGATACTAAAAGGAAACATGTGTGCCCTTATTGAAATATCCTAAGGCCTTGGGCAGAGCCAAAGGATTGCATTACAGAAAATTGTTTTGAGCTGAAAAACTACATGAAAATCAACAATCACTCATAAATGCTATGAAATGCATGACAAAGACACAAATGTTTTGATGATGCCGCTTTCACCACTTCAACCCTCTTCAACAACTGCTATCCTTGCTTAATAGTCCACAGACCCTGAGAAGTTGATCCTTCCCCCCTTCTCAAAAGTTAACTGCTTGGAATCAATGAAGCCCTGAACCAAACTTTTCAAAAGATAGCAATTTTCAGCAGAATGCCCAATTTCCCCAGCATGGAGCTCGCAAGTGGCTTCTGAATTGTACCCGCTTGGGAATGGAGGTTGAACTGATCTCATCTTGCGAGGAGTGATCCATCCATGACTGATTAGATAGCTGCATAGGTCGGCGTATGACACGGGGATGGGGTTGGATCAAACTTGGATGGAGAATGATGATAAGGGAAGGAAACTGACAGACTCAAACAAGAGAAACTGCACCTGGCATGCACGCCCACTAGAAGAATGCTTCGTAGAGAGTTAACATTGGTTAAAACATGATGGAAATTTTTTTTGATGAACTGTTTCAGTCTTTTATCATGGAATGGATGAGATGCAATGCCTTTTTTGAAGAAAATGCAAATGAACTGTTGATTTGAAAAACTGAGTGCCTTGGAACATCTTGAGTTTGCAAATAAGTAAGGGTAAACTTTTTCAACAGATTATTTTGCAAAAGCGTCTCGTCTCTCATCACAACTTTTTTATTTGGTTTATGCAATGTATGAATGAACAAATCATGATAAGCAAATGCATGAAAAATGACCACTTGAAAAGTGTAATTATTCTAAAGGAGATTTTTTTGTTTGTTTTTTATGCAAGATGAAATACGAAACTCCAATGCATTTTTGGATGATGCAAGATGCAAGAATGATATTTTTTCAAAAAGATTTTTATTCTTTAGAGGCACGGCAAGATCTGAAATACCAATGCCCCTTTTTGCGAAAATGATGACGTGAGGCAACCAATTGTCGTTACTTTGAGTAACTTGCATGAAACATTGAGTGGATCCTGACTCAATACTTCACGCAATATACTGAAATGCTTCGACATTTGGTTGACTCCACTTATTCACTTTATTTGAAAACAACTGCGCCTGATTGGGTCAAAGTGCCCCGATATCGTAGAGTATCATCTCAAATTTGTAGTGCACAAACAAATTTGAGATATTACCCTTCATCATTCAAAGATGCACTTCTACCCATGGAACGATTGCATAAGGAATTTCTCTTATTTCATTTCATTTTTTTTTGGAAAATGAATTAGAAAATAATTTTAAAAATGATTTGAAGATGCAAGTGATTTATTGAAATTTTTTTTTTTTTTTAGAAAAAGGTGCTTTATTTGGGGAAAAAGGTTTTTAAAAAAAGTGCTTTATTTGGGGAAAAAGGTTTTTAGAAAAAGGTGCTTGACGGGTATGACCCGCTCCTACGTATCCCCATTGTGATGAGGAATCAAAGCTACGTAGTTCTTCTTCGTCTTTTTTCTGAAATAATGCTTATGAGCTTAATGAAATGATGCATAAATGCTACATTGGCTCGACGCCCACATTATTTGATGAAGGTTTTTGTACATGATTATGGATGACTGAAATGCTTATGCTATGCAGATGATAATTGTTTTTTTCGTTTTCATTTTTCTTATGCAATGAAATGAAATGCATGATACTCGCAATTATTTTTAAAATGCACGAGAGACGTGATTTTTATTAAATGAAACTATATGCAAAATGAGAGGTTCACATATTTATATGCAAGGGAAAATAACAATGCACGAGAGATGTTTCTAAAAAATGTTTTTTTTTATATGCGAGAAAGTGCATGATACTCGCAATTTTTAATGCATGAAAAATCATGATCTTCACTGGATGAAGATGTATGCAAAAGGAAATGAGTAAAAAATTATTTACAATG
This sequence comes from Astragalus glycyphyllos, assembly GCA_963573325.1. Taxonomy (NCBI): domain Eukaryota; kingdom Viridiplantae; phylum Streptophyta; class Magnoliopsida; order Fabales; family Fabaceae; genus Astragalus; species Astragalus glycyphyllos. Next base: position 17,105,326 of record OY754313.1, on the reverse strand, counting down.
CAAAGGCTTTCAAAAGCCGGAAATTCACACATTTTTTTTTGATAATTTTTTTTTCGGTTTATTTGCAAAAATATTTTATTTAGCATGGATGCAGGGGTATGAAGCTCCTTTGTGTCCTACCAAGGTTTCTTAGAGACAGGATCTATGGCTATTTCTACGGGTACACACTTCAAGGTTAGCACTAAAAGAAGGACCCTAAATAAGGCTCCTAGAGCCAACGACCTCACTGAGACCACCGATCACAGGGCCGTACGTCCAAGTGATGGTATCATCAAACAAAGCCAAACTCTAGGTGAAGTCTTCGCAACCACCCAACAAGATGTACGTCCAGTGAGCAGCCACTAATGACTTCGTTCTAGCCTAAGATATGCTCTAGCCCGGGTATAGGGCTGTCTCACCAAGAAATATAAGGGTAAAAAGAGTGCAACGTGTGTGTAGGAGCACAACGACAAACATACCCCCCCACCTGCAAAGAAAATCCAGAAACAGTCCATACAAAGAGTCGTCTACCCTAGGGTTTTGCAAGCATATATCATTTCAATACAAAAAAGTAAACTAACCTAGGGTTCCAACAACAATCATATGCACTGCTTACCTCAAGTGTGTGAAAATTTGTGAAGCCGCCATCAACATTTTTTATTTAGGGACCAAAACATTGAAAAAGGGTCCTTTTTTAAGGCGGGTGGTCCTTTGAGAACTAGAGATGTAGGTTCGGGGGTCGGTTAGGTGTGGGGAAGGTATTAGCATCCCACACCTCCTTTCTACCGAAAGGGAACCTTTAACTTGATGTGCGGTTTTGACAGAGTTGATTTGAAACAATTCGTTCTACTTCTTTTTTTATTTGAGAAAATGTTTTTGAAAAAGGGGGAAAAGAAGAATCTTTTTATTATTTTTTAAAAGTGTGCTTGACGGGATGTGACCCGCTCCTACGTATCTCCCGGTGCGATGGAGAATTCAAAGCTTACGTAGTTCTCTTGGTGGAGAAACTTTGTGTTGGTGTTTTTTATTGTAGGGGTTTTCGGTCCTAGACTGTACAGTCCACTAGACCTAGAACAAAGACAACCCCGCCTGTACAGACGACGTGCCCCCTACTTATTGAAAATGTTTTTTTGATTAAGGAAGAAAAAGATTTGTTATGAGGTTGGTTGCTTTTATTTAGCAAGTATCTTAGGCTCGCCCGAACTGTACAGCTCGCTAACCCTAAGACGCTAACCAATACCGGATGTACATCCGACTCGATTCCTTGCTCATTTTTGAAATAGGGTTCAAGTTGTTAATTACTTGTTTTAATTCTCATAAGTATCCCAAGATGTTTGAGCTGTACAGCTCCGATCTTAGGACGCTAGACAACACCGGCCGTACGTCCGACTTGCCTCCTTATGAGTTTTCAAAAAGGTTTATTGTTGATCTTAGAAAGAATTTGATTGTCTTATGAAAACAATTTAAGAAAAGATTGAGTTTGGAAAAAGCTTTAGAAAATGATTGATTTGAAGAAAGGAGAAGGGAGTTTGAGGGTGACATTGGTCACAAAAGGTTTGTTGGGATGGCGTGGCATACAAAAGGAAAAGAAAGTAGAACATTCAATCAATTTCCAAGTCAAGAACCAAAGTGCAACATTTAACCAATTGCAAGCAAAGCAATCAACAATGTAAGCATAAGCATAAACATTACCAATTACAACATTTGAGCACAAGAATGACACTTAGTCATCTAACATTTAATGGCCATGAACATGCAAGATCAACATTAACCAAATAGATTGCAAGAATAGGCACACAAATAGATAATGCAAAAGTTTAATTCAAATAGGCATCAACACAAGATAAAAACACAAGGTTGAATCCCTTTTGGTAATCCTTGACATTTGAGACAATGCACAAAGGCATAAGTGTCTAGTCCTTTTACCAAATCATCAACATTAAAGCATAACATTGACCTAGAAAGAACATCACATTTGCAAGACCAAAAGTGACCAAAAGAGGGCATTAACAAGTCATTTTTGTAACCAAAATTGATTAATCAAGTTAGAAAACTAGCATTTGCATTTTCAAGCAAGAATTGCACAAAGAAAATTGAATCATCTTAGGCAATCCTCATCACTTAAAGTGAAGTGCCTAAGGCACAAGTGTGAGTCCTCTTGCCAATCATCAACATATAACAATTTGCAAGCAAGATACAATCAATTAACATCAAAATAACTTGAGAAAACGTTTTTGATCACAATTGCAAACCCATTTCACAAGAGAATTAACAAACCCTAATTCTAATCATGATTTGCGACACCAACATAGAGCTAAAACCTCATTTTATTCTTTGAAAGCAACAAAATCATGCAAGCAAATGACATAGATCAAGCTTTTTGGCAAGGATTCACATGATTAAGCAAAGGAATGCACTAAAATCACACAAACCCTAATTTTTCTACAATATGCGAAATGAAACATAATCCCAAATCACAATTTTATTCATGAAAATGCAAGCACAAAATGAAAATAGCACAAACACACAATTTATTTCAAGAGAGAGATGCATTTCAAGCATCCAAACCTCCCAAAGTGTATGTCAAAATGCTTGAAACACATCTCTCATTCAACAACAACAATTATATCAACATTTCAACAAAAAAATAGAGCACTAAAATGCAAAGAAATGCTTGATATGCAAAAATAGATTGATGATCTACATTTTTTATGCTAAAATTTTGATGACGTTAAGATTGAGAGTATACCTCAACTCCAAGCTAGAATAGCAAAAGAAATAAGGTGAATGAACACTAAACCACTTGAATCAACCCTCTAATCTTCAATCTTGAGCTTGATTCTTGAGATTTGAAGATGGATCTTTGAAGAGAATGCAAGGATGATGAAGGATTTAGGACTAGAATGTTGATTTGAAGTAAAAAAGTGAAGAAATGAGGTGAGGGAATGAGGAGGTGTATTCGGCCAAGAAGGGAGAAGAGGAGAGGCTAGGTTTTTGAGTGTGAATTGTGAGCCAAAACCTTGTGAGAGGTGAGGATATGAGGGTATATATAATGTGCAATTAGGTTTAGGGGCATTTAGGTCATTGTGTACCTCATCTCATTCTAGGATTGCATTTTAATTTTGAATCAAGGGTGAGGATTGAAACACACTTTGATGAGGGGCAAAAAAATGCAATATGAGAGGGAAAAGAAGAGGGGGGTATTCGAAATATCAAGGGAGAGTGGAGCCCAAGTTTTGCAAGTTGGCAATTGTACTATTGTACCATCCATGAACCTTCCAATTATCCTCTCCATTTTGATTATTCTTTTCAAGATAATTGTACATAAATCTAACCATTTTGAGCCATATACAAGGTATCTTGAAGAATATGCCATTTTTGAAAATGAGAGATGACCAAAATTGCCAACAAAAATCTTATCATATAATTTTTGGGAATATTCCTTGTACTATTTTTTTGAAATGCTTTCTTGAATTAATTTGAACTTGATTTTTTTACTACACATATAAAATATGCGCATAATTTGAAAAATGATTTTCTTTATTTATTTATTTTTGTTCAAAATAATACAATTTCATTAAATAAATTCCCAAAAATTAATTAATTGGATTTTCAGCTAGCAAAAATATATTAAATTGAAATTGACCAAACAATGCCCCTTTTAAATGCCCAAAAATTCCTTAATTTCTCAAAAATGATTTTGAAAACCTTAGAATGCTTGGGTAAATACCCTAAACCCTTTCTCAAATAATGCATCACTCACAAAATTATTTATTTTTGCTGAAAATTAGGGTTTTGAAACTAGGCGGACAAAATTAGGGTATGACAGTCATAACCATGGTTCGCCCGCTCTGCGGGCAATCCCATCAAGAGGGCACTGTTCGCCCCCACGAAGGCAGTTGGTCCATCGATCTCCACCCCGAAGAAGGGGACGAGGAGGAGAACTTACACCACCAAGGACAACTCCGTCCACTTTACACTACACGTATTGGCCTGAAGAATCTTCCCATCGGGAGTCTTTTTATGGTTCATCTAGTTCACCCACTCGGTCGCGTAGCCGATCAAACGAACGGTACGACCAATACCATTCGAAGAAATACACAGAAGAAGAGCGACACGGTCATCAGGGGCGGTACCTAGAGGACCGTCCACAGCGCAAAGGAAGAGATGATATGCGCTTGAGGCCGTTCACAAGGGACATAGATGAATACCGCATTCCCCGTTCTCTAGAGAAACCACCCTCTGACCTCAAGATGTACAATGGGGTGAAAGACCCAGACGCTCACCTGAAATATTTTGATCTAATGATGAGGTATAGGGGAGCGTCTGTCCGGTGAAATGCAAAATCTTTCCCCTAACGCTAGAAGGGTCAGCATTGGAATGGTTCAAAGAATTAAGACCTAACACTATCTCCTCCTGGGAGCAAATGGCCAGAGTATTCGCTTCTTACTTCATGACCTCGAGAGTTACGCCAAAATACCAAGATGTTTTGATCACTATCAGGCAAAGACATGATGAGTCCTTGCGTAGCTACGTGAAACGATTCAATCGAAAGGTCGATCAAGTCCGAAACCTGGATGATAACCAACGATTGTGGTTTTTAAAAACGGGACTCCTTAGGGGAAGTCGGTTTGAGGTTGAGGTCGGGCTACACTTGCCAAGGGATTTGGAGACGTTTCTCCGCAGGTCACAAACGTTTATGAATTATGAGGAAAGAACGATGGCCATTGAGGAAAGAATGAATCAGACACCACGTGGAGAGCGCGATCAGAGAGCAAGGGAAGATTATGGCAGACTACCCAAGGACCAGAAGGTCAGGAGCTTTGCAGAGCGCACCAAATTGAACACCTCGTATGCGAACATACTAGCAGAATGTGCGAACAAAGAGTTTAGGGACATCAAAGCACCAGAACCTCTCGTCCTCAAAGAGGGGCAACGCCCGTCCAAAAAGTACTGCCGATACCACAAAAGTAACTGGCATGAAACTAACAATTGCATGGCCCTCAAAGATGATGTAGAAGCATTGATCAGGAGGGGAAAGCTGACCCAATACGTGAAGAAGAATCAAGCTGATGAGCGAGAAGATAGACAAGCTGGTTGATCACCCAGAAAAAGGAAAGCACAGCCTAATGAGGTAGCCAAGATAATAGAAGAGGACGAGGACGATGATATCCTGGATACCAGAGAGTCAAAAGGGAGGCCAGTCGCTATGGTAATCACAGGGGGGATTCCAACTGACACCTCAACGAACAAATCAATGAAGAGAAGAAGGGATGAGATTATGAGTGTTGCCTCTACGTCCATTCCAAGACCCCCCTCCAAGAGACCACCCATATCCTTCGGGGACGAGGATCTCATCGATGGAACACCTAATTATGAGATACCACTCGTTGTGGTCGCTGTGATGGCAAACATGGAGGTCAGAAGAATACTGATAGACCAAGGAAGCTCAGCAGACATAATCTTTGAAGACCTTTTGGACGTGCTTAAAATATCAAAAGACAATTTGAGACCATACAGAGGCACTGTCTTGACAGGGTTCAATGGAGCATCGACAGCACCAGTAGGACGAATTGAATTAATGGTCACCTTTGAAGATGACACAGCAGAGGAACCCCTCTATAGGACGATCGGGACAGATTTCATAGTACTTCCCTGCAAGTCCATTTATCAATGCATCATTGGTCGACCAACGTTGGCTCGATTAGAAGCCGTGCCATCCACTGTCCACTTGAATATGAAATTCTATACGACGGCTGGGGTGGTCGCCACCATCCCAGCTGACCTGCTATCAGCAAAACAAGTCTTCCTCTTGAGTTTGAAAGACAAAGAAAAAAAGGTCAGGAAAGAGATAGAAGAGGCAATGAAAGGTGGCGAGCATGTGAATGTGGCAGATCTAGATGCTCGCTACGACCCAGACAATGAGGAGGAGGAAGGAGACGATCTCCTGACTAGAGAGCTTAAAAAGAGAATCAAACGGCCTGAAACAGATGGAGGGTTCATCCAGGTCCAACTGGGGAGCGACTGACGAGTGCCGAACTCACCAAAATTAATAAAACCGAGCTAAAGACCCTATTTGTAGCAAGAGTGCTAACCCGAATCGTTTCCCAATTGACCAACTCAGAAACTCAATCAAATTAAGTAAGAAAACTAAAAGTTTGAGGGAGGGTTTAGGCGAGTAACAAAAATATAAAGAAAACAGTGTAAAATTATATCAAAAACAGTTACGTAAGAACAACAAATCCTAGGGAATTGACGAATTTTGGGTTTAACTTATCATAAATCACAAAAGAACCTCCAATATTAATTTTGTTCTTGATTAGTAATTCCACCTAGAAGCCTAAATGAAATTAATGAATTCACTACTAGAAAAGCATCTAGCAAAGGATTAACCAAGGTAAATGAATTAAGCATCCATCAAAACCAAGATTAAACATGAAAACCAAAATTCAATCAAGATAAACATTACATCAAACACCTTCAATGCAACATTCATATTCTGCCTCTTCTCCTTAGAAAGAGATTGATGAAGCCATCAACACACAACTTCAAGATTTAAATTAGTCTAAGCAAACTAAAGTAGAATCAAGAATCCAAAGGAGAAGAATAAACACTACATTAACATAGGATTTAACAATACAACTTAGATTTAAAAAACCCAAGGATTGATTACAAGTTTAGCTCTCCATTGAGAAAAGATAACTCATAATTTTTAGCTTTCCAATGATATATGATTCATAATTTTTAGACATCTACATAAAACGATATGGGCAAAATTCAGAAACAGTGTTAAGATGCTAATAAAGCTGAAAAATTCAATAAGGCCCAAAATAAACCCAAACTTAAGAAATGCATTATATGCTCATCAATTAGGCAAAAATTGTGTTAACACACTATGTATAAGAGTTGTTTAGATTGAAAAGTATGTGTTCATCAGCGACCCAGAGAAAACGGTCAAGATAGGGAGCGACCTCCCTCCGAAAATTCAAGACCAGCTCGTTCAATGCTTAAAGGAGCATGCGGACTTGTTCGCTTGGAACGCTGCTGACATGCCTGGTATCCCACCTGAAGTGTCACCACTTAGCAGTAGATCCTGGGGCAAAATGAGTCGTACAACGAAGAAGGATCCAAAAGAAAGAAAAGGCACGGGCAGCAACCAAAGTTGTAGAAGACTTACTTGAAGCAGGTTTTATTATAGAGATAAAGTATACCACTTGGTTATCCAACATAGTCTTGGTTAAAAAGGCGAACGACAAGTGGAGGATGTGCGTGGATTACATTGACCTCAATCGAGCATGTCCAAAAGATGCATTCCCGGTACCAAGTGTTGATCGTTTGGTCGATAGTGCCAGCGGGTACAGAATTCTATCGTTCTTGGACGCTTATTCTGGGTACAATCAGATTGCAATGCATCCACCTGATTAGGAAAAAACGGCCTTTATGACTGACAAGGGAAATTTTTGCTACCGAGTCACATCTGTGGAGCACCCGCAAACAAACGGGTAGGCAGAGGCTGCAAACTGTGTCATCCTGCGCGGTCTGAAAAGAAGGCTAGATGAAGCAAAGGGAAAGTGGGTAGAAGAACTTCCCTCAGTTTTATGGACATACAAAACGACTCCTCATTCCACCACAGGAGAATCGCCCTTTAGAATGGTCTATGGGACGGACGCCCTAATCCCTGTAGAAATTGGGGAACTGAATTGGAGAACGACCAATCCTAAACAACCGCTCGAGAACGAGCAGGCCACTAGAGAAGAGTTAGACCTGGTAGAAGAACTCTGAAGCAAGACTTCCCTAAGGGAGGCATTGATCAAACAGGCTCGGCAACAAGGCACAATGCCCACTACAAGAAAACCCCGTATTTCCGGCGGATTTTTTCCGTCGGTGCATCACCGACGGATTTTTGGCATTACCAGCGGATTTTTTCTGCCGGAAAATTTCCGCCGGAAAAATGGTATTACCGGCGGATTTTTATTTCGTTCGTACATTCCCGACGGATTTTAAAAAAAAAAACTTTTTTTACACAAATCCGCCGGTAATGTTAAAAAATCCGCCGGAAATGTTACCGGTGGATTTTTAAACATTATCGGCGGATTTTTTAAAAAAAACAAAATAATTTGTGTTTAAAAAATCCGCTTGAACATTTTGTAGGGAAAAAAATCCGCCGGAAAATTTTGTAGGGATTTTCTGGCGAATTTTTTGAAGTTTCCGGCGGATTTTTTTTAAAAAAAAATTAAAAAAAATCTGCGAAAAATTCAAAAATCTGCCGAAAAAATTTAGAGAGAAAAAAATCTGCCGGAAAAAATTGGAGGGAAAAAAATCCGTCTATAAATATAATTTTCAACTACACTCCCCTCATTCTCTCATTTAACTCTTTCTTTCCTTCCCATTCTCTTCTACATTTTCTCTATATTATCTTTCTTCTTCTTTCTCATACTCTCTAATTTCCAAAAATTTCTCTACATATCTCTCTTCTATAATTCTCCTTTCTTCTTCATTCTTATTCATTCTCACATCTTTATTCTTATTTCTTCTTCATTCTCACTCCTTCATTCTTATTTCTTCATACTTCCTCATTCTTATTGTCTCCTATCTTATTTCTTCTCATATTCTCTTTTATTCCTTCCTACTTCAACATTACCGTTCAATATTTTACTTCAAATTTGTTTTTTATTACTTTTTATTAAAATACATATATTTAAAATCCGCCGGAAACGACCATTCTCGGCGGAAAAATCCGTCGGAAATTTCAGGCCGATTTTCCGGCGGATTTTCGTTCGGTAATTTCCAGCTGATTTTTCAGCGACTAAAACCCGCCGGAAATTACCGGCGGAAAATCCGCCGGAAACCGTTTTCTACCACGGTTTTACCGGCGGATAAAATCCGCCGAAAAGTCCAAATTTCTGGTGGATTTTGGTTGTCGGAAAAACCAGTTTTTCATGTAGTGGCCAAGGTCGTCTCAAGGGTCTTTGAAGTAGGACAGCTCGTTCTAAGGAGAGCAGACATTGGCCAAAGGAACGCTGGTCAGGGCAAGCTCGCCCCCAATTGGGAAGGCCCCTACAGAGTAGTCGCAAGAACGGGCAAAGGTGCTTATATCCTCCAGACCATGAGTGGAGGAATGATCTCAAACACTTGGAATGTTATGAATCTTAGGAGATACTTCACCTAAGTGAATATCTTGTAATTATGAAAGAATGTCATGTTACACTCAAATGATCAATGAAAAACAGAACAGGCAGGACACTCTTTTTCCCTACAGGGTTTTTTTATTGAGGCCCGCTTGTCCATCAATAAAATGGCGAGGAATTTCTTATACTTATGTGCTCGCTTGTCCATCAATAAAATGAGGGAGTTAAATTCAAACTGAGTTTGATAAACTGCTGAAAAGGGGCACACCCACTTAAAAGCATTTAAGGATAAAGAACGAAGCGACAAAAGATTGACGGTCGCACCCCTATTAACGAGCTAAATCTAAAGTAGAAACTTAGAAAGCTGTTTATGGGCGATCACGGGAGTTTGGCCCTGAGGCCCGACCAAAGAGAATTTACGATCAAACGAAATAACTTAGCAAAATTGAGTAAGAAAAATAAATAAGCGACTGAAAAGGAAACATGCAAGGTTACGCATTAAAAGTTTCCCGGAGAAGGCCGGGCTCCATTAAAGTGATCATTACAAAAGAAGGGTGACCACGAGGCCGCCCAAAATGTAAAGAGCATAAAAAGAAACAAAGACTACATTAAAGGCAATGACTCAGGACGCTTGTAGACGACCACCTCTTCCTTCACCACATTCCCCTCCTCATCTTCTTCTTCTGGTAGAACGATCTGCCCGTCCTTCAAGAAGTTATCGTTGCTCACAATTTCGCGATTGATCTGAAGGGAAGGGAAACAGTATTGAACCTGGGCAACGACCTCATCAAAGCGCTCCTTTGCAATTGCAAGAGTGGACAACTCTAAAGCCTCCAGCTCGCTCATAGCTTTGTTACGTTCAGATTCCAAATTCTTGAAGTCCTTTTTCAGATCGTTGACTTGTCCCTCCAATCCCTCCACCTTCGACGACAGCTCGATCCCTTTGGTCGTTTCAGCAGTCAGTTTAGTCCTGCATCAACCTTGGCATTCAACACAGCATCCCGTTCAGTTGTGACCGTGTTGAGAGCCTCTTTGGTTGGTTGGAGGGCGGTCTCAACATCCTTGAGTTTTTTCTTTGTGGCCTCCAATTCTTCCCGCAGCTCTGTGATGCGATCAAGAGCACAAAGATATTTATCAGTCTTATCTATGAGGTCGCCCTCCAACCATTAATTCCGATGGACGAGACGCATACCTGCTTGACGTTCGACCTCCTCTTCCTTGTAGCGAGCAAGTTTAGAAGAGGCCGGCTTGGCGACATCAGACATAAAAAGAAGTGGATCTTCACGGAAGCAATCAAAGTCTGCTTCATTGAGATCGTCCAGATTGAGGGACGACCTCCTCTGAGTTTCTTTGCTTCGCTTTAGAATGGGAGGATTCTAATCGATCTCGACTTCGCTGGTCCCCACAGTGTGTTGGCTTTGGTTTCTTTTCTTTGAGGATGAGCTAGTCCCCCTATCAACAATAGAAAGATTCTCCTCGCCCTCCAGATCAATAGTACGGGAAGGAGAAGCAGCAACAGTGACACATTTCCCTCTCTTCGCCTTTTGGTAGAATGCTTTAAAACCAATGCCTGACATTTCAGCTGCAAAGAAAAAGGAAACAGGAAACGATCAGAAACAGAAAGAGAAGAGAAAAAATGGTCAAATAAGTAAACAAACAACTAATCACACCAAGTTTCGCATGGGCTATGTTATTTGCACGAGCAAAATGGTTGCAGGGAAACCGTTCCTCAGGCAACCAGCTCGCCTGGTTTTCTAAGATTCGAACGCTCTCCAGGTCGTACTCTCCCAGTGACCTCCTGGTTCTGTAATCAATGGTGGATCGATTATGGTGGAAATTTGTCCAAGCAAGAGGAAATTTCATTGTAGCAATCCCACCTGGGTTGTTCGAAGACCAGACCATCTCGCGAGCACGGTCACAAGCTGGAACGACCCAAATAAACCCATGCCTCCAAGGCTTAGAAGATTCACAATAGGGCTTAAACAGTTTTGGGGCGTTCTGACGGGTCTTCAATGATACCTGCTCCCATCGCCGTGGCTCACTCTTCAACTCGGCCGTTCGGCTAACCTCAAATAAAGTAAAGAAGAGGGGGCAGTTGATATCCCGGTCAATCACAGCCATCAACGTCTCGAACGACTTGATGGTTGCCCACACATTGAAATGCAAATGTGAAGGGGGGACCCCCAAGTATCTTAGTATCCGCCTTTGGAAATATGTAAATGGGGGGCGTATTCTTATGTCCCTGAGGGTGTTGGTGAACATGATAAACTTTAAGGTAGAAGGGATGGTGGCCGCGTGTTCTCCCTCGGGGACACCTTCTACTTTCCATTCTTGCTCGCCATAACCGATCAGCTGCTCGAACCATTTTAACACCTCGTCCCCAGGCGGAAAACAGAGGATTGGCCAAGAATGGCGGACAGACCCATGATCGATCTTCTGAAATTTTTCCCCGCCAATCCTGTTCCTCGGGAAGCACCTCATTGGTGGGAATGGGTGGAGAATTGGGAAGCGCATTTCCCACGCTTTCTCCTGGCAAAGAGGCTCGTGAAGAGTCATGGGATGTGTTGGAATGACCAGAAGAGGATGACGTTGATAGATCAATTGAAGAAGAGAGGTGTTCGGATGAAGGAGTTTCGCTCATCTTGACGTTATCAGGACGAGCTGCACACTCAGCAAGACGAGCAGTAGGGGCACCAGATATTCTGGCCGTCTTTTTTGTTCGCGCCAGCACCCTACCCTGCAAGGAGAGGGAAAGTCAAGATCACCCAAATCGATGATTCGCAGAAGGGGGCGACAAGGTCGACCCCGAACCTTACACCCTCTCCTTGCCCCAAAGAAACTAAAAATAAAAAGGGAATAAAGGATATTGAGGACGATCAAAAATTCATACCTGGAGTGGGAGAGAAGTTCGGGCTCAACGTGGTGTACTCCTTGATAAACAGGATCAAGCGAGCAGAGGTCACAAACCGCCGAAGAGGAAATTGGTACACCAGAGAGCACCTCGCCAGAGTCACACTAAATTCTTGTCGCTTTCAGAGGAGAATTTGCTCGCTTTCAGAGAACAAGAAAGCAAAGAGTAGAAACCACTGAAAAGGGCAACGTATATAGGGAATTCAAGCCAGGCAAACGAAGCGACGTGACCTTTCGCTTGCACGCGTCCTGTAAGACGAACCATCATCATGTCAGCGCCGTCCTTTCGAATCCCAAAGCATCATTAATGACCTCTTGGGGAACGTGAAACGTCACTTCATGGGAGTGCCACCTGCCTTACGGACAGAACATGACCAGTCACACGCTCAATCTCAACTCGGATGCTCAGACGACCGACCACGTGCCCCTCGAAAACGAGTAGGAGAAACATTCAGATAAATCAGCATTATCAAGCCCGCGCCCGTCCCAAGGACGGCCTTGGCTTGGGGGAAATAGTTCTGGAGTGGGCCGAGGCCCAATCCATTGATCATTTAGTAGATCAGCCTATTTACTGGGGTCAGAAGAGCAAGAACCAAGATCAACGGTCCTGATCGGTCCATACAGTGAGCTGATGGTCACCCGCAATCCACTAACACTATATAAGGCGTTATTGCGTCAGTTGTCAAGTACACACTATTCACTAGCATCGTTACTCTGCTCGTCCTACCCTGACATGGGCGTTGGAGTGTCATTGCAGGTACCCCCCCCCCCCCCCCCCCCCCTCTTTTTATTGACGTTGGGGCGCGACCAGCAGAGCAATCAGACAAGACCTGATACCCTGATCGTTCTTCAGCACACGACCTAAGGTACAGATAAGATATAAAACTAGATGATGAGGATCAAGCACGGTTGTCAATTCGTTCTTTTAATAGTTCTTATAATATATTAAGAGATACTTTGATTAATGGGAGGGAAGTTCAAGAAGCTCTCATGTCCAAAGAATTGTCCAAGAAATCAAAAAACAATGAGAATAAAATTGGTGAAAGTTTACGGGTCACACAGGAAGCGAAAAAAACGTTGAGACAAATATAAAACTATTTTTAAATAATTTTTGGAAATTATTAAGACTGAAATGAGAGTAAAACGAAACAAAAAGGGTGACCGAAAGACGTCTCACCGGAACAACTGGTCACAAGGGGTCCGATGTCAAATTTGCCAAAACGAAAGAAGGACTAGTAGGTTACCATAAATAATATATCACAATAAATATCACACAATAATTATCACAAAAATAATTAATAGGTTAATAATTAATAAATAAAATGTATGACAAATATATGTACACAGACACAAAATATATTAATTCAAAAATTGGGGTGTTACATAAGATGCTGCTGAGGATTGAGGAAAGAATGCTGCAAGTTGAATTAGAAGAGAACATATGATGCAAAACTGAGAAAAGAAAAAGAAGATGGAGAAGAACCTCAACATAATTGTCCAATAATCTAGCGCGAAGGAATTGATGACAAAGCTACCAATGATGAAGACGAATTGAAATGTTAACCCTGCGAAAATTCACACAGAAAAATCAAACAAAAGGGAAATCATTAAATCTGAATCGCCATCAAATGAACAATATATAGGGTTTAATTGATATACAGTGTTACTATAAACTTTTTTACACCATCAACTAATAAATGTGGATGGTAAATTTAACTTTTTATGAAGTCTCGTTTTTTTAATTGATAGATAGTGTAAAACACTTATAGACCTATTTGTAAATAAATTAAATTCTAAATTAAATCCATATATATATATAAACTAGATCATTACCCGTGCGATGCACGGGGCAACGTTGCATGCCATGTGCATGACTAATATGGTTTAAAATTTGACATTATATAGTTTTCCTTGAAGCATCATGTAGCAAATGCTTATATATACGCACATGAGCTGACGTCCATAATCTTGGAGGAGCTTCTGATTGTGCTGTAGTGTGTTCAAAAAAATGAGATTTTTTCAATGAACAATGACATGGGAACTAATTTTGAAAAACAGACACAGTTCATATATGAAAAAAATTAGGCCACACATTTTGAGGGATGCATAAAATTGAAGTAAAGGCATAGGCAATTTGAAACACATGTTTGAAATTAAAAGGTAAACACTCAGTTTGATCACACCGACAATGTAAAGATGGCAATGGGGCGAGGTAAGGCGGGGAGTACTCCCCACTCCCCGTCCCATCACTCCAAAGTGTTCTCTTTTCCGTCCCTGCCCCTGATCTCTGTCATTTAGAGTTTTACTCCCCACACCTGTCCCCACTGGGGTGTGGTCGTTATCCCTATTCCACAGACTTTTCCTTGTGGCTCACGATTCCCAATATGGGAAAGTTTTTCCTCCCCCGCCTCTATCCCCAGAGGGGCATGGTAGGTCGCGTCCCGTCCCCCAAACTTTTCTACGCCCGCAATCCCTGTCTTGAGAAGTTTTTTTCAATGCTCTTGTCTGCACGGGGTCATGGTCCTCTTCCCTGTATCCGAAATGACCTCAAAAGATTTTTCTCCTTCGTCCAGGCAATATGGGGAAAATTTCCCGCCCATGGTCCTTCCTGAGGGACACAAATTGTTAGCAAGTGTACTAATATTACATGATACTATGACTTTTCAATATCCAGTGCATAGCATGATGGACAATTATATTCTCCGACCAATCCACTTTACAACGACCCTTGAATGGGCATAATATGGGGCATACCACTTCCTTCCCAATAAGCATAATTTATTGTGTATACAATTATATCCTTAGCAGTGCATGCAGTTCATAACAACTATATGCAACAAACTCTAGATGATATCAAAGAGAGTCTATCGAGGAACAAAACTATTTCAATATTGTGTAGATAAGCAATATGCTCCGAGCGCTTGTTGAACGCGGAACCAAACACTCACTAAATGATACAACTATAAAATGAATGCTCATGCTTATATGCCTTTTTCAACAATCAAAAAATCGTGAACATAAGTCATCTGCAAAAATTTGTGAAATAATAAATATTGTTTTCATCAAGTCTTAAATTTAATGATTATTATACAAAAAACTATTGATGATCACTTAATAACAACTTCAAAACTTTAATAAATCCCTACAACATTCTAAAATAGACAAAGGTTGACAAATAATTATGTATGGGACAATCACCTGAACACCCCACGACCATTATCGTGGGTGGGCTTGGGGACTTGATGCCAATAACTCACATAGAGGTATAGGAGAATATGCCTTTAGAAAGAAGGAGTTGGGGATCAAAATCCAACCTTCACATAGATAAAACATGATATGCTATCAACCATTATTTTTCCAATAAAAACATAAAAGTTAGGCCATCCAGGATTAATACTTGCAGTGCCAGTTGTTAAAGACCGCTCTTGAAATAAAAGGTAAAACTTATTTGTTATCGCTTTTAAAATATTTAATTTTTAATACCAACAAAAGCAAAAGAAACCAGAAAGACTTATCTCTGCGTAGTTGAAGGTGTCATAGGCTTTATCTCTTTTAAAGTTTTACTAACATTGTGGGGGAAGAGCTACCGAAAATGAAAATCAAAATTCTCTTTTAGCTTGAATAACATAAAAATAAACAAACAAACTACCTCTTCCACGGACCCTTGTGGTGAACTTCACTTCTACCCCCTTTCCAGCGCCTCAACCTACCCAGCAACTAAACAAATTATCGCATACCATGCTTTGAAACATGCAAGAACAAATAAAAAGATGACCATAAAAAGCATAAATCAATAAAATAGGAGGAAAGAAAGGAACATGACAGAGAAAAGAATGTAAGGAGCCTGAAACCCGGAAGATGAAATGATTACAAATGTGGGGAAAAGATGAGTTTCTATGAAAGATGAAAGGAAATGAGGTTGTAGGTTTTTTATGGAAGAAATGAGTAAATGAATTGAGAAATTAATAGAAAGGCCTAGGTATACAAATGGACACATAGATCAAAAAAATTAATAATTACCTATGTGCCTAGTTTCGAGGCATAGAAAATAAACCATTGACTATGTAGCTCTTGTTTCATTTTTTGGTCATCAAAATCCCCTAAGGTGTGACTTCTCGTTCACAATGTATAGTTATTGTGTGGTGGGTGACTTTTCATTTACGATGCATAGTTATAGTTATTGCTAATGAGTGACTTCTCCACACACCATGGCTAAGTGTGTATATAAATAGTCCTTTTTATCTTCCCCATGCGCATATATTCATTGAACCATTCAAATTTCTCATCTTTTAATGATGAACTTCGATAATAATGGAATGTACATAAATAGTCCTCTTTTTTCAATGTGTTTATTTTGTTGGATAAGAGTTTAATTAATGTTCACTGAAAATTGGTGCGTAAATAATGAATGTGTGTGTTGGAAATAAGATTGGCTATACATGCTCTAATTGCAAGTGAGACAGACAATTATTATCAACGTTTTAATTTACCATAATACCCTCCATTTTGGCTGACTTTTTCCCGCCCAAATGTCCTCTATTTTGTCTTACTCATATCCTACTTTTATTTGTATCCTACTTTTATCTTTTAAAGATATATACGTTTTAATTTACCATAATACCCTCCTTTTTGGCGGACTTTTTCCCGCCCATATGTCCTCCACTTTTGTCTTAATTGTATCAAACAAAAGGGAAATCATAAAATCTGAATCGCCATCAAATGCACAATATATATGGTTTAATTGATATACAGTGTTACTATAAAATTTTTTACACCATCAACTAATAAATGTCCATGGTAAATTCAACTTTTTATGAAGTGTCGTTTTTTTAATTGATGGATAGTGTAAAACACTTATAGACCTATTGTTGGAATGAAAATCTCTTTCCATGTTTTGATGATACTAACTTAGTAAGACATTAAGTTTTCTTGTTAATGTTTATCTAACAAGTTTATTTAATATGTGAAGAACAAGCCTCAAAGATAGAAAAATGTGAAACTACCTTAAACTAAAAAGAACATAAAAATGCAAAGGTAGAAATGAAATGTGAAGGTTGAAGTATGTGAAGGTTGACCAAAGTCAAATGAAGGTTGACCAAAAAATCAATGAAAAAATTCAACACAAAAGGTTGACCAAGTCAACTCAATATTGACCAGAAGTCAAAGGAAGTTTGGTCCCACATTTATAAAGAAGATCTAGAAATGTGAAGGTTGAAGAACAAGATGAAGAACATAATATGAAGATCATGAACATCAAGCTTCTCAACGTGACAAACATGTTTGCTCGCATTTATTGAAAATCAGAAAGTTTTTAAGGCTGGAATCTTGTAATAAAGGAAGGAGGAACTCCTTGATTATTCCTAGGCCAAAGAAAAGGTGTTTAAGGTATAAAGGATGTGAAGCTTCATGTACAGCTGTTATATCTGCTTTTGAAGTACAAGCCAGCTAAGGGAAAGTCAGAACACTAAAGGAAAAGGACTGTGTCAGCATGTGAAGGTTGAAAAGTTAACTTAAGGTACAACTGTCAGCTTGTGAAGCTTCAAAAGCTGTCAGCATTGGACCCTTTCATCTAGTCATTCCTATGGACCACGGACATCTCCAAACGGCTATATTCAAGTTTCCAACGGTTATATTCAGTTCCAATGGCTATTTAAAGGCTAAAATTCGAAGTAACAAATGATGAGAATCAATTGGAACCTACACAACTAAAGCTTCACAAAGTTCATCCAACCTACTAATCCCACACTCAAGTTACTCAAATCTGGGATTCTTTTATAGAGTGTGTGTTAGTGTGTATTCTATTCTCAAGCTATCCTATATCCCAAACTTAAACCTTTGATTGTAAAGAGCTATCTAGTGAGTATATATTCTATCAAACTACCTAGAGAGAAGTGAGTGTTGGTGAGAATCTACTTGATAGATGAATCCTTTAGGAAACTAGGAAGAGTTTTCTAGTAGGAAGAGCAGATTGGTGTAGCTGTGTAAGAGAGCACGTTGCTTTTGTGTGTTGATCAAAAGCAAGTGGTGTTGCTAGGCTTTTGTGTGTGATCAAAAGCTAGTGGTTGTAGGGAGAGGACGTAGCCTTTGTTGGGTGAACCTCTATAACTCTACTGTGTTATTTACTTGCTATCCATACTATCTACCAACCTGCATTATACTTGTGAATGTTTTCAAAACCTTGTGAAGGTTAATTCATTCAACCTTCACTAGACAGTTTTCCAAACTAATACTTAATCTTTTCATAATCTGATTAGTTGAATTAAAACAACTCTCTTACTAACTAAAGTTTGTTTAACTTATCCCTATTACTCATCAGACATTGTATACATTGGTTGCTTGTTTATGAAACTAACTTTAAACCTTCTCAACCCAAGTTTGTCTTGAGAATATTCTGCTTGAGAAGGTTTCAGGTACAAAGTTTTAAAAGGGTACACAATTCAACCCCCCTTCTTGTGTAACTTAGTCACTTCACCTATTGTGTATATAAATTAAATTCTAAATTAAATCTATATATATATATATGTGTGTGTGTGTGTGTGTGTGTGTGTGTGTGTGTGTATCATTCACTAGTTAACCTCACGTTTTTTATTTATCTTTTAAGATTTTTTAACGACAAAGCAAAAAGTGTTTTAAAATATATCCGAGGCTGATTCGTCGCAGTGATAGAAATATCATTTATGAATACCCATTTGCCGGGTTCGACTCCCACTGGGTATCAATCCTTGGTTTTCTCCTTTGTGTGCGTGTGTTAGGGTTTAGGGTATTGATACCCACTCCGACCATCAGGAAAAAAAAGTGTTTTATAATATGATGCATATTTAATGTACCCAAAAAGAGGTCTTTTATACAGATATAAAACTCACTGAGTGGCCAAAGAGTCAAAAAGAGGGAGTGTCTTTTATATATTTATTTTTCAAAATCGTTTTATATAATATATTTAACAAAATTAAAAAAATTGTCTTTTAATTTTGTTATGACAATCTTGATTATTTATTATCCATCGAACTTTTTTCTTTTTTTCTGAAATAATCAAACTTTTTTCTTTCTTCAAAATGATAAATAAATATGAACAAATTTATGCTCAATGTCAACTTTCTTTTGTTTTTAATTAAAATCAGAAAAAATGATAATATTAAGTTTATTCAGATTCCTTTTTTCGGAAAAAAATAAGTCTAATTATATTATTAGACACAATTAGTTGTCCCTCGCTGTTGGATGTCTTGGCAATTTCAGCGACATAAGGACATCGGCTCCCGGGTTCAAACCCAGGTGTGAGCAGTGGTGGTGTTTATTTACCATTTCATCTAAGCAGATAAAAAATAATTAGACACAATTAGTTAAAAATATAAATTTACTTAAAAATAAATAAATTTTAAAATATAAGTCATTATGTGATTGGAGGTTGGGTATGATATCCAACAAAATCAAGGATATCAAAGTGTTCACCTATTAATTATGAGTAAAAATTAGGAGAATCATATGATATTAATTAAGTTTTGTTGAGTACCTTGTATGCAAAATTTGTATTGTATTTAAATTTATTTTAAAATACTTAAATATAAAAATATGAGATGCATTTAGTGATTGAATGTTGTTTATCATACCTAACAAAACTCAATAGTTATCAAAGTATTCACCAAACAATCATTCTAATAATGTTTCACAAAGTTTAGTCAAACACTAATGTGGATTGGCAATTCACCTTACATGGAACAACACTAAAAAACACAAAATACTAGAATGAAAACAGTGTCCAATTCTTTTTAAATTCTATCTTTTGTTTCTAAACTCAGTCTTTCAAACTATTGTTAAAACTCCAAACAGGCAATACAAAATTCATCACAAATGATTCACCGTTAATTAAGATATAATTAATGCACACAAATTTCGTAAAAGAAAAAACAGTTAAGCATATATATATAATTTAAAACATTTAAAAATCAAACTATTATACTAATGAAAATAGCTTGTCATTTAGGGGAGCAAGAGAAAAACATACAAGACCCAAAAAGCTAAGCAGGGATTGAACTAGGTACTACATTGAGAATGTTTCCGAAATTAACCAAACCAACGCGTAGGAATCTTGTAGTCATATCCCAATAATAAGGACTCATGTAGAGCTTCAATGTTAGGTATCAAAATGTCATCTTCAGACATCTCCTCCATGTTGAGGTCCTCTACTTTTAGGTCAGGGCTATCAAATTCACAGGTCACTGTTATATCATTTCTCATAGCAACCTCAGTATTGTTGGTGGTAGCAAGAGTGGTGCTTCCGGAGTCCTTAGCAATATTGTTAGAGGCATCTAGAGTATCATTGTTCTCTGACAAAATAGGCATCAACATATTAGGATTGATCATTGAGTTTGATAAGTAGGGAGTTGACCCAAAAGCATCACCAACAACAACTTGAGTATCACTGACAACAACCTGAGTTTTGCCTACAGTAATAGGCACCAACAACTTAGGATTAATCACATACTCTGTTGAGTAGGAAGTTGAGATTAAAGAATCAGGTGAAGCAACTTGATTAGTATTGCCTGCAGCAACTTGACTGTTGTCGGTGGTTACAAAAGTTTCCTCTCTTACAGAAACCAGGGCATTGTTTGAGGCGACTTGAGCATTGTTGTTCTCCGGCACTACAGGAACCATGGCTGTGGAGTTAATCAGTGAGTTTGTGGAGTAGGAGATTGACCCAAAAGCATCTCCTACAGAAACCTGAGTATCGCCAATAGCATCATGAGTGGTACCTGCAGGAACATGCGTATAGTCACCTTGGATTACTTGAGAAATGTTGGTGGCGACCAGAGTAACGGGTGCCAACATCTTAGAATCAATCATATAATCTGCTGAGTAAGAAGTTGGCATTAAAGAATCATCGGTAGAAACCTGAGCATTATGAGTGGTTCCCGCAGTAACATGTTCATTGTCACCTTGGACTACCTTAGCATTGCAGGAGGGGAACCGAGTAATTGGCACCAACATATTGGGATCAATCACATACTCTGTTGAGTAGGAAGTTGACATTAAAGTATCGCGGGAAGCAACTTGAGTATCGCTGGCGGTTAGCGAAGCATCACCTCCAACAACTTGAACATTGCTGGAGGCAACCGAAGTATCACCATTCTCTGGAAAAACATACACCGTCGTCTTGGGATTAGTCATTGAGTCTGACGAGTTGGAGGTTGACCCAATTTCTATGAGTGTGGATAAATGGGTTGACTTGCCTGAATTTGTTCCGGTGAGGGACTTCCGGCGAATCGGTGCTTCATGCTGGTGAACGCCACAATATGTTATAAGGTACATGTTCGGATCTCTAGTGTGTTTCTCTACATGCTTTTTTGCATTACAATATCTTCCGCTGCTGCATCTATAGTAGCACCTTCAAGATAATAAAGAAAATAAAATGTCTTAACTTCTAAGTGAAAGTTTAGTGGTAGAAAATATAAAATTTATTTCTGATTTCTTTACTAAATTTACATTATAGTTATCTAAAAAGTTTATTTTTTTCATAACTGATTGTAATTATTAATCTAACTTTTTCGAGTAGTGTTACCTTGGAAATTTAGACCCTTTTATGGTTTTTTGTCCATATTTTCTCCATTTCCAGACATCTCTTGTATTTTCAGAAGTAACTTGGTAGACCAGTTTCTTCTGTGGAGTTCTTCTGTATGAAAAGCAAGGAAAAAAAGTACTTTTTACGTCATGGGCAGTTAGAAAGTTTATATTCTTTCGTCATAATGAGGTCATGAATAGAAGGTATGAATGAGAAATAAATACTTTACCTTTTAAATGGTTTGGGTTGGTTTGACTTTGTGAAAACAACAACACTTGACTGAGGTGATTGAACAATTGAGAGATGATTGGGTTTTTGATGTTGTCGTTGTTGTGGTGGTGATTTTCTGGGTAGTGATTGTTTTTGATGGTTTTGGTGTTGGGTGTCAAGATTTAAAATAGTGGGGGTAGTGGTGATTTTCTTGGTAGTGATTGTTCCAACGAGTTCTGTAACGTCGCCAATTGGGGAATTTTGATCGTTAGTTGTGGCGGTGGGTGTGGTGCATGTTGTGCTGGAATTGGTGATAGGAGTGGTGATGGTGGTAGAAGTGGTTGAACTTGTGGTGGTGGTGGTGGTGGTGTTTGAGGTGGTGAAGGTGGTAGGAGTCACAGTAGGACTGGTGGTGATGGTGGTAGGAGTAATGGTGGGAGTGGTGGTGAAGGTTGTGGTGATGGCGGCAGGAGTGGTGGTAAGGGTGGTAATGGCAGTCGTAAATGAGGTGGTTGTGGTGGTGAAGGCGGTGGCGGTGGTTGTGGTGGTGAAGGCGGTGGCGGTGGGTGTGGCGGTGATGGTGGGACAGGTGATGAAGGCGGTGGTGATGGCAACATGACAGGTGGAAGGAGTGGTGATAAGGGTGGTGGTGGTGGTGGGGGGTGTGGTCGTTAAGGCGTTAGTGATGGTGGTAGGACTGGTGGAAGGAGTGGTGGCGGTGAAGAATGGGGTGGGTATCATGGTTATGGTGGGAGTGGTGGGGAAGATGACTGTAGTGGTGGAAGGAGTGGTGGTGAATGGGGTGGGTGTGGTGGTGATGGTGGGAGTGGTGGTGGTGATGGCAGTTGTGACCGGGTTGGGAGTGGTGGTGGTGATGGTGGGGGTGGGGTCAATATCCATTAAATAATTTGACAGCGGTTGGTGATCAAACGAAAATGATGTGTAATTTTGTGGTGTAAAAGGAAAAGATTGAAAAGTGGACGCATTGTTTAGAAGAAGGGAATAAGGGTGATAGGTAGTGATTTCTGGTGGTGGTGTGGGTGGAATTTGGGTTGTGGGAGTAGTAAAGTTGGAAAGGTTATAGTTTTGTACAAGGGCAAAGAGATCGCCATCACCATAATCCATTGAATTTTGGATCAGAACAACAGAGTGATAGTGACTGTGAGAGTTTGTCTGTGAGAGAAAGAGAGATGAAACTTAGACAGACACAAAGGACAATGCTGACGATTTGGGAGTAACAGAAAAAAAAAAGAGAGAAAAGACATGAGAGAGAGAGAGAGAGAGATTTGATGGTGGTTTGGTGAAAAAGTTGGAGACTCAATAAAATATTTATACGAAGGAATTGACCATTTTATCATAGAAAAATTAAAAGAGGATAGAGAGACGAGTTTAGATCCTCTCAAGTACTTATTGTGTCAAGAAGGGGACAAAGTGACACATACAATGATAAATGAAATAAATGTCATTATCATTTTGTATGTCTCACTCTCTCTCCTACTTGACACAACAAGTACTTGAGAGGATCTAAATTCGATAGAGACTACTACTAAAACGTATTTTCAGTGCTAAATACATACTTGCTTTTAATGTGTTGTTGTGTATTAATTTTACTTTATTTATATTGAATATTTGTAATTTTAATTAAGTTCTGTAATAAATGTTAGTAAAACATTTTCTAACACTAGTTTTGAACATTTCTCTCCTAGGTGAATATCGTATGGGTATTTAGTGAGACCTATTTGAATTTCAACTAATTATAAGAAAATTTGTTAATCAATGCAGTCTCTTCTTAATTATGAATGTTTTTTGTTTATTAAAAATTGTATTTTTATGGCTATTAAATTTATTATTTTGTTCATTTATTAATTATATGAAATTTTGAATTCAACCCTCATGTTTAGTTGTCTCTGAAGGGTAGCTCATATGATTGAGTAAAAGGGCATCGTTGTTGGAAATGTAGGCATACGGGGTTCGAACCCCGCTCCCCCCTTCCCTCTAACAATTAACAAACTAATTCCTAACCACTTTGCCTATAAAAAAACCTCCTATTTAGTTTATATGCTATAATCTCGTCTACTATCTGTTAGTTTATGCTCTCTCAGCTATCTTATCCGGTATTCACAAATTTTTTAAAAAACACAACCATAGTTTAAAACCACATAACGAGTATAGGTTAAGGGTTGTAGTATAAACTTGGCTCTGTTTGGTAGAAATATTGGTTAAAATTTAATTTTAGGATAGTGCATCTCTTCTAAACTCTCATTTTTTATAAGTCAAAATGTTATTAAGAAGAGTACAATGGGTACTTCAACCGGTACAAGTACAAGAGGCTTCGTTAAAACAACTCTTATTGTATTGTATTTTTTAAAAGGGTGTCTTTATTGGCAAACCTATAGGGATTCATAAATTTCATATTAGATATGATTGGATATTTTAGTAAAAGCATATAAAATTTCACTCTTTTCATAGTTTTATTTTCCTCCTGAATTTGACCTTTTCTCAAAGGGATTTTTTCTCACTCTAAAATAATAGTCGAAATGAAATTCACTTGTCTTTTTATTGACTTGGACATAATGTCAAATTGATGACCAACTAAAGGTGGTAGCAACGTCAGAAAAATGATACCGTTGCTTTCTTTTTCTTTTTTTTTTGTCCAATACCGTTGCTTTCTCAATACGCTTGTTTTCGTAGATATTAATAACTTGAGACAAATTACTTTTGTCCCAAAAAAACTTGAGAAGTACTACTTCTTTTTGGTTCGTACAATTATCGGCTACTCACCAAGTGTCGTAATGCTTTCAATGAAAGATTAATATCTAATTATGTTTAAAATCAATTTTTGTACAGGCCAACACTAAGTTTATCCATTGCGAGAATCAAATTTGGAAGCACCGAGTCGACCCCAAGTGAAGAGTACTACTAATATGCTATTTAATACACTTTTTTTAAAAAATACTCTCTTACTTAAGTAAAAATATTAATGAGATTTAGTAAATTATATGAGTTTGATGTAAATTAAATATAACTATAGCATTCTTTACCACTCTTCATAAAAGACATGGGTGGAGTTTATGCTCAATGATGTTAAAATTAAACACCATTAAAAATTATTTACCAAAAAAATAACACTATTAATAATTTCTACTTATAGAAAAATTATATATTACCCTATAGGAACGTGTAAGTTTCTTTTTGGTAAGAATAATTTTTTTGGTTAATCATAATTTTTATAGTTAACAAAAATGTAGACTAATTTTTGTTCCGAAATGGTCAAAACCCGGTAGTGAAAAACCCACTAGGTTACAAGCGAAGTCAATGGGCTAGAAGGACCAATGTTATCAGAACCAGACCGCCCAGTCTGGTTGAATCGGTCCGACCGGGAACCGGTGCCCTTCCCGGTTCGGGTGGCTTGCATAAACGGCTCAATTGCTTTTAATTTAATTTTTCACATTTTTTGTTACAAAAAGGCTTCCTGCGGGAAGCGAACCCTGCAACAAAAGGTGGTAACGCATCTGTTAACCACTACGGCAGCTTCATATGTTGTTAATAAGCTTACAAATATCATATATATTATATATCTTACGTAAAGTATATGTAATTAGGTACTAATTATGAATTTGGATATATTGAGACCATTATTATTTCATGGTTGTTTATTTAAT
Source organism: Astragalus glycyphyllos (assembly GCA_963573325.1). Classification (NCBI taxonomy): domain Eukaryota; kingdom Viridiplantae; phylum Streptophyta; class Magnoliopsida; order Fabales; family Fabaceae; genus Astragalus; species Astragalus glycyphyllos. Next base: position 17,079,884 of record OY754313.1, on the reverse strand, counting down.
TTGGTACTTACGATGTGGTTATGGACTTATGGTCTTATGGATTTGAACTTGTATAGTAAATTTGAAGAATTGTGTTAATTTTGTATTGAGAATTTGTTTTGTATATTACTAAGATATATTACAAATTTTTGATGGCTTTGTTATGTACAAATTTATACATATTTGGTCTATTTTTAGTGTGTCCGGCTCATGCAGTCCGACCAAAGACCCAGTGACCCAGTGCCTTGACCGGCTCGATGATCGGTCCGATTCTGATAACATTGAGAAGGACACTCCTTTATCAACAAACATACCGACGATAGGTATTAAAACCCTATCCAACGGATAGGGTATCATTCGCCTTTTCAAGAATTTCCGCCTATAAATATGTGCTTCATTAATGTTACCGATACACATCTATTACCTCAAATCACCTATTCCAAAGCTGACTTAAGCATCAGAGTTGTGAAAGTATCACCCCACCCAATCGCCGGACCCGCACAAGCAAGAACATCTTGGCCTCGACTTGGAGGGAACTAGCTACTCTGCTTGGTGAGCATCTCGGCTCTCAGCCCGACCGAGATTTGCAGCCACTACAAATCATTTTTACTGGTGAATTTATGATTTTTTTGTGAATAACAAATGTAAAGTATTTTTTTACGTGACGTCAAAAATATAGAGTATGTTGCAAGATATGGTGCTCTCAAACAAAATGGATAAGCTTTTGCCAAAATAGAAAAACAAAATGGATAAGCTTGATGAAAACAAACATAATAGATTAGCCAATGAAAACTTTATGTCGGTGTGCATGGTGTGTCCTATTCATGAAACCTTCACTCAGCTATTCGTTTTCAGTTTCAATATTAAATGCAAAAGTTAATTTTATTTGTTTTTGCTGGATAAAAAAAAGCAAAAGTTAATTTTAGGTAAAATAGTTAATGAAATTCTGCGTTCGGCGGTGGATACACTGGTCTCGACCAAAAAAGTAGTTAATGAAATTTGTAACTCTTTCTGATCTGAGCCTGAGGTCGCCTTGAAGACGCTTTCAGGTATCAAACCTTATCCAGAATTGCTCTAGTCCCTCTCCACGGGCAGACAAAGAAGGCGGGTGAACCTGCAAATACACTCCAACGCCCAAGTCAGGAGCGAACGAGCAGAGTATCAATACTAGTGAATAGTGTGTACCTGACAACTGACACAATGAATGCTTATATAGTGGCTGTGGTTGGCGCGTGGCCGTTGGATCACTGTACAAAACGATCAGGGCCGTTGATCTAGTTCCTTGTTCCCTTTCCCATTGTCGTTGGGCCGATCTCATGCTTCAGCTCTGGATTGGGCTTCGGCCCACTCCAGAACAGTTGCCCCCCAAGCCAAGATCGTTCTAGGAACGGGCGAAGGCTTTGTTAGTTGCGATTTCAATTGCCTCTGAGAATCTTTGTCCGGTTGGTCGTGTATCTTTGCAGATCTTATCTGACACGCGCCCCTGGGAGTTGAAGTGACGTTTCCTCTCCCCTGTTAGTCATTTAATGATCTCTCGATTTTTGAAACGACGGCGCGTAGTAATGATGACGGTTCAGGTCCCAAGGCGCCTTCTCGCGAAGGGTTGCGTCGTTTCGCATGCCTGCACCTTTGGGGCTTATGAATACGTTGCCCCTTACTCTTCTTATTCTTTACTCTTCACTCCCAAAGTTCTGAAAGCGGTCGTGGTTTCCTCTCACAGCGGTCAAAGGTTTTGCTGTTTATTTTGGCCAAGTGTCTACCCGTGCACGAATTTCAACTCAAGCGGTCTTACTCTTCAGGTCGCTTGATTTTGCTCATCAAGGAGTATACTACTTTGAGCCCAAACTTTTCTCCTACTCGAGGTACGTGCTCTTCTTTAGATTATTGTTTGCTCGTTATTTCCGTTTATCGTTGTATAAAGCGAGGAGGGGGTGTCAGGCCCGGGGTCGACCTTGTCGTCCCCTTCTGCAAATCATCATTTAGGGTGATCCTGACTTTCCCTCTCCTTGCAGGGTAGGGTACTAGCGCGAACAAAGAAAACTACGAGGATTTCTGGTCGTCCTTCTACTAACATGGCTGAGTGTGCTGCTCGCTTTGGAGACACTAGCACAAGCGGGTTTCCATCCTCTGAGACCTTTTCTTTTTCTATCGACCTATCTACCTCATCATCTTCTGGTCGCTCATCGAATACTTCTGAGACCGTTCAATCTCCTCGAGCGGACATGCCTCAGGGGAATGAAAGGCATGCGAATCCCATGCCCCCTCTAGTCTCGACCAACGAGGTGTTGCCGGAAGAACACGACTGGAGAGGTAGGCTAGACGACGATCGCTCCTGGATTTCCTCTACCATAATTATCCAACCTTTGGTCTTTCCTCCCGGCGATGAAATGATGCCACTTTTTTCTAAGCTGATCGGTTATGGCTACCAAGAGTGGCGGCCTGAAAGTGTCCCGGCTGAAGAGCGCGCGGCCACAATTCCTACCTCGCTGAAATTTATTATGTACACCAATACTCTCCGTGACTTGAGGGTGCGACCTCCCTTCACCTTCTTTCAAAGACGCGTCCTTAGGACTCTTGGGGTCGCTTCCTCTCAACTTCATTTCAACGTGTGGGCGCTTATCAAATCCTTTGAGATAATAATGGCCGCTCTCGACTGAGAGGTAAACTGCCGGCTCTTTTTCTCTTTATTTGATGTTAGTCGCACGGTGGAGGTGAAGAGCAAGCCTAGGCGGTGGGAACAAGTCTCTTGGAAGGGTCGCAAGGGTACGATCATACTTTTCAAGCCTTTTTGTGAATCAGCCAAACCTTGGAGGCATGGCTTCCTCTGGGTCGTTCCGGTTAATGAGCGGGCTAAGGAGATGGTTGGGATGGATGATGCCGAACGTCGTATTACTTCCATGAAGTTCCCTCTTGGCTGGTCTCACTTGCACTACGATCGTGACACCATTCACTATAGGCATCAGAGGAGGCTGAGTGAGTACGATCTTGAGAGCATTAGGATGCTGGAAACATTGGTTACTTGGTTGCCCGAAGGGATTATTCCTTGCAACAAATTTGCTTGTCTTAAGACGTCTGAGCAGGCTGAAAATAAACTTGGTGTGATTTTAATTCTCCTTTTGCCCGTTATTTTGGTCGTTTCACTTTTCTTTTTGGTTCTAACCCTTCTTTCTCTTTTGCAGCTGAAATGTCGGGAGTAGGTTTCGAAGCCCTTTTGTCCAAGACAAAGTCTAGAAAGCAGAAGAAGGTGACCTTCGCTTCCCCTTCTCAAACCATCAATATTGAAGGCGGTCAGAAATCTCCTGCCCGCGAGCATGGATCGAACTCTGCATCCAAGAAAAGAGAGCGGGCTCAGAATTCTGTCGAAGCTATTCAGATCGACCTTGACCCTCCTCAATCCAAACGAAATAAAGAAACGCAGAGGAGGTTGTCCATAGATTTGGACGATCTCAGGGACACTGATTTCGAACACCTTCAGGAGGACCCTCTGTTATTCATTGTTGATGTTGCCAAGGCCGCTTCTCAAAAACTTGCCCGCTACAAGTCTGAGGAAGCTGGTCGTCAAGCAGGTATGCGCTTACTCCAAAGAAACTTGTGGTTGGAGGGTGACCTCTTGGATAAAACTGATAAGTATAAGTCTGCTCTTGGTTGTGTTACAGAGTTGCGGGCAAAGCTTGAGAGTACAAAGAAAAAACTCAAAGAAGCTGAGGTCGCTCTCTAACCAACCAAAGATTCACTTGGCACGGTCACTTCTGAACGTGATGCGGCCATAACAGCCAAGACAGATGCTGAAACCAAACTTGCCACCGCTACTGCCAGTTTGGAGAAGCAATCTGCCCAGGTTACCTAGTTGGAGGAAGAGGTGGCTGGTGTCAAGGAGAATCTTAAGGTCGTTGAGGGCGAGCGAGACCGAGTGAAGGACGAGCTAGAGGCCTTGGAGGACATGACCATCTCAATTGCGAAGGGGTGGTTTGATGAGGCTGTTGCTTAGATCAAGTATTGCTATCCCACACTAGAGATCAATCCTGAGATCGTGAGTAACGATCATTTTCTGAGGAACGGCCAGTTCGTCCGTCTTGCTGAGAAGGACGAGCATGGAAATGTCATTCAAGAAGAAACGGTCATCTATAGCCGTCTTGAGTAATTCGTATTCGTTTTGTTTGATTTCTTTCAAAAATGTATTTCTGTTGCTTTTCAGGGGACCTACAGGTCGCCCTTTCTTTGTAATTTTCAAGGAGCCCGGCCTTCTCCGGGTCAATTTTAATGTCTAAACGTTTACTGTTATAATCATTCTTTTGGCTTTCCTTTACTTTTTCTAAGTTTATTTTATTTGATCTCCTCACGGCCGCTTAGAACGGGCTAAGCTTCGTTGGGAACCTCGTAAACAGCTTACCAAGTTTCTACTTTAGATTTAGCTCGTTTACCAGGCACGTTCGAACTTAAGCTCGCTTAAGTTTCTCCTTAAGTAGTTTATTAAACTCGGTTTGAACTTAACTCGCTTAAGGGGTTATTCGTTATTGGGTCTATCAACAACTTTAAAAGAATCAACAAGGTAAGAAATTCCTCGTCAGTCTATTGATGGGCGAGCGGGCCTCAATAAAAAACCCCGTAGGGAAAAAGAGTGTCCCGCTCATTTTTTTTTCATTCATCATTCAAGTGGTAACATGACATTCTGTCATATTTACAAGGCATTAAGTGAAATATCTCCTAAGGTTTGCTTCATTCCAAGTATTTGAAATCATTCCTCAACCCATAGTTTGTAAGATATATGCTCCTTTGCCCGTCTTGGCAGCTACCTTGTAAGGACCCTCCCAATTTGGGGCGAGCTTTCCCTGGCTAGCATTTCTCTGGACGATATATGCCTTTCGTAAGACGAGCTTCCCTATTTCGAAGGCTCGGGGGACGACCTTGGCACTATGTCTAGTTGCCACCGCTTGCTTAACTAGCGCTTCCGTGAGGGATGCCTTACTCCGCAGTTCTTCCACTAAATCGAGCTCTTCTTTGGTCGCCTGCTCGTTTTACGACGGCTGCATAGGATTGGTTGTTCTCCAGTTTAATTCTCTCATCTCAACGGGGATTAACGCATTCGTCCCGTAGACTAGTTTGAAGGGGGATTCTCTAGTGGTTGAGTTTGGTGTGGTTCTGTACGCCCATAACACTGAAGGGAGATCTTCTGCCCATTTTCCCTTAGCTTCATCTAATCTTCTTTTCAGTCCCCTCAGGATGACTCTATTGGCCGCTTCTGCCTGCCCATTTGTTTGCGGATGTTCGACTGACGTAAAACGCTGTTTCACGCCTAGCTCGACTAGAGTCTCTTGGAAGTTTCGGTCGGTGAACTGCGTACCGCTGTCTGACACGATGACTTCTGGGATCCCAAACCATACCAAGATATTCCTTTTGACGAACTTGAGGCAATTTTTTGAAGTAATAGGGGCTAAGGGCTCAGCCTCAATCCACTTGGTGAAGTATTCAACTGCGACGATCAGAAACTTAAGCTAACCAGGGGCGAGGGAGAAGGGTCCTAATAGGTCAATACCCCACCATGAAAACGGCCAAGGGGAGGTCAAACAATTGAGCTCGGTTGGAGGCGCAATGTGAACGTCTGCGTGCCTCTGGCACTTGTCACATTTCTTGACTAGTTTCTTGCCAATGCTCGCGATCCCATATGGTTCCCACAGATTCCCTCATGAATTTCTTTTAACACATAGCTCGCTTCTGCGGGAAGGAGGCACTTGAGCAAGGGCATAGCGAATCCCCTTCTGTAGAGCTGCTTGTTCACTATTGAGTTGGACGTTGCTCATCTACGAACGAGTGAAGCCTCTTAGGGATCCTCAGGTTCTTCCCCGTCTTTTATGTAGTTAAAGATGGGTTCGATCCAGGTAGGAGCTGAGTCAATCTCACATACGTCCACTCCTACGGCGACCTCTAACTTACGCTCGGTTGAGTAGGACTTTCTGTATTACACTTCTATGGCTGCCAGGGTTCTTCGTGCTTGCGAGCTTGGACAAGATATCCGCCCGAGTGTTTTCTGTCCTAGGGACGTGCTTGACTTCAGCGTACTCAAATTTCTACATCAATTCTTTGACTTTGCTAAGTATTTCTGGAGGATCTCGTCCTTGGCCGAAAAGACGTCTTTGATCTGGGAGACCGCTAGCAACGAGTCTGATCGGAGCTCTACCCTTTTCACATTGACTTCTAGAGCGAGTAACAATCCCGCTAAAGAGACCTCGATAGTCGTTCCTTCCTCGCTCTCAAGGATTAAGCCTGCTCCACTACCCTTGCCATGGGACGAGCAATCAACGTGCAACGTCCATGAGCCATGAACCGGGTTCTCCGCTCCTGGGGTTAATTCTGCAATAAAATCGGTCAAGACTTGTCCTTTAGCGGCTGCCCTAGGCTCATACTTGATTGCACATTCTGATAATTCTATGGCCTATTTGATCATTCTGCCCGCTAGATCTGGTCTATGTAGGATCTGTCTGATGGGTTGGTCGGTGCGCAGGGCGACCTGATGGGCCACAAAATACGGTCTCAACCTTCGGGCGGCCACGACCAAAGCCAGAGCCAACTTCTCAATTTTTTGGTATCTGAGTTCTGGTCCCTGCAGTACTTTGCTGACAAAGTAGACCGGGTTTTGTTTCGTTCCTTCCTCTCGTACTAAAACAGCGGCCAAAGCCTCGTCTGTGATGGACAAGTATAGATATAGAGTTTCCCCGGGCTTTGGAGTGGTCAAAATTGGTGGTTCTGCCAAGGCCGTCTTTAGTTGTTCGAGAGCTTGGTCGCACTCGGGCGTCCATTCGAATGCGATTTCTTTCTTCAAAAATTTGAATAAGGGCAAGGATTTGTTCGCTGCTTTGGAAATGAAGCCCGAGAGAGCAGCTATCATGCCATTGAGTTTCTGTATTTCTTTTTTGGTCGTTGGAGGCCTCATTTCAGTTACTACTCGACATTTGTCTAGGTTGGCTTCAATCCCCTTATCTCCATCTGGTAGCCCGATTTCACTAAATATTCTCCATCTGTAGATTCAGGCCAGTAGAGATAGTCTTGAGGAATAGACCATGATATAGGAGTTTGAATAGCTGTCACTGCAGAATTATCATCTAGATTATCCCTCAAAGCTTGAATATCCCATTCCTGGTTAGTATTCATAAGATCACTTGGATGCAGTGCATTAGAGTTAGGTTTGAGAATAGCTTTCTTACCTGAGGCCAACCATATGTCCTCTTTAATGTCAATATGTGTACCAGGTCTAATACCCCATCTCCCAGCTTGCTTGAGTAGATTCCTTCCATGAAGGATACTTTTCCAGACCCATGAGCTCCCTCTTTTGTCTTTAGCATCCCAAAAGGAAGCATTAGGGAAGTAGATACCTCTTAGAGTAGAGGCCCAATATGAGTGAGGGTCCTGTAGGATTCTCCAGGCCGTTTGGTGAGGAACGAGGTGTTCATTTTGTTGAAATCTTTGAAACCTAGGCCACCTTCACTCTTTGGAGAGCAGAGCAGCTGCTTTCTTTTCCAATGGATGCCTTTATTCAGACCTAAGTTACTCCACCAGAATCTTATAATGTTAGTAGTTAAATCATCACCAAAAGTCTTAAAGCTTCTTAATTATTAACAGAGCTTCTGTTAAAGTTTGGTTGAAGCTTCACTCACACTATTAAGCATGATTATTCTGACATGTATTGAGAGATACTTAATATTGTTCACAACACTTTTTATTTTAAAAGTTACTGCATTCTTTCCATTTTTTCGATAACCAATGTTTCATTAATAAGATCGGGTATGAAATGATACCCGATAACCGAGGTTTCACTAACAAGATCGGGTGTGAAATGATACCCAGCAAAATGCAAGTACAAAAAATGCCAAAGATAGTCACATCCTTATACTCCAAAGTTAGTCATATAAAGGGAATATACATCACTACTAGAAAAAGGAAGATTATTTCGTACGAAATTTCAAACAAATTTGGGATAGACTACATTCTCTCTATAAAAATATGAATATACTTTACCCTTTAATTCAGTTTAATATAAACTTGCTTTATATTCAAAAGTAGTTATTTAATATATACAAGTAAAAAAAATGTGACAGCCATCTACCAGTTTAAGGATTCAATCTCTGGAACACGAAGTCAAGAACATGCATCTACTATTAGATCACAATGAAGCAGAAAACAAAACAAAAATTTGACACATAAGCTTACAAATGGCATCAGAGACCAAATAGATAAAGAAATTGCAAGAGCCTTTTTTAAAAAGAAAATTGCAGGGACTAAAATACTAGATACCATTTTCCCACCTTGTGTGTTTTTAGATTCATTGGGGGTAGATTAGTCACTATCAAGCAACAGTGGATATTTCACACCCTTTTTTTATTGATAAATATCTAGGTTGGAGGATGACCATTGACTCATCATTCAAAGAAAGAGAAAACATCTAGCTTCAATGAATACTTACGAAGAGAATTACATTTATCCAAATCTCAAGACTAATAGAAACTAAAATCCACAAAAAGTTGGATATAACCATTAACATGCAGCACTAAACCCAACACGTGGTTTATCTTTTGTTTCCCTTTAAATGGAGTAAACAACACTCCCTTCATAGTAAAATATATGTATGGAAAAGTTATCCCATGCTATTCTTGCTGTTGTAGATTCCAACATTTGAAAGCCGTTTAAATTTCTAGTTATGACCCTAGCTTTTCTGACTTAGTTTTTACTGATGATGTCCTGCTTTTTTCAAAGGGCAGTGTGTCTCAAGCCAAGATAGTTGAGAAGTTGTTTTCTGAGTTTGCTTCTGCTTCTAGTCTTAGAGTATATTTCGCCAAATCGAAGGCTTTCTATCTAAGAGTTCTAGAAGAAGTAAGGTTGAGAGAATGGTGTCTATTACAAGAATCCAAAGAATTTCTTCTTTTGAGAAATATTTAGGATTTCCTATGATTCATGACAGAGTAAAAAAAATCCGATTATGCTTTCATTATTGAGAAGATGCAGACTCGGCTTGCTAGTTGGTAGGTAGAGTGTCCCTTGCTAAGTCCATGTTTAATTTTATTCCTACATACTATATGCAGATATCTAGGATTCCTAAACCATTTGTGATCATATTGATAAAGTGACTAGAGACTTCATTTGGAAAGGCTTCGAGGAGAAAGGCATCCGTCTTATAGGTTAGGACACTATCACAAAATCTAGGAATTGTGGTGGCTTAGGCATCAGGATTGCTACAGATGCCAACACAACTATACTGGGCAAGTTGGTATGGGATTTGCTACAGATGCCAACACAACAGTTCTGCATCCTCTTCTTCCATCGTCTTCTTCATCTTATTCCTTCGTCTTCTTCACTCTTCTTCTACGTTGCATCTCTATTGAAGCAAAACAATTCACCATGACCCACGAAAAACCTGATTCGTTCGTGCGTTTCAGGCCACCACTTTCTTCGATTTTATATGCGCTTGTTTCGGAATTCGAGAAATGGAATAACCCCAACGTAATTTATAGAATCATAGATCCATATTAGAGTGGAAAAAGTAACGGTATTTAGTTTTTACTTAAATAATTATTTTTCCATGATGGGGGTCCATTGCTGAAAATATAACTTTTTTTAGGCTAAAGAATTTAAGTTATTTTGTCATTATTCACATGTTTTGTCTACCTTCATCTCTCAGTAGATAATTTAGATCTTTCGATGTGTTTGCCTTGTTTGTAAGCCCCTCATGCTACTTTGTTTTTTTCTTGTATCACCGTGACTGATAACTTTCTACATTTTCTTTCTTTTACCCTTTCTATTCTTGAATATTAGATGTTTCGCCTTCTTTCATCTCATGCTCACATGTTCTTGTACCTAGACATTCTTGGCATGATTTATAGGAAAAATTTCCTTACTCTATCTACATGTATAGAACCCCCTTTTACTATTACAACTAAATAGACAATTATCAGAGTCACCTCGAAGGGCGCTACATTTTTCACCATTTTAAAATAAAACACCATTTATTCCAAAAAAAAATCTCCAAAATAATTTATATAAAAGAAATCACCAAGCAGCGGAAATATTAACCAGTTTAAACATCTCCAGAATTAACAATTAGAGACATCTCCAAAATTAATTAAAACAATTTCCAATAACTAAAATAATAGTTCAAAACGATAACTAACGACTCCCCGGTGCTACATATCAGAGCTGACACAGACCCAAACGAGAGAGGAAGCAAAACCTAGCAATTCCTCCACGAGCACTAGCGATCACCTGCAGCATTGCCGCATGAGAGCAACATTCCAAGCAGAAGGGGTGAGTCTAACAGAGGTAATAAGCAGATGATAAAAATATGCTAGCATCAGGTAACTACAGCAACACAATACAATTACACCATATCACAGCACTAGATACCAAAGGAAAAGTCCATTTGACAGTGAACCACCAAAGTATAACATTCATAGACAATGGGATGATATGCAACCCCTCCAGTGGGCATATGCATGCGGTACCGATCACCAAAATGAGCCACGACGGGAATATCACCAATAAACACCAGAGGCAGAGCCTATATCACCAAAACATGCATATGACAATGCGACACCATGATTATGCACCAACTCACCATAACAAGTATTTAAAATAAATACTATATCACCAGAATCAAAACAAATGATTTCACCAAAAATAGCACCAAGTTGTAGCATCACAGCTACCACTAAACTCTCCTGAGCATACCACCACCGCACCTGAAATATTAACACCAGACGGCTCCACAACGCGGACATAACGCACGCACACCACGCACAAGACTGGCGCACAGCGCCTAGGCACATCGCACCTACTTCAGCGAATTAATTAAAATAGCAAACGACATCGGATTTCAACAAATAAATACTTGTTGGAAAGCCCTATGGGTCTGGTTATCATCCCTAAGTTCAGTTTTTGAAGGAGAGTGTCCAATAGGTACAGTTTTCGAAAAGCACACAGGCTAGTTGCAAAAGAGGACAGTTTCTGTCCTTCAAATTCAAGCAATTCCAAAGTGACCAAAACTCAATCAAATTGCATGAAACTTGTGCATAAACTGGGGAAAATTTTGTCTAGTTTTCAAAGAAATTGGATTCGTTCGAAAAGGAGTTCTTTTGAAAACGTGGTAACCAAAACACTGACCCTGTGTCCAGATTGTTTCCAGAATCTTACTCTAACTTGTGGAATTCATATCTCGAGCTACACAACTCTAAACGCAACCAAACCAGTGCCAAATTAACAAGCATTAAGTCTATTTTCCAGAAAAATAAACCACATAATTTTTCGGTCAATACAACGTTCCCAGTCACCGAAATACCGAATCTATACCCAAATCGTTTCCAGAATTTTAACCTAACTTGTATCGCCTATAACTCGAGCTATACAACTCCGAATTTGACGAAACCAGTGCCAAAACGACCGGCGTTAAGTCTATTTTCAAAAACAATCAACCTCATAATTTTTGGATCAACCAAACAGCGCCAGTTTTAGAAAAACCGAACCTGTGTCCAGAATCGCTAAATTGCCAAACACCAAACCCTAACGGCAACGACACCGCAACCACCACAACAAAAACGACAATTCGACAACGCGACAACAACAATCAACCACGCACAGCAACAACAAAAACACGAACAATAACAACACCATCATCGTGATACAACAATCACGCAACAACAAATGACGAAACAAATCACAATAACGTGCAACAATCATCAAAGCACCAATCTCAACGAAAACACGATATGCAACAACACAAACAATTCAACAAAACCCTAGACTACCCACACATAATTATCATCAACCCATTATCAAGGTTAAGCCCACCCTTACCTCGAATAACGTAAGCTCCGGAACACGACGAACGAGACACGAACAAAACCACAGCAACACGAACGATCTCCTTTTGAAATTCTTCGCGAAACCCTCCTCTTCTCTCCCTCTTTGCGCCGCGTGCTCTCTCTCTCACTCTCACTTTCGTTTTTCTTTTGCTTGCTGCGAATGAGGGTTTGGCTTAAACCCCCAGGGTTTAAGTTGAGGGCTCAGTAAACACTGGGCTCTCTACGTCACCACCTCCTTTACTCGTTTCACCTCCTACGCATATAAAATATTAACCTTTTAATTTATCTATATCCCGCCTCCAAATTATTTTAATAATTCAATCAACTATTTTAATTAAATTATTTCCGGGGTGTTACAACCCTCCCCCACTTAGAATCTTTCGTCCTCGAAAACATACCTGATTCAAACAGCTCCGGATAGGACTCTCGCATCTTGCTCTCCAACTCCCATGTCATGCTTTCACCAGCAGCTCCTAACCAGACCACTTTCACCAGGTTTATCTCTTTGCCACGTAAAGTCTTCACTTCACGATCTTCAATTCGCACAGGCATTGTCTCCACAGTGAGATTATCTCGCACATGCACATCATCCATCGGAATCACATGGGACGGATCCGAAATATACTTCCGAAGTTGCGACACATGAAATACATCGTGCAAATTCGAAATATTAGGCGGCAAGGCCACCCTATAAGCAACATTACCAATTCTCTCAGTGATCTGATATGGTCCAATGAAACGAGGAGTCAACTTCTTTGTCTTCAATGCACGCCCAGCACCAGCCATAGGCGTGACTCTCAAAAACACATGATCACCAGCTTGGAATTCTAAATCCTTCCTTCTCTTATCATGATAGCTCTTCTGTCTACTCTGCGACGCTTTCATTTTCTCACGGATCAATTTCACCTTTTCAGTAGTCTCTCGAACAACCTCGGGTCCAAGAACAATACTCTCCCCAGATTCATGCCAACACAACGGAGTCCTACATCTCCGACCATACAATGCCTCGAACGGTGCCATCCCGATGCTAGAATGGTAACTATTGTTGTAAGTAAACTCGATCAACGGAAGGTGAGTATCCCACGCACCTCCCTGCTCAAGAACACAAGATCTCAACAAGTCTTCCAACGACTGAATGGTCCTCTCTGTCTGCCCATCAGTTTGAGGATGATAAGCTGAACTCAACCTCAATTTAGAACCCAACGCTTCTTGCAAACTCTTCCAGAAATCAGAAGTGAACCTAGGATCTCTGTCAGACACAAGGCACAAAGGAACACCATGCAACTTCACAATCACCTGAATATAAATCTCTGCCAATCTCGACACCGGATACGTGATATTGATAGGAATAAAATGAGCAGACTTCGTCAATCTATCCATAATCACCCAAATCGAATCGTGCCCCCTCACAGTATTAGGTAACCCTATCACGAAATCCATAGAAATACTATCCCACTTCCATTCCGGAATCTCCAACGGTTGCATCAACCCAGCAGGCTTCTGATGCTCAACCTTCGATTTCTGACAAGTCAAGCAGGAATACACAAACTGCGCCACATCACGCTTCATACCAGGCCACCAAAACATCTTCTTCAGATCCTGATACATCTTTGTAGCTCCCGGATGGATACTCAACTTACTCCTATGACCTTCTTCTAAAATTGCTCTTTTCATCTCCTTATCATCAGGAATGCAGATTCTTCCACGGTACTTCAATACATTCTGCGCATCCAACTCAAAGTCTTTATTCTCGGATTGATCAATCCCAACCATCAGGTCAACTAATTTAACATCTAACTTCTGAGCTTCTCGAATGCTAGCCATGAATTCATTATCAATCTTCAACATCCCCAATCTGACACTCTGAGGCGTCACTTCACAAACCAAACTCATATCCCTGAACTGCTCAATTAATTCGAGTTCTCTAACCATCATTGCTGACATATGCAACGTCTTTCGACTTAAAGCGTCAGCTACCACATTAGCCTTTCCCGAATGATAGTTCAAGCTAAAGTCATAGTCTTTCAGCAACTCCAACCATCTGCGCTGTCTCATATTCAACTCTTTCTGATCAAACAGATACTGCAAACCCTTATGATCACTGAACACCTCAAACCTCGAACCATACAGATAATGTCTCCAAATTTTCAACGCGAACACAACTGCAGCAAGTTCTAAATCATGGGTAGGGTAGTTCTTCTCATGAGTCCTCAACTGTCTCGACGCATAGGCAACTACCTTACCATTCTGCATAAGCACACCTCCCAACCCCATCTTGGAAGCATCACAATACACCACAAACGACTCTTCCGGATTAGGCAACGTCAGAACAGGAGACGTCGTCAACCTCTTCTTCAATTCTTTGAAGCTCTCTTCACAACAGTCATCCCAGATGAAAGCTTTACCCTTGCAAGTCAACTGAGTCAACGGAAGTGCCAACTTCGAAAATCCTTCTATAAACCTCCTATAGTAACCTGCCAGACCCAGAAAACTTCTAATCTCAGTAACTGACTTCGGAGACTCCCATTGTAACACGGCATCAACCTTAGACGGATCCACGGCAATTCCATTCCCCGAAATAACATGACCCAGAAAGCTAACCTCCTTCAACCAAAACTCACACTTAGACAGCTTCGCATATAATTTCCTGTCCCTCAGAATTTCCAATACCAATCTCAGATGTTCTGCATGCTCCTCTTCTGACTTAGAATAAATTAGGATGTCGTCAATGAATACCACCACAAACCGATCCAGATACTCACGAAAGATACGATTCATGTACTCCATGAACACTCCCGGCGCATTAGTCACACCGAAAGGCATCACGGAATACTCATAATGCCCATAACGGGTTCTGAAAGCTGTCTTCTGAATGTCTTCGTCTTTCACCTTGATCTGATGATAACCCGATCTCAAATCTATTTTACTGAACACCTGAGCACCCACCAACTGATCCATTAAGTCATCAATCCTCGGAAGCGGATACTTGTTCTTAATAGTCACCTTATTCAGCTGCCGATAGTCTACGCACAACCTCATACTACCATCTTTTTTTTTCACCAACAACACTGGAGCTCCCCACGGCGACACACTTGGCCTCACATATTTCTTTTCAAGCAGATCCTCGAGTTGCTTCTTCAGTTCTGACAATTCAGATGCAGACATTCTATACGGTGCCATAGACACAGGTTTAGTATCAGGTACCAGATCAATAGCAAACTCAACCTCTCTCTCTGGTGGTACATCCGGAATCTCGTCGGGAAAAACCTCAGAAAACTCTCGCACCACCTGCAACTCATTAACCTTCGCTTGGCTCTTAGCAGACAATGACGCCATTAATGAAAACAACTGGACGTCTTCCCTCATTACCCTATGCAACTGACCAGCAGACAACAAACCAGACTCTTCCTCTTCAAGAGAAAAGAAACTCACAGACCTTTCATGACAGTTGATATGAACATGGTTATCAACTAACCAGTCCATACCTAGAATAACATCCATTCCGCTCAGCGGCAAACAAATCAAGTCAACGAGAAAATCATTACCGAATATCGATAAAGGGCATTTAGCACAAACAACCGAGGTAGTCACCGAACCCTTAGCCGGAGTATCGATAACCATCTCCCTCAACATAGAAGATAAAACAAGATCTAATTTCTCAACACATGCAGTAGCAATAAAACAATGGGTAGCACCAGTATCAATAATAGCAATAAGAGGAGAATTATTAATATAGCATGTACCTCTGATCTCATTCACTGCATCTGACCCCGCCAGAGCGAACACCTTCCCAACGGACCTTTCTTTCTTCGGTTTAGGACACTGAGTGCTGATATGACCACCCTCACCACAGTTGTAGCATAACACATCCTTTCGATCACAGCTAGACGCCATATGACCCTCTTTACCACACTTGTAGCACTTCTTCACATCACCTGGACAGTCAGGACGCTTATGACTGGGTTTACCACACTTGTAACATACC
The DNA here is from genome assembly GCA_963573325.1 of Astragalus glycyphyllos. Lineage (NCBI taxonomy): Eukaryota > Viridiplantae > Streptophyta > Magnoliopsida > Fabales > Fabaceae > Astragalus > Astragalus glycyphyllos. Next base: position 17,064,077 of record OY754313.1, on the reverse strand, counting down.
ACACTAGCAGCAGCATCTTCCCCACTAGGTCTCTTACCCACAGCAGTTCTCTGATTTCCCTTACCAGGTGGAACCTCATACGGCTTCCCACGACTCGAGAAATTCTTCTGCCTATCCCTCATGACTCTAGAATGAGCATTACTGTCTTCCTCGAAGATTCTGCAGCTGTCAATCAACTCCGAGAACACCCGAATTTTCTGATACCCTATCGCCTTCTTGATATCAGCCCGCAACCCATTTTCAAACTTGATGCATTTGGAGAATTCAGCACCAGCCTCACCATAATGTGGATAGAACTTCGCCAATTCAATGAACTTGGCAGCATACTCAGTCACCGACATATTACCCTGCTTCAGCTCCAGAAACTCAATCTCTTTCTTCCCACGGACATCTTCAGGATAATACTTTCTCAGAAATTCTCTGCTGAACACAGCCCAAGTGACCTCTTCATTCACAGTCGCCAACCTCTGCCTCACCTCCAACCACCAGTCATCAGCCTCCTCTGCCAGCATATGAGTACCATACCTGACTTTCTGCGCCTCAGAGCAATCCATAACACGAAAGATTCTCTCCATCTCTTTCAGCCACGCCAAAGCACCATCAGGGTTATACTTGCCCTTAAATGTAGGAGGATTCTCCCTCTGAAACGTAGCCAAACTGCGCGACCCAACATCACCAGCAGCACCTGGGTTATTCTCCACAGCTTGAGCCACAGCCTGCAAAGCAGCAGCGAGTGCAGCATCGTTCCGTCCTGCCATCTCAACCTAACACTGCAACAGAAACTATAATCAGGAACGAGTAACAATTACTCAAGTGTTACTCGACTCGACGACTCGACAACTTGGCCGGACAGACCGAACTGCTCTGATACCACTAATGTAACACCCCCCTTTTACTATTACAACTAAATAGACAATTATCAGAGTCACCTCGAAGGGCGCTACATTTTTCACCATTTAAAAAAAACACCATTTATTAAAAAAAAATCTCCAAAATAATTTATATAAAAGAAATCACCAAGCAGCGGAAATATTAACCAGTTTAAACATCTCCAGAATTAACAATTAGAGACATCTCCAAAATTAATTAAAACAATTTCCAATAACTAAAATAATAGTTCAAAACGATAACTAACGACTCCCCGGTGCTACATATCAGAGCTGACACAGACCCAAACGAGAGAGGAAGCAAAACCTAGCAATTCCTCCACGAGTACTAGCGATCACCTGCAGCGTTGCCGCATGAGAGTAACATTCCAAGCAGAAGGGGTGAGTCTAACAGAGGTAATAAGCAGATGATAAAAATATGCTAGCATCAGGTAACTACAGCAACACAATACAATTACACCATATCACAGCACCAGATACCAAAGGAAAAGTCCATTTGACAGTGAACCACCAAAGTTATAACATTCATAGACAATGGGATGATAAGCAACCCCTCCAGTGGGCATATGCATGCGGTACCGATCACCAAAATGAGCCACGACGGGAATATCACCAATAAACACCAGAGGCAGAGCCTATATCACCAAAACATGCATATGACAATGCGACGCCATGATTATGCACCAACTCACCATAACAAGTATTTAAAATAAATACTATATCACCAGAATCAAAACAAATGATTTCACCAAAAATAGTACCAAGTTGTAGCATCACAGCTACCACTAAACTCTCCTGAGCATACCAGCACCGCACCTGAAATATTAACACCAGACGGCTCCACAACGCGGACATAACGCACGCACACCACGCACAAGACTGGCGCACAGCGCCTAGGCACATCGCACCTACTTCAGCGAATTAATTAAAATAGCAAACGACATCGGATTTCAACAAATAAATACTTGTTGGAAAGCCCTATGGGTCTGGTTATCATCCCTAAGTTCAGTTTTTGAAGGAGAGTGTCCAATAGGTACAGTTTTCGAAAAGCACACAGGCTAGTTGCAAAAGAGGACAGTTTCTGTCCTTCAAATTCAAGCAATTCCAAAGTGACCAAAACTCAATCAAATTGCATGAAACTTGTGCATAAAGTGGGGAAAATTTTGTCTAGTTTTCAAAGAAATTGGATTCGTTCGAAAAGGAGTTCTTTTGAAAACGTGGTAACCAAAACACTGACCCTGTGTCCAGATTGTTTCCAGAATCTTACTCTAACTTGTGGAATTCATATCTCTAGCTACACAACTCTAAACGCAACCAAACCAGTGCCAAATTAACAAGCATTAAGTCTATTTTCCAGAAAAATAAACCACATAATTTTTCGGTCAATTCAACGTTCCCAGTCACCGAAATACCGAATCTATACCCAAATCGTTTCCAGAATTTTAACCTAACTTGTATCGCCTATAACTCGAGCTATACAACTCCGAATTTGACGAAACCAGTGCCAAAACGACCGGCGTTAAGTCTATTTTCAAAAACAATCAACCTCATAATTTTTGGATCAACCAAACAGCGCCAGTTTTAGAAAAACCGAACCTGTGTCCAGAATCGCTAAATTGCCAAACACCAAACCCTAACGGCAACGACACCGCAACCACCACAACAAAAACGACAATTCGACAACGCGACAACAACAATCAACCACGCACAGCAACAACAAAAACACGAACAATAACAACACCATCATCGTGATACAACAATCACGCAACAACAAATGACGAAACAAATCACAATAACGTGCAACAATCATCAAAGCACCAATCTCAACGAAAACACGATATGCAACAACACAAACAATTCAACAAAACCCTAGACTACCCACACATAATTATCATCAACCCATTATCAAGGTTAAGCCCACCCTTACCTCGAATAACGTAAGCTCCGGAACACGACGAACGAGACACGAACAAAACCACAGCAACACGAACGATCTCCTTTTGAAATTCTTCGCGAAACCCTCCTCTTCTCTCCCTCTTTGCGCCGCGTGCTCTCTCTCTCACTCTCACTTTCGTTTTTCTTTTGCTTGCTGCGAATGAGGGTTTGGCTTAAACCCCCAGGGTTTAAGTTGAGGGCTCAGTAAACACTGGGCTCTCTACGTCACCACCTCCTTTACTCGTTTCACCTCCTACGCATTTAAAATATTAACCTTTTAATTTATCTATATCCCGCCTCCAAATTATTTTAATAATTCAATCAACTATTTTAATTAAATTATTTCCGGGGTGTTACAATTTCTTTCTTCAAAAATTTGAATAAGGGCAAGGATTTGTTCGCTGCTTTGGAAATGAAGCCCGAGAGAGCAGCTATCATGCCATTGAGTTTCTGTATTTCTTTTTTGGTCGTTGGAGGCCGCATTTCAGTTACTACTCGACATTTGTCTAGGTTGGCTTCAATCCCCTTATCTGTGAGGTAGAATCCAAGAAATTTTCCCGCCCTCACTCCAAAGGTGCACTTTTCTGGGTTGAACCTTAATGAGTTTTTTCTGGCTTCTTTGAACACATCCTTCAAGTCGTCTACATGTGCTTGGTATTGTTTGCTTTTGATGATCATATCATCCAAGTATACTTCCACCATTTTTCCTATCTGATCATGAAAAACATGGTTCATCATGCACTGGTAGGTCGCTCCAGCGTTCTTCAGCCCAAAAGGCATGACTCTGTAACAGAAATTTCCTGGATCCATCATGAACGCGATCTTCTCTTGATCAGGTGGGTGCATGGCAATCTGGTTGTACCCAGAATAGGCGTCCAAGAAGGATAGGATCTTGTATCCACTTGCATTATCGACCAAACGATCAACACTTGGGACGGGGAAAGCATCCTTTGGGAATGCTCGGTTGAGGTCAGTATAGTCTACGCACATCCTCCATTTACCATTTGCTTTTTTAACTAAGACGACATTGGACAGCCACGTTGTGTATTTTATCTCTTTAGTGAACTTCGCTTCGAGCATGTCTTCAATGGCCTTGCACGCCGCCCGTGCCTTTTCCTCTTTCTGAACTCTTCTTCTTTGAGCCACCCATTATTCTCCCGGATCCACTGCTAAGTGATGGCAGGCTACTTGTGGTGGAATCCCGGGCATGTCTGACGCACTCGAGGAAAACAGATATGCATGTTCCTTTAAGCATTGGACGAGCTCGTCCTGAACTTCAGGAGGAAGTTTTTTCCTATCTTGATCGTTCTCTCAGGGTCGTCCCCTAGTTGTACATGACAAAATTCCCCATCTGGTTCTTGTCGTTTAATCCGTTTCTTTAGCTCTTTAGTCAGAAGGTCGTCCCCTTCTTCTTCCTTGCTATCTGGATCATAACGGGCATCTAGGTCGGCCAGGTTTACTTGTTCGCCTCCTTTCATTGCTTCCTCTATCTCTCTAGCTACCTTTTTGCCTTTTTCTTTCAATCCCAAAAGGAAAGCTCGCTTGGCGGACAACAAGTCTGCTTGAACGGTGGCGACTTCCCCTGCCTTACTGTAGAATTTCATTTTCAAGTGGACGGTGGAAGGCACTGCTTACAAATGGGCAAGAGTTGGTCGACCAATGATGCATTGATAAACGGATTTACATGGCAGCACGATGAAATCTGTTCTGACCGTTCTGAAAAGGGGGTCTTCTACGGTATCATCTCCAAAAGTCACCGTCAACTCTATTCGTCCTATGGGGGTCGTGGATGCCCCATTGAACCCGGTCAATACTGTCCCTCTTTACGGGCATAGATCATCCTTCGAAATCTTTAATACATCCAACAGGTCTTCGAATATTATATCTGCTGAGCTCTCTTGATCCACTAATATTCGTCTAACTTCCACGTTCGCCATTACTGCGACGATCACCAGTGGTACTTCGTAGTTGGGCGTCCCATCAATGAGATCCTCGTCTCCGAAGGAGATGGATGGTCGTTTTGAAGGTTGTCTAGGATTAGAGGTGGATGCGATGCTCATGATTTCGTACCATCTTCTTTTGATCGATTTGTTGGTTGAGGCGTCCGTGGGGATTCCTCCGGAGATTACCATGGCGACTGGTCTTCCCCTTGATTTCCTTGTATCCATAATGTCTTCATCATCGTCCTCTTCCACAACCTTGACCGCCTCGTCCATTTTCTCTTTTCCCCTTCTAGGGGAACGGGCAACCTGCCTTTCTCCTCGTGTGTCAACTTGATCTCTTTTTACATATTGAGTCAACTTCCCTCTTCTGATCAAAGCTTCCACATCATCTTTCAGAGCCATGCAGTTATTAGTGTCATGCCCGTTGCTCTTGTGGTATCTACAATATTTCTTTGATGGGCGCTGCCCATCCTTAAGCACAAGGGGCTCTGGTGGTTTAATATCTCTGAATTCTGTATTAGCGCATTCTGCCAATATGTTTGCGTACGAAGTATTCAGCTTGGTCCGCTCAGCAAATATTTTGACCCTGCTTTCCTTGCTCGGACGGTTATTGGCATAATCTTCCTTGCCCCTTTGATCTTTCTCTGGTCGTAAGCATTGATTCATGCTCGCCTCAGCGGCTTCTATAGCGGTCATTCTTTCTTCGTAATTCATTAACCTTTGGGACTGCCTGAGGAACGTCTCTAGATCGCTGGGAGCATGGAGTCCTACCTCCACTTCAAAATGACTTCCTCTCAATAGGCCCGTCCTCAAGAAGAACAACCTCTGGTTATCATCTAAGTTGCTAACTTGATCGGCCTCTCGGTTAAATCTTTCCACATAACTTCTCAAAGACTCATCTAGACCCTGCCTGATGGCGATCAGAACATCCTGAGATTTTGGTTTGATTCTGGAGGTCGTGAAACGGGCAGTGAACACCCTAGCCATCTTTTCCCAGGATGAAATGGTGTTGGGCTTTACCTCTGTGAACCACTCCAGGGCTGACCCTTCATGAGTGAGGGGGAAGATTTTGCATTTTACAGGTCCGGGCGCTCCTCTGTACTTCATCAGAATATCAAAGTGCTTTAAATGGGCGTCTGGATCTTTTACGCCATTGTACATCTTAAGATCGGTCGGAGGTTTCTGCAACGAGTATCGGATGCGAAATTTGTAACGCCCTAAAATTTAATCAAATTACTTCGAAGTTGGATTGCCGTAGGATAATTGTAAGAATTGAAATTATGGGCGTAGTAGCTATGTTGAAAGTGAGTTAGATGATAATCACGTGTCGTGGGCCAGTTAAAAATAGCATTGGGCTTAGCACCGCGAGTGCGCAGCGCTCACGAACCCCTAGCAGCGTGTCCAATGCGCAGCTTGCGCAGGAAGGCGCTTGTGCGCCACTCCTCCTTTTAAATATAGCGCAAATATGCGCTAGGGCTGGTCTTTTTGCGCAGCCGCCCTCTTTTCCCTTCTTCTCCTTCTTCCTCTCACTTCTAAGTTACACAAAAGCCTCAATTTTCAAGAGCTCTAGCCTAGGATTGGATTGGGAGGGTTGATTTTCATTGCAATTCTCTACGTTCGTGATCGTCACGCGTCGTTACTATCGCAGGGGAGTCGCCGTATTCGGAGAATCGAGGAACGAGGCTAGGAGGGAGTTTGCGCCACCATAGTTGAGGTAAGGGTGGGTTCGAATTCTATAATAGCGTATATGAGGGATCGTGTGCGGGGTTTGGGGTTTATTATAGATTGCCTCCGTGTATGTTGCGTAGTTATATATATATATATATATATATATATATATATATATATATATATATATATATCGTATGAGAAAAGTTTGATGAATTGACCGTGTGTGCTTGAATTCCTATGTCGTTAGTTCTAATTAAATCGAATTGTAATTTTGTTGGATTAATGTTTTCACTATTATAATCAAAAAAAATGATAGGAATATAGATAACTCATTAGTAAGAATTATAAATAATTTTCGTAATTGAATTGATGGTTACGTTAATGCTGTTACTGTTTTGATGTAATGCTGTTGCTGTTTTGCTGTTAATGATGTTACTGTTTTGATGTAATGCTGTTGCTGTTTTGCTGTTAATGCTGGTGCTGTTTTGCTGATAATGCTGTTGCTGTTTTGCTGTTAATGCTGTTGATGTTTTGCTGTTAAAGCTGTTGCGGTTTTGCTGTTATTGTTGTCATTGCTGTTACGTTTTGCTGCTGTGTTGTTGCTATTCTTGCTGTTTTGCGCTGTTGATGTTGCTGCTTTGTCAATATTGTTGCCACAGTTGCTGTTGTGGTTAATTGTTGCGTCGAATACCTTGTCGAAAATGTGGTAAATTGCAGGTGAAGTTGTAAAAGTTGATTTGCCTCTATTTATTGGCAAAGATAGTAAATTGTAGGCCTATGGCCGCCATGACGTTTTGGTGTTGTTGTCGTGCGATTGCGTGACTGTGATTAGCGTTACTTGTACATTCACATTGTGTCGCATACCTTTGCATTTGCTTTACGACGTGAACGATGAGGGCTATGCCCTGTGAGCCACTATTTACTGGCAACGACGATTTTTACGACGGGAGTTTTGCTCCAATGGTACCACATGCATATGCACAGTTGAGTCGCATTCCGCATTGCACTTCGATGATTCTATTGATGACTCTATTGAGGATTTTATTGATGATATGTGTAATTCTATAGTACCTGACCTATCATATTGTTCTTCATACATGCTCTTCTATAGTTCGATATCTCACCCCTTCTGTTTGAATGTTACCCCTATGTGGTAACGTGCAGGTAGTCGCGAATGAAGGCGGTGATCCTTCCTTAGTTGAGTCGGTGTCGTCACTCTGATACGTAACACTCGGGGGGATTGAACGCTGTTTTTTTTTCCTTTATCATTTAGGTTGGAATATTTGTCGAACTCGAAGTTATTTCTATTAAGCAAATTGTTGATTTTGAGTTGTCAAATGGACAAGGATTGTTAAGATTGCTTCAAATTGAATTTACCATGAATGAATTATATTGTTTGTGTTGGGAAGTAAGTGTAGCACTCCAATATTTATGTTGAAAATTCCGCACTCTGATTTATAGTATTATTGGGTAGAATTGGGGTGTTACATTAGTGGTATCAGAGCATGGTTGGGTCTGTCCGACCAAGTTGTCGAGTCATCGCTTCGATTAACAATCAAGTATTGTTATTCGTTCTAAACTATAATTTGTGTTGTAGGGATAAGCTGAAATGGCCGGACGGAATGATGCTGCTATTGCTGCTGCTTTGGGCGCTATGGCTCAGGCATTGGAGAATCAACAGAACGCTGGTGAGAATGCTGGATCTCGCAGTTTGGCGACTTTCCAGAGGGAGAATCCGCCCACTTTCAAGGGTAAGTATGATCCTGATGGAGCATTGGCTTGGTTGAAGGAGATTGAGAGAATCTTCCCTGTGATGGATTGCACTCCAGCGCAGAAGGTTCGTTATGGTACTCATATGCTGTCAGAAGAGGCTGACGACTGGTGGTTAGATACACGTCAGAGATTGGAAGCTGTAGGTGAAGAGATCACTTGGGTTGTGTTCTGTAGGGAGTTTTTGAGGAAGTATTACCCTGAGGATGTTCGGGGTAAGAAAGAAATCGAGTTTCTTGAGCTGAAGCAAGGGAACCTGTCAGTTACTGAATATGTTGCTAAGTTTGTGGAGTTGGCCAAATTTTATCCGCACTACAATGAAGCAACTGCTGAATTTTTAAAGTGCATCAAGTTTGAGAATGGGCTGCGACCTGAGATCAAAAAGGCAATTGGGTATCAGAAGATCCGTGTTTTCTCCGATTTGATTGACAGTTGCAGGATCTATGAGGAGGACAACGATGCTCACTATAAGATCATTAATGAGAAGAGGAGCAAGCAGCAGACTCGTGGTAAGCCGTATGATGCTCCAGTTGGTAAAAGTAAGCAGAAAAGTTTTGATGGTAAGAGAACTAGTGGGGGAGAGGCCCCTGCTGGTATTGTATGTTACAAATGTGGCAAACCTGGTCATAAGAGTAACGTGTGCAAGGTTGAGGTGAAGAGGTGCTTTCGTTGTGGTAAGACTGGGCACGAATCATCCGAGTGCAAGCACAACGAGCAGGTCTGTTTCAACTGTGGCGAAGAAGGGCATATTAGTAATCAATGTCAGAAGCCAAAGAAAAAAAGAGTTAGTGGAAGAGTGTTCGCTCTGGCAGGGACAAAGACTACTGAGAACGACGGATTTATTGGAGGTACATGTTTCATTAATGGTGTTCCTCTAATAGCTATTATTGATACTGGTGCTACTCATTGTTTTATTGCTGCGGAATGTGTTAAAAGATTGGGTCTTGTGTTGTCTTCTATGAATAGGGAGATGGTTGTCGATACTCCAGCTAAGGGGTCGGTGACTACTTCTCTTGTGTGTTCTAAGTGCCCTTTGTCGATTTTCGACAGAGAATTTATTGTTGATCTGATTTGTCTGCCGTTAAGCGGATTGGATGTGATCCTAGGCATGGACTGGTTAGAATATAACTATGTTCATATTAATTGTTTTAGCAAGTCTGTGAGTTTCTCCACTCCCGAAGAGGAGGAGGCTGGTTTGTTGTCTGCTGGACAGTTGCGGAAGTTGATGCGGGAAGAAGTTCAGCTATTCTCGCTGATGGCGTCGCTATCTGTTAAGAATCAAGCCATAATTGATGAGTTGCAGGTGGTGCGCGAATTTCCTGAAGTTTTCCCTGATGAGATTCCAAGTGTACCACCAGAGAGGGAAGTTGAATTTGCTATTGATCTTGTACCTGGTACCAAACCTGTTTCTATGGCACCTTACAGGATGTCAGCATCTGAATTATCCGAATTGAAGAAGCAACTTGAGGATCTACTTGAAAAGAAGTTCGTGAGGCCGAGTGTATCACCGTGGGGAGCTCCAGTGTTGCTAGTGAAGAAGAAGGATGGAAGTATGAGGCTTTGTGTTGATTATAGACAGTTGAATAAAGTGACGATTAAGAACAAGTATCCACTCCCAAGAATAGACGATTTGATGGATCAATTGGTGGGTGCTCAAGTATTCAGTAAGATTGATTTGAGATCGGGCTACCATCAGATTAAAGTGAAAGATGAGGATATTCAGAAGACGGCTTTTAGAACTCGGTACGGGCATTATGAGTATTTGGTGATGCCTTTCGGTGTTACTAACGCGCCGGGAGTATTCATGGAGTACATGAACCGTGTGTTTCATGCTTATTTGGATCGGTTTGTGGTAGTATTCATCGATAATATTTTGATTTACTCTAAGACAGAAGAAGTGCATGCAGAGCACTTGAGATTGGTATTGGAGGTCTTAAGGGACAAGAAGCTATATGCAAAGTTGTCTAAGTGCGAATTTTGGCTGAAGGAGGTGAGTTTTCTTGGTCACGTTATTTCTGGTAGCGGCATTGCGGTGGATCCATCTAAAGTCGATGCTGTATTGCAATGGGAGACTCCAAAGTCGGCTACAGAGATTAGAAGCTTTTTGGGATTAGCTAGCTACTATAGAAGGTTCATTGAAGGCTTTTCTAAGTTGGCACTTCCTTTAACTCAGCTGACCTACAAAGGTAAAGCCTTTATATGGGACGCTCGTTGCGAAGAGAGTATCACCGAATTGAAGAAGAGATTGACGACGTCTCCTATCTTGACGTTGCCTAATTCGGGAGAGTCCTTTGTGGTGTACTGTGATGCTTCCAAGATGGGTTTAGGAGGTGTGCTTATGCAGAATGGTAAGGTAGTTGCTTATGCATCGAGGCAGTTGAGGACTCATGAGAAGAACTATCCTACGCACGATTTAGAACTTGCTGCAGTTGATTTTGCGCTGAAAATTTGGAGGCATTATCTTTATGGTTCTAGATTTGAAGTATTTAGCGACCATAAGGGTTTGCAGTACTTGTTTGATCAAAAGGAATTGAATATGAGACAGCGGAGGTGGTTGGAGTTGCTAAAAGACTATGATTTCAGTTTGAATTATCATCCAGGGAAAGCTAATGTCGTGGCTGATGCTTTGAGCCGAAAGACCTTGCACATGTCGGCAATGATGGTCAGGGAGTTTGAATTGATTGAGCAGTTCAGAGATATGAGTTTGATTTGCGAAGTGACACCTCAGAGTGTTATGTTGGGGATGTTGAAGATTAATAATGACTTTTTAGATAGCATCAGAGAAGCTCAGAAACTGGATGTTAAACTGGTAGATTCGACGGTAGGGATCGGGCAGTCTGAGAATAACGATTTTGAGTTGGATGCGCAAGGTGTGTTGAGATACCGTAATAGAATCTGCATTCCTGGCGATGCGGAAATGAAGAAAGCAATTCTCGAAGAGAGTCATAGAAGTAAGTTGAGTATTCATCCAGGAGCTACGAAAATGTATCAAGACTTGAGAAGATGGTTCTGGTGGCCTGGGATGAAGCGCGATGTAGCGCAATTCGTGTATGCATGTTTAACTTGTCAGAAGTCAAAAGTTGAACATCAGAAGCCTGCGGGGTTGATGCAACCTTTAGAGATTCCGGAATGGAAATGGGATAGCATTTCAATGGACTTTGTGACGGGGCTGCCTAATACTGTGAGAGGGCATGATGCGATTTGGGTGATTGTTGACAAGCTGACGAAGTCGGCTCATTTTATACCTATTAATATCACTTATCCGCTACCGAAGTTGGCTGAGATTTACCTCCAAAAGATTGTAAAGTTGCATGGTGTTCCTATGTGTATCGTTTCGGATAGAGATCCTAGGTTCACTTCTGATTTCTGGAAGAGTTTGCAAGAGGCGTTGGGTTCTAAGTTGAGATTGAGCTCAGCGTATCACCCTCAGACGGATGGTCAGACAGAGAGGACTATTCAATTGTTGTAGGATTTGTTGAGAGAGTGTATTCTTGAGCAAGGAGATTCGTGGGATACCCATCTCTCGTTGATAGAGTTTACCTATAATAACAGTTATCATTCTAGTATTGGGATGGCACCTTTCGAAGCGTTGTATGGTCGAAGGTGTAGAATCCCTTTGTGTTGGTATGAATCTGGAGAGAGTATAGTGCTTGGACCTGAAATTGTTCGAGAAACGACTGAGAAGGTGAAGTTGATTTGTGAAAAGATGAAAGCTTCACAAAGTAGACAGAAGAGTTACCATGATAAGCGAAGGAAGGATTTGGAATTTCAAGCTGGTGATCATGTGTTTTTCAGAGTCACCCCTGTGACCGGTGTTGGACGTGCTTTGAAATCTAAGAAGCTTACTCCTCGATTCATTGGTCCGTATCAGATCACGGAAAGAGTTGGGAATGTAGCTTAGAGAGTGGCCTTACCGCCTAATCTTTCGAATTTGCATGATGTGTTCCATGTGTCACAACTTCGGAAGTATATTCCAGATCCATCTAATGTAATTCATACGGGATAACCTCACTGTGGAGACGATGCCTGTACGAATCGCGGACCGTGAGACGAAGACTCTAAGGGGCAAAGAGATCACCTTGGTGAAAGTAGTCTGGTTAGGAGCTGCCGGAGAGAGCATGACTTCGTACCATCTTCTTAGAGGTGGATGCGATGCTCATGATTTCGTACCATCTTCTTTTGATCGATTTGTTGGTTGAGGCGTCCGTGGGGATTCCTCCGGAGATTACCATGGCGACTGGTCTTCCCCTTGATTTCCTTGTATCCATAATGTCTTCATCATCGTCCTCTTCCACAACCTTGACCGCCTCGTCCATTTGCTCTTTTCCCCTTCTAGGGGAATGGGCAACCTGCCTTTCTCCTCGTGTGTCAACTTGATCTCTTTTTACATATTGAGTCAACTTCCCTCTTCTGATCAAAGCTTCCACATCATCTTTCAGAGCCATGCAGTTATTAGTGTCATGCCCGTTGCTCTTGTGGTATCTACAATATTTCTTTGATGGGCGCTGCCCATCCTTAAGCACAAGGGGCTCTGGTGGTTTAATATCTTTGAATTCTGTATTAGCGCATTCTGCCAATATGTTTGCGTACGAAGTATTCAGCTTGGTCCGCTCAGCAAATATTTTGACCCTGCTTTCCTTGCTCGGACGGTTATTCGCATAATCTTCCTTGCCCCTTTGATCTTTCTCTGGTCGTAAGCATTGATTCATGCTCGCCTCAGCGGCTTCTATAGCGGTCATTCTTTCTTCGTAATTCATTAACCTTTGGGACTGCCTGAGGAACGTCTCTAGATCTCTGGGAACATGGAGTCCTACCTCCACTTCAAAACGACTTCCTCTCAATAGGCCCGTCCTCAAGAAGAACAACCTCTGGTTATCATCTAAGTTGCTAACTTGATCGGCCTCTCGGTTAAATCTTTCCACATAACTTCTCAAAGACTCATCTAGACCCTGCCTGATGGAGATCAGAACATCCTGAGATTTTGGTTTGATTCTGGAGGTCGTGAAACGGGCAGTGAACACCCTAGCTATATTTTCCCAGGATGAAATGGTGTTGGGCTTTACCTCTGTGAACCACTCCAGGGCTGACCCTTCATGAGTGAGGGGGAAGATTTTGCATTTTACAGGTCCGGGCGCTCCTCTGTACTTCATCATAATATAAAAGTGCTTTAAATGGGCGTCTGGATCTTTTACGCCGTTGTACATCTTAAGATCGGTCGGAGGTTTCTGCAACGAGTATCGGATGCGAAATTTGTAACGCCCTAAAAGTTAATCAAATTACTTAGAAGTTGGATTGCCGTAGGATAATTGTAAGAATTGAAATTATGGGCGTAGTAGCTATGTTGAAAGTGAGTTAGATGATAATCACGTGTCGTGGGCCAGTTAAAAATAGCATTTGGCTTAGCACCGCGAGTGCGCAGCGCTCACGCAACCCTAGCAGCGTGTCCGGTGCGCAGCTTGCGCAGGAAGGCGCTTGTGCGCCACTCCTCCTTATAAATATAGCGCAAATATGCGCTAGGGCTGGTCTTTTTGCGCAGCCGCCCTCTTTTCCCTTCTTCTCCTTCTTCCTCTCACTTCTAAGTTACACAAAAGCCTCAATTTTCAAGAGCTCTAGCCTAGGATTGGATTGGGAGGGTTGATTTTCATTGCAATTCTCTACGTTCGTGATCGTCACGCGTCGTTACTATCGCAGGGGAGTCGCCGTATTCGGAGAATCGAGGAACGAGGCTAGGAGGGAGTTTGCGCCACCATAGTTGAGGTAAGGGTGGGTTCGAATTCTATAATAGCGTATATGAGGGATCGTGTGCGGGGTTTGGGGTTTATTATAGATTGCCTCCGTGTATGTTGCGTAGTTATATATATATATATATATATATCGTATGAGAAATGTTTGATGAATTGACCGTGTGTGCTTGAATTCCTATGTCGTTAGTTCTAATTAAATCGAATTGTAATTTTGTTGGATTAAGATTTTCACTATTATAATCAAAAAAAATGATAGGAATATAGATAACTCGTTAGTAAGAATTATAAATAATTTTCGTAATTGAATTGATGGTTACGTTAATGCTGTTACTGTTTTGATGTAATGCTGTTGCTATTTTGCTGTTAATGATGTTACTGTTTTGATGTAATGCTGTTGCTGTTTTGCTGTTAATGCTGGTGCTGTTTTGCTGATAATGCTGTTGCTGTTTTGCTGTTAATGCTGTTGATGTTTTGCTGTTAAAGCTGTTGCGGTTTTGCTGTTATTGTTGTCATTGCTGTTACGTTTTGCTGCTGTGTTGTTGCTATTCTTGCTGTTTTGCGCTGTTGATGTTGCTGCTTTGTCAATATTGTTGCCACAGTTGCTGTTGTGGTTAATTGTTGCGTCGAATACCTTGTCGAAAATGTGGTAAATTGCAGGTGAAGTTGTAAAAGTTGATTTGCCTCTATTTATTGGCAAAGATAGTAAATTGTAGGCCTATGGCCGCCATGACGTTTTGGTGTTGTTGTCGTGCGATTGTGTGACTGTGATTAGCGTTACTTGTACATTCACATTGTGTCGCATACCTTTGCATTTGCTTTACGACGTGAACGATGAGGGCTATGCCCTGTGAGCCACTATTTACTGGCAACGACGATTTTTACGACGGGAGTTTTGCTCCAATGGTACCACATGCATATGCACAGTTGAGTCGCATTCCGCATTGCACTTCGATGATTCTATTGATGACTCTATTGAGGATTTTATTGATGATATGTGTAATTCTATAGTACCTGACCTATCATATTGTTCTTCATACATGCTCTTCTATAGTTCGATATCTCACCCCTTCTGTTTGAATGTTACCCCTATGTGGTAACGTGCAGGTAGTCGCGAATGAAGGCGGTGATCTTCCTTAGTTGAGTCGGTGTCGTCACTCTGATACGTAACACTCGGGGGGATTGAACGCTGTTTTTTTTTCCTTTATCATTTAGGTTGGAATATTTGTCGAACTCGAAGTTATTTCTATTAAGCAAATTGTTGATTTTGAGTTGTCAAATGGACAAGGATTCTTAAGATTGCTTCAAATTGAATTTACCATGAATGAATTATATTGTTTGTGTTGGGAAGTAAGTGTAGCACTCCAATATTTATGTTGAAAATTCCGCACTCTGATTTATAGTATTATTGGGTAGAATTGGGGTGTTACAAAATTCGTCTATCTCTTTTGTGTATGGTCCAAGGTTGGTATCTCCCCTTTCTTTTCGACTCGGTCGCTCCTTTGGGTAGTGAGTTTCATGACCGTGCTGTTGGTTGCTGGAATAATCTTTTGACCGATATGAATGTCGCTCGTTAGATCGGCTATGAGAGCGAGTAGGTGAGCTAGTTGACCCATAAGAGGATCCTTCATGTGATGACTCTTCAGGCCAGTAAGTGTAATCGGATGTGGACGGAGTCTTCCTTGGTGGTGTGGCCCCTCCTCCTCGTCCCCTCTTCGGGGTGGAGATCGATGGACCAGCTGCCTACGCGGAGGCGATCGATAAGCCCTTGAAGGACGCGCCCGCAGTGCCGACGTAACCTCATGATGAGGTCGTTGCTCTGGACAAGGTCGGCAGGAAGCTCTACCGTGACTGGTTATGCAAGGACGGTGCTGGTGCCTCCAACACCCGTTGGTTGTGGTTCAGCAGGAATCTCGGCCACTAAAGGTGAGTAGCGGCCTTTGGTCGGCCTCGAGGTGCCTTTGGTGGCATCTGGAAGGATGGTGGAAAGTGCACGGGCTCCCATTGTGGTCGCCAATTAATCTGAGCCTGAGGTCGCCTTGAAGAAGCTTTCAGGTATCAAACCTTATCCGGAGCTGCTCTGGTCGCTCTCCATGGGCAGGCAAAAAGGGCTGGTGTACCTGCAAATACACTCCAACGCCCAAGTCAGGAGCGAACAAGCAGAGTATCAATACTAGTGAATAGTGTGTACCTGACAACTAACGCAATGAATGCTTATATAGTGGTCGTGGTTGGGGCGTGGCCGTTGGATGACTGTACGGAACGATCAGGGTCGTTGATCTAGTTCCTTGTTCCCTTTCCCATTGTCGTTGGGCTGATCTCATGCTTCAGCTCTGGATTAGGCTTCGGCCAACTCCAGAACACTTTCTTATTAAAATTAAGTCAAATTTGTTTATATATAGTTATATATATATATATATATATATATATATATATATTCATTTATATATATATATATATATTTACATTTATATATAGTTATATTTATATTTATCTTTATATATTTTTTATAAAAATATATTTAATGATTATCTTATGGATTTTGATCGTGTACTTTTTGTAATGCATTGGATTTAGAAAAATAAATAAATGTATGGATCACAACGATCCACAAATCAAACAAATGGATTTAATCCAATCCATTAAATTTTTTTTTGTAACAAACGGATTGGATGGATTTTGACACCCTTACCTCAAATTTGTAGATAGTGTAAAAAGCCTATACAATTATTTTACCAAATAAAACCTAGGTCCCTTAACTTATTTATATGTAACGAATAGGTCTCTTAACATTTTTTTGTAACGAATAAGTCCCTTAACTTATTTATTTGTAACGAATAGGTCCCTTAATTTTTTTTTGTAACACATAGGTCCCTTAACTTTTAAAAACGTAACATTGTTGCCCCTTTTAACTTATTTAAGGGAGAGATTTTAAGGGGCAACGATGTTATGTTTTTAAAAATTAAGGGACCTACCACAAGCTCCCACATTTACGATGCTTGATGACAATGGAATGGAGAGGAATGTGTTTCAGAAATTGGGGTTTAGATGTTTATAAGAAAGGAGAATGGTGATGAAAATTGCATTTCCCTTCACTCTCTCCTCTACTCTCGTGATTCTCCCTCACTCCCACTCTTGTGTGTTCTATTTTGAAACTCACCAAATGAGTTTAATGTTTTTGTGCAGCTGAGGGTTTTAAGTGAGATGGAGGAGTGTTTGTTTGGTTTGTGAAATGTCTATTTTTCCCCTACACTAAATGCACCCATTCCCATACTTATACACCACCCCAACACAATTAACTTAAAACAAGCAACAACTACACAATCAACTCACTTTATTATTTATAAAACGACTCATCATCAATTATAAACTCAATTATCAACCAATACTCAATCCAAAAATAATTTAAATCATTCAACCATCAAAGTAATTATTTTCAAAGTAATTAAAATAATTACTTTGGGATGTTACAGCTTACAAATTTACCACTCTATAAATTCTGAGTTAGAGGAGGTTCTAAGGTCTACAAGCAAGTAAATTTCAGTTGTTAGGGTATTCAAAAGGGGTAGCTCAGTTTTGGAACTTGTGGTTTCGAGTTAGATGAGTATTGGAGGTCTAGGAGTTCGGTTCGTGAATTTCAATTTTTCGGTTCGTCAAAGTCTCGAGTGATTCGTCAACCGGGTGAGGGTCCTCACCATGTTATATGATTAGAATAGGTATAATGTGTTTT
Source organism: Astragalus glycyphyllos (assembly GCA_963573325.1). Classification (NCBI taxonomy): domain Eukaryota; kingdom Viridiplantae; phylum Streptophyta; class Magnoliopsida; order Fabales; family Fabaceae; genus Astragalus; species Astragalus glycyphyllos. The sequence goes on along the minus strand of OY754313.1, from coordinate 17,046,400 downwards.
TACTGTAATTTATATGTTGATTGTATGGAGGTTGTGAATTTCGTGAAAATGGGAATTTCAGTTTGAAATTGATTTTCAGTTTTGTTATTGTTTTACAGTTGAATTGCCTATGATATGAGTGATTATATGATGCCATGATTGCTTTCAAAATGTTCATTGGAATGTCGGTTGGAAGGTGTTGAATTGGTTGTGTGTTATACTTCATGTTTGGATTGAGTTTAGAGGGAAGCGAGAAGGTTTAACGTGATTTTATGCCATAATCGATTATTGGCTTGTTATAATCGATTATTGGCTTGTTATAATCGATTATGGGCTTGTTATAATCGATTACAAGCTTTGGTAAATGCTGCTCAAACCATTTTTCTTAAAATTAAGCATTTTAATCTATTATGATGAGTACCAAACCTTCCCTAACCCATCCCTTAACCTTTCCTACTGATGATTGAGCATAATTACCATGATTTGAGGGATGTTTGATTCATAACATGATTTGTGATTATATTATGCTCCATAATGATGATTGAGTTGTCGGTTGTTCAAATTTTCGAGTATCGAGTGAGAACCTTCAAGGAAATGTATACTATTTATGAAAAGACTAACATAACACGGATATGAAACATAAAATACCATGGGGATGACAATCCCGTTATATTAGCATACTTGGTGGAGGGAAGTCATGAGCCTAGAAGCCAAGGCTCTAGCATTATCCTTTAGTGATTGTCGGATTGGGCTTTCCGTTGAAATCGAGTGACTTGGTTTCTCGGATTGTGCTAAGCCAAGTGAAAAGATAAGACAATTAAAATGTACAACTGAATTGGGGTTTCTCTGATTGACGAGTACTCTAGCATTATTCGATATGTATGGTCGAATTAGGGTCTCCCGGATTAAAGGGTGCTCTAGTATTATTCGACATAAAAAGGTTTCAGATAATTAAAAAGGAACGAATGAGAGGAATGGTAAGGGGTCTCGGAGGCACTCATTAAGATTTGTAAATCTCACTGTTTATGTCTTGTGGTTTTCAGGTACAAAGCATAACTGAGGAAGCTACTCAGGATGGATTTCCGCTAGAGGAAGTTATGAAAATTGATATTTGTTTCATGTTGTATTCCTTGTTATTTGATTTTCAAATCAAATCTTGGACTCTTAGTTAGCTGTTATGGATTCAGTTTAATTTGGTCTCTCAAGTTGTACTTCATACTCACTTGTGTTCAGAAGATGGTGGTCTTCGGACCTAGACATTGGATGTAATTTGGGGTGACCCCAATATTATGCTAAGTTTTTAAGTTGAATCAATAATAGCTTGTGTATTCTCTGAGTTTATTTCTTGTTTGTTAACATTCCGCTTTAGGATATTGCGAGGTGTTACACTTATACACCTTTTGTGTATATAATTTAAATCCTAAATTTAATCCGTATATATAGGATTCACTAGTTAATTAACCTCACATTTTTTATTTATCTTTTAAGATTTTTTTGACAAATCAAAAGTGTTTTATAATATGATGCATATTTAAGGTACCCATAAACCCAGATACAAATATAAAAACTGACTGAGAGGCCAAAGAGTCAGAAAGACGGGTGTCTTTTATTTACTTTAAAAATTGTTTTATAAAAGTAATTAACAAAAATTTTAAAAAAATGTTATTTTAATTAAAATTATTGTCTTATTCTTATGACATTCTTAATTGTTAATATCCATCAGACTTATTTCTTTTTTTGTCTGAAATAATCAAACTTCTCTCTTCATGGATAATAAAGAGTGTAATTGAAAAACAGTGAATTATTGTAATCTTTAAATGTTCAAAATGATAAATAAATAAATATGAGCAAGTTTGTTCTCAATGTCAACTTTCTTCGTTTTTAATTATAATCAGAAAAACAATAATATTAACATTTTTCTTTTTTTTTTTGACACAAAAGTCTAATTATATTATTAGGCACAATTAGTTGTATTGGTTGCTTTGGCAATTTTAGTGACCTAGGGACGTCAGCTCCTGGGTTCAAACCCGAGTGTGAGCTGTGTTGGTGTTTATTTGTCATTTCATCTAAGTAGACAAAAACAATTAGACATAATTACTTGAAAATATAAATGTATCTAAAAATAAGATGTCATTAAGTGAATAGATGTTGGGTATGATACCCAACAAAATCAAGGGTATCAGAGCATTCACCTATTAATTCTGATTAAAAATTAGGAGAACTATATGATATCAATTGAGATGCAGTATTTAAATTAGTATAGTATTCATATTTATTTTAATATACTTATATATAAAAATATGTTTAGTGATTGAATATTGTATATCATACCTAACAAAACTCAATAGTTATTTTGGTCAAAACAAAAATTCAATAGTAGTTATTAGAGTGTCCACCTAAAAATCATTCTAATAATTTTGAACAGACAAAGTTTAGTCAAACCCTAATATTGATTGGCAATTCACCTTACATGGAATAACACTAAAAAAACACAAAATCCAATATAGAAAATAATATCCAATTCTTTTCAAATTTTATCTTTTGTTCCTAAACTCAGTCTTTCTAACTGCTGTTAAAACTCCAAACAAGCGATACAAAATGCATCGCACATGATTCCCCCTTAGTTAAGATATAATTAATGCACACAAAATTCATAAAAGAAAAATCAATTCAGACTGTATATATATTATTTTAAACATTAAAAATTCAAACTATCATATTAATGAAAATAGCCTGCCATTTTGGGGCGCAAGAAGAAAACATACAAGACCTGAAAAGCTAAACATGGATTGAACTAGGTATTACATTGAGAACGATTCAAAACTTAGTCGAACAAATGCGTAGGAATCTTGTAGTCACATCTCAATAAGAAGGACTCCTGAAGAACTTCAATGTTTGGTATCAAAATGTCATCTTCAAACAGCTCCTCCATGTTTAGACCCTTTTTTGGGCTCTTGTCCATATTTTCTCCATGTCCAGATATCTCCTGTGTTTTCAGGAGTAACTTGGCAGACTAGATTCTTCTCTGGAGTTCTTCTGAATGCAAAGTAATGTAAAAAAAAGAAATTTTTAGGTCAGGAGCAGTTAAAAAGTTTACATTTTTTGGGCATAATGAGATCATGAATACATGGTATGAATGAGAAATAAGTACTTTACCTTTTGCATGGTTTCGGTGGCTTTGCCTTTGTGAAAACGACGGTACTAGACGGAGATGCTTGAACAAGTGAGAGATGATTGGGTTCTTGATGTTGTTGTTGTGGTGGTGGTGGTGATTTTGTGGGTAGTGCTGGTTGTTGATGGTTTTTGTTTTGGGTGTCAAGATTTAAATTAGTGCGGGTGATGGTAAACATAAGAGTAGTAGCTGGTACACCCACCATGTGGTAGAGGCCATGCATCATTAGCCTCTCAGTATTTCCAACGAGTTCTGTAAGGTTGCCAATTGGCAAGTTTGGATCGTTAGTGGTGTTGGGAGTAATGCATGTTGTGTTGGCATTGGTGATCGGGGTGGGGGTGGTGGTGGTGGTGGTGGCGGTAGAAGTTGTGGTGGTGATGGTGTTTGAGGTGGTAAAGGTGGTAGGAGTCACGATAGGAGTGGTAGTGATGGTGATTGGGGTGGTGGTAATTGTAGGAGTTATGGTGGGAGTGGTTGTGATGGTGATCGGGGTGGTGACGGTGGTAGGAGTCGCGGTGGGAGCCGTGACGATGGTGGGAGTGGTGGTGAAAGCGGATGTGATGGTGATGGGAGTGGTGGTGATGGTGGTAGGAGTTACGGTGGGAGTGGTAGTGAAGGCGACGGTTATGGCGGCAGGAGTAGTGATAAGGGTAGTGGTGTTTGTCGTGAATGGGGTGGGTGTGGTGGTGAAGGAAGCGGTGGTGGCAAAAGGAATGGTCGTGAGGGTGGTTGTGGAGGCAGTAAATAAGGTGGGTGTCGTGGTGATGGTTGGAGTGTTGGTGAAGGCGGTGGTGATGCCAATAGGACTGGTGGAAGGAGTGGTGCAAAGGGTGGTTGTGGTGGAGTTCGTGAATGGGGTGGGTGTGGTGGTGATGGTGGGAGTGCTCGATAAAGCGGCGGTGATGGTGGCAGGACTGTTGAAAGGAGTGGTGTTGGCGATGAAGAATGGTGTGGGTATCATGGTGATGGTGGGAGTGATGGGGAAGATGATAGGAGTTGTGGAAGGAGTGGAAGTGAATGGGGTATGTGGGGTGGTGATGGTGTGAGTGGTGGTGAAGGGGGTTGCAATGGAGGTCGTGAATGGGTTGGGAGTGGTGGTGGTGATTGGGGGGGTTGGGGTGGGGTCACTGTCCATTAAAAAATTCTCCGCCTCTCGGAGTGTTTTTGAATAAGATTGAAGACCAAAAGAAAATGGGTAATTTGATATAGGTTGAGGATCAAAAGAAAAAGGGGAATTTGACATTGATTGGTGATCAAAAGAAAATGATGGGGTGGGAGTGGTGGTGAAGGCAGTGGTGGTTGCGACAGGAGTGGTGGTGAAGGTGGTTGTGGCGGCGGTAAATAAGGTGGATGTGGTGGTGATGTTGGGAATGGCGGTGAAGGCAGCGGTGGTGGAAACAAGATTGGTGGAAGGAGTGGTACAAAGGGTAGTTGTGGTGGTGGAGTTCGTGAATGGGGTGGGTGTGGGGGTGATGGTGGGAGTGGTGGAAGGAGTGGTGTTGGCGTGGGTATCATGGTGATGGTGGGACTGATGGGGAAGATGATAGGGGTGTGTTAGCCTGTAATTTTGACAGGCTTCATTTAAAATAGTCAACAAGGTGTGACTTATACTTTGACATAGATCAGAGGATTTCGACAAAGATCATGTTCAGGGCAGATTCGACAAGCTTCCAGAAAAACAAAAACAAGAAAGAGGAAAATGGACACAAGCTTCGACAGACAGAAGACTAAGTAGTTATGCGCTGAAAAGCTAGCAGTTGGTCGAAAAGAGGAGCAGTTACCAACATTTTTATAACTGTTTTTGAGGGCAGTTTCTGCTCCTCCCACTAAGTATAAATAGTAGTCTCTGAGAAGAAACAAAGGTCACAAAAACTCATATTTTACTTCTCACGCTCTAACTTCCGCATTCAAGAGAAAAACGAGTCAGAGAAACAATGTATGAGTTTGTGCACCATTTCCTTTAACTTTAATGCAATTTTAATTTGTTTTTCTTTCGTTTTACTTGTTTTTATCGTTCAAGTTCTTCTTCTCTGAAGTACTCTGATAACTTCGCGCGAAGGAATCAGTTATTTCTTTCCTCTTTTTCTGGTTAAAACGCGAGACAATTCAAGAACATCATAATAAACTATAAACTCTAAGCACAAATGGTCTTAGGATTCACTGGTTGATCCTGCAAGTTAACCAAATTGGAGACCAGCGGTGTTTACCAAAATCCCAGGTAAACAAATTGGCACGCCCAGTGGGACATTTGTGTCAAGTATTAGAGTATTAGTTTAATATAATCCTTTGAAGTTAACTGTGCATGCGCTTAAGAAGTGGTAAATCTCTGTCAGAGATGACACGTTCTAGTGCAAGTTTTTCAAATGCTCAAAGTGGGCTTGAAAATGCGTCTACCAATGATGCTAATCCAGTAACCACCATCGGAGTAACTGTTCCGTTGCCTTCGACAGGCATGGCTGCTGTGATATCGTCTGTGCCTAACACTTTATCAACAATGGCCACCACAGTGACCACACAGCCTATTGAAATGGTATCTATGCCACAAACGATGGGAATCTCTAGCCCTTATATGATTAGTGGGCACATGCCATTTAGCATGCCCATGGTTGGTCGAAATTTCCCTTATGGCATGCCAACTGCCATGATGGTAGGTTTACAAGCGAACTCATCAACATATGCAGATAATGTGCATCCTTCCCCAGAGGGCATTTATGGTCGAAATGCCCAAACCTCATTAACCACAGCATCTTTGTTGGCTTTGAGGCAACAAATAGATGATGCTAATCATGATATGGTTAATATGTTAACCCAGCAAATTGGTACAGTGTTCAATCCTTTGGTATGTGACACCAATATTAGTTACCAAGCATTGGTACCTCAAATGGGTCGAATTGTTGATTTCTTTGGTACCCCCATAGTACAAAATCAGCCAATGCCCCAAGCCCAACCGGTGAGGCCTGTCGAAATCCCTTTAGAAAGGCCTAACATTGAATTGCCTAGAAATCAGGGGCAAACACAAGTTGTCGAACAACCCATACAAAGGTTGGTCGAAAATGCACCTGATGTAGTGTTGGTAAATAGAAATCAAAACGCTGACGAAGTAGTCAGACAAGTACAACAAAATAATTTCGGAGCACAAAATAACATAGCTAATCTTGTCGAAACAATTTTAGCCCAAAATGGCCTTAACTTAGGTATGCATAGGCCAAATTTTGTTTCTCCTTTGTCTGAATATGTTTTACAAAGTGAATTGCCAAGGGGTTGGAAAATCCCTAAGTTCACTAAATTTGCTGGGGAAACCAGTGAATCCACTGTCGAACATATTGTTCGTTATTTAACTGAGGCTGGAGATTTAGCCCACAATGAGAATTTAAGGATGAAATTCTTCCCTAGTTCTCTAACAAAGAATGCTTTCACTTGGTTCACTACTTTACCCCCACATTCCATGTTTAATTGGAACCAATTAGAGAAAGCTTTCCATGAGCAATTCTACATGGGACAATGTAAAATTAGTCTCAAAGAATTGGCCAGTGTTCGACGCAAAGTGGCGGAATCTGTGGATGATTATCTCAACAGGTTTAGACTTCTCAAAGCAAGGTGCTTCACTCAAGTTCCTGAACATGAGCTAGTCGAAATGGCTGCTGGTGGCTTAGATTATTCCATCAGAAAAAAGCTAGACACTCAACATTTGAGAGATATGGCTCAATTGGCTGATAGAGTTAGGCAAGTCGAAAGTTTGAAAGCTGAGAAATCTAGAACTAATAGGTTTCATAATAAAAAAGACAAAGTTGCCTATGTCGAAATTAAAGATGAAGAACAAGAATTCGACATTTCCTATGAGGAGGTCGAAGAAGAGGTCAATGTTGCTGAGTTAAAACCTGGACCTGCATATACTTGTAAATTGCTAAAACCTTCAAATGGTAAAAATCCAGTCGAACCTAAAAACGACAAATTCGTTGCAAAAACATATACTTTTGATGTTACAAAATGCGACGAAATATTTGACTTGTTAGTTAAGGATGGTCAAATTTTGGTTCTGAAGGGACTAAAAACACCACCATTAGAACAAAAGCAAAAAAGAGGTTTTTGCAAATACCATAATTTTTTGGGTCATAATACTCCTCGTTGTGTTCTTTTCAGGGATTTGGTGCAAAAGGCACTCAATGAAGGAAGGCTGAAATTTGGTGATAAACCAAGGGCACCAATGAAGATTGACGCTGATCCTTTGCCTGATGCCGAGGCAATGTATACTGAGGTGAGCATCAACATGGTCGAAGCCTCTGAAATTGTGCCTGGTAAGGCTAATATGAAGAGAACTACCATAAGTTCAAAGATGGATGTCGAAATGGTCACTGAAGGCCAAGAAGATGACAAAGTGAAAGGAGTGTACCCAAAAGCTGAAGAGGAATTGGTTGATTTCCTCAATCGTTGCAAGCTAAGCAACTCAGAAGTGATGTTGTGCCCAAGGTGCAGTGTTGTTTTTGACAAGGAGGCTGCTAAAGAATTGGAAGAGTTCAAGCCTCAAATGAAGCGCAAAGGTAAATGGGTGGATAAAAGGCCCAAGTTTGATTTTGCCGATAGGAGAATTCCCTACATGGTTACTTCGACCAAAACTCCTGGAAGAGGAAAGCTGAGTACTTTTGTTCCTCCTTCTGGTACTCCTGTCGAAAAGTGGATACATTCTAGTGGGAGAAGCAAAGCCATATACCACACGGGGGACAATGCTATCCATCGAGTTAGACCACCTAAGCTGGTCGAAGGTAACACAAGTGGTGTTAACCAGAACAAGGAAATTGAAATCAAGAAGTATGCCTATAGTAACAACTACAAAGGGAAGAATCCTATGACAAGAACTCAATGGCGAAGGTTTCAACGCCAAAAGAAGGCTGATGCTATTGCTGCAGGTAAAGCAACAACCTCAAACAAAGGGAAGGGTAAAGAGGTAATCTTACCTGCGACTGAAGTGGTTAGGAAACCAGACACTGAGAGAATTTTCCCTCCTCTTTCTGAAAATAAGAAAGGCTTCAAAAAAGAAGACCTTAATTTAGAAGAGGAGTTAGATTCTTCCTTTGCTGATTCTGGGTCAGAGTTTGACGTGCTATGTGGGGTCATCTCAATTTTACCAATTGAGTATGATGTGGTTTCTGAGGTTAATGATGTCGAAGAAGATTTCGACGAGGAAACTACATAGAAACCCATATTCTACTATGTGTTGAAGAATGGCTGCATCGAAGAGCAACATGCTATCTTTGAAAGGCCAGATTGTGGCATGATGAATCACCTCAAGCCACTGTTCATTCAAGCCAAGGTCAACAATGTGGGAATCCACAAGGTCCTTGTTGATGGTGGTGCTGCTGTGAATTTGATGCCTCAACATTTGCTAAGAAGAGCTGCCAAATGTGACACTGATTTAAGGTCACATAATGTGGTTCTCTAATTATGAAGGCAAAACTGACCATTCACTTGGGGCCATTGAAGTCGAATTAGCAGTAGGTAGTGTCAAAAGGCCAACTTTGTTTTTGGTAGTACCCTCCAAGGCAAACTACAACTTGCTGCTTGGAAGAGAATGGATACATGGAGTGGGGGCAATCCCTTCGACTGTGCACCAAAGGCTCATTATTTGGAGAGAAGATGGGTTGGTTGAAAACATTGAAGGTGACCAAAGTTATTTCAAGGCTGAAGTGAATACGATCACCAAGAAGACCTTCGACAAGCAATTGGCAAATATCTCTCCATGCTCTTCTTCCAATGCTGGGTTCATTGAGCAAGACAATGTCTTCTCCTCTGTTAGTCTTCACCCAAATTATGGTTTCGTTTGGGAAAGGGAAATCATTGATGAGGAGAATAGACCAAGAGGCTTTGTTAAGCCTACTAGCTGGGATAGACTTTGAAATGATTATAAAGCCCAATGCATGGGAAAGAATTACGGCCTATGTGGCCGAAAACAAAGAAAAAGCTATTCTTGAAGCTGAGTTACATCAAATGGTTGCTTTAGCCACAGAAGATAATAACAAAAAAATCATGGTCGAAACACAGAGACTTGATGGTGTCTATGATGATGAACCATTAGGATTTGAGAAAGATCCAATGGGTTCGACCAAGAAAATACAGGCACAAGATCCCTTAGAAGAAATTGATTTGGGAGATGGTTCAACAATAAGACCAACATATATTAGTACTAAGATCAACAAAGATTTCAGAGTGGAGATTGTCAAATTGCGAAAGGAATACAAAGATTGCTTCGCTTGGGATTACAATGAGATGCCAGGGCTGAAAAGAGAGGTGGTTGAGTTAAAGTTACCTATTCGACCAGAGAAGAAGCCTGTAAAGCAAACACCAAGAAGATTTGCACCAAAAATAATGTCGAAGATCAAAGCGGAAATCGAAAGGCTATTGAAAAGCAAGTTCATCAGAACTGCCAGGTATGTTGATTGGCTTGCTAATATAGTTCCTGTAATTAAGAAAAATGGTACACTTAGAGTTTGCATAGATTTTAGAGATCTAAATAATGCTACTCCCAAAGATCAATATCCAATGCCTGTGGCAGAAATGTTGGTTGATTCAGCGGCTGGTTATGAATATTTAAGCATGCTTGATGGATATTCTGGTTATAACCAAATTTTTATTGCTGAAGAAGACATTTCAAAAACTGCATTTCGATGCCCAGTGGCATTAGGTGTTTATGAATAGGTAGTGATGCCATTTGGTTTAAAAAATGCTGGTGCTACATATCAAAGAGCTATGAACACTATGTTCCATGATTTTATTGAAAATTTTATGCAAGTCTATATAGATGACATAGTTGTTAAGTCTTCATCAGAAAATGGTCATTTAGATCATCTACGACTATCATTCGAAAGAATGAGAAAATATGGATTGAAAATGAATCCACTCAAATGTGCCTTTTGTGTAAGTGCGGGTGATTTCTTGGGCTTTGTTGTGCACAAAAAAGGCATTGAAATAAATCAAAACAAGACGAAAGCTATCATGGAAACACAACCTCCTTCAACAAAGAAAGAATTACAGTCATTATTAGGAAAGGTCAATTTCCTTAGAAGATTTATATCAAATCTAAGTGGCAAGACTCGAATATTCTCGCCATTACTTCGACTGAAGAAGGATGATGTTTTCAAGTGGGATGTCGAACATCAAGTAGCTTTCGACGAGATCAAGACATATCTGATGAACCCTCCTATTTTATTGCCTCCTATTAGAAATAAGACAATGAAATTGTACATAGCAACATCAGAATTGTCAATAGGTAGCATGTTAGCACAAGAGGATGAAAATGGTGTAGAAAGGGTCATATATTACCTCAGTAGGGTTTTAAATGATTCTGAAACTAGATATCACCCTATTGAAAAATTGTGTTTATGCTTGTATTTCTCTTGTACTAAGTTAAACCAATATATTAAGCCTGTTGATGTGTATGTTTATTCCCACTTTGATATTATTAAACATATGCTGTCGAAACCAATCCTACATAGTAGAATAGGCAAATGGGCTTTAGCTTTATCTGAGTATTCATTAACATTCCAACCTTTAAAGGCTATCAAAGGCCAAGTCGTTGCGGATTTCATTGCTGATCATTCAATAGTTGAATCAAAAATTAACTTTGTGCACCTTCGACCTTGGAAATTGTACTTCGATTGCTCCAGCCATAAAAATGGGTCTGGTGTTGGGATGTTAATCATTTCACCTAAAGGGATTCCAACTAAATAAAAGTATAAAATTAAAGAAAGTTGCTCCAATAATGAGGCTGAATATGAAGCCTTAGTAGCAGGACTTTAAATTCTGTTAAACTTGGGGGCAAAACAGGTCGAAATTAGAGGTGATTCTGAATTAGTAATCAAACAATTAACGAAAGAATACAAGTGCATTAAGGAAAATTTGATTACTTACTTTATTGCTGCCAGTACTTTATTGAAACAATTCGACAGCGTTGATATTCAACATGTGCCTCGTATTGCAAATCAAGAGGCCAACGATCTGGCACAAATAGCTTCTGGTTATAAAGTTTCTAAAGAAAAATTAACAGAGCTAATCGAAATTAAAAACAAGTTAATTTCGACAGCAATGGCACAAGAAACCTTGTCAAGGAAAAAACTGGAGGAGGCAGAGAACTACTCTTTAGTCTTAAGTCCATTACCTCCAAGTGAAAGTGAAAATTTTATTGAAAATTTTAATGATGAAGTTTCCGACAAAGGTTATTGTGATAATGTGTTTGAAGTTTTTGCCATTGACAGTATGTCAAATGATGATTGGCGAAGACAAATTGTTAACTACTTGGAAAATCCAACAGGGATAACCGATAGAAAAACCAAGTATAGAGCTTTAAGTTATGTGATCGTGGGCAATGAGTTGTTTAAGAAAACCCCTGAAGGAGTTTTACTCAAGTGTCTTAGTGAAAATGATGCATACTTGGCAATATCTAATACTCACAGTGGAACTTGTGGAGCTCACCAAGTAGGCCATAAAATGAAATGGCTCTTATTTCGACAAGGTGTCTATTGGCCGACTATGTTAAAAGATTGCATAGAGTTTGCCAAAGGATGCCAAGAATGTCAAAAGCATGCAGGAATACAACATGTACCTGCAAATGAATTGCATTCTATTGTAAAACCTTGGCCATTCAGGAGATGGGCTTTGGATATAATTGGTGAAATTAAACCAAATTCGTTGAAAGGCCATCGTTACATATTAGTAGGAATAGATTATTTCACTAAATGGGTGGAAGCTGTTCCTTTAAACAATGTTAATCAAGAAGCAGTGATTAATTTTATTCAAGACCATATATTAATAGAGTTGGTGTGCCTGAAACTATCACCACAGATCAAGGTTCAGTTTTTATTGGTCAGAAAATGGTCGAATTTGCTGCTGAAAATGGTTATAAATTGTTAAGTTCGACACCATATTATGCTCAGGCAAATGGTCAAGTTAAAGCAGCCAATAAAATTATTGTTAGTTTGATTAAAAAACATGCTGGGCAAAAACCCAAGAATTGGCATAGGACACTTAACCAAATTTTATGGGCATGTCGAACATCTCCCAAAGAGTCAATCAATAGTACTCCTTTTAAACTTGTTTTTGGGCATGATGCAATATTGCCAGCAGAGATTTGTCTCCAATCAACTAGGATTCAAAGACAATTTGAAATCCCATCTGATCATTATTGGAATATGATGTTAGATGAATTAGTTGACTTAGATGAAGATAGGTTAAGTGCATTAGATATGCTCACAAGACAAAAAGAAAGAGTGGCGAAGGCCTATAACAAAAGAGTCAAATTGAAGACTTTCAACGTGGGAGATTTAGTTTGGAAAGTTATCTTACCTATGGATAGAAAAGACAGAGTCCTTGGTAAATGGTCCCCAAGTTGGGAAGGACCATTCAAAATTTTACAAGTCTATTCAAACAGCGCATATGAAGTCGAAGAGATTGGCGCTGATGAAAGAATTTTGGGTATAAATGGCAAATACTTGAAAAAGTATAAGCCAACATTGCAAGAAGTTAAAATAATGCTGGAATAAAGATAAAGAAAGCGTCAGTACGTGGCATTCAAAAGAAATTGTGATTGCCATATGAGCATTGTCAGAATTACAAGCAAAATGTAAATCATTATCAAAATGGTTAAAGTATTACGACAGGAAAATGAATCTATATTATTACAAAATGACTTTTGATTTCAAGTCATTGAACAAAGCTTTAGCTTTGAAGATCTTCCTGTTGAAGAAATTGCCATCTTTGGTTAGCTTTTCGACAGTGGCATTGCAGCGTTCAAGTTCTTCTAAGTGTTTAAGGCAATTGGTGGCTTCTTGGTCAATCTGGTCCTTAATTTTTTCTGCAGGAGTCAAAGACCCTAAAAGGGTTCCTTTCTTCTCTTCCAATGCTTGAATTTTCGACTGCAATCTGGCGATACACTCTTGATGTGTCTTGATCTCAGTATTGCAATCCTCGATAGCCTTCATCTCAGCTTCTGACTTGGTCTTCAAGGAGGCAAAGCTAGCATGAGTGGCATCAACAAGTGCTGCCACTTATGCCTTGCGTTTCGACTCAAGCTCTAGAGGATTGTCATGATCCCTCTTTTTCTGTATATCTTGAGTAAGTTGTTCGAAAAGAAGCTGGACAGCTAAGACAAAGTCACTAACAGATTCATCAAGGACTCCATCAACATCAAGTTCAGCCAATTTGTGGAGTAAATCCTTAATCTGAAAAGCAGAACGTGGAAGGCCACGTGGTACACCAATATAGGAATAACGCCAACAACATTTAACAGTGATGACGTAGGTAGGTGAGATATTCCGATCAAGTGTAAAACCTATTTCGACAATGAACTCAAAAATGCTCTTTTTCTTCCTTTGCCTTAAGCTCAGTCGAAAAAAGACATTTTTGGGGGGCAATTTGTTAGCCTGTAATTTCGACAAGCTTCATTTAAAATAGTCAACAGGGTTTGACTTATACTTTGACATAGATCAGAGGATTTCGACAAAGATCATGTTCAGGGCAGATTCGACAAGCTTCCAGAAAAACAAAAACAAGAAAGAGGAAAATGGACACAAGCTTCGACAGACAGAAGACTAAGTAGTTATGCGCTGAAAAGCTAGCAGTTGGTCGAAAAGAGGAGCAGTTACCAACATTTTTATAACTGTTTTTGAGGGCAGTTTCTGCTCCTCCCACTAAGTATAAATAGTAGTTTCTGAGAAGAAACAAAGGTCACAAAAACTCATATTTTACTTCTCACGCTCTAACTTCCGCATTCAAGAGAAAAACGAGTCAGAGAAACAATGTATGAGTTTGTGCACCATTTCCTTTAACTTTAATGCAATTTTAATTTGTTTTTCTTTTGTTTTACTTGTTTTTATCGTTCAAGTTCTTCTTTTCTTCTCTGAAGTACTCTGATAACTTCGCGCGAAGGAATCAGTTATTTCTTTCCTCTTTTTCTGGTTAAAACGCGAGACAATTCAAGAACATCATAATAAACTATAAACTCTAAGCACAAATGGTCTTAGGATTCACTGGTTGATCCTGCAAGTTAACCAAATTGGAGACCAGCGGTGTTTACCAAAAGAAAATGGGTAGGTGGTGGTGATGGTGGGAGTGGTGGTGGAGGTTGTGGCGATGATGGTCGTGAATGGGTAGGGGGTGGGGGTGGAAATTGTGGGGGTAAGGCTGGGATCAATGTCCAGTAAAAAATTATCTTGAAGACCAAAATAAAATGGGTAATTTGATATAAGTTGAGGATCAAAAGAAAATGGGTAATTTGACATTGGTTGGTGATCAAAAGAAAATGATGGGTAATTTTATGGTGTAAAAGGGAAAGATTGAAAAGTAGATTCATTGTTTAGAAAATGGGATATATGGTGGTGGGTAGGGATTTGGGGTGGCGGTGTGGGTGGAATTTGGGTGGTTGGAAGAGTAAAGTTGGGAAGGTTACAACTTTGTGCAAAGGCAAATAGATCGTCATCACCATAATCCATTGATTTCTGGAACAGAACAATAGAGTGATAGTGATAGTAAGAGTTTTTCTGAGTGAGAGAGAGAGAGAGAGAGAGAGATTTGATGGTAGAGTGAAAAAGTTGGAGACTTACTAAAGTATTTATAAGAAGATATGGACCATTTTTTTAATAGAAAAATTAAAAGACGATAGCAACTACTGCTAAAACGTGTTTTCAGTGTTAAATACCTACATGCTTTTAATGTGTTGTGCATTAATTTCTCTTTATTTATATTGTATACTTGAAATTTTAATTAATTTTTGTATTAAATGTTACTTATAGGCTATTGAGACTCATTTAAATTTCAACTATATAAGAAAATTTGAGCGTATGTATTCGTATGACTCTTAAATTTCTATATAGGCTCTGTTTTGTTAACGTCAAAAAGATAACTTATAGTGGCTAAATTATAGCGGATAAGTTCGTAGAATGTTTTTTGGTTCTCATTAAATTATAGTGTTTTTTTTAGATACTAGTTGAAGTAGTGTATGAGCTTATAGCATATCATTTTGATAGTTGAAGTAATTCTAATCTCATTAAATTATTAATTATTAATCTTTTTTGTTTAAAAAAAATTGTTTGTTTTTGTCAACTATAATTATTATTTGGTTCAATTATTAATATTATGAAATACTTTAAATTTAACCCACTAAATTATATGCTATAATCTCATCTGCTAGCTTCTGCGCTATCATCAATATTTATCTGTTATTTGCTTATTTTTAATCAGAGACATCCATAGTATAAAAGTAAGTAACGACGCTAGGTTAAGGGTCATAGTATAAGCTAGGAAGTGTTTGGTAAAAATTAGTGGTTAGACACATGAATTAGTTGATAGCATAATAATCTAGCTTATAAATCATGATTCGTGATATCCTTTATTATATTATTTTAATGTTGTTTTGCTACATTTATTTTAAAGGCATACATCGTCGGTATAATCTAATTTTAGACTAACATATAAGAAAATCTTACCTTTCTTATGTCAACTCGTTCTTGTAATCACATCCTAAAATTAAAAGTCAGCTATTATAAAGGAGAGTACAAGGTGTATACTCAACTCGTACAAGTACAAGGGGTCTGGTTAAAACAACACCCATTATATTGTATTTTCTAAAGGGTATTTGTTTCAGACTAACCCGGCATTTGGGCACAAACTAACGAAGCCCATGATCCATAAAAGACCAACGGTGTGGATGTGTTCCCCTAATCAAATGGCTAGGGCGCATTCCTAAGAATTCCTATCATAACGTGCCACATGTAGGCGCCAACCACTGTAAATGTGTTGTCCCCTCAATGCTACAAATGCACATTTATTACCTCTCATCACCTATTCCTAATGCTTACTTAGGCATCGGAGTGTTTGCAGGTACCACCCTCTGCTAGATCAACTGAGTCGGAGCACCTCAGATACCATCCAAACACTCATCTCAACCATCATCTCGGAAGTAACTCAGTGTGAGCAAGCTTTTCAGTCTGGTGAGCATCTCGGTCCTCAGCTTGACCAAATCATGCGCCCATAACAGATTATTGGCGACCACAATGGGAGCTCAACGCTCCTATCATCGCTCAATCTGAGTTACCTCGAAAAGTATTTATCATCCTTTATAATGATGACTTCATCAACCAGCTCGGCCTTGGCACCAACCAAGGCAAAAGTCATTGATGTCCGATCTTCGCTAACTTTCGACGATGAAGAGATGATCGGGGGGAAACCCCATATCCTCTACCCCATTGTAATTCAAGCTGCTATAGCTAATCGCTCAGTCTGTAGAGTCCTAGTAGATCAAGGAAGTTCACACGACGTCATATCTCTTAACTCACTAACTACGCTGGGAATATCGTTAACGAACCTCGAACCATATACACGGGAAGGATAACTTGGCCTTGGTAGAGCTTCGGTAACTCCCCTAGGATGTACCTACTTACTAGTAACATTTAGGGAAAGTCCATTTGATCGTATGATCAATGTTCCCTTTTTGGTTTTACCAACCCTGCGAGCTTGTGACTACGTAGTTGGAAGAGCAACGTTAGGAAAGCTGGATGGAGGCCGTCACTTCTACAATCCACTTAAAGATGAAGTTCTACGCTAACAACGGTGAAGTTTTAACTCTGAGTGTGGACATATGGGTAGCACAATCTTGTTACTCCAAAGCCAGCCTTATAGAGAAAACCACCTTCAATGCTGAAGGCAACTTGGTCGGTTTAGATGTGTGGCATGAACCATACCGTTCTGACGATGAAGAAGACGATATACTAGCTAAATAGTTAAAAAGAATGATCACAAGGTCCGGGCTAGACGGGCAATTCTTGCCTATACGAGTCGGCGATGATACTCGAAGGGTCGTCATGATCGAATCTGATTTTCACGACGATGTAAAAACAAATCTTGTCAAATTCCTCAGAGATTATACCCATATGTTCGCATGGAGAGTCGCCGACATGCCTGGAATTTCCCCGACATCACCCATCACCATCTCTCTGTCCCTTCAAAGGTGAATTGGGTAATGCGGCGAAGAATATCTCAACCTAACGAAAAGGCCAAGGCAGCTGCAAAAGTAGTGGAGGACCTTATCCAAGCCGACTTAATGAAAGAGGTCAAGTATACCACATGGTTGTAAAATTTGGTACTCGTCAAGAAAGCCAACGAAAAATGGAGGACGTG
The DNA here is from genome assembly GCA_963573325.1 of Astragalus glycyphyllos. Classification (NCBI taxonomy): domain Eukaryota; kingdom Viridiplantae; phylum Streptophyta; class Magnoliopsida; order Fabales; family Fabaceae; genus Astragalus; species Astragalus glycyphyllos. The sequence goes on along the minus strand of OY754313.1, from coordinate 17,029,089 downwards.
TGTGGACTACACCGACCTCAACAAAGCTTGTCCCAAAAAGGCATTTCCACTGTTGAGTGTGGACAAACTGGTCGATAACACATCCAGATTCTGACTCCTTTCCATTATGGATTCCTACTCGGGGTACAACCTAATTCCCCGGTACCTTCCAGACCAAGAGAAGACTGCGTTCAAGACTCCGAAGGGAAATTGCTATTACCGAGTGATGCCTTTCAGAATGAAGGACGCGGGAGCCACCTACCAAAGGATGATGAACAAAGTTTTCAAGGCCCAGATTGGGAGAATGTTAGTAATCAATATGGATGATATGATTGTTAAAACCAAATAAGACAACGATCATGTGTCCGACCTAGCAGACGCATTCGAAGAAGTTCGGAAGCATAACACGAGGCACAAGCCCGAAAAATGCACATTCGGAGTCAGAGCAAGAAAGTTCCTCGAATTTTATATCATCGAGCGAGGAATCGAGGCCAACCCCAACAAATGCAGGGCCATTACTGAAATGAGGCCTTCGACTATAAAGAAGGACGTCCAGAATCTCACAGGAATGATAGCAGCCCGATTCATGTTATTTTCTCAAGGAACAAAGTTATCCCTAACTTTCTTCACATTTTTAAAGAAAGGGATTGAATTCGAATGGAACGAAGAATGCGAGCAAGCACTCACCTAGCTCAAAGTAACACTCTCCAATCCACCAATACTGACTCGACCATTAGAGGGTGAAAACTTATACTTGTATTTGGCCGTCTCTGAAGAAGCCCTCAGCGGTGTCCTAATTTGGGAAGCTCAAGAAGGGTAGTGACCAGTGTACTCCGTGAGTAAAGCTCTGCAAGGTGGTGTTAACACCCATAAATAATTAAGTCGTGGGCTGAGGGCTATGAAAAGAGAAAAGGGAACCTATGTGTTGAGGCAAGCCACACCACTAGATACAAGAGGGATACTTGCTGACAGAATAGAGTCAAAAGAAGTCCTCGGGGCACACTAAAAGATAAAATCCCCCTAAGGAGGGTCACGCCCAAGGGCTAATGGGCCAAGCCAAGGGAGAGTAATGACCTCAGCCAATAGAGGGCCACGACCAAGGTAAATCGGATGCTTAAGCTATTGCCTAAGGGAGCTAGAGCAGCTGAGTGACCAAGTGGCCTGAGGCAAGGCAGGCGTTGCTTGGAAGGCAAGGAAGACGTGGCATGAAGATAGAATGTGGGAGCGGTTGAAGATCAAGCGGGAGAGCGAGGCCAGAAAATACGGAGCAGCGAACATTAACCCCACTAACTGTGCTAGTGGGATTGTTGGTGGTTACTCCGCCACTTTTAGGGCCTAGGAAGCAATGAGATCCGTTGATCTTAGATTGATCCAACGGCAGGCAAGTGTTGGCTCACATAGTGGCCGACAAGGGCATGTGTATATATATAGCAATATAGTAATTGTACAGAACACATCCAAATCAATCAAAAACTCTACGTTTATTTCACTTTATCTTTCTTTACTGCACTTTATATTTTACTTTATGCATTAGGCCAATCGTATAATCCAACCCTCGTGTCCCTCTCACTCAACCTGACCATTTCTAGAGGAATCAGGACACCCATAGTTGAGGAGCAAAGTTCCCTCCTCAACGCAATTGCTTGAAGAAAAGAGGAATCAAAAGACTGTCCAAACCTCTGGCCAATCCCACAGCTAGGACCTAAGAGTTTGACGATAACAGGCAGCGAAAGATGTTACCGGAAGGTGGAGAAGATCACTTTGGCTTTGGTAATAGCGACATGTCGGTTAAGACCTTACTTCGTATCCCATCACATCGTTTTCAGAATGAATCAGCCCGTTCGCCGGATACTTCACAGACCCGAAATTGCCGGCCGAAGAATGATCAAATGGGCAACCGAACAGTCAGAATTCGGCATAAAGTATGAAACCAGAACGACTTTAAAAGCACAGTCACTTGTAGATTTCATAGCAGAAATGACACCGCCCACAACCACTGAAGTTGAAGATATTCCATGGACCATTGATGTCGATGGGTCGTCCAACGGTAAAGGTAGTGGAGCTGGTCTCATGGTGGGGAATCAGAAGGGAGTCGTAATCGAGCTATCATTAACATCCTCATTCCTTACATTAAACAACCACATCGATTATGAAGCATGCATAATAGGGCTATCTTTATCCAAGCACTTCAACACAAGAAGGGTTGAGATTTTGACTGACTCGCTCGTAGTCGTCTCACAAACAAGTGAGGAGTATGTCACCAAAGACGTCATTTTGCAGCGATATCTCGCAAAGGTCAGGCATTTGTTAGGACAGTTCTCTGAAATTAACATTAAACATGTGCCCCGTGGGGAAAATGCATGGGTCGATGCCCTAGAAAAATTGCAAGCACAAGGGCAACTGGACACCTCAATACAGTCATTCAAAAGACTCTGGCGCGACCGAGTGTCCAATTGAAAGAAGCATCAACCTTGCCGGTGTATACCAACGAAGAGGTGACCACGTGGGTAAACTCCATTGCCAAATATATACAATCAAGTAACTTGCCCTTCGAGGTCGCTGAAGCAACTCGGGTCAAAAGGAAGGGTTCCTCCTACTCCCTAATTGAAGGAAAGTTGTACCGAAGAGGATTCTCATCACATCTACTCAAATGCGTAGTAGGAAAAGCATGCTTGTATTTTCTAGCCGAGATCCACAAAGGAATCTGCGAAAAATACTTGGGGGAGAGCCTTGGCTAACAAAAAGCTTTGCGGGTAGGCTATTATTGGCCCACTATGAATGAAGACGCAATGAGTTTTGTGAAGAAATGCAAAAAATGCCAACGACATGCAGATGTCCACGTGGCACCTCCAACCGAGCTGAAATCATTAACATCCACTTAACCCTTCTCGTGGTGGGGAATTGATCTTTCGGGACCATTTCGGGTCGCTCCTGACCCGGTGAAGTATCCAATTGTGGTTGTCAACTACTTCACAAAATGCATTGAAGACGAACCTCTGATTAAAATTATGGCCAGGAATGTAATAAAGTTGTTCAAGAAATCTATTATGATCAGATTCGGGATCCCAGAAGTAGTGGTAACCAACAATAGTACTCAATTCACAGACAAGAGCTTCAGAGAAATCATGGCCAGTCTCTCTATCAAACACCACTGCACCTCGGTACAACATCTGCAGACCAACAGACAGACTGAATCCGCCAATAGAGTCATCCTGAAAGGACTCGACGGGAGACTTGATGAAGCTAAGGGAAATTGGGTAGAAGAACTCCCCCATGTGTTATGGGCTTACAGAACCACTCCATGTTCAACTACAGAAGAGTCTCCATTTCAACTCACCTACGAAACCAAGGCCATTATTCCTATGGAGGTAGGAGAACTCACCTGGAGAACAGCTCACCTAATCAAGCCCTCAGGAAAAGGAGCTCTCACTTGGGAACAAGATTTTGGAGCTTCAATGTGGTCACTCTATCTATTAAGTTTCCTTTTATGTTTGATTTCCTCTTCCTCTATGTCTAGCTAAATACCTATTGGTTAGGGATGAATGAATATTGATGAAACACTATTGTAGTTGATTTTGATCTACTTAATTGTTATATTCCCTCTTTCTTTGTGTATTCAAGCTTTGTTCTTAATGCTTTTTATGAATTGATCATCCATGAAATGATGTGTGGTTCATGTATGAAATGGAAGTTTTGTGCTTGAATGCTTGAGATGGAATACGTTCAATTCTTAGTCTAGGAATAGACTTGGAGTTGTTGTATCTTGAAAACCCTTGATTGTAATGTTGGTTCTCAATTAGAATCACCTAAGGAATTAGGGTTTTTAGTTGTTTACAAAGGGTTAGTTGCCTAAGGATTTAGGAATTGATTAATGTTGTGGGTTTGATAACAAAGGTAAAGAGGGAGTAATTTTCTATAACAAATGATTTTACAATAGTGTGGAATCAATAGGAGTTCATCCCTAACTTCTTTTATTATCTAGTAATTACAAATGCGTTCTTCGATTTATTTTCTAAAACTCACGAAAACTTTTTATTGATATTATTTATATTATTGTCAACACAACTAAATTCAGTCCCTTGTTCAATTTAGTAACTAGACCTTTAAATTTATAAGTACGTGCAATCCTTGAGTTCGACATCCGGTTCTTACCGTTTTAGTATTACTTGTGACGATTTGGTACACTTGCCAATATCACCATCAGTAGTCACTAAGACAGAGACAAGAGCTTACTCCCTTGAAACATTAGAGAAAGCGCCCATCCTAACGTGGTATGCCACCAAGCTCAAAAAATATTATAGTTAAAGAAGTCAACGCACATGTAGGCGAAATGCTATGAATACAATTTCAACTTTCTCAGATCAATAATTAGCCTACACTCGAAAAATTTCTTCAAAATGGCCTACTCATCCCCCCCAGTTAAAAATTGATTTGAGTAATCTCTCAAAGGTCAAACCAAAGGGGATCAAACTACCTACGACTTTCAAAGGCTCGATATTTATTTAGGCCTACTCGACCCCTTGGATAACAACTGATCCAAGCAATCTTTCGGAGGTCGAACCAAAGGGGATCAGACTATCCTACAGCCTTCAAAGGCTCAATATTGATATACGCCTACTCGGCTATGCAGTCCTAAAAAAGGATGAATTAATAATGAACAGGGAAACAACCTCACCACAGCGGATGAATAAATTCGGAAAAAGTTACAATACAATAATATTACAAACGCATAAAACAAGCACAAAAAATCAAACATCGGTGGATTTCCAACCTCGGGATCATCAACCACTCTTGGAATTAACTGAACCTCATTCTTGGAACGGTCAGCATTATACTCTACCAACACGCCACCATGAGCATTCCATGAAATGTTTGCTTCCCGGGTACGAAGACGAACCCCCAAATTCAGCACCGCTACCTGCTCCAAAGCGTTATGGAAGACTTCCTCACCGAACTTCAAAGTCGTATCAGCAATCCTTTGTCGAGCCAAGATAGATCTGTCCCTTTTCTTGAAAGCCTCATCCCGTTCAGCCGAGACCTTCTTCACCGTGTAGCCTCATCCCGTATCAGCAATCCTTTGCTCAAAAGCAGTGTCACTTTCACCCTCGGTAACCTCCCGAGCAGCTGCCTGCTCATTCTGATTCTTCATAGCTTCTCTGAAAGATCACTCGGCAGACTCACAACGAGCCACATCATCATCACGCTCTTTCAAAAGTTGAGCTCTCCCTGTCAGAATAAATCTTGAATTCAAGATCACAATAAAAGAAAGCAAGAAAAAAGGAGGGCAATGAAACAATACCTCCCTCAACAAACTTATAATCGGCCTCAAGCAGCTTACCCCTAAAAGAAGCTATACGAAGAACCACCTCGAAATGGTTAGGTTGAAGATCATCCAGACTAAATTCCTCAAAATCGGAGATTTCCTCCAACACATCGGAATCAGCAAAGGATCCTCAAACTTTGACTTCTTTGAGGGAAACAGGGGAGACCGTTGTTCCGACTTGATCCTCCACCTTATGCTGGTTTCTTTTCAAAACAACGGGGGATCCCTGGGTTGAAGCTTTGGGAGCTTAGGGTTCAAGCACTTTCTTCCCTTTCTTAGATCTCCCCTCATAATCGGCTAAGGGATTACGATCTCGGAGTAAGGTGCAAGAAGTATCAGGGATCGGTTATTGAGCAGTAGCTTCCCTTAGTTCGTTAAGAGTAGAAAGAGACGACATCATCGTTGCACACAAAAATTGAAACACGTTACTAAAACTACAATCAAGTAAAGGCAGGAATTATCATATGAAAGTCTATATATCGAGCACGTCAAGGGATTCTCCCCGAGGAGCCAAGGCGACAGCTTGGATGTTTATCAACGGGTCTCCACGAGATATAGACAACCTTGTTTGAAGAAGCTCTAGGGTCTCTGTATCAACTCCATGTAACTGAGCATGGGTCATGTATAGAACGACATAGGTCTCTTCAAATGGTCAAAAGACCAGCTAAACCGAAAGATCGGCGCAACCAATTCACCAAAGTCATTTATTGCGCCAATCCTATGGGGGCAACTAAATTTCGAGGTCTCACCAACACGAACTGGGTTGCAAAACCATCAACTAAAAAGGAGGAGAAAATATTTCTGAAGAACTTGGAACTAAATCGATAAAGCCCTGTCAGACTTTCGTAGAATCTCTACTGGGATTCAGTACGGCATCAAACAAGTATAAAACTAAATCCACCGACACAGGGCGTCAAAAAATCCTCATCACCAGATTAAACGCTCTCATGGAACCCCAACTAGTGGAATTAATTTTCCAAGGGGAAACATGCAGAATATGGAGTGTTCCTTTCTCGAAGGGTGTAAAAGGAGGAGGGACCCCTGCCTTGATGAGCATAGCCGAGTGTATGAAAAATCCAGAGCCGTCAACAAGACTACACACCAGCACCTCAAAGGGAACTCCATTTTGATCCCACTCCTCTCCCGGAGAAAGACCCACTAGCGGGTGGAGGTCAGCTAAGGTGGAAGCATCATGCTATTGAAAGAAACTGCTCCAAGAAAGAATATCTAAAGAAACCCAAGTGGTCGGATCCGCGTCAGTATGGACCGAGAAGGGATTTCGATACCTTGCTAATGCCCGTCTGCCCCTACGGGAAGTAGAAAAGCCTTCAGATGGAAGAGAACCCCGCTTTGTTTTAGCCGACACGCCTTTGAACACACCTAGAGCCTACACAGGACACCGACATCAAAGGAGATCATAAGAAACCACACAACTAAACAACAGAGAAAGATCCCTCCATTTTTGTCACAATCGGCTCCTAACCGATAAAGAAAGAAAATACAAATTGGGGAACAATAAACGGAAGTTGAGGAACATACCTTGAATTCATGAGAAGAATCAGGTAACATCCTAGATTTTAACCGACAATAAAATCTAGAAACGTTACTTTTTAGATCTCTTGGAATTACATATTCATAATTTGGATTAACTATCATTCATAAAGACTCACAATGATAGAATATTCATAAAACAAATCTTAAACTTAAACTGATTCAACAGACCTATCGGAGTCCACGCAACAATCTCAATCTAAAATACAAATTTATAATATTCTCAATACATTGCAAGTTATGTCTTGAACTTAGACAACAGAAAAGGGTCTCAACAAAAGAGACTGGCATAATAACACATATATGCTGAACTTCTAAGGAAATAAGGTCCTCCAAGATTGGACTTCTCTACTTGGCATTACATTCCTTAGGCTTCAATGATTTATCTAAAAAACAACAACAATGAGAGGTGAGATTATATAATCTCAGTGAGTCCTTTAATGACTCCTTACTATAATATACGCTGTATATCTTTATTCACATCTATCAAACATCTAAAATTACTTGAAATTGAGTCTAAACAACCAAAACTGGGAATACATATTGTAGGGATTGGATTACACTTGTCGAATAATGAAATTGAGGGCAAAATAGAAAAGGGTGGGAAAACATATATGGACTGGCGGTGGTGGCTGTCGCGGGCCGTGGCAGACTATCAAATGTCAAATTTTACTGTTTTATAAAATTTTGTCCTTCAATCCATTATGCTCAAACCTTCCCCAATCAAAACCACAAAAAACAAACAGAGATAAACTACCAACATGAGCACAATTAGAAGTGATTTAAATCATCAAAAGTTTATTTCAAACACAACATTAACCTTGAAACTATCAACACATAAAATAGTTTAAAATCATGTTTAGTTTCAACATGAACACAATTCCAACAAACAAACCAGTCCAAATTGAGCATGCATTTATCAAATTGTACCACTAACAACCTAGAACCAGAATTCACAATTTGAAAACAAAAAAATAGGATGGACGACTCAACTTGTTCAGCTCAAATCAAAACAAACAAGAGTCTGGTTGCCTAAACCGATTTCCATGCTCCTAAAATCGAACAAGTAGCTCCAGCCTCTAAAGCTTCTCCTTAACCTCTTGAATCTACAATGGTTGATGAAATACCCAAGACCATATCCTAAACCAACATGCAAGCCCTCAATAAAGTTTCCAGTTCCTAAAATGTGAGATGCAAGCTGAATTTCATGATATTCTAATGTGTTTTGGGAGTGGACAGACTTTGGGGATAGAGTAGATGGGGGTATTATTCGAAAATGAGAGGAAAAGGAAGTGAGGTGATGATGAATTGTTGTTGAATGTGCAAGATTTCAATGTAGGGAATGAGGTGAACATGTAAAACCCTCCATAGCTCTCACTCTTCTCTCCCACAAGTTCTCTTCCTCTTTCTGAAGTGTTTGTTGTTCAAAATTTCTGAAATATTGTTTTTTTTATAGGCAAAGTGGTTAGAAATTAGTGTGTTAGTAGTTAGAGGGGAGGGGGGAGCGGGGTTCGAACCCCATACGCCTACATTTCACCAACGATGTCTCTTTCACTCAACCACATGAGCTACCCTTCTGGGACTTTGAAATAGTGTGTGTGTGTGTGTGTGTGGTGTTTGGTGTTCAGCTCCATCCCTTAAATAGGGTGGATTACTGAGGGGAATTTTGGTCATTCGAGGTGACTAATTCTAACAAATTAAATGTCGTTTAATCATTCTCGTGAATTCTAAACTCTCACCATTAATCTTCCTTCTAAACTAATGCATCAAACTAACGATCACAATATTTAACACAACACTTCAAGCCAACTAATCACAATAATTAAATCACTTAGAAATTAAAGTAAATGAAAATTACTTTGGGTGTCACATTTAACCATAACTTGAAAAATTTTGTCCTCAAAAATTGTCAAGTCTTACATCATTGAAACAAATACGAGTAACAAGAAATCATCTCCTCCTCTAGCTCCCAAGTAACTTCTTTGGACGACAATCCTTCCCAAAGAACTTTGACCACCGGATTAACCGTTGATCTAAGAGTTTTCACATTACGATCCATAATACGAACTAGATATGGCTGAAATGTGAGATCAAAACGGAGTTCAGCCGTCTCAAAAGTAAATGATTGACGAGGGTGAGGAATGTATTTTCGGAGTTGAGATACATGAAACACATTATGGAGATTAGATAAAGATGGAGGAAAAGCGATCTGATATGCAACAGACCCAATCCTCTCAATGATTTGGAAAGGACCGGTGAAACGAGGACTGAGCTTCTTGGCACGAAGAGCTCGACCAATTCCTAAGGTAGGTGTGACCTTAAGGAACACATGATCACCTTCACTAAATTCCAAAGGCTTTCTTCTTTTATCCACATAACTTTTTTGACGACTCTGACAAGACTTAATCGTTTCTTGTATCTGACGAATCTTCTCCGTGGTTTCTTGAAATAAATCTTATCCCAGCAATCTTCGTTCAGCATCATCCGACCAACACAAGCAAAATCTACCAATGGAAGATGATATTCCCATATGCCTCCATTTGTTTAACCATCTGTTTGAGGATGATAAGCAGTACTCACATAAAGTTGTTAACCTAACGCTAAATGCAAAGCTCTCTTAAAGCGAGAAGTGAACTTAGGGTCTCTATCTGATACAATACTGGTAGGAACATGTTGAACTTAGGGTCTCTAAATTTAGATGCATTTTACTTTCTAAGTTTCCTAAAGTGGATAGATGCTAAATGAGGTGATACATGCTGAAGGAGTCCTCTTAATCACGTGTTAATTGTGATTTTATTGGTTAATGTGTCAAATTGTTGTACTTATGTTTGATGAATATGGATTCTATTAATTTTGTTAGTTGAGTTGGGCTTTGTTTAGCTATTTTGAACATTGCTATTTGAAGACAGATTTAGTACCACAAACATTGTGTTTCTAATTGGGATCTTACATTATTCCTTAATACTCTAAATATGTGTTTTTACCGTTACATTTTATTGGCAAATACATCTCTTTATTTGATTTCTTCTTACATATTTTTTGCAAATAACTTAGGTTTTATATCTGATACATGGACTCCAAGGATTCAAGGAAAATTTTTCCACCATCATATCTCTAGATACGGTAATTATTATTGTTATCAAGTTTGGCTTACTTCCTCATCTTACTCCTAATTTAGATGTTGTGTTTTTTAATATTTTTGTAACTTTATTTCACAGAGGCTGCTTAAAAATTCTAGAGCCTTTTATCAAGATTGGAATGAACGTTTGCCTTCAAAGCTTTGGGTAGAAATAGGGTCTTGCACACCATATCCTGCTTATCTTTTTGTTGATGCACAAGGTGTTGCTTATCTGGACACTGACACTGATCTTATAATGGAGGTTTTTGGAGAAGATGGTTTGTATGGTGAACATTGTAACAGACATGTTGAATTAACTTACACTTCAAAGGGTATTTTTAAAAAACATTGCCCAATGTCAAGCAATTGTCTTCGTCCAAGAATAGTGCATCATCAACCCCCAACTATTCAAGTTGAATACCCTAATGATGAATATGTTAAAGAACCCATTGAGAATGGTGTTACCAAGTGGCTTTAGTCTCAAGAGGGGGGTGAATTGAGATTTTTGAAAACAGATCCCCTTTTTAACGACTTCGTTTGATTTTCGCACAGATTTATGAAATGAAAGAATTAGAACGCAAAACAATAAAGAACACGCGAGATTTATACTGGTTCGGTCATCTCCCAGTGACCTACGTCCAGACCTTACAACCCTTTGTGAGATTTTCCACTATCAAATCAAAGCTTTTAATCAGGTGCTTTAAAACCCTTATAGAATCAGGTGCTCTTCACCTAGGATACCCCACCTTGTGCAAGGGCCCTTAACAACAATTACAACAAGAGATACCCCACCCTTGTTACAATCAAAAACCCTAATGAGATACCCCACTCTCTAGTATAAACCAATAACAGTATTAAAAGAAATTACAATGAAATAAGAAATACAAAAGGTGAATACAACAACTTGAAGATTCCTAACCTAACCCTTGGGAGAGATCAGCTCAAAGTGATGTAGAACGTGAAGAATGAGTCTGACAGTGAGAGAGTTCGCGTTCTGCTCTTTAGAATTGTAGGTTGTAATTGAGTCGTGAAACCCTAAGTCCTATTTATAGAGTTTGTAAAAATATGACCGTTGAAGCAATTTTTAACTCTATTTTGATAACTGAAAAATCAATTGATTTCTTGTAAAACATAGGATGAAAATCGATTTAGTGCTTCTAACTTAATAGGTTAGAAATCGATTTCTTTCTTAGAGGAATAAGTGAGAAATCGATTTTGTACTTTAATGAAGCCAGTAGATAATCGATTGTTAGCTTTATAAAAACAAGTTCATGAAAACAAGTGAGGAGTCGATTTTCCTCTTTAAGCGATAGGTCAAAAATCGATTTTCTTCTCTTTGAAAATGAGATACCCACTCTCTAGTATAAACCAATAACAGTATTAAAAGAAATTACAATGAAATAAGAAATACCTCTAAGAAGGTGAATACAACAACTTGAAGATTCCCAACCAAACCCTTGGGAGAGATCAGCTCAAAGTGATGAAGAACGTGAAGAATGAGTCTGACAGTGAGAGAGTTCGCGTTCTGCTCTTTAGAATTGTAGGTTGTAATTGAATCGTGAAAGTCCTATTTATTGAGTTTGTAAAAATATGACCATTGAAGCAATTTTTAACTATATTTTGATAAGTGAAAAATTGATTGATTGCTTGTAAAACATAGGATGAAAATCGATTTAGTGCTTCTAACATAATAGGTTAGAAATCTAATTCTTGCTTAAAGGAATAAGTGAGAAATCAATTTTGTACATTAATGAAGCAAGTAGATAATCGATTGTTAGCTTTATAAAAACAAGTTCATGAAAACAAGTGAGGAGTCGATTTTCCTCTTTAAGCGATAGGTCAAAAATCGATTTTCTTCTCTTTGAAAATGAGAGCAAAATCGATTTCTAGCTTCAAATGAACAAAGTCATCAATTGATTTTTTTCTTTCCAAAACAAGTTCTTTTAAAAATCAAGTCATTAATCGATTCTTTTCTTTAAAATAGGGAGCCACGAATCGATTTTTCACTCTAAAACACATAAGTAAAATCGATTGTTTACTTCAAATACACAAAGTCTCGATTGTTTTCTTTCAAAAAACAAGTTCTTTTAAAAACCAATCAAGATAACAATCGATTCTTGGCTTTAAACCAAGAAGCCATGAATCGATTCTTTGCTTTAATTTTAATCGATTCTTTACTTCAAAAACAAGGTTTTTTGAAACCATAAGTGAGTAATCGATTTCTTGCTTCCAAAAGGCTAGTTCATAATCGATTTTATTGTTATAATTTGTGCCTAACCTATTAGCATGCTTTTATCAATTGAAGGCATATGTTAGGTTAATTATGTGAGTGCTAGTGTGCTAAGTGATTTGAGCCGATCCTCAAAAGTGGTTTACATTTCATTCCTAAGACACCACCGGACTTTCTAGCGACTACCCTTGACACTTACTTCTTGAGTTGGTTGTGCCTTGGAGTTCCGTTTGTCACTTTGTTTTAGATTACTTCATCATCAAAACTTAACCTGCAACACAAGATATCCACATTCTCCCCCTTTTTGATGATGACAAAATTTTAATTCATCTTAGTTGGGAGGTTAGTTCATCAAGCAAAACAATGCACTAATATTAAAGATATGTATCTAGGCTCCCCCTTACTTGATGCTCCCCCTATATAAATGCAAAGTGACAATCCTATATTTCTCCCCCTTTTTGTCATGATCAAAAGGGTAAGCGTGAGATAAAGTTTGCGAGTCGAAAGAGCACAGCTAAGAAAAAAAACAAATAGACTATTGAAGAGATAACACACACAAAAATTTGCTTAAAATTCATTTAAATTCTTTTTAAAACACTTAAACAACTCATATTTCATTCAAATAGATGACGAATCAATGATTCCTAGTTCTCTTCGAATGTAAAAGAAACTTTCTTTTTGAAATGGTTTTGTGAAAATGCCAGCTAGCTGTTTTGACGACTCAACGAACTCAATCACACAATCGCCTTTCCGAACATGACCTCTAAGAAAATGATGTCTAATCTCTATATGCGTGGTCCTAGAGTGTTGAACAAGGTTCTTTGTAAGATTAATCGCGCTTGTGTTGTCGCATTTAATCGGAATATGATCTAAATCTACACCATAGTCAAGAAGTTGTTGCTTCATCCAAAGGATTTGTGCGCAGCAACTTCCTGCTGTAACATATTCTGCTTCAGCAGTTGATAGTGCGACACTGACTTTTTCTTACTATGCCATGAAATTAATGCACTGCCTAGGATGTGACATGTTCCACTAGTGATTTTACTATCTAGTTTACAACCTGCAAAATCAGAGTCAGAGTATCCGACAAGACTACATGTGGCTCCCTTGGGATACCACAGACCAACATTTTGCGTTCCTACGAGATATCTCATGATTCTCTTGACTACTACTAGATGTGACTCTTTTGGATTTTCTTGATATCTAGCACACATGCAAACACTAAACATGATATCCGGTCTACTAGCAGTTAAATAGAGGAGTGAGGTGCTCATCGGAGTAGTCATTTCTTTTGCCCTATCCATTTGAAATCTCTTGAGCAACTCTTTTGCAATATTTTGAGAGATGAAGATGTCGTTGTTGGTTTTTTTTATTTGAAGCCCGAGAAAGAAGTTGAGTTATCCCATCATCGACATTTCAAACTCATTCTGCATAATACTAGAAAATTCTTTGCAAAGCAATTCATTAGTAGCACCGAATATAATATCATCCACATAGATTTGTACAAGCAAAATAATGATTAAGTAGGAATTTTCTCAATCCTTCATACCAAGCTCTTGGAGCTTGCTTCAGACCATAAAGAGCCTTTTTGAGTTTAAAAACATGATCTGGTTTTTCATAATTTTCAAAGCCAGGTGGTTGTTCAACATACACTTTTTCTTGAATAAAGCCATTCAAAAACGCTCTTTTGACATCCATTTGATATAATTTAAAATCCATAATTGATGCAAACGCAAGGTTGCGAATAGCCTCTAATTTAGCTACGGGTGCATAAGTTTCATCATAGTCTATTCCTTCTTCTTGATTATAACCCTTAGCTACTAGTCTAGCTTTGTTTCAAAACAATTATGCCCGACTCATCTAGTTTGTTTCTAAACACCCATTTTGTGCCTATTATTTGACGATTATTAGGTCTAGGGACAAGATCCCACACTTCACTTCTTTCAAATTGATTTAACTCTTCTTGCATAGCAATAGTCCAATGTTCATCTTCTATAGCCTCATCTAGATTTCTAGGTTTAGTTTGAGATACAAAAGCTATATGATTACATGAATTTCTCAGAGAGTTTCGAGTAGTTACCCCTTTTGATACATCACCTATAATATTTTAATGTGGTGCCTTGGGATTCTCCATTCCTTTGGTAACTCACTGCTTGATTCTTCATCATTTCTTTGTTGAGGAGTAGATTCAGTCTCGTTATCTTTATTTTCATTTTTCTGCAACATCATCAGTAACCTTTCCCAACCTTTTGGGGTTAGATTTTTCAAATGTAACATGTCCAGATTCCTCAATTACTTTATTTCTTTTATTGAGGATTCTAAATGCTTTACTAAATAAAGAGTAACCGAGAAAAATTCCTTCATCAGCTTTAGCATCGAATTTTACTAGGTTATCTTTTCCATTGTTTAAGACAAAACATTTGCGTCCAAAAGTGTGTAGGTGTTAAATGTTTGGTTTTCTCCCTTTGTAAAGTTCATAAGGGGTTTTCTTTAAAATAGGCCTAATCAAAACTCTATTCATAACATAACAAGCAATACTTACAGCATCAGCCCAAAAGTATTTTGGGATGTCATGATCATTTAGCATTGGCAAGCTCTTCCAAGGACCGATTTTTCCTCTCAACGAATCCATTTTGTTGAGGAGTTCTAGGTACTGAGAAGTTGTGATCAATACCAAGTTCTTCAGAGAAATTTTCAAACCTTTCATTCTCAAATTCTCCACCGTGATCAGTTTGGATGGAGACAATTTTCAGCTCTTTCTCGTTTTGAATGCTACGAGCAAGTTTCTTAAAAGCTCCAAATGCATCACTTTTATTTGCCATAAACAGTGTCCAGGTGTACCTTGAATAGTCATCTACTATTACGAGTGCATAGTAATTTCCACCAAAGCTTTTTGTCCGTGAGGGACCAAATAAATCCATGTGTAAAAGCTGCAATGGTTTGTTAGTAGACACAATATTCTTTGATTTAAAAGATACTTTAACCTGTTTACCTTTTTGGCATGCATCACATAATTTATCCTTTTCAAACTTGATTTTAGGAAGACCACTAACTAGTTCTTTAGTGACTAATTTGTTAAGATGATCCATATGAATATGAGCTGCTCTACAATGCCATAACCAAGAGTTTTCTTCCTTACTAATGAGACAATTATGCATTGTGAGATGAAACTTCATCAAGATTAATCATGTATATATTTTCTACTCTATTTCCTATCATTCTAACTTGTTTGCTCTTTTTATCTTCAATGATGCATGATCCTGAATCAAATATTACTCTATTTCCTTTATCACATAGTTGGCTAATACTTAGTAAGTTATGTTTAAGACCTTCAACATAAAGCACATTATCAATAGCAGTAGATAAATCTTTACCAACTTTACCTTCACTAAGGATTCTTCCTCTATTGTTATCACCATAAGTCACATGACCGCTTGATCTGGGGGGTAAGAGTTAAGAACTTTGTTATATCTCCAGTCATGTGCTTAGAGCATCCTCTATCAAGGTACCAATCTGACCCCCGTACCTTGAAGCATACCTGCAATGAGTTTAAAACACAGTTTTAGGTACCCAAATCTCTTTGGGTCCTTGTGGGTTTAGTACTTGGTAGGGTCTTTTGGGAACCCACACTTTTTTTACAACTTGTCTACCTGTAGCCATACAAACAGAAGCAGTATGTCCTGGTTTAGCACAATAATAACATTTAATATGTGGACTAGTAGTGAACTTAGGTCTCTGATGCACATGTCTTTTCATGAAATTGTTTCTAGGAAACCTAGAATGCACATGTTGAGTATTAGACATTTTTCCAATTGTCCATTCAAGCTCATGAATCTTCTTTTCATATTCAGCACACTTATCACATACATAATTAGCTTTAAAACAACCAAGGCTGTAATTTTCTTTTCTAAGTTCTAATCTTTCCTTAGTCAAGGTGATAACTTGATTTTGAAGATGAGCAACTGCTTTCTTAGATTGTTTTAATGTTTTAGCTAGTTTAGAAGAATCATTATGCAATTCAAGAAATGCGTCATGTAATTCATCATATGCATTGAGTGAAGTTTCAGAGTTAGAGTCTACCTCATTTTCGTTTTTACTTTCACTTTCATGATCGGCCATGAGAGCAACTTGAGCTTCTTCACTTTCTGAATCATCTGATTAGTCCATGTCATTGTCTTCCCATGCTATGTAGGCTTTTCTACCCTTGTTTTCTTTGAATCCCTTTTTCTCATATTTTGACGCCTTTTTCAGTAAGCTTGGGCATTCCATCTTAATATGACCGGGTTTGCCACATTCGTAGCAAGTTGGAGGACTAGATGAGTTTTCCTTGCTTGAGAACTTTTTTGGAGGAAAACTCTTCTTAGGAAAAATTTTCTTTCTCATGAACTTTTTGAATTTTCTGACCATAAGCGCCATGTTCTCATCATCTTCATTTTTTGAGTCATCACTATCATCAGGTCGATTTGAACTAGAAGCCTTTAAAGCCAAGCTTTTCTTTTTCTTATCTTTTTCTTCATGCTCTGCCAAACGAGTGAGCTCTAGTTCGCGCTCTTGTAGTTTACCAAAAAGAGTGGTGAGTGTCATGGTAGCTAAATTCCTTCATTTAGCTATAGTAGTTACCTTCGGTTGCCATTCTCTGTTCAAACATCTTAGCACTTTGTTGATCAGGTCTTCAGCAGGAAATGATTTTCCTAATGAACCCAATTGATTCACTATGTGAGTGAATCTCTTTTGCATTTCTTGAATGGTTTCTCCTGGATTCATTTTGAATAATTCACATTCTCGGAAAAGAGTGTTTGTTCTTGCCCTTTTTACCTCACTAGTACCTTCATGAGTGACTTGAAGATTGTCCCACATTTCTTGAGCAGTTTTGCTATTCAACACCCTAAAGAACTCATCTGGGCTTAGTGCATAAGTAATGATGTTTTTGGCCTGGAGATTGTGTTGAACCTTTTTCTTATCATCATCAGTCCATTCAGCTATTTCTTTGATAGTGAGAGTACCGTTCACCATGTGCGTGGGGACATAGGGTCCATTTTCAACAGCATCCTACACATCAATATCAACCCCTTCTATGAATATTCTCATTCTTTCTTTCCAATATGCATAATCTTTCCCGTTGAATCCCGGAGGACGGGTAAGAGATGCACCCTCTTACGTAGACCAACCTGAAGCCATTTCTCTTGAAGCTGCTAGGCCCTTTAAACAAGAGTCTAGCTCTGATACCACTTGTTACCGAGTGGCTTCAGTCTCAAGAGGGGGGGTGAATTGAGATTTTTGAAAACAGATCCCCTTTTTAACGACTTAGTTTGATTTTCGTGCAGATTTAGGAAATGAAAGAATTAGAACGCAAAACAATAAAGAACACACGAGATTTATACTGGTTCAGTCACCTCCCAGTGACCTACGTCCAGTCCTCACAACCCTTTGTGAGATTTTCCATTATCAAATCAAAGCTTTCAATCGGGTGCTTTATAACCCTTACAGACTCAGGCGCTCTTCACCTAGTATACCCCACCTTGTTTAAGAGCCCTTAACAACAATTACAACAAGAGATACCCCACCCTTGGTACAATCAAAAACCTTAGAGAGATACCCACTCTCTAGTATAAACCAATAACAGTATTAAAAGAAATTACAATGAAATAAGAAATACCTCTAAGAAGGTGAATACAACAACTTGAAGATTCCCAACCAAACCCTTGGGAGAGATCAGCTCAGAGTGATGAAGAACGTGAAGAATGAGTCTGACAGTGAGAGAGTTCGCGTTCTGCTCTTTAGAATTGTAGGTTGTAATTGAATCGTGAAAGTCCTATTTATTGAGTTTGTAAAAATATGACCATTGAAGCAATTTTTAACTCTATTTTGATAAGTGAAAAATTGATTGATTGCTTGTAAAACATAGGATGAAAATCGATTTAGTGCTTCTAACATAATAGGTTAGAAATCTAATTCTTGCTTAAAGGAATAAGTGAGAAATCAATTTTGTACATTAATGAAGCAAGTAGATAATCGATTGTTAGCTTTATAAAAACAAGTTCATGAAAACAAGTGAGGAATCGATTTTCCTCTTTAAGAGATAGGTCAAAAATCGATTTTCTTCTCTTTGAAAAAGAGAACAAAATCGACTTCTAGCTTCAAATGCACATAGTGGTGTTCAAAACCGAACCAAACCAAACCGAAAACCGCAAAAAATCGCTTGTAATTGGTTTAGTTCTGGTTTTTTTCTACTGAACCGAGCGGTTTGGTTCGGTTCTCGGTTCTCATCACAGGAACCAAACCAAACCAAACCGCTAAAATCTTATATGCTGGTCTTTTTTTTTGTAATTATATACCCACAGCCCAACCCAACAAAACACAGCCCAATCTAAAATCGATTTGTAGCTTCAAATGCACAAAGTCATCAATCGATTTCTAGCTTCAAATGCACAAAGTCATCAATTGATTGTTTTCTTTCCAACTTCTTTTAAAAATCAAGTCATTAATTGATTCTTATTTTTAAAATAGGGAGCCATGAATCGATTTTGCACTCTAAAACACATAAGTAAAATCGATTGTTTGCTTCAAATACACAAAGTCAGTTCTTTTAAAAACCAATCAAATGATGAAGTTTTTGGAGATGGAGAAACTGCTAATAATCCTATTATTATATAATAACTATCTTTTGTACAATCATTGTTAACTTCCTTGAACTGCTAGCTTCTATTTCCACCGTGATATTATAACATGGATCTCAACTATATTTTTTGCCTTTTATTTTATCATGCCTTTTAATTCTCTTAAATTGGTGTGGTGATGACAACTATTGTTTTTTATTACGGTTTGTTCTGTATTAGGCTAGAACTCATATAAGGCACTTTTGTGTACCATTACTCTAATGGTGTCATTTGAGGGGTAGTTAAACCAGTGATTTGCTTTATTTTTATGCTGTCCAACATTAACTTCCTTTCAGATACCAATCCTATCAACATTTTCCTTCCAATGAAACAAAGTATAATGCAACAACTCTAATTGTTCAAGTGTCAAATCAACTTTCATTTCCTTAAGATATGGTTTGTGTATATATCTGGGGATTCAATAAAAAGATTTTTATACATGTATCGGAGTGTCACAAAATCTAGATACATACTCATCCATATCTTTCAATGTGGAGATTTATTCTTAGGCCAATATATTTGCAGCCACTCTAATTGTTCAAGTGTCAAATCTGCCTTCATTTCTTTGAGATATGGTTCTGATTTTGTGTATATATCTAGGGATTCAATAAAAAAACTATATATTTGCTCATTAATTTCAAATAATTATATATATATATATATATATATATATATATGTGCGAATAAAAGGATATCACTATCAGCATGCCTATTTGACCATTAGTTTCAATTGCCATTGGTTTCAACTAGGACGCAACTTATACTGGGTTATTATTGCCAGAAAATAACATTTCTGGACTTTTTTACTAGCTATGCTTATTGGGTCTTTCCCTATCCAAGTGTAAATATTTTTTATTTATAAGGAAAACAAGCATGGGCTTCGGTCAACACAACACAACCCATTAATATATATATATATATATATATATATATATATATTAAAGACTTCAGATAGGGTTAATTTAACGTGAAAAGAACATTGGTTGATATGTGGCCGTTCAAGACTAACAACGCCACACGCACAACATCTCCCACGATGACTTCACCAGCCAAACTCGCAGGTTTTATGGAAAGAGTTGTTTCTGCATTTTTGTCAGCATCAAAGAGGTTTTTAACCCTTTATTTCCAAGTACATTAGTTTAATAATTGTTTTAGTTGTCGTGAGTTTTCTTTGTTTACGAATTTTTCCGCTTTATTTTTGTTATCTAATTGATCTATGTATATCATTGATACACTGTAATTTGATTGCCACTGTTGTTGATTGAACTAACATTTTATTGGCACATTTTATAATTTTTTTAAAATTTTCTTCCATATTTTGAGTCATTTTCAATGTTAGAAAGAATAGTTTAAGGATTTTCACCTATCTCTAAAGATTTGGGCTTACTAATGTTGTTGTGAGCAATATGTGAGGCTATTCATGTACAGGTCATCCTAATATTTATTTGAGACGTGATATAAATGATTATGGCATTGGCATGATCCATTGGTTTACTTATATAATCCAACTTCAGGACTCTGATTTTGTCAAACAATGACTTTGATAAATGGTTCATGTCTAGTTATCTTTTTTGCGTGATGGATTTCATGTTAATAATATTTACTCTCATGTTTCTCTCTCTATTGTGTCTCATGATTTTTTTTCCCGTTTTCAATCGGTGGCAATGAGGTGTACGTTGAAATAGATTCGTCCTCTTTAGATTCTGATAGTTCAACCTCTTCTAGTTCCCATCGATTCTCCGCTCTTCTGACAGAAACTGATAGTTTGAGTTGGGAGCGTAAAATTTCCAATTATATTAGCAACATGTTCGGTGTCATGGTGAGCATCCCTATTTTACTCAATTTAATTTGAATTGTTATCAACCAACTCTAATTTTGTTTTTTTATAAACTTAAACCAGCATTTCCACAAAAGCATTGGGAGGCTCATACCAGATTCAAAGAAGATAATCACACTTCATGATAATTCAACTAAAGTGACCTATGAATGCACTATTCGTACTGCCCAACGTTCAAAAGAGGAAAAATATCTAACAGGAGAAACATGGCTAGCCTTTGTGAAGGAAAAAAAGTTGAGAGTTGGAGACATTCTCAAAATGGAAATTGGAAGTTCCCCACTTACTTACTTTGATGACATAATTAGGAAAGGTTCTAGGAAGAATGAATGATTGTTGTTAGTATAAGAATGGGAAAGTGATGGTGTTGTTTTGATAATGGTACTGTTTTATGGTGCTTAAATAATATGTAGATTTTGTAAGTGTTTTGTATTTCTTCTCCCCTGTTTTCGTAAGAACTTGGAAAATTACCCTTTATTGCATCCTTATTACTGCTCTCTACAGGTTGAAATTTGATTTTGTTTGACAAAACATGAACTTCCCTCTTTATCTTTTCCATACAATCTAAAGGAATGTACATGTTTTATAAGGAAAAAAAATTTTGCCTTTGGTCATATGTGTGAATATCTACTACTTGGATAATAATCTTTATTCATATAAAATATTGAAAAGTTTAAAGAATGTGTTTCTATGCTTTTCTTTGTACATGATATCATGGCATGATCAGCATCTCTTTAAATGGAATTCTTCACAAAATCTATCAGCCATTCTCATCCATATCTCTTAATATATATTTCTATATCGTTGGTAACATGCATTTTGTACAGAAACCATTCCTATTCTCTATAGTCACATCAACTATTCAGCAAGGAGATGTTCAGAAACTCATTTCTCTACTTCCTCTCTTCTTACAAGTAAGCTAAACTTATAGAACATATTTTTTCCCGATGGGAGAGGACACACACAAAATGACCACCATCAAGCAAAATAGTAACGGATTATTAATTTCGCAAAGGATACAAATTAAGTTTTCGACGGTTTTTATTTGTTTTTAATGATTTCCAACGAATTGATTTTTGGAACCGTTGAGAACTTAATTTTTTCCAACGAATCAATCCCTCCCTTGGCCTATAAAAGGAGACCTCCTCCTCACTTGTTTCACACACCAAAAGTTGATGATCAAAAATTTTCTCTCAACTTTTCTCTCTTCTCTCTAAAATCATTTATTGTTCATTTGAAAGCTTGAAGCATTTCCAAGCTAAGAGTGGTTTTTATAACCATATTGACGGTGTATATCTTTGAGCTAATTTCTCACAGTGCCGTGGAAATTAGTAACAGTTTGTCTGGGTTGTTTTATCCTGGGGACGTCGTGGTCGATGGCCTACTTGCACCTTGGAGTAGTGCCACAAAACGTCTTAAAGAAAGCGACCTAGTCCGCGACTCATCCCAGTAATCTCTTCGGCTTGATTTCGAAAACATTGTTGTTTAGAGGAAAAGTTATGGCTAGGAAAAACTTGATATTTAAGTGTGTTCAGTGTGACCCACCTCTATTTCCTGGAACCTACTCGGAATAACAGTAACGAATTTGGAGCAATATTTTCTACAATTGCTATTGACAAATATTAGTACCCTTTTCCTAGTTGAAGTATTCTTTATAACAACCAAGTCAAGGATTTGAACAAAACTAATTTATTTATCTAACAGGAATTCGCACCTGGTGACAAGGCTCTAAAGTTACCCTTTTAATTTGGCACAGAGCAGCGCCATCATATAGGCGCCAAGTGCATGCCATTTGATGAAAATATATACATACATATTCGAAGTAGTTAATTTTTCGAGGTTCCTCCTTTGGTGAAAATATATACATACATGCTACAATCTTGAGGTTCCTCCTTTGGAAAAACAGAAGCCCTACATCCTACTAGAACAAGAACCTCTCCTTTGAATTAGTTAATTTTTTCGAAGTAGTCTTCGACCTCTTCAATCCCCATTACCTGATCAGCATAATTCGCAAGCTGGATTGACACTACTGCACATCTGTCATGAGGTCATCCTCATTATCATATTCGAGTAACTTTTTGTTTTCTTTGTGCGTGTTTTTACCTTTAGGATGTCCTTCCTTATTCTGGTGGGTTATAGTACTCTTAATTTTTTGCTTAGGGGTTATTATAGGACTTCGTCTTGCCTCATATGACTTATAGGAAGCCTTTCGAATCCTTTGGTCCATTCTTATCTGAGTTGGGCTCATCCCCTGGTTTTCAAATTCAAAGTTTTGATTCGAATATATCCAGCATTCGAACTTTCGCCTTTTACATAGACATTGTTAGGTTTGTAGTTCTTGGTAGTAACCCACTATTCTTGGGAACCTTATAAGGTGGCACATAAGTCATTTGCTTTTGATAATGTTTTGGAGTTTTCTGATGAGCAGGTATATTAGAAGGGACATTCGAAGAAGTGACGTCTTCTTTTCCCTTTTCTCGAACTTCCTCAACCTTCCTTTTGATTTCAGAACTTTAGAATGCTTTGGCAGCTCTGCTATCTAAAACTGTGCTGCAGCTTGGGCACGATATGGTCTCTTGATTTAAATTACACATTTTCTGTAAGTATTCCAACAGAGTTTCGCCCAAGCGAGAAAAGATTTTACTTCTTGAGTCCATTTTGAACTGCTCTATCAGGTTGTCAATAAGGTTTGTATCATCAACCTCTTTAACATTAACCACATAAATTCTGAGGCTGGCAAACTGAGCAGTTATTTCTATAGCATCACTTGCCTTTGGAGATTTTCTGGTATTGTTACCAACAGTTTCTAAGTTACCCTGATTTGGCAGATCCATGAGTATCTTTAAAAAAGAATCCATTTTCCCAATGTCCACCATGCAGATGTCGGAGTGTTCTGGCTCAGAATAATTCACAGCTACTTGGAATGGATCTGTATCCACTTTCATGGGGGTCTTTTTCTTTTCTTCGAAAACCAGGCGTCCTTCTTCAATGGCAATTTGAATGAGATCCCTGAAACGAACACACATATTAGTGGTATGTCCGAAGTAATTGTGGTATTTACAATATAGTTTTCCCTTCATTTTCTAAGGCGAGGGTACTTTGTGATCATCAGTAACAACCAATTGTTTGTCTTTCAACAAAATATCATAAATTTGGTCTGCCTTGTTAACATCAAAGTCATAAGCTTTCCTAACCATCTTAGAGCCCTCTTTATTTTATTAACTGTGTAGAAACTTAATTATTTTTATTAAAAAAAATATGAACTGAATTGTCCTTTATACTTTTCAAATTTTCCTTTTCCTTTTTTATTACAACATGTTTGTTTGATTTGCGTTTCTTATAATATATTATAATAAATGAGTTCAATTTTATTAAGCATGTCAAAAGCAAATAATATTTTTTGTTTTGTTATCTATATTTTAATATTGTATGAACAAATGAAGTGGCTGACGGTTTTATCTTAGGAAAATATGTTGACCATATTGCATTCGAGTTTGTAATGAAGGATAAAATTGAAACAAAAATAGGAAATAACGATGGTAACTTTCTAAGGTCATCTCTTTTATATAATTGTGTATAATTGTATAGGTTGACTAAATATAACTACGAAGAAAAAACTTTAAAAAAAAACATTTATTTCTAGTGAGAAACTAAAAAAAAAATTGATGGAAAAAATTTGGGGACAAAGTAGGAGAGATCTATTTGAGGGACTAAAACTAGAAACCTAAATTTTATAGGAGCAAAACACATATTTAACTTTTTTAAAAATTTAATAAACAGATCCTAAATCATATATATTTTTTCTATTATCTCTAAGTTCACCACTATTGCACGAACACTTTTTTATATTCATTCTGTTATTTTGTTTTAAAAATTAGCACAATGTTAAATATTATTTAGTGTTCCCTCTGTTTCAAATTAATAGTCGTTTAAGGTTTTGACACAAATATTAAAAAAAGCAATAAGTTGGCTAAGTAACATGGTAGTTTTACTAAATTAACCCCATCAAATAATAAATGCATGTTGGTAATGTCTTTGGTTAGTGAAAAGTTACAACAATTAATGAAGGTTAGAAAGATTTAATTAATGATGCATTGGAATGATAAACTGACAATTAATTTGAAATTTTTTACTTTGACTAAAACGACTATTAATTTGAAACGGAGGGAGTAGTAGTCTTTTGTCCTTTAACCATTTATTCCATTTATGTCTTCTTACGGCTGTTTTCTAATCCATTAGTTTTAATTCTTTTTGTAAAAAAGGAATAAATTAATTCTCTTTCTTTATTTTAATAGTTTTATTTTCTTTATTTTTTCAACAAGTAAAAATGTTTTATTGATATTCCAGCAAAATATGCGCAGCACAAAACAATCACTTGCTAGAACTAATTTTTATTGCTACAAGTTTATTTTATTTAGGTTTCATTATTTTAAATATTTTTTCAATAAGCAATGATTCATTGATAGGGATGAAAAAACCACAAATACAAAAGAAAATCAGAAATTACTTATTTCGAATATTATGATATATGTGTTCAATGTTATTAACGGGTAGAGACTTAATTCTTTTTCTATACACGACATCATGGCTATGACCCTCCAATTTGTAAGAAAATTGGTTAGTTAAAACTTAAAACACGATTCTAAATACTTAAAGATGAGTCATAGGGACTTATCTTAAGTATTTGGCTTATGAACATTGTTTATGCTCCTTATTACTGATCTTAAGAATTGCTTTTTTGCAACTTCATATTTATCTAGTGCATAAATATATTTAGTTTCTATATTATTCTGTAACACATGTTTTGTTTAACTTCCCAGAAGTCACCAAAATGGGAAATATTGAAAAATTACACAGATAATAATGTACAATGTTGATCACTTCAGACATAATAAGCTCAAGCTTGATCATCTGCTTTTAGTGTACACCCCAAAAGGAAGAAGTTATTTCCAGCTCCAGCATTTTAACACTTTAACAAGTGACTCATTTTCCAAATCTTATTTGGAGCCAATAATATCAACATTTACCTCCATCTCAAATATTCTTCTTGACAAAAAAAGGTTTTAATTTGACCTGCCTCGAATCCAACGAGCAGTTCCTGTTCTTCCCATATTGGAATAATAATCACCCACATTTGCTACAAATAGTGGATCCCTATCTTCTACTTTGAACTCATTACTATCACCATCACCAGTCATTTTATCTAGGTCTGTCTTCTCCAACTCGTTTGTTAAATCCTCCATTGTCTTTTTCAAACTAGCTTTGCTCATCTGACCTGTTTCCTCTGTGGAGAGGCCAACCATTGTAATTTTTGGAAGAAAGAGATTTTGTTGAGTTTGTTTCAAATCTTGTTTATTTACATCTTTTCTAGATAAGCCTGCTTTTTCATTCGAATGAAGGGGTTTGACTGATTCCGTACTATCATCTAAATTATAATCAGAAGAGTCTGTGCATTCAGAATGTTTACTATCATCTTCCACTTTAGGGTTATCAAGGCGGCTGCTTGACTCAGTGATTCTCAGTAAAGACGCTTCGCTTCTGCAGGATGAAAAAAACAGTGTTACGAATCGAATGCAGAACATAGAATCAGGTAATGTCCTTGTAATTATTAGTGAAAAAGAAAATAGAAACAACAGAACATCTCTTCAAACCAAATAGACTCTAGAAAATATTTTCCTTTTCTCTTTAATGTTTTTCGGGACTTGTACAGAAAACCGCGAAAATAACTTCGGTAAAATAATAAAAAGTTGTTTTTATTGTTTTATATACATACAAGTCTTTTAAAATTGGAAAAAATAAGTGGAAATGTATTTCAGAATAACTAGTGAAAATAGGTAATGAATAGTTGAGAACGCTATTTTCTCAACCAAACATACCCAAAGGATTTTAACTCCCTCAGATCCTATTCATTCTGCATCTTGTTTATACTTTGTTGTCTGTTTTTAAAGATTTCAACTAAAGATGCTTTTATTGATATCCTGACGGGGTCAGAATAAATATTGGCATATGCAGAAACTCAATTATTTTTCTTACGATTACAAACCTTTTGTAAACAATGTTCCTCATATTTATATACTAATACCAATGAGGAATATCAATTTCTTTTTCTCCACAAGTATTCTGCAATCTATGTAAGTGTTTGCAGAAAACCATGTGTTGATGCAACATTCGAACAACTAGACATATTTTGATCTCATTATGAATACATGTCCTGGTTTCCCTAATTGACATGTTTACCATCAACCTTGCTAACTAATCACAGTACAAGGAACTTGGAAACTAAACAAAGCTAAATTAAATACAAATCCAACATAAACAATCTAGAATTTAGTAGAGCTATTCTTTATTCTTGGGCATAAGTTACCAATATTTGTTTCTTTATTATACCCATGAGAAACATGACTAGAAAACCACTGGACTGAGAATAGCAAGAGTGAAAATGCCACAAGTTGAACATTCAAGTTAGTTGTAAAACAACATAGAATGTACCTTCTTTCAAATGAGTCAACCATATATGGAAATTTGGGTTGTATGCCTGTCGCTTTCCGCAACCACCTATTTCCCAACATTACTCTATCAACAGTATAATGGAACTGGAGTTCTGCAGCTTTTGAAATAACACTTAGCGGTATACTAGGATGGCCCATTTCATCTAACACTTCTTGAACCTGTTAAAAAAATTAACAAAAAACTTAACAATTTCCAGAGAGAAATAAGGACATTAATGTTAAGTTTACCTCAAGTAAATACCCTTTATAACGAATACAAAAAAATGAAACATGCAACTCATTAATAAGTAAACAGGTATCTCAGGCCAAGCTTTTATTGGATATATAAACAAATATCATATTTGGCACATTCTACATAAAACACCATTTCCAGTCGATAAAAAATATCAAACAACATTGCCACTTGTTTGAATTTCAGACAGATTCTAAATTAGTCAACGGATACGAAAGGTTCAGATCGACATCCATACTCCATATCAGATTCTCTCTCAGCCTAGTACTTCACTAAACCATAAACTGTTTATAAAATTTATCATACCTCCGGAGGCTCCCCTAAACTATCTCCAATTTCCTCAATAACTTCTGCTGCCAAGTTGTCATCAACCACATCCCGCCTCCGATGCATGTGGCGAGTTTGGATTAAAGTATGGAAGTGTTGATCAACGGCTTCTTCAAGAATATTATCAAGCATGTGTTTATCGAAAAAGTAGGGAGTATACCTAGTTGAACAAATCAAAATGTGAGCATTATAAGTCTACTCTGTGCTTTGATAGACAACAATTCATTTTCTCTAATGAGTTCCCCTTATACAAAAAAAAAATAGCACTATATAAGGATAGAATAGAATACTTCATTCTTTTATTTCCTTACTTTTGTTTACTGTCCATACAACCATGATAGCCTGTAATTGTTAGGATAGGATTCTAAATCTGTTTTTGCTTATTATCATTACAAGGATTATTCCAATATAATAGTATTAAAGCTTGTCCTTTCAAATAATTGGAAATAATAATATTCAGTACTTTTCCCTCTCAAGTTTCATGGGATAAATAATCAAAATAAGCCCAAATCCTAAGAGAAAATAGAGCATATCACAAATTAGCGTTTGAACAAACACAACACAACCCATAAACACTAAAATACGTACAGAGCACTAAAAAACGTGAGACAAATCATTGGAAAAAAAAGGAGGCTAGTCTAGTAATTATGATTCATTCAAACACAAGAAAAAAATAGAATTAATGTTTACGCAATTGCAAAAGAAACAAGTTTGAGCAGGGATATCCTTGTTGAGTTACTGCTCGAATGGAGAAAAGAGAGGCATTCATCCTTTGAAAATGAATAATAAACATTTCACTAATATTGAATTTCAAATAAACAAAATATCAACAAGTTTTATGACAAAAACATGAATTCACATAAAACAAGGAAAATGAGCAATATGCACCATTTAATTCCATCTGTAGTTGCTATTGCAATATCCAAGTTCTGTGCACTAAACACAGGCACCCCATCGACCTTTTTCCCGACACCACTGTCTGGGATTGTCTTTAGAAGTTTATTGGCTGCCTTGACCTGGAGAAAAATATTTATCGTAAATAAATATGGTTGTCAAATAAAACTAAAACATGTGCAACATGCAAACATCGAAAGACAAATAATACCTGCTTCTCATTTGGAACAAATTGGAATAAGTGAGGCTTTTCCTGCATGGTTTTTAGTGAGCAACATTACAAATCAAACAAAACATAAAAGTAAAAAAGGGATTATTAACATATCGAATTATATAAATTGCAGCAACTATCTGCATACATCACTACATCTTTCTAAACAACCAAAACAATAATGGATAATATATAAACATAAACGCACTTACTCAAGTCTCAAACCAGTACAACTACATCTCAAATGGCAATAGAAAGAGTCAGCAGTACCTTAAAATGTTCAAATGCTAGATCAAGACGGCAGGCACCCACCACACCACTTGGAATATTTAACTTTTTGACATATGAAACTACGACCATAAAAATTAAAAGGGTCAGTATTTGGCGAAGAAGTAATAACTAATCAGAGATCAACATTAACCAAAGGTGTGAGTGTGACTATCTGATAATGAATTCACAGAAAAGAAGGTAACTAAAACATTAAATGATAGATGTACAAAATATATAGACTGTGTTAGGGAATGTTTTTGCACACAAGGAAATGTGTAATGCGCAGATCAGGTTCAAAAAAAGTAGATCACTTATTTTGCATTGTATGACATCTATTTGAGGTTGGACTTTGGAGAATCCTTTTGGATTATTTGCACATGGGTTCTGAGTTTGTCCCTTCACATTGGAATGGAAATTCAGAACACTACTAGTGGATTATAAAAGTTCGGAAACGGTAAGGAAATAAAATTTTATGGCAGTATGCTATATATGCAACACTTTGAACGTGGTTGGAAACAAAAATCCATGCCTCTCAATGGGTACCTCTCTGCCACTTATCTTATATGATAGGATTTTGTTTTTGGCTTTTGCTTGCTGTTCTGCACGCATAGCTTCTCTAATGGAGCTGCCATTTCAGAGGTGCAGAGGTTTGTTAAGGTAGCTCAGTTGGTAGATGATGAGTACCCAAATACATAGAACAACAAATGAACAATCCTTTGTATTATTTACTCAATCATGAGGATCTATCAGAATTGGATGAAGTGTTTACAAGGAAATGCAGAATGAAAAGATAGAAACAGTGAAATGGCAAGAACAATGCCAATGCCCAGCCCAAGTCCTATCCCAATCCAAGCCTAATGAAACAGTAACTAATTCCCCCCTCTTATACCCATTCTCTCTCCTCTAACTGACCAGAACATTCCCACTCTCCCTACGTGACTACTGCCAACGTGGCAGTAGTTTGTTACATCAGAATAGTGGAAAACATTAATGATTTTACCCTTCTGCCCTTCATTACAAAATATTTGCATTAACCCCATTTTACCCTTTTGTCCTTCATTAATGAGGTCCGCATCAACACCTTCCCCTTCAAAATTCACCTTGCCCTCAAGCTGAGATTTCAGAAAATTCCTTAGTGACTCCATTGGCTCGCAAGTGGGGTGTTGCTTCCCTTTGGTTAAGACCTCCACATCTTCATGCATAACTTGGCTTAACTCAAGTACTTTCATTTGTTGGATCGGACAATGGTATCCTAACATTAGTAAAAGTCTTCCTCCAGAATCCCATAACTGGAAGCATGATGACCAAGCAATGCAAGAAATTGACAAACTGCCTCTGTCAAATAGAAAGCTGAGCAAATGAAGCAAATCGAAGAAAACATTCCAATGATATCCATAAGCAGTAGCTGTCATAGGACAAGTGAGTTGTCCCGGATCCCATTGTCTGATCAAAATTGATAAATGCCAACACATCACTGCAGCAGCAACAAACTCATATTCTCTGATACTTTCCTGCCCATATTTCTTACATATTTCAATCGAAGTTGTTGCTGAAAAGTCATTCCCATCAACATAAGATCCCAAAACATACACCTGCACTTGCATCTCTGTCCCATTTGGTAGCACCACTAAATCATCACATGTAGTTCTCATGAAAATATTATTGAGGAAGATCAAGTTTGACAAGACTGTCAACAATGGTTCCTTAGCCTTTGTTACAAGTGAATACATATCATTAGACACCAAATAATTCTCCAAAAAACCTTTCCATCTTGAGTGAAACAATGAGATTGCAACTTCAGCTAAGCACATACCAAATGCATCCAACCCCACAAAAGGCAACTGTATGTGTGGACTTGTGTGTACATTGTTTTCAGCATCTACACTAATCCAATCACAATCTATTGCAGGCTCTAAGGCTTTGCAGTAAATGTTGCTATAAAAAGATTGGTGTTCTTCTAATACAGTACATGAAGTAGAGGTCTCTTCCTTGGTAAGGCATCCCAAATGCTTGCCCAACCACACACATGTTGTAAATGTAGCCCTTATTTCAACGTATTTAGGCAATAACAGGGGATCAGCAAATGCAGTAACTAAAAGGCCATGTGCAAAGTCTTTTATGTTTTTATTTGGGTTTAAGAGGTTTTGGATTGGGCTCAATAGAATTAAACCATTAATTGGGCCATCTAAAATCATTTTCTCCAAATCCATTATAGCAAGAATAAGCCTTAAACAAACCTGTTCACCATGTTGAGCCTGGCTCACTAGAGTAAAATAGATATCCAATCCTCTTAGAGCCCATTTTGCCTTAGTTTCTGCCTCTCTACTCCCTTCCTTGTATATTCTCTCTTCTTTTTCTAACACCTCATTGTTCATAGAACACATCAAGATCATTAGGCTGCCACTCTCCTCATCTTGTTTGAGGCCACCTGGATCCCACTTATGGACAAGTGGATGCGTTACCAAGATTGGAATATTTATTAATTGCCCAAAACCAAACTCCACTAGCCACTTAATTAGTTCGGTCACTCCTTTGAGTAATAGCTGGAAGCTATTAATATAACTCAAACCATTTCCATCTTTAACAACCAATAAAAATGTTGCAAGAGACAATTCTTCTAACCTTTTAATGGCATGAGTTGGTGGTAGAAGATGATCATTAATTAAATGAGTTACCAGCAGTAGAAGGTGGCCATGGAATGCTTGCGAAGGCATAATAGGAGGAAGTAAACCCAGGATATTTTCTACTCCCTTTTTTTCTTCTTGAAACACCCCTCTAGTATTAGTAAGCTGCGGGGGTGTAATTAATAGATATTGGGCCTGGCCCATTGCTTCAGCCCAGAAACCCAATTCCCATGAGATCCAATCAGCCCTAACTTCATTCTCTTCCCACTCTCGATCCTTCAACAGCGCTGCAAGAGAGAGAAGTTCTTCCCCATTGCGCGCCAACAGCTCCACTTCGTCGTCCGGTGCCGTCGCTCCGCCGGCGTTCTCCTCCGGTGGTGGTTCTCGGTCAAAAGCAAAGTCCACTTCCATTAATTCCCAATCGCCCTTTCCCTTCGTCTTCGCTCCACCTCCTGTCACCGTCACAATAGAGAGAGTGAATTCCAAATCGCAAGGTAGCTGCACCACCGTCAGCGTTCTTCCCAAACGCAGTGCCTCCGGCGGTCGTCCCCGGTCAGTGTCTTCTACTCTACCTTGTCCACCGCAGTTCTCCGTTTCTGTGAGTGTGTCTCGATCTGTGAAATCCGGTGGCCGTGCATGGAGTTTTCCGATGAACCACTCCCCTGTTTTGGTGTTCTTTCCCGTTTTCTCTTCTACTCCCTTTTCATCGCGTAAATCTGGAACTACCTCCTTTATAGTTGCTTTGCCTTCGTTTTCCTCTGATGACTCTCCTTCCGATGTTGTTTCTTCCGGCGACGTAACTTCTGGCCGCACCTGTGTTGCTGTTGCGTCAATGTCTGACGTCTCTGACGGCAGTTCCTGATCATCACCATTCAGCTCCGATGGCGGTTCCTTATCAGATTCCTCCGTTTCTCCTACGACGTCGTTCCTTCTTCCTTCTGAATCCTCCGTTTGTCTTGCTTTTGTCTTCACGTAAAATTGTTGCAACATCTGCAGTTTCTGATTTAAATAGATCTCATAATCCTTCTCTGAGAGTTCTTTGCTTCTTCTCCTTCTACACGGAGCATGATCACGACGGGATCGATGTCGGTCTCCTTTAGTTTTTCTTTTCCAGAGTTGCTTGATTTCTTCAAGCTGTGACACCCATTCTAGTTTACTGTGAACTGATGGTTCTTCTCTAAACTCCATGGCAGCATTCCTTTGAGCACTCAGGATCGAGTGCTTTGATACCACTTGATGAGTACCCAAATACATAGAACAACAAAATGAACAATCCTTTGTATTATTTACTCAATCCTGAGGATCTCTCAGAATTGGATGAAGTGTTTACAAGGAAATGCAGAATGAAAAGATAGAAACAGTGAAATGGCAAGAACAATGCCAATGCCCAACCCAAGTCCTATCCCAATCCAAGCCTAATGAAACAGTAACTAATTCCTCCCTCTTATACCCATTCTCTCCCCTCTAACTGACCAGAACATTCCCACTCTCCCTACGTGACTACTGCCAACGTGGCAGTAGTATGTTACATCAGAATAGTAGAAAACATTAATGATTTTACCCTTCTGCCCTTCACTACAAAATATTTGCATTAACCCCATTTTACCCTTTTGTCCTTCATTAATGAGGTCCGCATCAGTAGAACTATGGAAACAAAGGAGTTAAGGGTTTGATCACCCCACCCCACCCACCCCCCCCAAAATAAAAAGAAGTCATATGCAGAGATTGGGCTATCTTGTGGCATTTATCTTGCAGCAGGTCTTTATCTACTTTTCTGGGTTGTGAAAGACCCCTTACCTTTACATTCCCCATTTCCCTCTAACGAAATTTATTTTTCTGTACGAAAAACTAGGGCCAAACCCCTCGTATCCCATAGTGAAACAAATAAGAAAAGAGTGATCAACAACTAAATCTGTCAGCTCATCTAAATCATTTATTTCAGGATACAAATAACGGAACAAATATCGGTTTCATTCATTCAGATAAACTAAAAAGTATCAACAAGGTGCTTGGCTAGCAACTGAATATACTAGAATTAAGCATCTCTATAATCATAAACAGATTAGAAAGGTTAAAAGTGCAAACAGAGAGGAAAATTAGTTTAGCCCTGGTAAAAGTTATACTATTACAAACATAGATTCATAAAATTACAGAGAAAAACTATACAGAAAATTTTGATCAAGTAGCCTCAAAGCTCAAAGCATATAATAAGACAGAAATGGATAGGTAAAGTTACAAGCATACTAAAGAACCATTAAAAAAAGGAATAATGAGCTAACCTGCATCTCCTAGATCAATAAAAAAGCGAAATACAGGGCCATTCCTCTCACTCTTGGTGATTGCTGAAAATACTTTTTTCAGCCACTCGGGGGTTCTGCAGACAATAGATAACAGTCACGGCAAGAATTATGCTTTCAGAAAAATGATGGATGGTAACAGCTTAATCAATATTTTGATAAGGTTTTAAACAAACACTAGCCAATACTTCAATCTCTAAATTCCTTTCGATGTTCACCAAGCTATAATTAGAGTTAGTTAACTCCCAAGCATCTTGGATTCCTTAAGCAAGATGAACTATGGTTGTTGCATTGGCATGAGATTATACTTACTCTTCGCATCACAATCAGATACTAATATTGTACAACCAAACACCAACTCGCATTTGCTTGTGATCGTAAGGTAATTTAAAATTGTTTTCATAAAGAAATGCACGAACCAAAAAAATCCATGAATCACACCTCCATCACAAACACCTTCCTATGCGTTTTCCTTTAGCAACCGGGAAAAAGAAACTTTTCGAGTACCAGTTCGGATAAACTTCTCAGTTCTCACGAAACATTAATAGATAAAAACTTAATTAAATTGCTTTTGCAATAACAACTGAGTTTTTAGATAGCAGCTTCTCATATAAGTTAAGACTATCTTCTACATCTCACTTTTTTCAATTTCTCTATAAACATCTCTGACCATATGAGAACTATAAGTCATAAACTAAAATCTTATTTTAATTGAGGACCTCCCATAAACTAGAAGCTAATCCAAACTAGTCTAGATGGACTCCACATATTGCTTTAAAGTTTGAACATAAATATCAAGTATCATTAACAACAAAAACCAAGCTTAAAAATCCAGCTTAATGAGAGGTCATCATCGTATTCATATTTAATCTCAGATAAGCAATAATTAAAGCAAACAATATATCAGAATTAAAGAATTGCAAATTTAATCTCAGTCTAACAAGATAACAGTTTAGAATACAAAAACACAGTCTTTAATTTTTATTCAAAGCTTAATTGAAAATAAGGAACAAAAGAATTGAAAAACCTCTTAGAAATGAAGGGAATATCAAAGTGAGTTGAAACAGCCATGAGACCAGTTCCAGAGAGGTCACACATACTGAAAACCTGACCAACGAAAGCGGGACCACCACCTTTGCCATTGGAATTGAGCCTCGAAACTCTCACAGATTTGGCAGCGGGACGAGTTGACTCAGCGGTTGACTCAAACGTCGCGGCAGAGAGCGGTGGCGCGAAGAAAAGAGGGAGGGAGATTGCGGAAGGTGGTTGTGGTAGTGTTGTTGGAGGTGGAGAGGGGTTTTGTGGATTGAATAGAGAGATGAAGTTGGAAGCGGTGGATTGAAGAAAGGAAGAGATGTGGTTGTTGTTGTGGTTGTTGTTACGGCGGCGATGAGGTTCCGACGGTAGAGCCATGCAGTGCTTATCGGAAAAAAAATAATAAGGGAAAGATTGACGGGAATTTTGCTGATTTATTATTGTTTTAATCACGAGGGAAAGTCAAATTGTTGCGATGCGGGTGGATAACGCACTCCATTTCAATAGACGGATTCGGTTAATACTTGAGTTTAATTATAGACTTGAATGATGAAACAAATTAGAGTTAGTCTTTACTTGCTTTTAGTTGAGTTGTGAATTAATCAGGATTATTTTTCAATTGATATTGAAGCGGAGTTAAAGACCTCTATATAAAAAACAAAAGAGAATACCAATTTAACCATAGATCATAGTTTCTTTTAAAGGTATTCGAATTTGCTCTTTTGTCGAAGGAAAGGAAGAAGAATAATCTGAAATTTGGTCGGAAATAAGTGAAGTTTGACCCTAATTTTGTTCATAGCTAAAGATGGAACTCAAAAACTAGCCTTATTAAAAAACGATTTTTGTTTATTACTCATTAATTTTAAATGCAGGTACAATTAATTAATTAATTAGTCTTGTTAAAATGATTTTAAAGAACGTTTTAGTGTTTATTAAGAAAAAATTTGACTCACATTTAAGATTTTTAGAGACCAAATTAGTATTTTTCATTTTATAAACATTAAATTGTTTGTGTTTTATCAAGAACCAATTAAGGTATTTCCTCTATAACTTTTTAGTGGTGTGATAAGTGATGAAATGTAGGTAGTATTGTAAAAGGGGAGTTATTTTTAGAGTGAATCCAACCTAAACAAGAGGGGTAGGCACGTATGTTGTCCCATTTCTTACAACTTTTTTATGTTTCTTAGCTCGTCAACTGAGAGTGGAAGGATATGCACATCCTCTGCCTTAGTATATAGGTGTGACAGGTGACATAACACAAACTTTTGTGTTTGTAGGACTCTAGTGTGCTTAAGAAAGTCATGAATAGACACAAGTTGGGAGATTTTACAAATTAGTCCTAACATGGATGGGGTGGTATATCATCGACCATTTCTAGTTGCCTCCTACTATTTTTTTTGACCAAAAGCTGCCTCCAACTATTGTAAATTTGTAATTGTTACTTAGTGTAGTTATTTCAGTTTGATGATGAGTTAGGAATCACATCATTTAGGTGTTATAGCATTGTTATTAGCACTACTTGTTGTAAGAGATATGTTATTTGGACCAAAATTTTGTACCAAAAGTGTACCAAAATACGAATACGTATGAGATACGGAGGGAATACGCTATAATACATTTATTTTTAATTTTAAATTAAGTTCAGTGTTATACGCATATAATATATTTAATTTAAATAAAAAATGAATATATTATACGCGTATTCCCTCTGTATCAGATGCATATTCGTCATTTTGTACACTTTTGGTACAACATTTTGGTTTAAATAACATTTCTGGTATTGTAATAGGTGCTACACCATTGTTGTATTGTAACAGTTATGTCAGTTAGACAGTTTTGAATTTTCTGTTATGTAGTCATGTAACTGTATTGTACTAACCATGTATCCTATAAATACATCAATAATATGGTAGTGCTCAGTATGAATTACATTGAGGCTCAATGCAAATACATCTCTCTCCCTTTCCTTTTTCTTTCCCTCTATGGTTGATTGTGTTCCAATAATTGGTATCTAGAACAAGACATGATCTTGATTTTTCCACATCCCTTGAAATGTCAAACAACATTCTAAACAATTTCCCCAATTCCCTTCTCATTCTTGATGGAAATAACTATGACAATTGGTGCAAGCAAATGGAGAAGTTCTTTTTAGTTTCAAAGATGTACTCATTTCCAAAGGGGTGGAACCCACATTAATTTTGACCAACCACAGAGTTAATGTTGGAGAGAGCGTGTAAAAGATGTAATCGTTTCTTTTTAATTTAAATGCTGAGTTGGATAAATTTCTAAATCATGTGGCCAGTGATAAAAAGTGTTGTTGCTGGTATCATAAAAACTGTCGTACTCTTTTTTCCATTCAAAAATACCTCCAAAAATAGAGCATTTGACCCAGAAGAAGGTTCTTCACTATCAAGCATAACTTGGTCATTATTCCTCAATATATGGGACCTTGGTCATTATTCCTTCACTATCAAGAATAACTTGTTCTTCACCTTGTCCTCAAGGTCCCCGTTAGTCATTATTTTACCTTATCATTGAAAATTTGAAGTGTAGTAGATAGAGTTATGCTCTTAACAGCCTCATGTCATTTCCTTGTAATCAAAATAAAAGTCTTATACCATTTCCCAGTCTGGCACAAACTATATTCGAAAATTAAAACAGGATAATTGCTTCACAAAATTGATTTTGGTGCTATACATTTCATTTAGGAGTGTATCATCAGATCATTTACCAAAAAGCAAGCAAACTGTTTCAGATTCCTGCAAGGTGTTATGTTCTTTTCTCAAGCCAGTATCAATGCTCTATTAAAAGTTGGTGCTTTGGCTTGAAAATTTGCTCAATGCATAACTTTATATGGAGATCCGGCCGGAGTGATTTAAATGTCTTAAGAGTGTGGATTGGGCCTAACTCAACCTCACAAAATCGGATTGTAAGGTGAGGGATGTCTCCCACTTATAAACTCTTTTTCAGGCCATATCACATTCAATGTGGGACTCTTAACACACCCCCTCACGCCCAGGACCGGACAACTGGTGCGTGGATAATAATGGTGGGTGGCCCGATGGCGGGTAGCCCAATGGATCTTGGATTGTCTCTGATACCATCTTAAGAGTGTGGATTGGGCCTAACTCAACCTCACAAAACCGGCTTGTAAGGTGAGGGATGCCTCCCACTTATAAACTCTTTTTCAGGCCATATCACATTCAATGTGGGACTCTTAACAAAATGCATATAGGCTTTGATGGCAACCGAAATAATGTTCATGCGCGCAACAAATAATACCTGCCAACAGAAACTTAACTGCTACTAGTGCTATATGACATTATCTTTCTCCATTTGTACATCTTAAATTGGTTACATACTCTCATATGACTCATCTGAAATCTGTTCAGGTTCCATGCATTTTGCATCAGTATCCTGTTCAAATTGCTCATCATCAATTATATCTGAAGTCTCTTCTGAACTATCATCCTCTTTTAAGTCTGAATCTGGTTGAACGTTGTCATGCTTTCTTATGTATTTCTTGGTTTTGTTAGATTGACCTTGTACCTTGATTCTTACGCGCTTTCCTTTGATGTATCTATATTCCCATTGAGGTGGTGGATATTTTCTATGTAACTTCTCGTATTTGTCCATCATACCCAGCTCCTTGAATACATCTCCAACCATCGACACAACAGAAGTACTAGGTCGAACACCAAGCTCCTCCAAGTCTGCAAATACCTACATGAGTCATGAAAAATTAAGTACCGAACCCGATCCCTTCACGTATAGTCTCATTAATACAGCCGGTAAGAAAATACCCACAATAGTGTTATTAATTGAACATTCACTACAATCTGCTTTTCATTGAACTTGAATAATCAAAATTTCTACGAAAGAAAATCTGTGTGTAATATTCCCTCTGGTCTCTTTTATAAGCAAAGGTTAGTCAATGGAACTTAATGTATTTGGTCCAAATTTTGGATCAAATACATCAACTTCCGTCGACCAATTTTTACTTATAAAAGAGACCGGAGTAGTATATAGCTAAAGTGTTCTTATTGTTTCGGTTCCTTCCCTAATAAGAATAATACCAGGTTCTGCAAACATCTTTTGCCATATAATGGGATATAGTGGTTTTCTTGGCTTCTTTATGGGGTTTAGCTAAGGGCTATTTCAAGGGGTTTCTTTGGTGAATATTTAGACAGAATGGAAATCATTGCTTCATTAATTAGCTTGTTTTGGTTATGCAGCTCTGTTATATTTTGTAAAATATCTAGCAAGTCCAAAATGCATTCTAAAATAAATAAATAGTTTAAATTGATATAGAATCACAAATCATAGTACCTCAAACATCTTTTCGTGCATGCCTCTCTTACGGTAAAGAGAAATCATTTTATCAAAGAATCTACGAGGCAAGGCTTCCATGTACTGCATTAATAATTTTGTCCAAAGCTCTTCCGCTTCATCTAGGCGGTCGTCCTCTGCTAAAGCATTAAGTAATGTGAAATAGCTTCCCATCGTCTTTCCTTGACCCTTGCTTAGCATCCATTTTGTTACCTATAGTTCCATAAGTAATTTGCATAAACATATATTAGCTCATATAGAAGAAAAAAGACGACATAACAGATCCGTTTTTTTTTTAAATACCTGTATTATCCGCTTCCACTCATGCTCATATTCTAGAGTCTTGAGTGCCTTTTTTACTGTAACTAAAGGGAATTCCAGTTCCCAAGCAACATAAGAATCAAGAGCTCCATAAACTTCCTCTTTGACATTTGACAGTTCCTTAATCTGTAGAAGACAATAGAAAAATTATATTTCCATCAATGCAAATCAACCAAGAAAAAACAATCTAAGAGTTTCTGCATAGAATGAGATGCCGCCGCCACAACTTTCCAGAGGGAAAACTATTCCAAAGCTTAAATGACCAGGGTAACGAGAGAAATGAATACAGCAAATGCAAGGAAGAACTTACAGACTGGACAAGCTTAACAGCCTTGGAAATGGTCCCAATTTTTCTATTGGTCTTCCAAACTCGCGGATATCTTGGTGTTGGACCTTTAGCAGCACATACCTGATCTTATAAAGAAATTCAGACAAAGTCACCCATCTCTCATTCCCCAGTGCTAAAATATCTCGTGTTAAGAAAATTCTATCCTGTAAATTTTGGCTTCCATTTGAACCTAAGACCTTAGAATCTTACCACAGTGCTTTGTGTACTTCTTGTTATTTTAATTCTTTCATATATTTTAGCAATAAGTAGCGGAGACTTAGTCAGTGCAAGCATCCTGAGGAACAGAACAACTCTACAAAAGACGGAAAAAAAATTGATTAGGACATAAGCAGTCAGTAAGACTTGCAAATAGTCCCGGGATATGGCTTACTTTTAGCATTAAAGAAGCACTTCTTATGCTTTCACAATTTATTGACTGCCTGCTTGGTCGTGGTGGGAAATTCCTGCCATAGCAACATCATCATGTGAAAACTGTTTTCATATAACCTTTACGAAGATAACAGCTACTAAGCTATGAAATAGTTAGGCCAAACAGGTTATTAAGCAGTTCCAGTTTGGTGTAAGACGGGCCATAATATGCCATACAAGTAACACGTATATAACACTAGCGTGATATCATATCAACATAAAGCTTTGCTGCAAACTTGCATGGGTTCCTATACAAATAACTAGTATGAGGTACAGTGGCATAGCAGGACGCCGGGTCAGCCAGAGCAAACTATTTAACTTTCAAACTGAGGTGCAAACTAATGAGAAAACTAAATTAAACTTCTTTGTAGCATGCAATTACTCTTTTGTAGCATGCAACCTAGTTAACTTGAAACAGATATTCTAAGCATAACACACAAATGAGAAAACTAAACCAAACTCCTTTGTAGCATTCAATTTCTCTTCAATTAACAAAAGAGGGATGTAAACAGAGAACTAAAAGAAGAGAAATTATCAAGTATCTTCTATGTCATATCGGCAACAGAACAAAAACATCAATATACTGTTATTCTGCAGCTTAGAAGTTACTAGTTACATGGAATCAGATGTAAAATTTGATGAAAACATAACTCAAGAAGAAAGACAACTTTCCCAGCGTTCTATTTAGTTACAAGGAATTAGATGTAGAATTTAGCTCACAGTAAATATAGCTACTTCAGTTACACGGAATTCGATGTAGAATTTAGTTACATGAAATATAACTACATGGAATTAGATGTAGAATCTGGCTAATTCAGTGCTTGTTAGTAAACAGAAGGAATTCAAGCTTTATACATTGCATACACATTGGAAATACCTACCCTACATAACAAACAGTTAACCTTAATGTATTTATCAATTTTCTGCTTTTCATAGGGAAGTTTATTGCAACTCTGAATTTCATAACAATTAACAACGCATGAAATACATTAATATGAAAGTATTTTCTGAGAGTTTAAACTCGTCTTCCAACCCTGCTTGAACAAATAAAGAGCCATACTTCATTCAAAAGTAACTAGAAATTAAGAGAAGTTAACAATTCTAAAATTACATATTGAAGCTAATGTCAAATCAAATCCCTAATCTATGGTTTACTGAAAGGGGAATTCAAATTGGAATAAGAGAACAAACCAGTATGATGAGAAAGATGAAGGATGGGGAAGAAATCATGCATCATAGATGTCATAACGTTTCAAAGATGAAAAATATTTTATCAAGATTGCAGGTGAAGCTTAAAGCGTAAAAGGGCACCAATTGAAAAACACCAAATTGTACCCACAATCGCAGATATAACAACAAACAAAAAGAAAATTATCAAAAAAGGAGAATTTTAATCTATCATTCAGTATATTTATTCATTTTTATATACAAAGAACATGCTTTTAAATACTGGGTATTCAAATTCAAATTGGTGACAAATAAGCAAATAGAGAAAGTAAATTCTAGTAGAGTTTATTAGCAAACTCGAATTTCCATGTTTTGAACTCTTACCCTATTCCACCGTGAGAGAGAGAGAGAGAGAAGCAGCTACTTATTTATTTATTTATTTATTATGATAATAAAGAAAACAACGGTTATTATTACGCAGCATAAACGACAGCGTTTCGTTTTAACAAAACCCTTCTCTGTTTTTTTTGACGTAATTAGAAGAGGGGTTTTTTTTTGACGTATATTCGCTTCGTAAGATCCGACCCGCATGTGATATATTGACCCAAATAAATTAACGTCGTCCGATATGACACGTGGCCAACTGTAGAAACTTTACAATACTTGCGGCTGCACCAAATTATCATGTACAAAAGCGATTGAGCAAGTACCTCATCTTCTTCTTCAAGCACTGTGGATCTCTCATAATCCTCTTTGATAACCAAAATCCCAAACCCAATCAACTATGATCATAATTGAACCTCCTATCGCCGTTCGCTTCCACGTCGGCGCCGCCACTCGCTCCACCGCCGTCGCACCACGTACTCTTTCTCTCTTTATGTCTCTTTCTTATCTACTTGTTCGTTTCATGTTACGAATTTATTGTATTAAGTTCTTCTGAATGCTGAGAAGCAAAAACGGTAGCGTTTTGATGGAGCTAAAGTGGTTGGTTGTTACTGGTTAAGTGTACATTAAGCTAATTGCACGTTTTTCTTTGGCAGATAATAACCGTTCAATGTGGAGCGTGGAGGAAGTGAACGGCGGCGGCGGTTACATGGCGTCGTGCCGACTCGCTTGTAGCTGCAGCTTCGATGCTCCTTGGTATGGATTTTTCAATGTCTTGTTTTGATTTTTGGTAGTATTTGCTGATTTAGGGATGAAATTATGGAAATTAGCAAGTTCTAAATAGCAGTCGTGGTCGCGATTTCGGCTGTTGCTACTGTTGTGTTACAAGTTACGGTCGTCGTGGTGTGAATTAATCACAATAATACTTAAATTTTATTAAAATTATGTGTCGCGGTCGTTTTGTCATGCTAAATGTCACTACCGAGACAGTTTTGTCGCGGCCGTTTTCGGTGTAACGGACCGTTTTTTAAACCTTGGATATTAGTCGAGTTGTGGTTGTGAAATCGTGGATAATTGAAGAAATTTTCTGTTGATGAAACTGCAATTGTGGTTAGAGAGTTTAACTGTCTTGTCGTTATTCTTTGGGGAATAAACCTCAATTTATTCCTAGAGTATAGCTATCTACTATTTAGTCTCTGAATTAGGAAAACCTATTAAATAGTTCGTCAATCAGTTTAGTTCCTTAGCAGCAACTTTTAGAGACTAAATTGATGGATGTAGATAAACTTTATGGGCGACTTAATAGATTTTCATAGTTTAGGGATTAAATAGGAGACTATGATACTTTACGGACTAAATTGAGAGTTTACTCTTCTTTCAGTTTTTTATACGATTTAGGGATTGAATTATGGAAATTAGTTTGATTGTGAAATTATGGATTCTTGGGGAAGATTCTGTTGATACAACCTCAGTTGTAGTTGGAGAGAGAGAGAGAGCTATGTGTCTATGAGTTTATGACGATAGTATAGTGCACATATTTTTCTTTAAACTGAAAAATGAATTCACAAAATTTAAATTTTGGGACGTCTTGTTTTGTTTTACCTGTAATGTATATGTTGATAATTTTGTGATGTCTACCTTTCATGTCTAGAAGTACTACATGTTATGAGAGGAAATGTATAATACATGAGTATAATTGTGCAGGGTAAGAAGTAAAAAGTACCCTGGAACTCCCTTCACAAGAAGAAACAAACTTGTAAAGAATAGAATTCGAGCATCATCTGACCATCCCAGAGCTCAGGAACCTGTAAAGAAAAATGAGAAGTCATCTTATCATCCATTTGAGGAAATAGCAGCATCAACATTGGAGAACAGTGGAGATGCTAGACTTACTGGAGCAGAAACAAGTAGAACAATTATTGAGGTACTAATTTGTATTAGTTGTGCAACTTGTGCTAATCAGTAAAGTCACCTCCATTGGAGCTGCTAGACTTACCTGCAATATTCTTGTATAGATGGTAGACTTACCTGCAATATTCTTGTATGAAGGAAAATTAATGTTGATAAATAATTAAATATAGATGCTAAACCATAGCCAGGGTCACCATTTCGTTTTAATAAACAATGTTCTTTCTCTGTGTGCTCATTTAGAATTGATTTGGCATCAGCTGTACTACAAAATGTCTTAAAATTTAGATATAATGAAGAAAGCATTTTATTTCTAGGTCTAGTGTTGGGTGTGTAGTTAACTACCAGACAAATAGGAGATTAAATGGTCACTTTAAAGTATTATTCTTTGTTTCTGGATCTATTTGTTAATTAATTCAACTGTCAGAGCAAACTGCTACATAAGTTTCCTTTCTGGTGCAGCCTGTTTTCAGCTTATTGTCTCTCGAAGTTAACAAGGTTGATTGCAACCCTAATACAGAATATCTGGACAGTCTAGTTATGAAAAAATGTTGAAATTTTATTGGTATTTGCTAACTCTGTAAGACACAATAGCCCACCTTTTGACAATTACTGAAGTTACCTCCAACTTTATTGACAATTTTTTTACTGAGTATGAACTTCTCATCATTTACCTTAATATGGTCTAAATCAAGCCCAAATTCAACTGATATAATGAAAAGTCTATATTGGAGTGAATAATTAAATGCAGCAGCTCATTAGTTGCTTTTGTTCTGATCATCAAAAACACGAATGTATAGCTAACAATGGTTGTGGCATATTGTTTTTAGGCTAACAGCAAAGCAACAATGATGTTCTCAACTGAGATTGATGATGAATTTCATGAAAATATTGTTTGGCCAGATTTGCCTTATTTGACTGATGAACATGGAAGTAAGTGATGGCTATCTGATTTTCCTCTATGTATT
Organism: Astragalus glycyphyllos; assembly: GCA_963573325.1. NCBI lineage: Eukaryota > Viridiplantae > Streptophyta > Magnoliopsida > Fabales > Fabaceae > Astragalus > Astragalus glycyphyllos. Next base: position 16,984,165 of record OY754313.1, on the reverse strand, counting down.
AATTTCTTGTGCTTGCGAAGTTTCATCCACCTAATTAAATTCTGTAAGCATTGCAGATATATACTTTCAAGCAAAGAAGGGTGAAGATATTTTGCAGTCTCTAACGTCAGAAAATAATGTTGTGGTATGACCATCTCTCTAACCTTTTTGGTATTGCTTGAAAATTTTTTTTTGAAAGACTTACAAATAGTGCACTTGAAGTCTTCTCACTTACAGTTTTCTGTACTTTCCTTCCACTCTAACAATTACCAAGTAGACCGGTACCGTCATGAAAACCCATCATACTTAGATTTGGTGGCATGTTTATTTATTAGTGGCATTTATAAACAAGAAATTACAAAATTTGCTTCATTTTCTAAATGTTCATTTTGTTGATTTCATGAAAAATAACATAATTTGCGCTCTTTTTTGGCTTTAGCAGCATTTGATATCCTCACTTTTTGCCTTCTTGTGTTTCATTGTACTATTTGTAATATAAACAGGTAAGTTTTATCCTTGATTTGTTTGTAACAATTAATTATGCAGTTCTCTTTCATCTTTCTTTTTTGTTTTTCAAATACTTGTTCTAATCTCAAGTTCCGTCACTTTTCGAAGTTTGCATCTTAATAGGGTTATGCATTGTCTTCCTTGCCTTGTTGTAGCAAGTCATTATTGGCATAGAAACCATGGAAATGATCTCAGAGATGGGCTTATCAGGTCCTTCAGAAATTGACTTTGGGATTGAAGAAATTGATGATCAAGATACTGATGATTTAGATGACAGTGATGAAGAGGGCGAAGATGAAGATGAGAACGAGGATTATGACTCGGTTTGAATTTTTCTTTGTTTTTAATGTAACTGTGAGGCTTATATTCATTTCTGAACTGTAATCATACATAGTTGAAACAGAAGATTATCCATTCTTATTTATATCCTTGTTTGCAGGAATGGCTGCCTGTTGTTTCAGATGAGGATGACCAAGAAGATACGGATGAAACACTTGCAGACTGGGCAAAATTGGAGACTATGCGTTCTTCTCATCCGTTGTATTTTGCCGATAAGTTGGCTGAGGTAGATGTTAATGTCTAAATGTTCATTGTATGAACAAGCTTGGAAGTACCTAATTGTGGCTTTAAGAGACCCTGTTTTGATGTCTTTTATAGTGCATCAATTTTCTTGTTTATTGATATCTTATTAATAACTTATTATTATTACTGCTACTGCTGCTTTCTAGATTGCTTCAGATGGTCCAATTGATTGGATGAAGCAGCCTCCAGCTTGTGTAGTCATCCAAGGGGTTATAAGACCTGCATTTGGTGAAGAACATTCTACAATACAAGATCATCTATCTGCCAGTCAATCCATGAGTATAGAAATCAGTGATTCCGTAGAAAATAAAGGGAAAAATATTGGTGAGGTTAATGACCATGTGAACAATAGAGGGTCGTCTAGAGATAATGCATCACAACAGGTGGAAGATAATGGGAATACTGATGCCCCTTCTGATGAGACTTCATTTTACAGATTGGAGATGGTTAAGATTCAAGTGTTCTCTGCACATGAACATCCGGTAAGTATACTTGACTTGTACATGTTTGTGTTTGATTGTCTAGAGACAAGTGCTAGGAACTCGTCGTACAATCGTCAATCCACTGTATTAATATTTACTGGAACCGGTGTTTTACTATGCAATTTGCTCACATCTTTAATTTAATTGGTTATCGTGCTCAATTAGTTAATCACTAACGAATAGGGACACGACTAATTTGAAAACTGAAATTGTGTTTATTAGCTAGAAACAACGATCCTATTTACTGGCTTATTGTAAGAAATGACATAATGACTGATGGGTACCAGAATTCATCTCCACACTCACAGAAAATTCAACTGTATATTACTGAAAATTAAGGGCTGAATATGAAGAAATCAGACCCTAATTCAGAATTACAATAAAAGAAGATAACTGAGAACTATAGGCAAATTCAAGAGTGCCTGTTCTCTTCCAAGTCCCAAACCGATTCCCAAACTAATTCCAGCCTGCTTCCCTATTCTCTCTCTCCAGCCTTTATACTACTACTCAACTAACTCACACACTCTTTCCCTCCAATTGCCACATCAGCAAGTTGGTTACAATATTTCCCTCCCTAAGCTATATCATTTATTTATTCCTTCCATTTCAACTTATTTATTTTGGGGTCCTAACAATGACCTATACCAGGGTTCAGTATGCATAATATAAGAACATTGCAGTGTGAAGTGTTGAATTATATGTTATTTAAACCTTTTCTTTGTTCAAAACTGAACTTTTAATTCTGATTCTGTACAGACTGTCCTTGAATTAGAAGACTACAAGAAAGCTCAACCTGATGCTATAGCCAAGTCATCTTCCAAAATTATATCTCATTTGGAAGCCGGTGGAGAAAAGACCTTACAAGCCCTTAAGTCTGTCTGTTGGAGATGCAAGGGTATTCAAGTGGAGGTAATACATAAACTCTTGAAATCTTATCTTTGAAGCACATTTGTTAGGGAGTTTTCTCTAAATCTTTTTCTTGCTAGGTTTCACATTTAAATGCTTTTGTGAGCAATTGTAGCATATTTGGTAGCACTATCTCTATAAATGATGAAAATACTGTGACTTGTTGAAAAAATAATTATATACAATTTAGGAAGTTCATTACCTTCCTTTTCATCTGTTCTATTCTTTTTAGAACGTTTATGTACAAGCATTTGCACATTTTCCATGTTACGGTCTGTGATCGCCTTTGGTTACAATTTACTGCAGGAGGCACAACTTATCTCTGTGGACTCTCTGGGGTTTGACCTAAGGGTTTGTTCGGGAACTCAAGTTCAAACACTGAGATTTGCATTCAAGAAAAGGGTACATCAGTTATTTCTCTTAGCTAAAAATTTAAATTTCTTTACAAAACTATATAATTAAGATATTACCTGTCCGTCGTTTTAATTTTCTTTAGGCATAAACAAGACCTATGTAGTTATGTACTTCATTCCTAACTATTTACAGGCTACGTCAGAATACAGTGCTGAGAGACAACTCAATGATTTACTCTTTCCAAGAATTCCCCCAAAGCAACCAAAAACGAAGCAAACACATCAAAATGGATGCTAAAATATCCCACATGAATTTTGTATGACTTCGGCCAATGATTTTGTACAGAAGTGAAAGGCAGGGAAAAAGATCCCATGATGATGCCAATTAGGTTATGTAATTTTTTGTTGCATTTAATCAATTATTGGGAAGTAATGTTTTCCCCAATTGCTTCCTTTGTTTTCCTAAGTTCGTATGCCAGAAAATGCTACAAATAACTAGAGACATTAGATGTGAGGATTTTTTTTTACCGTATTATTGGTATGCAGTATCCATCAACTTTGCCGGTGACTAATCTACGTCATAGAATCTGGCCGGCCACGTCTATACTCGATTTTGTTGGTCTGTGTGGTTTTCTCCTCCAACATAGTTTTTGTCACACCCAAAATTCGAACTTGAGACATTGGGGTGGGTTCGAACCCTGGTTACCGCTCAAACCGGCCCTTATTGGTAGATGTGAGCAGCATATGAATATGAAGCTCGAACCGGCCCTTACTGGTAGATGTGAGGAGCATATGAATATGAAGTTGATCCCCAACTAGAAACAAATATATTAATGAGCCTTATGAAGGGCTTGCTTTTTATACCTTTCCCATATATTGTAATTTTACATAAAGTACCCATTTTGAAAATGTATTTCCGGGAGTCATACTTCTATCCCTTTACTTAATTAAGAAATTTACTTGTCTTTTTCAATATACCTTTTAATTGTATCAGGAATTAATTATTTTCTATCAAAATACTTTTAATTTCTTCACCGGCTCTCTTGAAGATTAAAAAATGAGGTAGGATGATGAGTTTTGATAAACTAAATTACGTGGATAATTAACTAGGTAAAAAGAGTCCCCATATACGTGTGAAAAGACCAAAATGTCATTAATGAATTTTATGCTCCTACGATGGTTTGGAGGACCGTGCTCCGAACCGGTTCGAACTAGCATCGTTCGAACAAGTTAATAACGCACAGACACCTTTTTCCTTTTAGTTATATTAGAAGAGTATCCCTTTATAAAGAAGTGAATAGAATAGATAACTTTATAAAGAAGTGGCTAGTAAAGGCATCAGTTATACGAAATCACACTGATTCTGATCAGGTTTTGGTTACTACACTTACTTTGGCTGAGTTGGTCGATGGTAATGGACATTGGGATGTCAACATTCTTACAGACTTCTTTCTTACTCCAATTGTCAACAAGGTAAGAGTTATTCTTGCCCCCATGGATGATGACTGATCGGACTAGATTGGGTGGAAAGGCACCTCGAAGCTCCAATTCACTACTAATAGTGCATACACCTTCTTGTGTCGTGAGCATGCCCCTCTACTAGAAGTTATGCATGTAAATTCAACAAATTTTTACAAGCAATAAAAAATAGATATAAATCTTTAAACAAATAGATAAAATAAAGTCGTGAGATAAAATAAAATAGGGAATTTACATGCATAACTTCTAATATCGTTAAACGGTACATATTACATCCCTTTTCACTCTCATAAAAAAGAAATTGATATTCCATTAAAAGTCGTCCTTTAATTCTAAGGTTACATGCATTTTAAATTCTCTCACTTACAATTTCACTCTCATGCTTGGGAAATTGTATAGCTAAAATACACACATTTTTATATTTTTATATTATACCCACGTTAAAAAACGTGGTTTGTTCTGGTGGAATGTGTTATATCTTTGAGTTTTGTTGTTGCATCTTTGGGAGTCCTATTGATGGAACCTCTTCAATAGAAAACTTTTGGATTGTGAAATAACCAAACAAAGTTACCTTATATGCTCCATAGAAAACTTTTGATTCACCATCAAACACCTGTAACATGGATATGAAAATTGATTTATATTTGATTTTATAATATATATAAAATAGATCAATTGTTAGCTTTTTTTAAGGTATTGAATAATCAGTTTAAAAACGTAAAATAATAATACATTGTAAGAGAAAATTTAACAAAATCAATCTGGTTAGTGATGAAGGAAATTGTTGCAATCAATGTGGGGAATTACTTCCGAGAACTATAAAATAAAATTAGGGAAACAAACGAGAACATTGTTACAAACATGTTCATCTTGTCATCAAGATCTATCAACGTGAATTCCATAAAGAAAATGATCAAAAAAGATGATGATGATGATGATGATACATTATTGTACCTTCCTTATTGTAGCTCGACCTTAGATTATTGGAAGTTCGTGATGATGAGCAAGCGCATCATCTCTTCTAACTCCAACACTACATTACAAATCTGTGTATGATTCTTTTGTAACATAACCCAACTTCCTTTTATATAGAAGCGACAGAGATTTCTAGATCTTAACTTGGCGGAAGTTTTTCGAGGAACTCAATGTAACTAGGGTAAACTTTAGTCGAGTTAAATTTTGGGCAAACTCTTGATGCATCACCAGACGAAGTTTCGAGAAGCTCAATGTAACCAGAGCAAACTTGGGTTAGGTTAAATTTGGGAACAATTTTTGATGCATTAAGAAAATTAACCACTTGGAAATTTCGAGAAACACAGAATAACCATTCTGAACTTTGGATGAGTTAAGTATGGACACAATTTTTGATGCATCGAGAAAGTTGATCGGGTAAAAGTTTCGAGAAACTCAATACAATTAAAGTAAACTTTGTTTGATTGAGTTTAAGATCCATTTTTGATACATCAAGAAACGCTAAAAGTCGAAAATTGTGAGAAGCTTAATATAATTAAAGTAAACTTTGAGTTAAATACAATTTTTATTCATCAAGAAAATTGAACTGTTCGAATTTTGAGAAACTCAAAATAACTTGGGTGAGTTAAATATCGACACAATTATTGATGCATTAAGAAACTTATCCAGGTGAAATTTTTTAGAAACTTAATTTATGTCAAAAGAACGCCAACCTCAATCCCTAAAAGATACATAAAAATTGTCGGACTTTTTGGCTCTTTTCTTATATTTTGCCAAACAATTGTCCAAAAAAATGAAAATTTGACAAACAATACCAAATTTGAAGCATTTGTTTCATTGCCAATAAGTCATTCAATCAAATAAAGACTTATTTTTCTTATTCTTATTTTACAACATTCAATCAATATGTTGAAACAATATAAGATATTGGCAAAAATAGACATTTACAAATATATCAAATGATCTAATTTTTCATTTCCCACAAATAATCTAATTTTGATATTTTCAATTGCTTGTGATATTTTATATTTGAACTGCAGTTGTTAATATCATTCAAATATTTTTATATGGATTTGACTTATTTAATAAAAGTTGGGAAGGGGAAAATAATCAATAATTGAAATTACACTAATCCTATTTTACAATTATTCTTGAAGGAATTGAAACTCTAGCTATTGATAACAAAAAACTCTAGCCCTTGCGGTTTTTTTTTGAAAGCAGCCCTTGCGGTTATAATCGCAAACTCTTACCACTTAATTTTTTTTTGCTAAATTACACTTTTGGTCTTTTATCTTTGCTCTAGGTTTCACTTTGGTCCTTTATCTTTTTATTGGTCCGCTTTGGTCCCTCATCTTTCATTTTCATTTCATTTTGGTCCCCGCCGTTAGTTTTTCTTAACAGACGCCACGCTGACAGTTAACTGCTGACGTGGCGTGTTACGTGTCACTAAAGACTTGGAATTTTTATATGATGTGGCATAGAAGAGACCAAAATGAAACTTAACAAAAACAAGAGGGACCAAATTGACAAAAACACACAAATATGCAAAATCACCCCCAATTTTCATCTTCTCCGGCGAGCCACCACCGCCACCCTCTCCTTCTCAATAGTTCTGCCACCCTCTCCTCCACCGCCACACCGCCATCACAACACCAAAATAGAATCCTAAATCCCAATCTAAATCCCAATCTTAAACCCAATCTTAACCATCAAAAGACAACAACAGAAACACAAACACATCATTAACTATTAATTCCAATACACTATCAATTTTGGTTCACATGATTTAGCGTATGACTTGCAAGTAAAAAATATTGTATAAATCAACACTTGCACAATAGTTCTTGAATTTTGTTGCGTCTTTATATCTTCTTGACTTTTATTGTAGTATCTCTAAGAGTCTATAGACAACACTTGCACAATAGTTCTTCATCTTCACACTTGGTTTACAAAATAACCAAACAAAGTCACCCTTAATGCCTTTTTAATATATTGACTATTAAATTCTTAAAAATGAAGATAAAGTTTTAAAAGAATCAATCTGGTGTTAGAGATGAAGAAGAATATTGCAAACAATGGGGGGTTTTGTTTCTGAAAACTATATATAGAATATATTTAGGGAAACAAAATGAAAGTACATTTACAAATGTGTTCATATTGACATCAAGATTTATCAACATGAATCACATAAGGAGAGGGATCAACAAAGATAATGATACGTTATGGTTGAGAAAATTACAATCATGTGAATAAAACAATATGTGCCTTCCTTATTGTAGCTTGACCTCTAGTGATTGAAAGTTGGTGAAGAATGAAGATGTACCACCACAACTTTTAACTAATCAAGATCTTTTCTTTATCCAACTCTACATTACAAATTGATTTGCGAATTGCTTTGTAAAAACCCAACTTTCTTTTATTCTAGTTACAATGGAGATTTCAATAACTTAACCTGGAAGAAGTTTCTAGAAACTTAATCTAATCAGAGTAAACTTTGGTATAGTTAAATCTAGGGCACCCATTTTGATGGATCACAAGGCAGAAGTTTCGAGAAACTCAATATAAATAGAGTAAACTTTTGAAGTGACCACCTAACATTTATTACATGGACATGAAAATTGATTTTAATTTGATTGTACACTATAAAACAGATTAGTTGTTATGCTTTTTTAAGGTATTGACTAATAAATTCTTAAAAATGTGAAATAGTATAAACTATGGCTGAGATAAATATGAAAAGCAACTTTGATGCATCAAGAAACCTAACTAAAAGGAAATTTCAAGAAACTCAAATTAAACCAAATAAACTATGGCTGAGTTAAATAGCTACACAATTTTTGATGCATGAAGAAACTTATTCAGGCAGAAGATTCGAGACTCTTATTCAGGGAGAAGAAACTTATTCAAGCATAAAAGTGGAGTTAAATATGGGCACAATATGAATGCATCGAGAAAGTTGACCACACAAAAGTTTCGACAAAGTCAATATAACCAAAGTAAACTTCAATCAAGTTAAATGTGGACACTACTTTTAGTGCACCAAGAATCTTAACTACACAGAAGTTTTGAGGAACTCAATACAAACAGAGTAAATTTTGTTCGAGTTAAATATGGGAACAATTTTTTATGCATTAAATTTAACGGGGTCTTAATACAAATAATATAGGCAGAAACTTCAGTGAAGATTTTGATAAACATAACTAGGCAACTAGCTAACATCTCGAGAAACTCATTACAAATTTTGATGTTTTGAAGTAACAAAATTTTGATACATCAAATATAGCCACAACCTTAATCGAAAATTTAAAGGAACTCAAGAACTAAGTAGCTTTTATTTTATTTTTTTTTGGTGAACTAAGTAGCTTTTATTACATCAAGTGTTGTAACCAAAAAAACTGCTACACTCGATGTAATAAAAAGTTACTCTTAGTTCTTGATTTTAGGAGTTTTGTAAGACTGAATATAGGCACACATTTAAGCATATACTCCTTCCGTCTCAATTTAAGTGTCATTTTTGCTAATTTTATTTGTCTCAAATTATTTGTAACTTTAGAATCTCAATGCAATATTTATTATTATTATTTTTCAATAGTACCCTTGCTTTTATTTGTATTTCCAACTTTTCCATTTCTCTCTCCTCATAATACTATAGGGGTACTTTAGACATTTCATACTTTTTAAACATAAAAAATAGCATATCCAATCATTTTCTTAAAAAACAGGCATAACTTGAAATGACAATAAATTTGAGACGGAGGGAGTAGTTGATAAACTTAATCCAAAAGCAATATTTATGAACTTATTGTAACCAAAGTAAATTTGAGTCAAGTTAAAGATAGACAAATTTAGATGCACTAAATGTATACTAGTTATATTATACATTACCAGGGGGAAAGACGGGCGCTTCGGGCCCGTCTTTCATCTGTTGGTGAGTTGATGGATAAATAATAAATAATAATATAATGAAATAGTGTTAGTGGGTAGTTATAACGGTATTTTGGTCAGAAAAATCTGACACCAAAAAAATGAATTCCCTTTATATATAGGTATAGATATACATTAACTAGTTTTTTACCCGTGTATACACACAGGTGATATCGTATTTATTATAATTTGCTATGAAATTATAAATACGTTGAAATTGCTAAAGAATTAAGAAAAAGTCGATATCTTCTTATAATACTAATAATAGAGTAAAAATGAGGAAAAAAGAAAATGAGATTTAATATAAAATATGCATCTCCGTTGGCGCTCTTGTTGCCGCTTTCATTGGCGCTCTCGTTGCCGCTCCCATGCAGCTCATGAAAAAAAAAGCAAATGAGATTTAATTGTTGATATTTTTAGGAAAACAATTTTTGAAATTTTTGCTAGCAGTATCATTTTTTTTTACAATTGCCGCTCCTTTGGCACTCTTGTTGCAGCTCCCGTTGCTGATCTCACAGTCTCCCATTGTTTACTCATTTTATTCTACATGATTTAATACTAATTTAATCATCTTAATTATATTAATAAATTATTGAATTAAAAAAAGTTATTTTGTAATTTTTGATAGTGGTTAAATTTTTGTGACAATTGAGAGATTATAATTTTTGATTGGTATTATATTGAGAGGTTGAAGAGTTAATCCAATGGAAAACACAATAGTGGAGATGATGAGAAAGATAACAAACTTTTAAACAAAGAGGGAGTTAATGAGATTAGATGGTGGAAGGTGGAAATAATTTTGGGAAGAGAAGTGGCGATGAAGTGATGGGTATAGGGTAATTGATTGCCTATATCTAATAAAAGCTCCAAGTGGTTTGTGTGTATAGCAAAGCAAACTCAAATGGATACAATAATTGTGTATCTTTTGTTTTTCCATTTTAGTCGTTCAAATGGGACCAAGATGACCCAACACAATAGGTAATGGATAAATTGGAATCTATCAACATCACATTGGAATTGTTACTTTCACTTCCTCTTCCTGTAATTGAGCCCATATATTAGATGAAAATCATATAATTATATATATAATATAACTTACTTAAAAAAAGAAAAGAAATAGGAGTGCAACAATTGAGGTGAAAATTAGGTTGATAAATATGGTCAACTAATCTTTGTCAAAAAAAAATGGTCACCTAATTTTTATGTGAATTTAAATCAGAAAGGATAATTTTTTATTTCTGACAGATGCTAAAAACTGGTAAAAGCTATTAGCTTTTTAGATTTTAGAGGTAAAATTACTAAAATGTCGAAATAATGGACAAGTGGCGTGCAAGTACAATGCCCAAAAATGTGAATTTGCTAGCACATTGTTATAGTATAGAAGTATATATATATATATATATATATATATATATATATATATATATATATATGAAATGGAGATTACAAGAAACACTATCTACCAAATGAAGAGCACAATGTTTTCATAATTTGAGATGTTCTATAATCCCATTAAAGAAAAACCGAGAAGGCCAACCTTAATCGTGTAATAGGTGATAACACGCATCAAAAAATACAAATAAATATAAAGCAGAAATGTAAAATTTGAGTCCTCAATACAAAAGAAAAGAGGTGGAGAGAAAAGTGGAGCATTGCGAATTTGAACTCGCCTTTTATTTATGTGTTTTTTACAACTGGGTTGTGCTCTCAAAACAAAAAACACAAGAAAGTTGAATTGATCAGTTGGACAGGTAAAATAATTACAAATAAATATAAGACCACAGTAAAATTATCTAAAATAAAAATGAGGAGAAAGACTATTTATTTGCTAACAGGAATAGCTTTTGAAAATGCTATAGGAATGAGGACAGCCTGGGGAAAAAGGTTTTATGTTCATTCATCTGCGTTTAACTATAGTTAAGAAAGCAAAATAATGATGATTAGGAATGGCAATGGGAATTGCACATAATAGCAAAATAAGTAGAACATGTTGTGAAACTAACTTGGAACATTCTGCAAAATCATTTTCTACCTTGTAATCAGACCGATTCACGACATACCTATGTTGCTTGCGGTGGACAAGTGCAATAAATCCCTGGAGCAATTTGTTGATTCCTCAAGTAGAGTGCAATCCTCTTATCCCTGAGATCCCCTGAGTAGAAAATCTTACAATGGACAGATTCACCAACACTTACTAGGCACAAAATATTGGTGGCCTCTAGTATAGACCCCATTTTAGGGGTCCAAAGTTTCAAGATTGAAACTGGGTATAGCCAGTTTTTTTCTCCGTAAACTGAGAAAATTCTAGTATTGAACCACGAAACATGCAACTCCGGCTTATGACCAGTTGTATCCAGATAAATAGAGAGGTCCGTCAATGGAAAGATCAATATATAGGAGCAAGAATATTAATGGCCAACAGAACTGGGCTGCTAACATCATGAATATCAGTTGAAGTATGTGAGTTCAGCCTGAGATGCAGTCTTTTCTACTGCAAGCCACCACTCCTCATCTCCATTATCTATAGTCTCCTGCTTTAAACATGGACTTGGATAAGATATATAATGTAATGTTCATGTGGACAACTAAGATTTAATTATACATCTTCAGCATAGCAATGTTCTAGGTCAAAATTCATTTCCTATGATAGGTGTAAATTGTTACTTGTACTCACATTTAGCGTTAATGAGTAATAAACATTTGGTTACTAAATGTCGCAACTTATGCTGCTTTCAGTCCTTGAAAAGGTCAGCAGCACATACAATTATACAAAGCAGATCACAAACCCATCCTTCTATGTCAACAATTGTTTATTCGGTGAAACGAAATAGTTGATATGACATTTTTACTACATATGTAATGTTAAGTAATCTCTAAGTAATCAACTTAATTACCCTTTTCACATGTGTAATAAATACACACACGCACGCACAGAAACACCAGTCACTCTCACTGAAAAAGGACATATTTGTGAAAAAGTTTACACATTTGAAACCAATTTTGTATAGATTGACACTTTTAAGGATCAAAGTAACACGAGCTGTCACTTTTATAAGGATCTACCAGAATGCATACATAATGAAGTTTACTAAGATCAGTCAGTGCTGTAGAATCAACATGAAAAGGTACAAGCCATCAAGGATATAGTCTGTTTTTTTAAGATGGCAAGTTTGCAATACTTAATAATGTAACATATAGCAATATAGCAATAGTAAAAAGAGAGGAATTCCTTAGTAACAATTACTAATATTTTCGGTAAACATTATACAACAATCCAATGGTTAGTACATACTAACCACAATTTAGTATTTGTGTGGTTACTAGTGTTTGTGTGGTTATTGGTTAGTACATACTAACCACAATTTAGTGTTTGTGTGGTTACCGAATTTTTCTCATTGATGGGAAAATGACTATTATGCCCATTTGGTAACAATTACTAAGGAATTCCTTAGTACTCTAAGTCAAACTCGATTGACTCATGGACCGAAAACGCAAAACCAGGAAGTAGGCAATTACAATAATGTCTAAAGTAAATAACCAACAACTCTCACAGAAAAGAAAAACAAAATCACAATGATTAAATTACTTTAACAGAAACGAAAAAACAATTATACTTTCATTTGTGTTGCTAGATCTATTGATATGGGAAACACTAAAGATTTCATCAGCCAACTGACTCATGAGACAGCTGCATTCACCTAGGAACACACACATCCCTCACTGCACATGGAAAGGAGGAAGGTCACTTTTTACTTTAAAGGAGCGAGGGCGAAGGCAGGATTTTATGACGCCCTTGTATTCACTTGCAAAGGTCTTCACTAGCTGAGCTTGTTAACACTTTTTACATCACTCATTAGCTTTGCTTCAAACTTAGTTTAGTCCTATAGTTCAAAACAGATTAAAAGAAAGTCCCAATAGTTTTTTAAATCTAACAGAAAATTCTATTTTGTATTTGAAAGCAGTACTGCAGTAGCACACTCTGCTAACGTATAACCTCTAAATAAAGGATATACGGCTTTAGTCCAATAGTGGAACAAGAGAACAAGGGAGTCTTACAGCCATTTCAATGTAAATGGCAGTGCTGGGAAAGCAAAATTAAGACAGACTAACCGTGATGCTTAGCTCTCCCGTGGTTTGCTTATTCTCCATAGAAATTTTCTTATTTTCCACATCCTCAACAACTTTTATGGCTTCTAGCCACCAGGAATCACAGGAGGTATCCTCAACAGAGTCTTCACATTGTAGAAAATTGGGCTTGTCGTTATCATCAAGCTCATATCTCCACTCACCACTATCATCTACTGGCTGTTTATCATCTAACATCCCTGATGAACCAATAACTGAAGGATTGGAGAACACATGAACCGGAATTGGTCGTACAGGAGACCGATAACCTGATCCCATTAATTTACATGTTAAAAGAGATTGAAGAATCGTGTCAAAGGGGTCTCTAAAGAGTTCACTGTACATATACTAACCTCTGCAGTCAGGATCATGACATTTCTGATAATACTCTGCCCATCTTAGATCAACAACGTATATCACTGTACCGGTACAGCAAATCATCAAATGTATTAGTGAGTTGCAATAAGATAATACAGAACAGTCCATATTACAACCATACTACTATGTACAGAATAAAAAGAAAGACAAGGTGCAACCATACTACTATGTACAGAAACATGAGATGTGTCCCCCACCCTGTTAATTTACAATGATAATCTTAATACAAGGAATCTCTACTAAAAAAAAGTCAAAAAGTCATTCAAGAGTGAAGAATCTTTAATAGTCAGACGTGGCCAAAAGTACTTCAAGCAGAAAAGTGAGTACATAAAAAAAACTCTTCTGGGGGAGTTACCATTATTGCTTTTATGATGTCTGCCAATTCGCTCGCAGTATCTATTTTTTGTCATGTTGTAGACCATCAGTCCATATTCGGAGAATAAATACCAGCTGTAAATTTTTCCTACAATTGCAGCAAAGTATCAACACAGTCAGTAAAACTACACTGAAGTCTCAAGGAAGCTTAAAAACTTAGTGACAGCACAAAACAAATATCTAGAAGTTCATTCCGTCAAAAAAATATATCTAGAAGTTCAAATAAAAGTGAGTCGTGGATAAACCAATACACAACGAAACAAACAAAACAAACCCAATACGATGGAGAAATTTCAAATTGACACCAAGAGGGAGACTGTTTCTAGATTTTAAAGAGCAGAGTCGAGTAATCATCTAAAACCTCAAATAAGCAGTTGAGTTTGAGACTAGAGACAATAAATAATAAAATTTAGTTGAAAGGCATGAAGATAACAAACTTCTGTCTTATCATAAAAAATATAAACAATGCTCTTAGAGTGTGGATTGGGCCTAACTCAACTTCACAAAACCGGCTTGTAAGGTGAGGGATGCCCCCCACTTATAAACTCTTTTTCAGGCCATATCACATTCAATGTGGGACTCTTGACACACCCCCTCACGCCCAGGACCGGACAACTGGTGCGTGGATAATAATGGTGGGTGGCCCAATAGCGGGTAGCCCAACGGATCTTGGATTGGCTCTGATACCATCTTAAAGTGTGGATTGGGCCTAACTCAACCTCACAAAACCGGCTTGTAAGGTGAGGGATGCCCCTCACTTATAAACTCTTTTTCAGGCCATATCACATTCAATGTGGGACTCTTAACAAATGCAAAGTCACGAGTACTTACTCAAACTATTCCTTAGAATATCTTTTTCTCAGATAATCCAGAAAACTAAGTTTTTATTGTTCTGAGATAGTAAGAAAAATTCAGAGACTAACAAAATTTGCAAAAACTTTATCCTCACAAACATGATGTTTGATACATTTAAATATAGACTCCAAGCCAAAGGGAAAGTGGGATCAAGCTGCTAACAGTGGGTATCATGGGAGTCTGGAGGGTTTGTGAGAATGAAGTACCACTCAGTGCAAGTAATGTTGCTGGAATTCAAAATGGTTAACAAACTTGAAACAGATCAAACTCATTTAATTATGCCATCTACTGATATAAAAGCATGCTTAAAAACCTACAAGCTTTGAGAAACATCACCTGGTATATTCCCAACAGAGGCAACAGATAGTATAAATTGGTCCAGAAATGGGAATGGTGAATTTCCCATGCGGTATGTTGTTGAAACATCACTTGTGCAAGTATTTAATGTAAATTCTGGATGAGTTTGGAAAGAAGTTCCAGCATTAGAATTCAACTGTCAAAGTCAGATAAGGAACAATCATTGATCGAGAAAATTTAAGTTTTGAGAAAGCTGCCGCAGTATCTAAAACCAACAGTACAGGTCTTATTACAGACTTTACACGACAACACGGTATTTTCTAACGGCTATAAATATAAATTTTAGAATGTTGAAAGATATGAAAACCTTTAAATTTAACTGAGAAGAGATTAATTTGATGCAATGGAAGTTTATAAATTTAAAGCTTAAAACTACCTCTGTATCAAACTGCAGAGTCTTCACGCAATCTAAGTCCGGTTTGCAGACCAGAAGCTTTTCGCAATCAACATCCATATTGCAGATCAAGGAAGCCATGAACATGTCTTCTTCACTCTGTCACTTGAAGACAACATAACTGAAAAATAACTAAATGGCCAAAAAAAGACTTGCATCAAACTAATAAAAGGCAACATTCATTCACAAATGTCAAATACAACAGTTTTCTCATGGGAATGCATATATTGTTAGATAGGTGATGGTTGCATCTCTATAATTGTTGGCTTTCCTTAAACTGAATAGGATACTTCAAACTACAACTCCTGTCTGTCTTCAACAGGAAATCTTATGTCATGAAACTGACAAAAATGCATGTTATATAATCCTTCTGCATGGCAAAGAAAATTCCTCAAATTGTGACTGATTCTTCAATAGGGTCTCTGTGCAAATGCCAAATACAACACTTATTATTCCCCTTTCCCAATCTTACAATTCAGTCCTATTCTATTTATTGAGATATGTATATAATTTGTTTCCTTTTCTGTTATGTAAGTATCCCTAAACATTAGGATTGTTGGTTCTGATCTCTATAATCAAGGGAATTGATTGTAATTACTTGGTTATAATTTATAAATAACAAGTAACTCAAACCAATTCACTCAAGTCTATTATATGCAAAAGTGAAACTTCCAATTTTCATATAACTTTTACATCCTTTTCGAGGAAAACCCTTTCTCAATTAAAGTATTTTGAAGGGTTAATTTGAAAGTGATATTATGTAAGAAGAATACCATACCAAGTTCTTGCACTTAAATCGTTCTGTTGGTAGAAGAATTGAGCTTTTTCCTGCCTTTGAAGATAGATGAAGACGAAAACAACGATTCCGAGTATATACAGCAGTATCCACAAAAAGTTGGCCAGCAGACGTATTGCTACTTGAATCTTTCACTACAAACAGTTTTTCAAAACCTTTATCTTCCCCTCTCGCATTTAGAATTCTTGAGCATATCTGGTAATATGTCATCATAGAGTGTAACAGTTGATAGTTGATACCTCTACAAAAGAAACACCATAGACAAGGTTGTGCTTGTACAAAAACAATATTTTTACTTTTTATCAGCTAGTACAAATAACATTTTAATCATTGATAATTGCTGAATTTAAATTAATTATAAAATCACCCATGATGTGTGTTAACTGTGTATAGAAATAGAAAATGATAACATAGACAAATGAAATACTCCTTTTGTTTAGAGAATAGAGGAATATCCACCAAAATATGATTATCTCATGGACATGACAAGAAACGCGAGCAATAAAGCAACAGAAAATGCAGGAAACCATTTCTTAAATCTTCACTCCCACTTCCCCAAAAGTAGGAGTAAATCTTTACCACCCAAGCCAATTCAGAATCTCTCTCTCTCTCTCAATATCCACCCTCTCCACTCCTTTATCTTACTCACTCTCTTCATCCATTCCGTAATTAAGTCCCCCACCCCCACCCCCGCCCCCCCCCCCCCCCCCCCCCCCCCCCCCACTTCCCCAAAACTAGGAGCCCAACTACCCAAGCCAATTCAGAATCTCTTTTTCTTCCTTTCCCCTCTCTCTCTCTCTCTCTCTCTCAATAACCAGCATTTCCATCCATTTCTTTTACTCACTCTCTTCATCCATTCCTGCAATTAAGCCCCCCACCTCCACTCTTCTGAGATCTCAGCCCATGACCCATACTAATTTTCTGATGTGGATTCCTATCAAAAAGAGTAAATAGAGAGAAGTGGAATCTCTGGAATTCAAAGAACATCATCCTAATCCAAATTTTATTTCTGGCTTGGATGGACAAAGATGAGTATACTCAGACTTACTTCTGAAACAAATGCACCTGCATGAGAGTTATCCTTAAAAGCAGCCTTTGGTATGCAAATTACTAGATGACGGGAGAACTTATCTACAAGTAGAATTGATAAAAAATGATACGGATCATCATATGGGAAAAGATCAGAAATAGAATCAATGTCATAGCAGCACTATTCATTTATATTTATCAAAAAACAAAGTCATAGTACGGATCATCATATGGGAAAAGATCAGAAATAGAATCAATGTCATAGCAGCACTATTCATTTATATTTATCAAAAAACAAAGTCATAGAAGCACTTAATAGTTACTTCATTTATAAAAGTGAAAAACATGTAGAACACCATAGATCAAGTGTAAAATATTTTTAAAACCAGTAAGAAAATCTTGCAGAAGACCTTATAAAGTGCTGAAGGTGTAATTCGTTCAATGGTATAGCCCATGATCACTTGGCACAAGGACAAAGGATTGAATTCCCCTGTTATCGAGAATGAATGGGCACTGAGCAAAGATGAGAATTACCTTGTATTGTGCAGACAAACCACACCAATCCATCAAAATATAAAAGGAATAATAAAGTACTGGAAGGAGAGAGATAAGGCAGCTCAAGTATTTCAGGGTCAACTAGACAAGAAATACAATCTTTATAATCGAACCCTAGTAACCGTGGAAAATATCCAACCTAACAACATTGGTTTTGGCTTTGCCAGATCAGCCTAACTTTGAACACATGAACACTAATTCCTGTGTGGTAAATGGTAATCAATACAAAGCCCAACCGTAAATGTCA
The DNA here is from genome assembly GCA_963573325.1 of Astragalus glycyphyllos. NCBI lineage: Eukaryota > Viridiplantae > Streptophyta > Magnoliopsida > Fabales > Fabaceae > Astragalus > Astragalus glycyphyllos. The sequence continues at coordinate 16,965,870 of OY754313.1, read as the reverse complement.
AAATAAGTGGATTAACTATAAATTCTACCCTAAACTATGTGAAGATGGAAAGCATAAGAAAACTATATAATCAAGAATTCATGCCGACTGTTAACAATTGAAAGAAATGACGCATAAGCAATAAACAAATTGTAATATATAGATTTCAAAGCTATAGTTATTTTCCAAAGCAGAAGACATGAAGAAAAGACATACCTTCAGTTGAAGAATCAAGTTCTACTATCCAGTCGTGGTCTCCATGGACTGCATACTTTTCGTGTAAGGCTTCTAGAACTACTGCTATCAAAATATCAACCATTTCGTCTCCATTCTTTCCTATGTTGACTTTCTTATTAAACTCCAAATCAAAATAAAGGTGGCATGGTAAACCCTGGGAGCAAAGAAACTTTAAGACTGGAAAAAGCAAACATGGCACCTAGATCGCTCACAATTTAATTACAGTACCATCTGTCTAGTTAAATCAGTGAACATAAAACAAACTAGATTACTACCTCTTGAATCACTTCATAATGATGACGGAATTTGGAATCCATGTTTTTGTACCTGAGAGTACAGCTATCAGCAATATGAATGTATAGAAACAAATCTTTGTCACCAATGATTAGTAGTTAATAGATACCTTGTATAAAATAACTTCTATATTAATTCTTAGAGTAGCTTTACAATAGTCAGTTATAGTTAGTTCAGTTAGTAGGTTGTTACTAACTGAACATTCTGTTTCTACAGTTGAGATTTTCTGTTATTCTCTAACAGACTCTCTCATCTATTTGTATCTCTATATAAAGCTTGTACTCCTCCAATTATCATCAATGAGAAATGAATTCACTTTACACAATTAGCCTAGTTCTGTTTCTATCAGTAGTAAATGATGATTCACATGAGAAAGAAAAATATGTGAAGGAAACCTTCGCCAGAATTCTGTATAGGTAGACACCAGAAACCTTCTTTGGCCATTAAAGTGATCTTGATAGCTAAAAAGATGAACATCTTCTTGTCCTTTGGCAAACTTCATTGCTTCATCCTGCCTTGGAAATGTAATCCAAACTTCCTTCCTAGACAAAAATGAATCCGGATTCAAGTCATAATCTGATACATCAAGTACAAAAAGAATAAACAGATGGAAACATTACAGGGTAGAACCAGCATCTGACAAGCACCTTAAGTTCGATTTATTTTGCCGAGAGAGATCAAGACGTATCTCATGTAACAATCGCCATAAACCGATTGGCTTTTTGGGAGGAACACCAAGAGGAGATCCATAAAATACAACTGGAGAGATCTGCTTCTGATGACTAAAGCTTCTGGTTTTGGTTATTGCTGATTTAAGCTGAAATGCAAGGAAATTTGATTGACACAAAGATACAGCAAGAATATAAAAGGGTTATTATATAAAAAAAATATCAAAAGTAAAAAAAAACAAATAACCAATTAAACAAAAAATTTCTCAAAAACATCAATTAAACCAGAAGACACATGATACACATTAGTGACATTACGTATTCTCATAACATTCTAACACCAATTTTCCACCAATATCAAGCAAGCAAAAATTAACTGAAAAGGGAAACAGAAATCAATGATCAATTAAGTTAGAAGAATTAATAACTTGGAACAGAATAAATGGGATAAAAACAATTTACTAACAGAATTTGACTACATTACTTTTTAAGTAAGAAGAATTAAAGAATTAATCCCAAATAGGTAGCTCAATTGGCAAGCTAAGAAATACCGAAGGAGTTTAAGAATGAGGTCCAAGGTTCAAACCCTGGAAACTAACATTTTCTCTACTTCTCTAACAATTAACAACTAACATTGCCTATAAAAAAAGCAAGAAGAATTAATAAATAACTTAGAACAGAATAAATAGGATAAAAACAATTTACTAACAGAAATAACTGCATTACTTTCTCAATGGAAGATTCCACGCATGCTAAGGGGGTTTTCTGTTCTCCAACTGATCTTGGATCTGGAGATTCTGGTTGCTTTGAACTTCCCTGCTCCAATCTCCTTCTACGTCTTTTTCTTTTCACCAATGCAGATTCTAAGGCAACAATATTTTTTAGTTTTATTTTTCATTCTCAGTTTCATATATAGTAATTTCAAAATAATCAACAATATTAACAAAAAAAATTAAAGTTTATAGTTTCCTAGGGTTTCATACTCAGTAATTTGAAAATTTGGAAAACAATCAAAATCATAAACAAGAAAAATGAACTTTATAGTTTCCTAGGGTTTGTTTGAACGGATTTTTCTCGAGAAACAAATAGATTTGGAAAAAAGATTGAAAAATTTACCAGGAGGTGATAAACCACACTTGAAGCAAGCGAATAAACGATCAACATCGCTCATGTTGTTTCTGATTATGGTTGATGAATTTTCCTTTTCCTTTTCCTTTTCTCTCTGTTTTCAGTGAGAAAATGAGAATTTGAATTTTCCCGTTGTGGAATTTCTGGTTTTCTTTCTACTTTTCTGTTTGAGGAGGGAATTTGAATTTCACTCGCGAAATGAAAGGAAATTATTTTAGGTTTGGCTATTAATTACACCTTTGGATATGCTAACATACACTGATACACCCAAGTTTTTCCTCCAAAATGTCTTTCACCCTATTGAAATGTGAATTAGGGTATGTTTGGGAGGGGGTTTTGCGAGGGGAAGGAAGGGGAGGGCTTGAAAAAGATTTGTCTATATTTTAATATATGTTTGAGATTTTAAAAAATTAAAAGAACAAGTTGGTAGATATCAATATAACCTTTTTAATCACATTTGATTTATGTTTAGAGACATTTTATAGCTTCCTCAATTTAGAAATGAAAAATACGCCCTCCCCTCCCTTCCCCTCCCAAAACCCCCTCCCAAACATACCCTTAGGGAACTCTATAAATATAAATAAGGCTTAAATATTTGATCCCCTGCAAATATCTCATTTTTCCATTTACCCTCTGTAAAAAAAAGTTTTAAAATCAACCTTGCAAATATAAATACTTTTAAAATCAACTTTTTACATTTTGCAGGGGGTAACCGTACATGGTTTTTACCCATTATACACTACTTAATCTAACAGAGGGGGGTGACCATTAGATAAAAGGGGTTTTGAGGCAAATGATTGTCCGAAATCTTTAATAATTGAACTGAATCTTTTAAATTTGGTAATTAAATTTGAGTTGATCGATGGTATAGTGCATGATAGTGTAGGGAAGAGGATTTGAATCCTAGCCTCGTTTTCTCTCGAGTTTTATTCTCATATACTCTATTTCCGGTTACTATCAATCACTCCTTATTTTGAACATTATAGTAATTAATCTATTAAACTGATAATTAACCGCAATCCCTGAGTTCGACACTTGGTGTTACCATATTTATATTATCTGCAACGATTCAGTACACTTGCCGAAATCCTAACAAAAACCCAACGTCCTTCTTACGAGTTGCGAAGGAGATTTCAAGAACTTAACCTGGCAAAAGTTTCGAGAAACTCAACTAATCAGAGTAAACTTTGGTTGATTTAAATTTTGGGACAAATTTTGACGCATCACCAAACAGATGTTTCGAGAAACTCAAACTAACTAGAGTAAACATGGGTTGGCCAACTAACTAGAGTAAACATGGGTTAAATATGGGATTTTTTTCGATGAATTAAGAATCCTAACCACGTGTAAGTTTCGGGAATCACAAAACAAGGATACTAAATTTTGGTTGAGTTTTTTTTTTTTGATAAGCAATAATTTCATTGATGGAGCACTAGGGGTGCTCAAACCCAAACAACATTGAGATTACAAATTGTTTAGGCTTTGTAGTGGATTAGACCACCACAATGCAATAGATAAAGATGAATTACAATTCAATCGGTATAGGCACCAACTCCAAGTAAGGCTCTTGATACGATTGATGGTTGCTGTAACATTCGCCTCCTCATTTTTGAATATGACACCGTTCCTTGCTAGCCATATACTCCCACAAGTAGTTAACCAAAACAAGTGTTTGGTTCTCTTAGATTTTTTCCTTTTGCATAATCTGCTACAGCTGAGGATAAATCCCTCCATGTTCAGCGACAAATCAAGATCGACACCTAGCCAAGAGCACACGCCTTCCCAAACCGAGACTGCAAAGGAACAATTGAAAAACAAGTGCTGGGCTGTCTTGGGTTGCTGCTGACAGAGAGGACAGCAGACCTGTTCGTCCGAAAAAATAATTTTTATGGACACAATTTTTATATTGTGAAAAAGTTGATTAGGCGGAAGATTCGAGAAAATCAATATGAACAAAGTAAACTTTGATTGAATTAAAAATCAACACAATTTTCGATGCATATCAAGAAACTTAATTTGGCTGATGTTTCGAGAAACTTAACATAAACAGAGTAAATTTTGAGTTAAAAAGGGAACGACTTTTATGCGTCAAGAAAGTTTACATGTCAGAATTCCGAGAAACTCATTATAACCGCAGTGAGTATGGTTTATGTTACTAAGCAATATGCTTAGTAACTATTACTAAAGGGTAGGATGGTAAAATGAAATATAATAGAATAGAATAGGAGAAAAAAAACTGAATATCCAATCCCATATTTTCCTCCATAATTATAGGGATCAATTATTTAGTAATTAAAATTTAAACCAAAAACCCAAAACCAGCGTACAGTGGTTCTTCGTTTCTACGTGAAGAAAAAAACTTTTCTGCGTGAAGGAAAAAGCTCGGGTTTTTGCTACCTCTCTCAGGTTTTTTCGTTACCCAGATACTTGCCCAGAAAACGCAATCGGTTTGTCTACCCAGAAACAATAGGCGTGGAGGTTGGTGCTTTGCGTTTTCGTTTTTTTCATGGTTGAGCTATTACTAAAGTTTTCGTTTTTTCATGGCTGAACTTGCGTTTTTTCCCTTTTTTTTTCGTGTTTTACCACTCAGAACGCTGAAAAATGAGATCGACAACGAGTTCGAAGACGCAACCGTCGTCTCTAACCACTTCGCAATCTGAAAAAGGTTAGTGTTTTGTGCTTCAAATATTGTATGTAACTGATAAAAGATTATTGGATCGGGGTTTTCTGTTTTTACGCACTAAGAATTTGTAGGTAACGGCACCTAACCAACGTTGTTGAATATTGCGGTTAGTGATTGGTTAACCAAAATATAGTAGTCATGTGGTTAGTGATTGATTAACCAAAAATACCGTATTTATGTGATTGATTAACAGGGGTGATAAATTGATTTGAATGTATAACTAATTATTTTAGAGTTATACTAAAATTCAAATTGAGTCCAAAACAAGAGTATAGTTTGTGCATATTATTAGGATTGCTTCTTAAGTTATTTGATTACGTTATTTGATTGTGACTTTAAATCTTGAAATGCATTTAATTGTGACTTTTGTTGTTGACTTTGTTACAAAGCAAGCAGTTACAGTGCATCCATAGTTTATGGGCTTTTTCGCTTAATCTGTAGTACGTATTCAACTTATGTAATTTGGACTCCAATAGTTGTGTTTGAATTTGATGTGCCATTAGAACATTATTTCACATCATAATTTCATTGTATATTAAAAACTCATTATAATATTTAAATTTGTTTGATTATTGAGTGAATTTTTTAACTCACTCATGCATAGAACAGGTAATAAATGGTCGTAGACCGATTCAGTTGGACTATTCTGTTCATGGTCGTAGGGCATCTTCCTAGAGTGATGCATGCATCATCAGCCTCATCCCATTCAAGTTTGGTATCCTGAAATAGAATAGATGGTCATAGTCCTAGAATGATTTAGTTGTCTTATTTTTCACGCGGCCGCTTCATGATTGTGGTTAGAAAGCAACTAACCTATACTAAGTTCATACGCGGTTAGGTGCAAACTATCCGTGTTGTGTAATTATAAGGCTAGAAAGCAATTGATAAATGTTATATAAATTTGTGATTATTATTGCTTTCTATTTATCAAAAACGGTACATCTCCTCTCCAGTTTTTAAACATTTATTGCTTTCTATTAATTGCTTATTCTGGTTCCTTTTATTTCCAGTGAAGATGGCAAAAAGGAACAAAAAAGAGGTTGCGAGTGTGGACAAAAGGCTTATTGTGGACAAAAGGCTGCTGGAAAAAGGCACAGAAAATATGCTAATTAGAAAATTTGTGGCAAAATACAAATGGACATGTGTTTTTTTTATCATTCTTTCCACGAATTTTTTAGCATCTGACCTACTGTCAATGATTATAGGCCTGTCAATGATAACAAGCCTTGATCTATTAGAAAGGTTGTTGCAAAATACAAATGGATATGTATTTCTTTTTTTATCATTCTTTCCACGAATTTTTTCCAGATTGCTTTATAAGCACAAAAAACACCTCCAAAAATTTAATTAATTATGCACATCCACAACCATTCTTAGTGTTGCGGTTTAGAATGTTGTTTAAGAAAACGTATTCTTTATTTGATCAATATCTATATAATACTTTATTGTATATATATATATATATAATTATATATATATATATATTTATGTGGTGGTTAGAATATATATATATATATATATATATATATATATATATGCATCCTAAACCGCAAACTTAAGAATGGATAGACATAATTAATTTAATTAATATAATTATATTCTAAACACAATATATATATACAATATATATTCTAACCACCATATATATATATATATATTGTTAGAAGATATATATACTATGTGGTTAGAATATATATAACCACAAACTTGCTATGGTGTAGTTAGAATATAAAAAAAACACAGATGTGTAGGGCTGTGGTTAGAGTGTCACTAACCATAAATTTGCCATGGTGTGGTGAGATAATGGCGTACACGGGTTTGGCCAACAAATTTCATCAAATTGTAAAAAAAAACGATATCAATGAAATTTATCCAAAACGTTTACATGACGATAAACATTCCTCAAAACATGGTTCCCTCCTAATTTATAACAATAAAACTAAGAACACACCAACAACATTGTTTCCTCCAACATAGTAACAGACCACTTAACTAGCAGACAACTTCTGAAGTTCGATTGCCTTCTTTCGTTGCTGTTTCCAAATCAATTGTCTTTTCTCCGGTTCGGACATCAACCTGATCTTGCTCTTGTATGGGTTTTGGCGTTGCTTTATCTTTTTAGCTGGAAAATCTCCTACTTCATACCCTACTGCAACATCGAACAACCACAACATACATAAGAATTGCAAAATTCTGCACAAATTATGCAACTTCACAGAGCAACGAGATTCAAATATAAAATAGAAAATACCTGGCAAATTTGAACATGATGCACGTGAAGGTTCAGTCGTATCAGACACATAATGCAGCAACTGCTCAGCCTCTTTAACTCCATCATTAACGTAACACGCATTAATACATTAAATGCAGCCATGATAAGTACGGAGCAATGGTTAGTTTTTTTTTTCTGAAATTGAGATTTTCTTTATTCAATATGTTTCTAAAATATTATATATATATATATATATATATATATATATATTAAGCAATGTTACTAAAAATATAGGAAACCAAAATCACGAATTAAAGAAAATACTATGAATAATAATTTAATCACCTGGAACAATGATGTCGGTTTGCTCTTCATCATGACCCTGAATTTCAGAAATTATGTGGCCGTCAGAAATGTTACTAAATATTGCAAATTTAAGAAAATACAATCTATAATAATTTAAGTACGGACACAAAGTCACATAACTTCGGCTAGTTTACTACTATCCATAAAATTGAAGAATTCTAGATATTAGAAATATAAACAATGGTAGATCTGTAGTATATAAATGATAGAAACATCCTCTTTTCCCCTCCCTATAGTCTCTTTTATCAGCAAGGAACTAACAGAATTGAAACTCTCTAGCTACTACTAAATTTTCCCTCATTATTTTCCATATAACATAATTGAAACTGCTACTGCATCGATTAACAACAATGTGCTATCCTTGAAAGTTAAAACAACAAGCAATGTACCCAAAAACATAATGGTCGGATCAAATGAAAGTGCTAATATATATGATATACCTTTCTAAATCCAATTATCTGGTTCATTCAAATGATGGATGATAATCATGATATATTTGTCCGTACAAATAAAAAGAGAGTATGTGATCAAGTTTGGGAGTGAATTAATATCTTAAAATTATATATATGATAAGTAGTGGTTGGTAGACAATGAGGATCTTAACATTATATATATGATAATTTTATCAGCAAAATAAAGATATTCATTTTTTTTAATCTTAACATTATATATATACGCATATCTAATCATATAATTCTGATTAGTTGTCTCTAGCCACCTAACTATTGAGCTTCGGTTAATTATATAAAATAGGAAATTGGTTCCTATAGTTGGTCGTTATACTAAACATATAATAATATAACATTGGTCGCTTGAGCTCTAAACACCTAATTATAGAACTTTGGTTATTAGTATAAACCGTGTGGACCAAATCATTTTACTTTTTACTAAACATCTTCTCTGTATATATTTGTCATCTTTATAGTTAATGCAAAACACATAACTGAGAATAGGTCAGAGAATTGACATCAAGTATAAAATGGGCAACGAGACGTTATACATTATAGTGTTTAATAACCACAAACCTGAACAACAATGGTTAGTTGTTTATATAGTTAGTAACTGTGTAAAACTAAGAGTGTCGACATTTTACCAATGAGAAAGAAAAGACTTACGAGCAAGTAACTGTGTAAAACTGATATTCGTCTGATGTTCATCAACCCCAAATTGAGCCATCACGGCGTAACTGAATAGTGCGCTTCAATAGCTTTTTGATCACCGTGTGCGTTGATTTAATGCAAAAAGGTGCAACGTAAAAGAAATATGGACTGATCAAAGAGGAAGAAAGGAAGAATAAAGAGTGAATGATATAAAACGCAGAAAGAAATAAAGTGCAGAATTAAGCGTGAAAGAAGGAAGAGGGAAAGAAAGAAAGAAAGTGCAGAAAGCGTGTAAGAAGGAAGAGGAGGGAAGCCGTGAAGAAAAAAAATGAAGGGAGAAATAATAGGAAACAATTAAACATGACATTAAATGTGGTGCCATAAAAATAGGAATGATTTTCATTAATTATATTTAATTATTTAATTATTAGGCAGAATATACGTTTGTAACAAAATACCCTCCTTGAATAATAACTATTAGATGCATTTTAATAAAAATGTTGAGCATCCAATGGCTCACACTAATTTAGTAACTATCACTAAGCTAAATGCTTAGTGATATAAGTCGTTGCGAAACTGTTGGTGAATTAAATATGGACAATTTTTTATGCATCTATAGACTTAACTAGGCGGATGTTTCAAGAAACTTAATTTACGTCAAATGAACGCCATCCTCACTAAAAGACACATAAAAAATTGTCATAATTTTCTGCTGTTTTGCTATCTTTTGCCAAACAATACCAATTTTAGAGACTTAATTTCATTGCCAATAAGTCATTCAATCAAATAAAGACTTAATTTTCTTAACTTTGTTTATCAAAATTCAATATGTTGAAACAATATAAGATATCGGCTAAAATTATAATATAAGATACAACGCGACATTTACAATAATTTCTAATAACTTTTTAATTTATTAAATAAAATTGATAAAACAAAATCATGAGACTAACAAAAGAGAGGGCTGACATGCATAAATTCTAATATAATAAATAAAGTGGTACATATTACATCGTTTTTCTACTATAATAAAAAAAAAAAGAATTTCATATACCATGCGATCACTTATGGCTTTCTCAGCAAATTTGTGAGCATGGCAAGAACATGGACAAAAATCCATTAAAGGTTATCCCCTATATCTACGGTTACATGCATATTTTAAATTCACTCACTTACAGTTTCACTCTCACTTTAATTTAGCTTTCAAAAGATTTTGGATCTTATGTCCTACAGCCATTTTTTTTGGTGAGTTGTTGTAACTTGTTCTGGTGATTGATGTTTCCTTAGAATATACAAAATAAAATATTTAGTTTTAATTTTATTATCGATACTAGTTTTCTAACTAAAATTGTAAATGTATCTACTATTTTTAATATTATACTCCGTTAAGAAACATGAGTTTTGTTGTTGCATCTTTATATCTTCTTGAGTTTGGTTGTTGCATCTTTGGGAGTATTTCTTCCATCGTTCTTCATTTTCACTCTTGGTTTGTGAAAGAACCAAAAAAAGTCACCTTGAATGCTCCATGCAGAACTTTTGAATTGACCACCAAACATCTGTAACATGGACATGAAAATTAATTTACATTTGATTTTATAATATAAATAAAACCGATCAATTGTAAGGTTTTTTTTTTTTACAGAATTGACTAATCAATTTAAAAATTGAAATAATACATTGCGAAAGAAACTTTTAACAAAGTCAATCTGGTGTTAGCGATGAAGAAAAATATTGCAATCAATGGGGGAAGCTACAAATGAGAACATAGTTACAAACTTGTTCACATCATCATCAAGATCTATCAACGTATATTCCATAAATATAAGGATTAACAAAGATGATGATACTTTATGGATGAGAAAATTATAATGACATGATTAAACTAGCATATACCTTCCTTATTGAAGCACGACTTCTAGTGATTGGAAGTTTGTGAAGATGTACCAGCGCAACTTTTAACTAATCAAGATCTCTTCTTAATCCAACTCTGCATTACAAATATGAGAATGATTCTTTTGTAACATAACCTAACGCCCTTTTATACTTGTTGTCAAGGAGATCCAAGAACTTAACCTGGCAGAAGTTTCGAGATACTCAAAGTAACTAGAGTAAACTTAGGTTGGGTTAAGTTTGGGAACAATTTTCGATGCATTAAGAAACCTAACCATGTGGAAGTTTCGAGAAACTCAAAGTAACTAGAGTAAACTTAGGTTGGGTTAAGTTTGGGAACAATTTTCGATGCATTAAGAAACCTAACCATGTGGAAGTTTCGAGAAAGTCAAAATAAGAATACTAAACTTTTTATGCATGCGTTGAAAAAGTTGATCAGGCGGAAGATTCGAGAAATTCAATATGAACAAAGTAAACTTTGATTGAGATAAATATCAGCATAAATTTTGATGCATCAAGAAACTTAACCAGGTGGAAGTTTCGAGAAACTTAACATAAAGTTTAAATTTTGAGTTAGAAAGGGCAAGATTTTTATGCATCAAGAAAGTTAACATTTCAGAATTTTGAGAAACACGTAATAACAAAATTAAGCATCCGATGAGTTAAATATGGACACATTATTTTATGCATCATCAATAAACTTAACTAGGCAGATGTTTTGAGAAACTTAATTTAAATCAAAAACAACGCCATCCTCACCAAAAGATATATAAAAATTGTCGTAATTTTTGGCTGTTTCGCTATCTTTTGCCAATCAATACCAAATTTAGAGCATTATGTCATTCAGTCAAACAAAGACTAAATTTTCTTTATTTTACTCCCTCCGGTACCTATTATAAGAAGATTTTTGGAGTTAATTTTGATCCCAAATCACTACAAGAAAAATAGGTTTTTCCGACAGATTTTTTCCGTCTGAAATGCAAATCACTACAAGAAAAATAAGCTTCTTGTTCTGAGGAAGATTCTTCAGAATCATCCCATGTTGCCATTAATGCTTTTTTCTTTGATGGGAATTTTCTGAGTCTCTTTTTCTTTAAAGTTTAGAAAGTTACTAAATTGTCTACCGAAGGCATGGGGACCTAAGGAGACAGTTATAAATGAAGCCAAAACTTTATCTACTTTGGATATTGATTTCCTACTTGGCTCATTGAAAATACATGAGAAAGTAATCAGAGAAGAACTTCACCCAAAGAAAAGCAAGTCTATTGCTCTCAAAGCTTCTCAAAAGACTGGAAACTCATTTTCTAAGAAAGGAAAAGGAGGTGTCTTAAAGTCTTCTCAAGAATCGGATGAAGAGGAAGAACAAGAAAGTGAAAAGATGCTGAAGGAGAAGAATGGTCTCTAATATCCAGAAGAATGGTCTCTAATATCCAGAAGAAAAGGAAAACAATTTCCTCAATACAAGAGGGAGACATTCAATGGTGATTCAAACAAAGCAAAATTCACATGCTATGAGTGCAAGAAACCTGACCACATAAAACAAGACTCTCCACTTCTCAACAAAAAGAGATTAAGAAAGTTCCCTTCAAACTTGAGCCTTCTCAATCTTGATCCTTCACATTTATAAGTCTTCTTAACTTGTGAGCTTTCTGAAGTCCTAGCTTAGTCAAACCGTCTGATGACTTGGTCAAACCTTCTCATAACTTGGTCAAACATTCTTTTAATTTAGTCAAACCTTCTCATGACATTTCTACCCTTGATTTCTTACACTTTTTGGTCCTTAGGTAGTCTATTATCTTTCTATTTTGAGACATGTTGTTTTCCCTTTGACAAACATGTTAGATTACACATAACTAGAAAACTCATTTCCTTACTGAGTTTGTATCATCAAAACATAAAAAAGATTTTCATTCTGTTAACACCCAAAAAAATTAAGTCGTAGGTCGAGGGTTGAGAGAAAGGAGAGAAAGCACTAGGGCGCCGAGGCAGGCCATTAGACAAAGTCATAAGAGATATTTGCCGAAAAAATGAGCTCAAGAGAGGCACTCAGGGCGAGTCACAAGGTAAACTCCCCGAGGAAGGGGTAAGCCCGAGGGATAGTGAGCGAGGCCGAAGGGGAGTAAAGTCTCAGACTATAGAGTGCCACAGCCATGATGGCCCGAGTGCCAAGGTTCATGATTGTTGTCCGAGGACAAAGGTCAGCCGAGGAACTAAATGACCGAGGTAAGGCAGGCTTGCTTGGAAGGCGAGAGAGATGAAGCACGTGGATAAAACGTGGGACCAATTGAAGATTAAGCGAAGGAGCGAAGCCTTGAAAAGCGGAGCGAGGGAGCTTTCCCCCACTAACTGTGCTAGTGGGATCGTGGGTAGTCACTCCACCTCTTTAGGGCCTAGGAGCAGGGATAGGCGTTGATCTTTAATTGATGCAGCGATAGACAAGTGTTGGCTCAAATAGTGGACGACGATGGCCTATGTATATAAATAGGAGGAGGATAATTGTAAAAGAGACACACATCAATACAACTCTATTTTCTATCCTCTTATCTTCCTTTTCATCACACTTTACTTTTATCTTTATCTTTATCTTTATGCATTAGGCCGGTAGATAATCCAACCCTCGCGTCCCATTCACTCAACCCGACCCTTTCTAGAGAAGTCAGAAAACCCACAGTCGAGGAGAAGAGTTCCCTCCTCAACGTAATTGCTTGAAGAATGGAGGAATCAAAGACTTTGCAAACCTCTGGCGATCCCCCTGCTAGGACCTCAGAGTTTGACGACTACACATTCCAATAATCTCCCCATTTTTGGTGATGACAAACTTTTGAGTAAGTTTTAACTTTTCTACTTTCAAAAATAGTCATATGAACATGTCAAACACATTTTAGCAAAGTGACTAAACATTTTAGAACAACATATAGCTAAAGGATAATTATCATTGTACATGTGAACATGAGTACAAGAGTTTGATAATATTCAATACATAAAAACAGAAAAGAAAAACATTTGTGTGACAATATTATGTGTCGCAAGTCACATAGTAAAATGTCCAAAAGATTCCTAGGTTGTCAACATAAACCCAAAAACACTTACTAAGTAGCTAACTTACAACTTAATCTATATTCTCCCCCTTTTAGCAACAACAAAAAGGAAGGAAGACAAGAAATTAGGATGCTACTTGGTAGGAGATGAATCATCAGAGGAGTTGGAGGAGGCAGTAGGTTGAGGGATGTTTTGGAAAGGCTGTGGTGGAGGGAAATTTGGTGGAGAGACATTTGAATGACAGTGGGAATGACATTTTGGAGCACCCATTGTTGATAAGCAAAATTCCTTTGAGCTTTAATATTATTCTCCTGTTGAAGTATCCATATGCTCATCTGAAGATTATTGTGTTGGACCCTCATTTTCTTCATTCGCTTGTCATGATGGTCCCTCATTTTCTTCATGGCAGCCATGACTTCCTTCTTATCAACATAAGTATAAGAGTCATCTTTGTCAACAGAAGGTATGCTGCTAAGAGGTGCTTTATCAGATGAGGAGAGAGGAGCATTCAAGGTTTGACAAAAGGATCCAAGAGATCCAAAATGAGTAGATAAGGCAGGAAGGAATTTTGAAGGACCAGAAGCTTCTAGCATTCTGGGAATGGAGGAGTCATAGATGGGAGTTTGGGATTGAAGGAATCTATTTATGTTTTTAGAAGCCATGGTATTTCCAGTTCTGGCAGGGGAAGGATTAGGTTGATCACGCCATTGAGAAAAGGGATTCACAAATTGTGTTGTGGATCCTTGGACTTCATTGTGAAGTGGAGTAGTTGGGGGAGCAATGTTTAAAGCTGGTGTATTGAACATTTCTGTAAGTGCTATGGATGCAATGACTTCAGAGTTAGTTTCCTGTTGTTAGCCTGTAATTTCGACAGGCTACATTAAAGATGGTCAACATGGCTTGATTTATATTTATTTCACAAAGACCATATTGTTTCGACAAAGAAAATGGTCGTGTGCAAGGTAAACTCGACGAGTTTCCAGGGAAGCAAAAGCAAGAGAGAGGAAAATCGACACAGGCTTTCGACAGACAGAATACAGAGCAGTTATGCGTTGAAAACTAGCAGTTGGTCGAAGCGTGACAGAGCGGTTTCGGTCGAAAGTAGGAGCGGTTATTTGGCCGAAAGTAGGAGCAGTTACTTATTTTCAAATTGTTAGGCAGTTACTTAGTTCGAATTTCCCCCCTTTTTCCCTTGTATAAATAACTGTTTCTGAGAAGAAACAGGGGTCGCGAAAATCACAATACACACCCGATTCCTGAAACTCTAACTTCCAAGCCAGAGCGAAAAACGAGTGGAAGAATCCCTGTATGTGATCGTGTACCATTTTTATGATTCAATGCAAATTGTTTTTCTTTTTCTTTACAATTCCTGCACCATTTACTGCTTCTTTTCTTTTCAATTCTGTTAATCAATTGCAAATCGTCCCCTTTTCTACATTTTCTGAAACAAAAACTTTTGCAATTCAAAGGCAATTGCTTTGAGATTTTTCTAGTTTGATCTCACAAACCTTCTAATAAAACTAGTGATTGTTTGCTAAAAATACCAGCAAACAAATTGGCACGCCTAGTGGGACATTGCCTTTGATTTTGTTCATGTTTATACTCTCTTATTTGTATTCGCTGTTGTATGCACTTAAGAAGTGGTAAAATGGTTCGGTCCAGTACGAATAATGCGTCTAGTTCCAACCCTGTGGTTTCACAAGTGCAAGGAACAACAATGGATTCTGCAAACATTAGCGCAGGACCATCATCGTCGATAACCGTTTCTTCATTATCAATGACTAATGTTGGTTCAACGCAGTCAGAAATGGCATCTCTGCCTATGTCTTTGCCGTTAAGTGCAGGGCTTCATAGCCCTTACATGGCAATCGGAAACGGTTTAGACCCACGTTTGAATAACGTGCATCTACCCCCATTTCCTTTGGGAATGTATGGCATGCCTACTGGAATGCCACATATTTCGACCTTTTCCCCTACACATGTCTCTTCTGAGAGCGTATTTGGTCGAAATCCCCCAACGTTAACCAATACATCTTTGTTGGCCTTAAGACAGCAAGTAGACGAGAGTAATCACGATATGGTGAATATGCTTACCCAACAAATTGGTACAGTTTTCAATCCATTGATTCAAAATACCAATAGCAGTTACCAAATGTTGGCAAATCAGATGAGTAGGATTGCAGACTTCTTTGGGGCTCCAGCGGTTAATAATAGGCAAGTTCCTATTATTGCGGGTAATGCGTCGCCAGTTAACCCCCAAGAAGCAGTTGCAGTCGAAGCGTCGACAGTTGTAGGCGAACTACAAGGGGCAGTAAACCACGTCCCTGAAGTAGTTTTGGTAAATAGACACCAGAACGCTGACGAAGTTGTTCGACAAGTGCAACAACACAATGTTGGCGCAGAAAACAATATAGCTACTTTAGTCGAAACTATTTTGGCGCAAAATGGCCTTAACATAGGTTTACAAAGGCCTAACTTTGTATCACCATTATGTGAATACGTGTTACAAACTGAGTTACCAAGGGGATGGAAAGTTCCCAAGTTTACTAGGTTTGGTGGGGAGACAAATGAGTCCACAGTCGAACACATTGCTCGTTTCTTGACTGAGGCTGGGGACTTAGCACAAAATGAGAATTTGAAGATGAAATATTTTCCAAATTCTCTAACTAAAAATGCTTTCACTTGGTTCACGACCTTACCCCCTGGTTCTATGTTCACATGGGGGCAATTAGAAAAGGCATTCCATGCACAGTTTTACATGGGCCAGTCGAAAATTAGTCTTAAAGAATTGGCTAGTGTTCGGCGCAAAATGCCTGAAACTATTGATGATTACTTAAACAGATTTAGGCTGTTGAAATCTCGTTGCTTCACACAAGTCCCTGAACATGAGCTTGTCGAAATGGCTGCTGGTGGCCTTGATTACTCAATTAGAAAGAAATTAGACACATCTCATTTGCGAGATATGGCTCATTTGGCTGATAGAGTTAGACAAGTTGAAAGGCTTAGAGAGGAAAAATCTAGGTCGAATAGGTATCATAAGAAAGAAAAAGTGGCATATGTCGAAGAAGAATTTGACGTTACATATAGTAATGTCGAAGAAGAGGAGATAGACGTGGCTGAACTTAAGCCTGGTCCTCCTTATACCTGTAAATTATTAAGGCCTGCGAATGGGAATAACCCTGTAGAGCCTAAGAACGATAGATTTATGCCTAAGACTTATACTTTTGATGTTACGAAATGTGATGAAATTTTTGATCTTTTAGTAACTGATGGTCAAATATTAGTGCCTAAAGGCCTTAAAATACCAACTCTTGACCAAAGAAAGAAAAAGGGTTATTGTAAGTTCCATAATTTTTTGGGACATAACACTGACCGTTGTGTGCTCTTCAGGAATATTGTGCAAAAAGCAATTGACGAAGGAAGACTCAAATTTGCTGATAAGAAAATAAAAGCTCCTATGCAGATTGATGTTGATCCATTGCCTAAGGCTGAAGCTATGTACTCTGAACCTGTCGAAGCTGATGTAGGCATGGTGGATGCTCAATTGGCAGACCCTCCTAAGTGTGTCAAGACTGCCACCGAGAAATTAAAAGGTTTTGTGTATGCTGAAGGTAGAAAACAGGAAGTGACCCTAAAAGAATATGATGGGAAGATACATGCTGTGTATCCAAAGGCTGAGGAAGAATTGATAGATTTCCTCAATCGGTGTAAGTGGAATAATTCTGAAGTTATGCTTTGCCCAAGGTGCAGTGCTGTTTTCGATAAAGAAGCAGCTAAAGCTGTCGAAGGTTATCAGGATCAACAACAACGCAAAAGAAAATGGCTTGATAACAGGCCAAAATTCGACTTTGCAAAAGGAGATCTTCCTGGCTATGAGGCTAAGGTGTCAGCAAAGCTTTCAACAAGTAAACGACAATTTGCTAAGGAGAAGTCCTCAGCAAAAGGGTATTTGAAGCTGTCAACAGGTAAATCCTTTGTCCCAAGTGCTAGTGCTCCTGTCGAAGAGTGGGTGCCCAATAATCAACGTGCTAAAGCTGTCAAGCCAGGTACTGATGCTATTAAGTTTAATTATAAGAATAACTATAAGGGTAAGAACCCTATGACTAGAACACAGTGGCGTCGTTACCAAAGACAACAGAAGAAGAAGGCACATTTTGACATTAACCAGGTTCCAAGTCATTTGGCTAATAATCAAGTTCCACGCAGCATGATAGTGGCGAAGAGTGAGGTTCACAAAGCTGAAGTTGCCACAAAGAGGAATGCTGATGTTGTTAGTCATGTGTGTGCAGCGAATAAGGCCAAAGGCAAGGCTGTGGTAACAGAAAAGTCAAGAAGGCCTGCTCTTGAAAGAATATTTCCTCCATTGTCAACAATGAAAGAAAGAAATGCTGATCTCGACATGGATGAAGACATGGAGTCTGATTTTAATGATTCTGAGGATGATTTCGACGTTGTTTGCAATGTGGTATCAATACTGCCTCTGGAGTACGATGTTATCACAGTACCAAATGACGTCGAAGAGGATTTTACAGAGGATATGGCTCATCATAAGCCAATGTGTTATTATGTGATGAACAATGGTTGTGTCGAAGACCAAATGGCTACCTTCGAGAAGCCAGATATGAGTATGCAAAACCACTTGAAACCCCTGTATGTCCAAGCCAAAGTCAATGGTGTTGGGATTAACAAAGTGTTAGTGGATGGTGGAGCTGCAGTGAATTTGATGCCACATGGTCTTTTGAAGAAGATTGGTAAGTTCGATACTGACCTCAGGCCACATAACATTGTCTTAAGCAACTATGAAGGCAAAACTGGCCATTCTTTGGGGGCCATTGAGGTGGACTTAATCGTTGGTTCCATAAAGAGGACTACATTGTTCTTAGTGATAGCCTCTAAAGCGAATTTTAATTTACTCCTTGGTAGAGAGTGGATCCATGGAGTTGGTGCTGTCCCTTCAACTTTGCATCAACGTTTAGTAATGTGGAAGGAAGATGGTTTGGTAGAGTATGTTGAAGCCGATCAGAGCTACTTCCGTGCTGATGTGAACCAAGTTACCAAGGAAAACTTTGAGAAACAAATGGCGAAGATTGCGCCATGTTCATCTTCTAATGAGGCATATGTCCCTGCGGATAATGTTTTTGCCTCAGTTCATCTTGACCCAAATTATGGTTTTGTTTGGGAAAGAGAAATAATGGGAGATGATAGTGTCTATCCTGATGGTGTTTTTCGACCAACGGGGTGGAACACTGGTTCTTGAAAGTGTTCTTATGTCAGTGCCCAATGCATGGGACAAAATTACGGCTTATATGGCCGAAAACAAGTTTAAAGCGGCTATGGAGGCCGAAATTATTCAACAAACAATGGCTGTCGAAGCTAGTGAGTTACATGAAGAAAATGGCATAATCATAGATGAAAAACTTGACTGTATCTATGATAATGATCCATTAGGTTTTGAAAAGGATCCTAGAGATTTGACAAAGCATATGCAAGCTCAAGACCCGTTAGAAGAAGTTGATTTGGGAAATGGCTCAATAAAAAGGCCAACTTATATTAGTGCAAATATTGATGCTTCTCTAAAAATCCAAGTCATCACATTGCTAAAGGTATAGCTTCAACCCATTTGCATGAAGGGTGTTTTTAGCAAACAATCACTAGTTTTATTAGAAGGTTTGTGAGATCAAACTAGAAAAATCTCAAAGCAATTGCCTTTGAATTGCAAAAGTTTTTGTTTCAGAAAATGTAGAAAAGGGGACGATTTGCAATTGATTAACAGAATTGAAAAGAAAAGAAGCAGTAAATGGTGCAGGAATTGTAAAGAAAAAGAAAAACAAATTGCATTGAATCATAAAAATGGTACACGATCACATACAGGGATTCTTCCACTCGTTTTTCGCTCTGGCTTGGAAGTTAGAGTTTCAGGAATCGGGTGTGTATTGTGATTTTCGCGACCCCTGTTTCTTCTCAGAAACAGTTATTTATACAAGGGAAAAAAGGGGGGAAATTCGAACTAAGTAACTGCCTAACAATTTGAAAATAAGTAACTGCTCCTACTTTCGACCGAAACCGCTCTGTCACGCTTCGACCAACTGCTAGTTTTCAACGCATAACTGCTCTGTGTTCTGTCTGTCGAAAGCCTGTGTCGATTTTCCTCTCTCTTGCTTTTGCTTCCCTGGAAACTTGTCGAGTTTACCTTGCACACGACCATTTTCTTTGTCGAAACAATATGGTCTTTGTGAAATAAATATAAATCAAGCCATGTTGACCATATTTAATGTAGCCTGTCAAATTACAGGCTAACACCCTTTTAAAATTCACCTGAAACAAGATAACTATCTTGACAAGTATGATTAGATATTAAGATAGTGAGTGCTTTTAGTTAAGAAGGGTGAGTGAGAGCTATTTTCTTAACCATGATAGCAAGTAGAGAAGAGTTAGAGTAAACTGTCTTCTCAACTATAGAATTGAGTTGAGAAGGGTCAGTATGTTCTGTGATCAACACTTACTATCAAATAACAATATCTTAAAAGCATGCTTCATATCATTGAAAATCCCCTTAGATGAGAACGGTCATGACCAGCAACCTTCTCAGTAATGAGAAGGGTCACAACCCTCAACCTTCTCAACTCTTGAGAAGGGTCATCAGATGCATATATATGACCAGAAAAATACAAAAATATTTTATGTTGTTTGTTGTTTTCCTTATTTAATGTTTCTTTTAATTGTTTGTGTTTTTTTTCCTTTTGTCTTAGGTTAGAATTAATAAAAAAACCCAAAAATAGGAACCTAACCGTTACAATGGCTCCTCTCCCTCTCTCTCTCTCTCTCTCTCTCTCTCTCTCTCTCTCTCTCCCCCCTTCATGTCTCAATCAACGGTTACACAATAGATAAGAATCCTCTAACCGTTGGTCAATAACTACTTTGAAGTGAATAAAACACTTCACTTCATCTTCTCTCTCATAATCTAACAAAACAGTCATCTCCTAAAATCCTTAAGTCTTCAAATGGTTAGAACAAAAAACGTTGAACCCACTTCTATTCACTCTGATTCGCACACTAAATCACAAGAGACAGATTCTAGTATTCCAAATTTCATTCTCATTTCCCCTCTTCAAGACCCTGTTACCGTAAAACCCCTCAAATCACGACCTGCGAAAATGAAACACGCTCTAAGTGGAAATCCAAGGAGATTAATGAGGGTTAAGTTCCACATTGCTTCGAAGAATACTACTGGAACATCTAAGGATGCTCCTATTGATGTTGAACAAAATGATAACCCTTCTGAAGCCAGAACACAGCAACCAGGTGTTGCAGAAAGCTGAAAAGAAGAAAAGAAGAAAGTTAGAGAACAAGTAGTTGAGAAAGCTGAAAAGAAGATAGTTGAGGAAAAAGGAAAACAGAAGGTTGAAGCTTCTCAACCTCTAAGTGGTAAGAAGGGTCAACCACTTAAGAAAAGAAAGGAACCAGAAAGTTCAAAATGAGCATCAAAACTCATTGTCTCAAGAACTATATATTTTCCTGATGAAATAGAGAAATGTGGATGAAACATCACTCCATTTCTCACTCAACAAAAATGGGAAAATTTCATCACATTCACTACAAGAAATTCGCTGATTTGCCACGGAAAAATTCGTCGCAAATACATGAAATTTCGTCGCAAAATGACATTTGCGACAGACCAAATTCCGTGGCAAAATCGCTCATCGCAGACTGTTTGCGATGAATTTTTCCATCGCAAATAAGCCCTTCGCAAACTGGTCGCAAATGTCCGTCGCAAAGCCGTGGCAAATGTTCGTCGCAAACCCAGTCACTAATCCGTCGCAAATTGTAAAAAAAAAATAAAAAAAATAAGATCATACATCCAAAATGTTGTTTCATAGTGATATTTATACATATTGTTGGTGAAACTCACTTGGAATAGGTAAGGCATTAGCAGGTGGGTTATAAATCATGATAACATCAACCCTACAGAGGTAACTATAAATACATAAGCAAGTCCTTTATCATGGATATCATATATAGTAAATATTCCAATTAATGGATAATATCATAAGCAAGTCCTTTTAAAAGATCACCATACCTAAAAGGAAAGAGATGAATATGCATATCACTTTAGGCCAGCCATACCTAAAAGATCACCATACCTAATATCATAAGCATATCACTTTAGGCCATACCTTACCACGCCTCTATAAACAGATGCCCCTCTTGAAAATCCAATGCTCTTCATATCTAAGGGTAGCCAAAAGGACAACTCCTTTCAAATTGAATAAGGCTGGGAAAGGAAAGGAAAAAACAGATTTCACCAAAGATCACATGGAAAAAATTTAATGGTACCTTCTTAAATTGGCGACAAATTCTTGCCTTGTCATGTGCTTTATCTCTTCTAGTTCCTTCTCATTCCTTTCTGTTAAATGCTTATAGGCTTTGCTGAATTAAATGGACCGAATTAAATTATTCTTGGCTGCAATGTACAGGTTTAATTAAAGGGTGTTAAGCAAACAACAACAGATTGCAACTCTGGATCAATTTATCAGCAAATGACGAAATCTGATCACCTTAAATGTGTAGAGCAAAGGATTGTGTTCCTTTATACAATTGATCACCTGCCAGTTTTTACACATTGCAATTATCCTGTCAAAATCTGCATTAATTGAGCGTAGAAAGTGATCAGAAGGACTTTGCATGATTGGACAAGGAAATCTGGCATTAGAGAAGTGCTTCATCAACATAAAATAATAGAAGTCAGTAACAAGATGTGCAATCCATTTACTAGCAGAGTATAGAAGGTAAATTACCTGCAATCAAGCTAATGTTTCTCCAAAGAAAAGAGTATTTCCAATTTTCCATTTCGCCAATGTAGTCTGGAATAGGATCATAGATCAATCAATTCCTCAATTCCCTGATTTACAAAAATAAACCAGCCGACAAAAGCCTAAATAAGTTATACGGTTCTTCATATATAATATAGGAGGAAAGATTTCAACTCATAATCTTATCTTGCGTTCAAATCATTCAGATTAGAAAATTTCACAGTTGGTCGATCCCTTCAAATTAGGTATTTCATAATACATATTTGTTTCATCAGTAAATTGCATTCCATACCATTGTGAAATGCAGATAAAATGAAACAATTCCTTAAGCTACTGCGACAAAATGGACAAGACTTTGACCTTGTGTTCCTGCAATTTGGAAAAAATCAGCACAAGAGTGTTACAAATGATAAACCAATTTCAGATACTACATAATGAAATGAATGAATCCAAGCTAACATACAAGCAGGCAAGCACATGCACATCGATGCAAACAAGCTAACACTACAAACAATTGCATAAAACTAGCTATTAATTCAAAAGAGTTTCTCAACCTTGTCATTCTCATTTATAACCGATGTCTGATATTTAAAAAATTCTCAGCACTTGAAGGACAACATTCCACACTAACAATGACATCAATTCTAATTCAAACCAAACCAAACATACTATCCAAACTATCAATCTGACTAAATTATCAACAAATAAATTCAATAATCAGCAAAACTTGGTATTACCTTACCCCAGCACCAACAACAGCAACTCTTTCTACAGTTCCTGCAGACCCAAAATTACAAAGTCAAGGTTTTCACAAATTTAGGAAATATTAGAGCACATCTATCAGTAATGATATAGAAATTTTAGAGCACATCTCAATAATCCAGTAATGATACATCTCAATAATCCCTCATTATCTCAATAATCTCTCAAAAAACTCAAAAATTAATATCAGCACTAACCTAGACCGACTGAGAGAGTAAGACTAACAGAATCTAGGCTTCTCTGTGCACTGATGCTGCAACAAATTCGAAGAGAAGAGAGAAGAGGGTTAGTGTTTCGTTCAAAAAACATTGGGACATTTAGGGTTTATTTAATCAGTGAAATTAGGGACAAATTAAAGATGATAATAGAAATTACCTACAAGTGGCGAAGAGGTGCAGCAGCGGCGGAATACGGCGGAGATGCGACGGTGAAACGGTGGAGAAACAGTGGAGGTGAAATGGTTGAGGCGCAAAGGAGAGGGAGAGTGGAAGAGGGAGAACGCATGTCTGTGTGTGGCCATGGAGCTCGATTAGCGAAGGAGGAGGGTAGACGTTGACGGAGGAGGGTGGAGGAGGGTGGAGGGTGGAGGTCGGAGGAGGAGAGTGAGGGAGAGAGCGTTCTGATTTTTTCAGTGAGACAACGCACTGATACCCAAATGGGAGGGTTCGTGCGTGTTATAATTTGATTTATCGTTTGCGACGAGCTTGCGACGGGATCTCTGTCGCAAATTTGTTGCCTTTTCCAAGTCCGTCTCAAACCCGTGGCAAACTCCAGCGGGAAATTTCGCGCCCCTACTTTTAACACATGCCGTAGCAAATCCGGGGCAAATTACTGATGGAATAAGCTCCGTCGCAAATGTTGGTGGCTAAAACAGGTTTTTCTTGTAGTGTTGGATGACCTAGTCTACAAACAAAGAGTAAGGGAATTCTATGAGTACTCTTATGTCAGATATGACCCTCCAAAAATCATCACATTGGTCAACAAAAGGGACATTGTGGTGACCTCTCTTTCTCTTGGAAGAGCACTCCGACTACCAGATGAAGGAAACAAAGTTTGTGAAGAAAACTGGTATGAGAGGATTGGAGTGTCTCTGGAAGATGTAAAAACCACCCTTTTCAAAGACCCTTCTCTTCCCATAACTACCCCAAATCTCAAAGATATGGTACGAATCCTTCACTGCATTTGCTCTCATACACTTTTACATAGAGCTGGTTCATTTTAGAAAGTAATCACTAGTGATTGCATCACTCTGTATCATCTCATCACCAACACACCAGTTAACCTTCCCTTTCTCTTGATCAATCACATGATCAATGCCATTAGGGAAGACAAATCCTCTACCTCCTTAGCATATGGCAAAGCTCTCACTAGAGTGTTCAATCACTACTTGATTGACATCTCCACTGATGAATGTATCATTGAGAGAAAGACATTCACTGCAAAGAACTTAAGAATCATAGGGATAGATGTTATTGTTGTTGAAGAAGATAAGAAGGATAATAAAAAGAAGAAACAGAAGACAAAGCCATTGTCTAGTGTGTCTACAGACATGGAGACAGAAGAATCACTTGCTCAAGTGATAAGAAGGAAAATCAAAAGCAAGAAGAAGAATGACTCTCTTCCATAAGAGAAGGAAGATGCATCTGAGAAGGGTTCTGAGATGGAAACAGACCCTAAGGAGGATGAAAGGAATGAGATAAATGATCTTGAGAAGGATCAAGCTGAAAAAGAACTTGGTGAAAAGGGTATCTCACAAGTAAATGAGGAATTTGTATCTGAGAAGGTTCAGAATTATGAAGAAACTACTGAGAAGGAACATTCTCATGAGAAGCATGCTTCCAAGAAACTTGAGATGGGTCTTCAAGAAGAATCTGATGATGAGAGGACCATGACAGATAAGAAGGAAGACTCTGATCACTCCTCCTCAGGAATGGTCATGGCTTCATTGGTGAAGGTGTACACCAGAACCAAAGAGAGAACTGTGTGGAAGCCTGCTGATCAAGAAGTTACTAGCAATTTGGTGAAGCAATTTGATACAGTTGCTCCTAGAGAAGGTTTGAAAACACCGAAAAGGAATCCTGGTGGTGACAATTTAGGCGAAAAGACTGAGGAATTGCACCTCAACTCATATGGTGGAAATGGTTATGATAGGACTGTGATACTTGAATGATTGACTCCATTCAACTTGAATGATGAGATACCTGAAGAACCAGCACATGAGGTGGCAATTGAGAAAGAACAAGCACAAGTTGACAAAGAAGCTGAGAAGGATGAACTTGCTCAAGTAGAGAAGGTTGACTCTGCTCAAGAAGACATAGGTTGAAAGATTTAAATTTTTCAATTGTCTTCTCCATAAACCTTGCCAATACATCATTGGTATCTTGGATATCTTCCTCTTGCCTATGTTGATGTAGTGGCTCCTACTGAAGGGAGCCAAAATGAGACAACAAATTCCACTGATGAGAGCGATTGTGAGGATAATGAGAAAGATCCATTGGTTCTTGATTTGGAGAAAGAAGAGAAAGCCCCAATTTTTGGGCAAATTGTTTTAACTATTGGTGATGCACTCTAATGAGTGGTAAAGAAGATGATGTAATTAAAGCTTTAAATTCTGTTCGTGCCCGAACTTAAGAGAGAGAGAAGAAAAGGTAACTGGCAGAGGTAAATGGCTTGTCCGGGTTGGTGAGGTCTTCCATCTGAGGCCAACCTTCAAGTGTCTGAGGCCAACCTCCAAGTGGCTGAGGCCAACCTCCAAGTGCCTGAGGTCAACATTTGAGCCAAGGTTGAGGTCAGCAGTGGTGGTACCTGCAAAGAGACTCCGACGCTCAAGTTAGAGAGGGAAGTAATAATGAGGAAGAGTTATGAGAAGTCAAATGTGTACCTTTCGGGTTGGGTGGAGGCCTATTTATAGGAACTAGGATGGAGTAAGGAGTGTTTTGGTGCACAAGGAAGAGGTGAGATTTAAGCCGTTCAACTAAGTGGCGCGATCTCCACCGTTCTTGAGGGATGACACACATATTGCCAATGATGTAAGTTCCTTGGTGCGCTTGGACCACCAAGTTGGGCCCAAAATCTGGATTGGGCTTGAACCCAGTCCGGAACAAATTCCATTGAAAATTTCTCCCCCATTACTTCTTCTTTTAGTGATTTAGTGGTGGATGGAGATGAAATAAAAATTCCACGATCCTTTGAAGTTCATCCACCACGTGGAAAAAGAAATAACAATGTGAACCACATGGTTAGAAAGCTAAGAAGGTGCACTACGTTAGATGTAAAATTTGCTCTTGGAGAGCCCCCTGATTAAGCACCAACTGTCGTCAGGCACATGACGTTAAACAAGCGCTTCGCATGAGGCAACCTGTGCTTTATTTTCTGTTATTTTTGTTTTGCTTTTGTTTTGTTTTTAGGAATAAGCTCCAACTACAAGCTCTCTAAGGGAAGTCACTCTTACTCTCTCTCTTTCATTTATTTCTTTTGGTTTCTATTTGATCAGTTTGTATTGAGGATCATGCTTCATACTAGTGTGGGGGAGGAGAGTTTATTTTGTCACTTGATCTCTATTAATGCACATACCCACCACCATATATGTTAATAGCATTTTTTCTGGCTTGTTTTGAGTGACTTATGTTTCAAGTTGAAAAAAAATATAGAGGTCGAAACTCAAGTAGCAACAATAAAACACATCATATAAATAGTAGAAAAATTGATGGCACCACAAAACACAGAAAACACCTCTTAGAAATTAACCAAGAATCCAAATAAAAAGTAGCAGCAACAAAACGCATCGAAACTGAAACTATACGAGCCAAACAAACCAGGCAATAATGATTATCGACAAAAAAATTAGGCTAAAAAAAATCTGTGATAGAATATAGTAGTAGAAACTAGCTAGAAATATTTAAGACACAATATAAAGCGTAACCTTATTGATCTAAAAATTATTGTCAAGAAAACAAATAGTCATAATTAGATTTTTAGTAAAATATCTCCCTAGGTCCCTTAACTTATTTTCAGATAACGAATAGGTCCTTTAACTTTTTTTTGTAACGATTTGGGGTTTTAAGTTTTAAAAACGTCGCACGATTGCCCTTTTTAACAATTTTTTTAATTCCGTTACAAAAAAGCCTATTTGGATTTTAGAGTGATTATGTGGATTTTTTTATGCTTATATACGTGGCAATTTTGTTTGCTGAATCGTTATTTTATAATTATTTTTATTTAAAAATAAAAAGTCATCTTCTTCTTCAGTAGGTATCAGAGGCGGATTTATATGGTGAACACCCAAACATCTTGACCTTAATGGGAATACCCCCAAATTTTACATTAAAGGTCCGGAGTTCGAATTCAAGGGAACACACTAACAGAGCTTCGAATTCAAGGGAACACACTAACAGAGCTTCTTCTTCTTCTTCTTCTTCTCCTCCTCCTCTACCATTTTCGTTTCTGTTTCTTCTGATCTAATCTCTTCTATGTTTCTTATCCTCCACCTTTTCATATCTTCTTCTTCGCAAAATCCCAAACACAATCCCTAATCAGAACGTCAAGAAATAAATAAACAAACTACCATTTACAAATTAAGTTTTTATCATTAGATTTCTTATAATTAATAGTTCAATTAATTCAACTATTCAACTAAGTGCAGGAAATAGGTTTTCCAGGGTTACTTCAACTTTTTTTTTCTCTAATTAATTTATGTCGTTTGCAAACCTGGGATTTTGTCATTTTATACAGACATATGCATAAAGGGATGCATGGGAAAATTGTCAAAGCAAGACAAGACCCCCATTTATCCATTACCTTTAGATTAACGCTTGTCAAAATTAAAAAGACAAAGTCTTCACGACAACCAAACGAACAAAACAAAAGAAAACAAACCGCTTACCTTTAGATTAAAAACCCAATTCTATGAACATAATGTCAGACTTCATGGTCAATGTGATGGTTTAAGAATTGTGTGACGATATCAGCCTCACGAGTTGAGAAACACAATCAGGAACCAAATGCACACATTGGCACAATATATTTGGTCCGCCTAACGACAAAGAATCTGGAAATGGATAATTAGGTAAATTCCAAACCTCTCCCACAATGGCGGAGAATGAATCCCTGCTAGAGAACATGTTTCCTTCCTGAAGTAATATCCTTAATAAATCATGACCTAAACTAGTCCGACTATAGTCATCCTCTCTCCACAGTTGGCATAGTCGTGCCCCTCCCTAGCTGCTCTAGGAAGCACCGACAACAGTATCAATGTCGCTCCAGTTGATATATGAACAACCAACCCGAACAAGAAATTCAGGATTCTTAGCCTCATACAGCTTCACGAGAAAACAATTCTTGTGAAAATTGTTGTATGCGGAATGTAATGCATGAACATTCCTCAATTAGAGAGGATTGAAAACGTCGTTGTGCTGTGCTGCCTTAAATGATCTAGAGACCCTCATAACGTTAAAAAGTGAGCAATGACCATCGGGGGGTGACTTTAGAATATATGATTTCTAAGACATCAATTGGTAGAGTATCCATTTTTTTTGAGAGAACTCTGAACACTAAGTGAGAAGATGGTCCAAATAAAGAAGACATTATAAAGCATTGTGGAGTTGTTGCAGCTTAAATAGAAAAATACGAACATTGAAACTTAACATGTCTTTTCAATTTTCTATGACGACCCACGTATTGAACGTAGGTGGTATTAAATGAGACGGAGGTAATAGTATTAAGGGGGTGGGTGTATTGGTTTAGGATTTAATAACCAACACAACACTCTAATGCTACATCTGTCACATTTAAATAATTAATAATTAGTACTATATCAGAGATTCTATCTAAGGCAACATCAACAAACTAATAGGGTAAAAAACTTGGATTAGAAATTCTCTTTACCTAATATGTTCAGCTAGATATCAAAGACTCTTTAGACTCAACCATATTTGTGTTGTTTGACGAAGTTGTTGCAAATAGCACAAGTGAAGTTAAGTGTTCTCACCTCAAATTTGGAAAATGTGAGTATAATATATTTTATCTTAGCCTAAAAGTAAATTGATATCCCTAAATTAGCCTAAAATAAGTCGAGTATTGCATTTTAAACTTCGACCAACTACTTTATACATGAAAAATTGAAAAATAGATATAGTGATTGCTACAGAAGAATTTGGATTGATTTGAGAAAAATTAGGAGACAAAACAACACCATATTATTATTAATGGTGATAAAAACAAACATATTCAATTTTAAAATTTGGGGAAGAAAAATAATTTTTCAAGATATATCAACAAAACTAAACTTTAGAAAAACAAAACTAAAAATCGATCCATTTTATTGACCTTCAAGTAACAAACATAGACGCCGAACCAATCAATCAATTTCAGAATCAATACGGCATTTTTCACAAAATGTCGCTGGATCGCGCAAATTCGCACTCGCCCAGTGATTGCGCTCAGACCAACGTGCCATGTTGGTTTGAATAGATTCACCATTGTCTCAGACACAGTGTCGAAATCCGTGGAACTCTCCATAGTCCTCCATGGCAATAACCCGCATCGATTCATTTGCCCTACACAAAATTAGAAGATTATCCTTTCGCATTTTAGAAAGCGTCTCAATTCCCTTACTTAGTCCAAATTTTTTGTCCTTTAAGAGAAGCAGCATGGTAAGTGCGTATTTTGTAGCATTATGACCGCCATTTGTCGCTTTTTGGAAGGTATCCATCGATCTACATCTGCCGACGTAGGTTTGGGAGAATAGTTCGTATGCCCATCACAGAATATCATTTCTGGGTTTTCATCCTCACATACATTTTGGAAAAATTGAATCAAACCCTGAATAAGGTACCAACTAAGTGGAGCTAGAATATTTCTCATAGAAATGTTCTTGTAGATGAAGTTGTTGCTTGCAAGACGGTTCAACACTAGGCTTTCCAACCTAGCGTTAGCAAGGTACTTCACTCCATATTGAGCCACCATGGCAACAAGCTTTAGTTTTGATAAGATATGTTGAAATTTTATTTTCTTCAACAATTATTAAAATTAAATATGTTTTTTTATTATCATTAATATTAATTTGGTGTTTTTTCAGGTGTAAAGGCAGTTGGTCAAAATGTAATATGCAATACTTGACTTCTATTAGGCTTATATTGGGATATCAATTTGAGGTCCCTTAAGTCTAACATATAATATAATACTAACATTTACCAATTTTGAGGTGAAGCCACTTAACTTCACTTGTGCTATTTGCAACAACTTCATCAAACAACACAAATATAGTTGAATTTAAAGAGTCTTTGACATCAAGCTCAAACATATTAGCTAAAGAGAATTTCTAATCCAAATTGTTTACCCTATTAGTTTATTGATGTTGTCTTAGATAGCAGCTCAGATATAGTACTAATTATTAATTATTCAGATTGGGCGAATACTACCTCTGTCCCATTTAATTCCACCTACGTTCAATATGTGTTTCGTCGTGGAAAATTGAAAAGACAAGTAAGGTTTCAATGATGTATTTATCTACTTAAGCTACAGCAACTCCACATTTCTCTATATTGTCTCCTTCACTTGGACCATTTTCTCACTCTGTGCCCAGAGTTCTCTCAAAAAAGTGGATACTCTACTAGTTGATGCCTTAGAAATCATATGTTCTAAAGTCACTCTGGATGGTCATCGCTATCTTTAATGTTATGAGGTTCTATAGATCATTTAAGAAGGCAGCACAACATAATGATGTTTATCATCCTCTCTCTTTGAAGAATGTACATACATTACATCCCGCGAACAACAATTATCACAAGAGTCCTTTTTTCGTGAAGTTGTATTAGGCTAAGAATTCCAAATACCTTGTTCCGATTGGCTGTTCATATTTGCACTGGAGAGACATTGTTCCTATCTTTTGGTGCTTCACCAGACTATGCTAACAATGTTCTCTCGAACGTTTTGTTTCTATGGAGAGAAGACGACTATAGTCGGGCGGGTTTAGGTTGTGATTTGTTTAGGATGTTATTTGAAGAACTAAGTTTGTTCACTAGTAGGGATTCATTCTCCGTCATTGTTGGAGAGGTTTGGAATTTGCCTAATTATTCAATGCTATAGTCTTTAGCATTAGGCGGCCCAAATATATTGTGCCAAAGTGTACATTTGGTTCCGGATTGCATTCTCAACTCATGAGGCTGATATTGTCACACAATGTTTCATCTATCGCATTGACCATGAAGTCCGACATTATGTTCATGGAATTGAGTTTTTTATCTGAAGGTAAGCAGTTTGTTTTCTTTTGTTTTGTTCTTTTGCTTGTCGTTAATACCATGTCTTTTTAATTTTCACAAGGGTTAATCTGAAGGTAGGCAGTATGTTTTGTAGTATTTATTTTATTCTGAAGGGTTAATCAGCCACCAATGATTGGCTGCATGTCTCAAACCAACTGCACAACTAGAGGGTCGCGACCGTTAGTGAACAATAGGCCAATTTTTTTAAGAGAGGTTTCCTTTCACCAAAAACCTTGAGGACAAGGTTTGTAGTGGACAAGCAGTATTGATAGGATGTTGGACCAACCTATCAAGTTGGGTAAAGAACTCTATTAAATGAAGTGTATCCTTTTATCTTTTGATTTTTCCTAAGACTTTTGATGAATGACACTTGTATGATTCTGATTATTTGTATAATCCAAACCTTAACTATTTGAGAGCATTTCTCTATTCTGTATATCATGAACAAAACTGAACCACGGTATCTCTTTCTCTTTATTGTCCTTGTTATCTTTGTGACCAAATGGATGAAGTCCTATATATATAACTCTTGATTATCTGTTGGAAAATATTTTGCAACGCTTCAAATCTTATCACGAACACAACACGATCTCATGAAAACGAACCCACGAACAAGAACCCAAACACGATCTCACGAACACAAACTCAAGTTAAGCACCAAAAATATCATGTAGCACAAAAACAGTTTATAGTTCGAAGTGTGTAAAGTCACCATTGTCCTCAAAGATTTATTCGCCTCATATGAAAATATCCCCCAAGATTTAACGGACTCTTCTGGAAATATCCGAGTAACAAAACTGACAAGAATATTATCATTATAAACCCAGGAAAAAATGTAGAACTACTTGAAGAAGAAATTCCAAATAAGTGGAATAATAGCCAAAATTAAGTTTACATACAATTGTTATAAAACTTAAAAAATATGGAACTACTCGAGAGATTACCCTAATATATATTCCAAAAAGCAATAGATAATGCAATAGTACAAACTACAAACAATGGTAACGTTGGGGACCTTTATAAGTATTTAAAGGCATAAAACTTATTGCCAAGTAAATGTTTTTTAAAAACATTTTAAAATAATAAATAATATTAATGCATATATGAACCGCTTGTTCTTAATATCAAACATCAAACGTAAATCAATTAACATCATAATACAAAACCATTAACTCATTATACAGCTACTATTTTCCTTTAAAAGCTTAACATTAATATTTTAAAGCATAATAATAGTGTAGCTCTTGTCAAAAAAAATAGTGTAGCTAATAGTTAACGGTTAAAATATGTCCAAAAAAAAGTACTTAACGGTTAAAGGATAAGAAATTAAATTTACGTAATAAATTAGAATTAATAAAATTATTTTGAAAATAAATCACATATTAACTTTATTTATAACTTTTGAAATATAATATAAAATATCCAACATTATCAACTTTCTCTTTTTTCAGTAAGGGATTATTCTCTCTGATGCAACATTTCAAATTACTATTCAAAAATCATTCAAATAATAAAAAATATAAACACACAAACTTTTTTATACCAAGAAGCAATACGTAGCATTTGATTCTACCAAGAGATACATAGGAGCGGAGAGGAGCTCACCTATATCTGTCAATTGCATTAATAAAAAAAATTCTTTTTTAAGAAGTCTTTTCTAAACTACTCCCATTTTTTCTCAAAAAATCACAATAATAAATAGATATTGCTAAGTCCTTTTTAATTCATTTTTTTAGGCTTAAATATCATTTTGGTCTCTGTAATTACAGTGAAAATCCATTTTAGTATCTGTAAAAATATTTTTTTTTGAAAAGGTCCCCGCAAAATGTTTTTTTAATTCATTTTAGTCCCTAATGTCATTTTAAGCTGATTTGTCACTTTTTTATTTTTGTTTTCAAATGAGGCGGACTGTCATGTCACTAAAGCAATGTGAAATAGCTATTATACCCAACTTCTATTTGGGGAAAAATTAAATCTGGGGCACTAAGGTTCTCTCCTCTCCCTCAATTCACCGAATAAAATTCATGTGTTTTGTGTTGTGATCTCTTAATTTTCATTTGATTGTACTTGAAATCACATTACTAACGGGGTAATTTTAATGTTAGAATAATCTCAAAGGTGAGAGGTTCTCTCCTCGCCCTCAATTCTTTTACCTTCTACATTGAATTGGCACTATATCAGCTTTTCTCTTTGCAATTTCAGCCGATGAAGTTGGGTGTATTAGGTATGGAGTGGTTGGCTTTGGCCAAGTTCTCAAATCGGCTTGCCTTCCTACCCTAGATTTAATTTTCCCCCAAATTGAAGTTGGGTATAATAGGTATTTCACATTGCTCTAATGACATGGAAGTCCACCTCATTTGAAAACAAAAATAAAAAAGTGACAAATCAGCTTAAAATGACACTAGGGACCAAAATGAATTAAAAAACCATTTTGTAGGGACCTTTTTGGAAAAAATATATTTTTGCAGGGACTAAAGTGAATTTTTGCTGTAATTGTACGGACCAAAATGATATTTAAGCCTTTTTTTAAAGTAATAAGGTAAAATGAATATATTTGTAAATTAATATTTTTTGTTTGCACAACTAACAAAAAGGTAACATTTTTTAGGAAAGACGTCGTTGGGTGCTAAACCGACTCTCAAACTCAAATATGGTTCTTAAAGACTCTTATCCAACTCAAAGAGATTTATCAACATTTTCCATTAAAACTAAGCCTTGATGGCTACTTCATTATACTTCGAAGAATCTTCTTCCGGATTTTTGGGTCGCTACAAGGTGGATACACGGGGTTCCCTAAAATCATATCTATCTATCTATCTATCTATCTATCTATCTATCTATCTATCTATCTTTCACTTTTGAATTTTTTGATTTTTTATTAATAAAACTGTTCCCAACAGGACTGGCCGGTACAAACAAGATCTCAGCCGAGCACTATGGTGTGTGAAAGTGCAAGTATACACAGTCACAAACAAGTAATAAAGTGAAAGTACAGTATCGTTCCCACAGGGATTGGATTAATTTTCAAGTTTAGAATCAATAGTTCACTTGTGAAAGGTAACCACTAAACAATATATGGTGAGAGTGCAAGAATGTAAATAAACAGAAAATAAACAAGCAAATAAAAAGGTGTAAGAAATTAGTGGATTGTGATAGTTGAGATGTCTTCACTAAATAATTCACTTTTGAGAGTATTGTGTTTTCTTGTGGTGCAGATGCACTTAGGTGCAGCTGCATCAGTGTGTGCTGGTCAGCTACTTTCTTCGGAGTTTCGTTACAAGCTTTTATGATCCTGTTTTTTTGCGGTAAAGAAATAAGTAGTCAATTCCTTTCTCGCCCCCTTACAGATAATCCAAGTTGCTAAATAAGTACACTCTTGTATCTTAAGATCTTACTACACTCTTGTAAGGACTATGTATACCTAAGGTTAGGAATTAACATGGAATTAATAAGCTAACTTCATTAAAACAAGTTTAACAAAAAGCTTCATTAAACACTTATCCTTACTTAGTTCTTGATTTCTAGTTATAAGCCAATTAAGTGAATATAACTCTACTTGTTCTAAGTGATCAACCTTAAACAAGATTAAGAATTTAAACACAAGAACTAAAGTGCTTACACCACTTGAAAACACAATAACTTTCCTCAAAAGATCATTGGAAAGTTAGAACATCTCAACTTAAGAAGTTTAGCTCATAATAGGCATTGCAAGGTAAATAGAGATGAAATAAAACATGTTGAAATAAAGGAAATTACAAAAGAAGACAATAGGGTAGAGATTACACCAATTGAAGAACTCTTGCATAAGTTTGCCAAGCAAGTGCAACTGCACTGATTCCTTGCACTACGAATTCTATGAAGAAGTGAAGGGAGAAGTTGTCAATTCCTTCCTTACCTTCTTACAATCTAACTATTATTTAAACTAGAAAAATAAATACTATCTAAAGTGATCTCCAAAGAGAGAGAACTGAGATGAGAGATGAAGAATGGAGATGATTTTCCAAGTGAAGGATGAAGTCCTTTATATAGGCCTTGAGATTTCCTTCAAGTGAGGGTTTGCTTGGAGATGAAGTTAACTTAACCATGGTTACTTTTCAGAAGTTGATGATGCCATTTGAGTCCAACACTCAACCTTAAAGAGAGGTCCAATTATGTTTTGCCATGTGTCCCATGTGAAAGGATCTTCATGATGATCTTTATCTTGTAGGAGCCTCCTTTTGCAAGTGGCCATGTGCCCCCATGTGACTCTTAAGCAAGCAGCATGCCATCAAAGCATTATGGCAATGGTAAGAATTGAGGTGCTTCCAATGTGGGGTCGTCAGCTGCTTCGGTGCAGGAAGGTGCAGTTTCACCAGCTTCCTTTCAGGTGCAGTTGCACCAACTTCCTTTCAAGTGCAGTTGCACCAACTTCCTTTCAAGTGCAGTTGCACCTAGTGCAGATGCACTAAACTACAGCTGTACTGAACAAACACATCAAACATACCAATATACATGTAAAATGCTAAGTTATGGACATCTTTCTCCTTAAAACCATAAATGTTGTTATTTTATTCATACTACCATATTTAACACATATTAGACTTGATTTTGGGCAATTATCTAAGTGTAGAAGCACGAATAACTCTATATAAAATAGAGTTATCACACTACTCTAGCGTGACTTGAAGAAGAGGAATCCACCTATTAGACTGGTCGATCGGCTATCTGTCTGTCTATATATCTTTCTGTCTATCTGTCTTTCTTTCACTTTTGAATTTTTTGATTTTTTAATAAAAAAACTGTTCCCAACCGGACTGGCCGGTACAGACAAGATCTCGACCGATCACTACTCAAGCGCGACTTGAAGAGGAATCCACCAATTAGATTGGTCGATCAGCTGCTATCCTCCCACCACTGACTGCTCGGCTAGGCAGCCGTAATGATGGTCAAATGCAGTTATTAGAGAATCCCTGATTTACGTCCCATTTTTCTTGTAACAACAATAATGGAAATAATAGCCACTTTTTCCATTGATTGCATTTTGTTTTATACTATTCTCCCTCTAAAGCCAATGAAGAGGGAGCCATAATCATTTTTCTTATCTTCTATACTAGATTCACGTCATTTTAGTACGTTTTCTCTATCACTTGTGTTCGGTCAATTTCTTGTCCAGGAAATAGATTGGAACATTGGGGCCCAGGTAAAACGCTTTCTGCACCCTGTTATATCATTCGAGTTTTGAGATCTCAGAATTTGGAGCAAGAGTACCGATCCAACTCAACAACATGAGGAGGCTCGCAAAAAACTTGGAGGCTGTCTGATCCCTTGAGGGAACCCCCCAACCACCGTCAAAGGAGACCAAGATGCTGAGTTCCCCTAGCAGGCCACCAAATCTAGAAGGACGTAGCACCGCACCAAGATGACAAGCACCGCCCCGACATGACACCACCAATAACAGAATATTCACATAAGCCCTAGCACATGTCACCCTCAACTGGTTTGAAGGGGAGATGGAGCAGCTAAAACACCAACGCCCCCACATCACCTATTGGAAATCGCATTAGGGAGGTGGAAGAAAAAATAAATCACCTGTGCTAAGCCGAGGAGCCATTCGTTTATTTTTATGAGGCATTGAACGCAAAACCCTTAGAGATACTTGACAAGGCACTGAAAAACGAGATGATCAAACGTCCATTCCCTTTGCTAGGGTTACTGGGGAAAAAAACCAAGATTCTTACTGCAGGTACTACCAGGCAAACAGGCATGCAACCGACAAATGATGGACACTTCAACAAGATATTGGTAGGCCCATTACGAGTGGGCGGCTATACCAGTTTCTCGCAAAGGTCGAACAAGAATCAGACGAGAGTATCAAGGCAATTGGATATTCATCTCACGTAAAATGATTGCATTAAAAGCATAATAAAATGAAAAACAGAGATTCGATTTGGCTTGACAATCCAAAAGGGAATATTGGGTTATTATGTTTCTTTTGTTTTGTAATGAAAATATTCTGTTATATAAATAGTTATTATGTTATTTTGTAATGGGATAAAAAAGAACTTTATACTTAAAGACTCATATTTTTTAATTAATTATTAGCTTTGTCATGAGTTCCTATTTTTTTTGGGCAAAAGATCCTATATTTTTGGGATGAGTATATATATATATATATATATATATATATATATATATATAGAGTATAACTTTTTTGTGTGCAACATAGTTTAATATGGGTACAAAATAAATGTTGTCAAGCACAAGTTTCTGGCCCTATGGGCCAACCCATTTGGCTTGCAACCGCATAGGGCTGGGCTAGTAAATAGTGCCCGGCTAGTAAATAGTGCCCGAATTAATTTTGTCCCAGTCCAGCTCAAAATTGTCTTGGGCCCAAATAGGCTTGCAAGGACGGGTCCGGCCAGCCCGAATTTACAATCCTAATCGCTACCATCTACCAATTCTTATTCTCTTTCATCTTACACAAAAACCTAAAGCATAAACATTCCAAACCACCACACATACAGTTCGAGAACCCCTTCTTTCACCTTAAATAAAACCTCATGTATATGCCCCTTTGTAGTTAGAGAATGAATCTTGAGATCAAGGGGAGTAGAGGAGAACCATCTAGATAACATTTCTGTTGGGGACAACTGCTCTGATACCACTGTTGGGGAAAACCGTACACGTCAAACGGTTATCTCACACGCCCAAGGATCTGTGAGTATATAGATAAACACATTGTAAGAATAAAGGAAAGAAGAACACAAATCATTTACGTGGTTCGGCACCTCTTGCCTACGTCCACGGGTACACATCAACATAATTCATTCATATGCTCAAACATGACTACATCAATTTGTAACCCACCCCAATATGTGTATCACCCTACAATACTCTTCTTACTCTAAGAGTTACAAAGAATGATAACACTCACATCTCACAAGTGATCACCAACACTCTCCTCTACCCAGGACATGGTTGGAGACCCTTCAACTCTACATGATCACCCAAAGGATATGCCTTACCTCACCAATGGGGATATCTCATCTCTTCACTAGTCTGTCTATTTATAAGAGAGCATAGCTTCCATTCATGTATTTAGCATAGTGGGTATTAATTATCCCACATTTCCAAGACACTCCACTTCAAGAAATTATAACATTCTAGATACACCTTACAAACTCTTCAAAGGTATCTCTTAAATTTTTCACCACTACTAGTATTAAATATTATTTGAAAATTGTAATTGAATTCCGAACAAATCCTCCCTCAATTAGAATTTCCAAACTTCTTCAACATCTTTAATTTTTTTCCTTTTCTCATCTTTTTTTTTTCATTTTTATTGCAAGACTAAGCTCCTCCACATGTACATCTTGCAAACTCGCTCAAAACCAATAAACTTGAGTGTGTTCCTTGCCATAGTTCTGATCTCATTGCTCCTCTACGAGTATTGAATAGCGACGCTTCACTCATACTTGCACCGCTATTAGCAACAACCAACAGGCCACGCCGTAGGACCACCACATTGTCAAGAAGACTTTCGATACAATGATCACACATGGATCCACCACCAAACTCGTTTTCAGAACTGATCACCTGTGTAACATCCCCAATTTGACTAATTTCGTTAAGTGAAATTAGCAAGTGGTCATATTTAATTAGTTAGTTGATTTCAGTAAATTGCGTCCTTAAGTATATATATATATATATATATATATATATATGTAAACTGGTCTTTCGTATGAACTTAATATGTTAGCAACATCTTTTTGTGTTTTCTGAAACAAAAAAAGTTTTTAGTGTTTTCTTCTATATATCATCGTTTTTCCCAGGGGTTGGGATAGTAAAGATGATTATCCACAAAAGAAAATTTTTGCTAAAAAACATTTGACATCTTTGATTTAGGAGAGATCCTTCTATCCCTAAGGGTTGATAGTTAAACAATTTTACTGTTTGCAAAGATGGCAGATAAGATGTTGAGAAAATAATAAGTTCATAAGTTCAACTAGTTTATTAAGGTCTGGTTCTGTTTTTCGACTAACCACAACTATCTTAGCTTTTTATCATGGAAATAGATGATTATAATCATCAAGAGAATTCAATAAAAAATGAAGAATTAGTTGAATATCCAAAAAAATTGGATCAATTAAATAAATGGACAATTCCTTCTGTTCCTTCAAAACAAATACAAATTTGGTATGTTTGATATTATATCCCGCTATGCTGTCAAAACCATAGAACAAACAATACAAGTTTCTGATAATACTCAGACCATAAAATTATTAAGTAAAAAGGATTTACTTCCCTTTAAGGACTATAATTTTATCCATATTGGACTTGTTCAAATTGCTTTTAAACCCTTAACTTTATTGGGTTTAAACTCTAGTATTATGGCATATGTTAGAGATGGTAGAAGCAAAGACTTCAAATCATCCTTAGCTGCTTTAATTGAAACCAGCTTATGCCATGGTCCTGTCTATTTTGATGTTTCTCCCAATTTGAGTTTATCTTTATCTGACAAGAATTTACTTGATGCTATACAGCTCACTATACATACTAATGGTTATAATTTTAAACCGGGCAGTGAGGTAATAGCAATATGCTATAGAGTCTATTATAAAGTGTTAAATACACTTAACCCAAAAGTTAAGCAAATATCTTTCCCAGGAACTACTACTCTTGTCCAAACTAATTTACTGACTTCAAATATAATCACAAATAGACTAATAAAATGGAATGAAATAAATTTTCCAGAAACATGGTCCCTACCCCAAGCTGTAGAACCTGAACCTATCCTAAATAGGGATATAGATCAAATAATTCAGACTAATGAAGGGGACATAGAGATAAAATTTAACCCCAAGAGAATTATTAGAATTCCTAGAAGTCTTTCAGAAAGACATTCAGTTAGCGAGTTTTATACAACTCCCACTGAATTAAATAGAGCCTCTAGTTCTCACCCAATAGAAGAAATAGAGACAGTAGAAAATATAAGAATAAGTGAAAATAAAATTCCCCATGGAATTTATCAGAAAAATCAATCCCAGAGTAGGGAATCACCTACTCAATCAGAGATGAGTTTTCATTTATGACGACAGAACTCATAGACTTCTCCCCAGGGAGCAAGATGAGAGAACTCATTAATAATGAGTTCCAACATGATAGAAATGCCCAATTTAGGCAGTGGTATTTTACAAAGTTCTCATCCCCTGAACTTAATAGGTTCAAAGAAGATTATTATGAAGAATTAACTATAACTCAGAATTATATTCCTTTTGTTAAATGGTTTGTAAATTATTTTAATAATAAGATTAAAAATGAAATTTTGGTTCTTCAAACAAAGACGTGGGAGACCACTAAAGGAGAAAAAATCAGTTCCCTTTTTCCTCCTAAACAAACTATTATTTTAGGTCAAAATGCTGAGGCTAATGCTTTTCTCACTTTACAGAAAATAGAAAGCAACCATGTTACTATCAGGGAGTTAAATTCTATAGTTAGATCCCAGAATTATACAAACGCTTTTCTTATCTGTTTAGGAGAACAATTTGTTTCTCTCGAAAAGGATTTATTATCTCTAAAGGATATGGTTGAAAAACAAATTTCTCAACAAAAATTAATTTTGGAGCAGATAGGTGAGCCAAAAGCTCCTATGATTACTGAAACTCCCATGATCCAACCTCCTTTATCCGTAGAAGGATTTAAAATGGAGGATAATAATACTGAGTTTACTCGTATTTTAGAGCAAAAATTAAAGGATTTAAAATTGAATGTTTTATCTCAAAAGGATAATTTAGGTACTTCTGAAGATAGTTCAGAAGAAAGTGAAAGTATCAATAATATTGATGAGTTGACTAAAATGTTTAGTAATCAAGATATTAATAAAAATGATAGTATTAACCCGATATATACTTCTAAATCCATAGAGAAGTATTATTATAAAAGGCCTTCTCCTCAAGACCTTCTTTTCGAAGAGAATGAGCCATATCAGAATTCCTATTCTGGCAAAGCCATTTATGAATGGAATATTGATGGTCTAAATGATAAACAAATAATAGATACTATACATAGAATGATTATGTATTCCACTGTTTGTAAACAGCATGGGAACTTTGATAGTTCCATAGCATCTTTTATAGCTACTGGTTTCGTTGGCCAATTAAGAGGTTGGTGGGATCATTATCTCACGGATACTCAGAAAAAAGAAATTCTTTCTCATAAGAAAGAAATTAAAATTGAAGAAAACACCAGCAACATTACTTCCACCACTGGTGAGGAAGATGCTGTATATACCCTGTGTCTATCCATCTTACAGCATTTTGTAGGAACCAATATTCCTATAGGAGAAAAATTACAAACTCTCCTTCAGAATTTAAGATGTCCCTCTTTAACCCATTTTAGATGGTATAAAGATACTTTCTTGTCAAGGGTTTTTCAATTAAATAACCCTGATTCTACCCACTGGAAGTCTAAATTTGTAGATGGTCTACCTTATCTTTTTGCTGAAAAAATCAGACAAACTTTGAGAATAAAAAATGATGGCATTAATATTAATTATGCTGACCTGACCTATGGTCAAATTATTAGTACTTGTATCAACGAAGGATTAGCTCTATGCAATGACATAAAGCTGAAAAATCAATTAAAAAAGCAAAAGTTATCTGAAAAACACCAATTAGGTGAGTTCTGTGAACAATTTGCTTTTGATATTGATAAGCCTCCAGGGTTAAAGGATAAGAAAAAAAGGACTATTAATAATAGGTTTTATAAAAGGAATAAAGACAAGACAAGTGGATTTTATAAATCTCCTCAAAAGAAGAAATATAAAAGAAATTATTATAAAAATAGGCTCAAGGATAAGCCTTACCAAAGCAAAGGCAAAAGAAAAGCCAAAAAATTGGACATTACTTGCCATAAATGCGGCAAGATGGGACATTATGCCAATCAATGTTGGACCAAAAAAGCCCTGAATGACATTGAGGACGATCAATTAAGGACCCAATTGGAAAAAGTCTTATTAATTAGTTCTGAATCAGAACTAGAGTCTTCAAATGAAGATATAGACGTTATCAATGATACCTCTTCGGAGTCTTCTTTTACTGACAATAATGATTGTCAATGCAATGAATTAAATTATTGGAAATCCATTGTTGATATGAATGGATTAAATGTTCTTACAGCAGAACAAGATGAAGCCTTAAAGGCTTTAGAAACTATTTCAGATAACGGTCTGAAAAGAAAAATGATCAATTTCCTAATAAAGGAAAATGCGAAGAAAGAATCTCCTCTAATTATAGAGGCACCTTACCAAATAAGTGAGGTATTATCAAGATTTAGACAATCCAATATTAAAGAAACACCTGTTTCTACTATGGATTTAAAAAGAGAAATAAATCTCTTAAAATCTGAGATATCTCAGATTAAAAAGGATAATAATATCTTATCCCAAAGAGTCTCTTTATTGGAAATTCCAAAACAAATCGAAGGAATCCCTTCCAACATAGAAGAAATCACTTCCACTAGCAATAACTATTTATCTCTTTTAGATAGAGTAACTTCACAAAAGTGGTTTGTCAAAATAACCCTAGTTATTAGCAGAAGTTTTATTTTGAAAAATGAAATAGCTCTAATAGATAGCGGAGCTGATCTTAATTGCATACAAGAGGGAGTTATCCCTACTAAATATTTTTCGAAAACCACACAAGCCCTAACTCAGGCTGGTGGAGATAAATTACAAGTTAATTATAAGCTATCAAACGCATATATTTGCAATCAAGATATATGTTTACCGACATCGTTTATTTTAGTCAAAAATTTGACACATAGAATTATACTAGGAACTCCCTTTTTGCATAATATCATGCCTATGACAAATATTGATCAAAGTGGTATTACCACCATTATTAATAATAAGAAAATTATTTTTGAATTTATTACCGATCCTCAAACTAGGATGTTAAATGAGGTTAAAGATATTCTCCTTAATAAAGAAAAACAATTATGTTTTCTTAAAAGTGAAATGAATATTTTCAATATTAATGATCATCTTAATAAAAAAGAAACTAAAAGACAAATTAAAATTATTGAACAGCAGTTCAAGACTGAGGTGTGTAATGATCTACCTAGTGCCTTTTGGAATAGAAAACAGCACATCATTTTTCTACCTTACGTAGATGACTTCAAAGAAAGTAAAATTCCTACTAAGGCTAGACCAGCCCAAATGAATCAAGAATATCTTGATCTTTGTAAAAAGGAAATTAATTCCCTTTTAGAAAAAGCTTTAATTAGAAAATCCAAATCACCTTGGAGTTGCACAGCTTTTTATGTTAACAAGAATGCTGAGCAGGAACGAGGTGTTCCCAGATTAGTTATTAACTATAAACCTCTTAACAAGGTTTTAAAATGGATAAGATACCCGATTCCTAATAAAAAAGATTTATTAGATAGACTTAACGATGCTTTGATCTTTTCAAAATTTGATATGAAATCAGGATATTGGCAAATACATGTCAATGAATCTGATAAATACAAAACAGCTTTTACAGTCCCTTTTGGACACTTTGAATGGAACGTCCTTCCTTTTGGACTTAAAAATGCTCCTTCTGAATTCCAGAATATCATGAATGATATTTTTAATCCTTATTCCGATTTCATGGTTGTTTATATTGATGACGTGTTACTCTTCTCAAAATCCATAGACCAACATATGAAACATTTGAAAAATTTCAAAAATCTAGTCAGACATAATGGTCTAGTTTTATCTGCCCCTAAAATGAAATTGTTCCAAACAAGGACAAGGTTTTTGGGCCATGAAATAGATCAAGGAACAATTGTTCCTATCAGCAGAAGCATAGAGTTTGCTTCAAAATTCCCCAATATTATTACTGATAAGAAGCAGCTTCAGAGATTTTTAGGAAGCTTAAATTATATTTCTGATTATTATGAAAGTCTATCACAGGATACAGCTATCCTTTACAATA
Organism: Astragalus glycyphyllos; assembly: GCA_963573325.1. NCBI lineage: Eukaryota > Viridiplantae > Streptophyta > Magnoliopsida > Fabales > Fabaceae > Astragalus > Astragalus glycyphyllos. Next base: position 16,921,488 of record OY754313.1, on the reverse strand, counting down.
GACTTAGAAAAAACCCAGGGCCTTGGACAGAAGAACATTCCCTAGCTGTCCAAAGAATTAAGAACAAGGTCAAATGTCTACCTTGTTTGAATTTAGCAAATCCAAAGCTTTTCAAAATTGTTGAAACAGATGCCTCAAATATAGGATATGGAGGTATCTTAAAACAGGTTATCCCAGATAACAATAAGGGGATTTTAGTAAGATTCTCGTCTGGAAAATGGAATCCAACACAGTCAAAATATTCGACTATTAAAAAAGAAATGCTCTCCATTATTAAATGTATTTCTAAATTTCAGGATGATTTACTAAACCAAAAATTTTTGCTAAGAATTGATTGTAGTTCAGCTAAATCAATTATTGAGAAAGATGTTAAAAATCTTGTAGCAAAACAAATTTTTGCAAATTGGCAAACCCAATTATCAGTTTTTGAATTTGATATTCAATATATTAAAGGAGAAAATAATTCTCTTGCTGACTATTTAACCCGTGAATTCCTGCAGGGTGAATGACTACCCCCAATAGGGGAAGAGGTCGTGGCTTGGCCGTGGGAGCAACAATATGTTGCCCTATCAAGAAACAAACATTCCTCTAATAGGGGATTGGACTACAGTCCATAGGACGAGAAATTTGCAGCAATTGCCTGCGCCCCAAAGGAAAGAAGATATTCCTTCTTCCTCATCAAGTAAAATGCCATCTTACAAAGAGGCAACGGTTAATGAACCCCATGAAGTAACAGAGTATTTTGAAAACCCTGTTACAGAAGACATTATGTATGTCGAAGAAGAAGACATAGATTTGGCCCCTAATGATGGGTGGTCAATCAAGACAAGATACCTCGAATCAAGAGGGTATCCTGGACTCTATGGTAAGTCTAGACCCCATTTGGAAATATTATTATTAGCCACTGAATCAGTGACAATTACCCATCACCACCAAAACAATAATCCAGAAAGTTTTATAAACTTCAGCAAGTGCCATATCAATAAGATATTGTCACCCAGAGAATGGGGGTTAAATCCTAATGGAGAAAAGGCAATAAAAATTGCCGAAGGAAAATATGTATATTTTAACTATTGGGATTATATCCAAGCTTTTTCATTAGCTTTTTATTATCAAAATCCAAAGAACAAGCATTCTTGGTTCTTTAGTGTCAACCCAGAAGTGGTTGAGAAACCTATACCAAATTGGTTTTATAATTGGTGGGTGAGATTTGGCCCTTCCCTGGAAATTTTACCAGAGGAATTACTAGACTTATATGATAATTGGTGCAATCATAGCCCCTTAATTTTGAAGAATGCTTCTAAAATGATTACAGGACAAGGTTCGTGTTTATATTTTATTAAATTCCAGATCCCATGGATATGGAGGTGGACTATTACCATAGCTCAGGATAATCACAATATCCCTGTTCTTAGAAGAAATTTCTTCTACAAATGGTGGAGCAGAATGGCTACTGAAGACCTTCAATACATGGAGGCCAAGATCGAAACAGCAATAGTTGATGATCAATGTAAAACAAAAGAACAAAGTTCTCAAGAGCTTTCAATAGCCAATCTAAAAAATTATTTCCAAAAAATTCACCCAAATGAGACTGAAGAGCAAATTATGGTCAGAACTCTTGACCATATGAAAAATCAATTCTTTAAAACTTTCCAAGTTAAAAAGGAAGACGTTTCTATGAAGACTAGCTCATCACAAGGTTCAATGGACTCAAATGCATTTGATTGCTTGGCCGGAGAGTCTCAGGTCGAAGAAAACCCAACTCCCGAACATTTTTGGGATGCAATGATTCAGTCAATGACTCAGCAAACCAAGAAAGGAAAAGGACAACAATAACGATGCAAGCCATGACATCAACAAATCAATGATTTCTGCCAAGGCAAGATAAAAAATCCCGTGAAGACAATTAAGTCAAAAGCAAAATTATGTTTTTTATTATTTGCTTTTTAATTTTCGTCGTATGTATTCATTTTTGATGCGCCTATGGGGCCCACAGCGTACCCGGCATTAAAAGTGTATTTTGTCACCTTGTTTACCGGCTACCTAATGTAACAGTAGCCATTTACCGGCTTAAATAGTAAGCCTTTATTTCCCTATATAAGGCATATCTGCCTCGTTTGAAAAACAAGCTTAGAAAAAATAAAAATCTTCTTCTCTTAAATATACTACTCTCCCTTTTCATTCAAGTCTTCCATTGAAGTGCACTCTCTTCCTCCCTTTCTTAAGGTAATATTTTAATGTCAATTATTAGCTAAATTGCTAGTTGTGGTAGGTCGTTTACATGGTATATATATATATATATATATATATATATGATAGCAAAATACTTGCTAAATTAAGTGACTTGATTGCGTGAATTCTTGGATTTAATGAATTAATGTTGATTGAGGACTTTTGTTGCATTAAGATAGTGTATTAGTAATAGATGGGTAGTAATTAGCTTAAAGGTTAGGAATTCCCCCACTTCAAAAACACCCTCAGCTGAACCTTTATTATTCCCTCATTCCCACACACTCTCACTTAAAACAAAATCAGAATTTTGCAATATATATATATATATATATATATATATAGAGAGAGAGAGAGAGAGAGAGAGAGAGAGAGAGAGAGAGCTCGAAGGGAGTAGAGAAGGGAGAGGAAGAGAAGCTCAAACACTGACATCCTACACTCATCATCCTTCCTAATCCATTGATTCTTCTATAGTTAAAGGTGAGTATCACTAGTTCATCCTTCTTTCTTTTGATTTCTCCTTTTAACTCTCTCCATGGAGCTTGGCAAATCATGAACCAAAACTGAAATTCAGGTTGCATGTTGACATAAAGGGGTGGGTAGTACTTCATAAAGGCCACATTGTTGATTAGAAGCTTGAGTTTGTGATTTGGAGGCTTGGGATTCAAATTTGAGAGCTTAGGAGTGAATTTGTGCTTCAAAAAATTCTGCTACACTTGTTTGTTGTGTGTTTGTCATCAATTGAAGGTGAGCTCTTCAATTAATTTATGTTTGGTTGTTTAATGGTCCTTTCAAATGCATGGTTTCTAAAGTTACTAAGTTATGCATGTGTAATTTGAGATTTTGGATATGCTTGGAACTCCATTGTACTGAAATTGTGATGGTTTATGTTGTTGCATGTTGTGTGTACTCTTGTGAGTTTATTTGAAATGTTAAATTTCACTAAATTGATGCAAATTGTCAAACTTAAGTCTTTTGATTCATTAAAATGTTGATTTGATTCTGGTTATTATACCATTTATGTGTTGGATGTTGTTTGAATTGAGTTTGGATGATTGGAATGAAGTTAGGAATCAAAATAGGGAGAAAGAACACTTGAAAATCTGCAAAAAGCTGCACTTGCATAGCACTGGTCGTGTCGCGACCTGCGCTGTCGCCTCGCGACCAATTACACATTTGGGAAGAAAAAGTTTCTGGACCTTACCGCGACGCGATGAAACATGGTCGCGTCGCGACCCTCTGCAATTTTCAGCAAAAGTACCTCAATACTGTTTTAGCCATAACTTTTGATCTGGGAACCCGATTGAGGTGTTCTCAAGAACGTTATAAAGCTTATTAAAGTACCTAATAATATAAGTGAATTGGATTGTGATATTCTCATTTACTTGTTGGGTGATGGTACTAACTATATAATAGGAGTAATTGACATTAAGATAATAATACCATGATTTTGCCTATGATTGATATTGCTATTTCAATCATCTTGAGTCATAAAAGAAATTGTAAACTGATTGAATCTTCTTTCGAGAGAGAATATGGCCAAGGCCAAGTAATGGACACAAGTGTCCAAGTAAACATAAGACATTAAGCGGATGACGATCCCCAGTTATAGCACACTTGGCGAGGGGAGTTCATGCACCCTAAACTAAGGCCTTCTTTAGTTGACTCGGCAATATTTATTGTTGGGTGGGTTTCTCGTGGTATGAGGCTTGAAATACCTGGGTTTGTGCTAAGAGAAAGATAAGTTAAAACACCGAGAGTCTAAGGTGAGGGGTCCCGAAGAGCTCATTGAGATTTGTAATATCATTATTTTATTTTGTGGTGTTTTCAGATAAGCAGGGCAAGTCGGGGCAAACTGAGAAAAAGTAGCTGCTAGTTCGAGATGCTAGTCAAGAAGGATCCTTGAGATCAATGTCATGTTTTGCTTAGCTTATCTTAGAAGTCATTTTGTAACCTAAGATGTACTCGATACTTTAACTTAGGTTTTGAAGTTATCGTTTGGTTATTAATTCCGCTTTTGGATATTGAACATTAGGGATTTGTGTCGTCATTTGAATTATGTTTTTAATTCCGCTTGACCTTTTTATGGAGAACCTTATTTAACCAAGCTTCTTCAATGTTATAACTTAATATTATTAGAGTTGTTCAATGTCTAAAGTAGAATTAGTACTCTGATTATGCTAAGGTGTTACAACTTGGTCACACCAAAGGCTCCAAACCAGTCCCCTGCGAACCATTAGCTCTGATACCACTGTTGGGAATAACTTTTCTGATACCACTATTGGGGAAAACCGTACACGTCAAACGGTTATCCCACACGCCCAAGGATCTTAGATGAAATAGATAAACACACCGCAATAACATGTGTATCACCCAACAATACTCTTCTCACTCTTAGAGTTACAAGGAATGATAACACTCACATCTCACAAGTGATCACCAACACTCTCCTCTACCTAGGACATGGTTACAGACCCTTCAATTCTACAAGATCACCCAAAGGGTATGCCTCACCTCTCCAATGGGGATATATCATCTCTTCACAAGTCTCTCTATTTATAGGAGAGAGCATAGCTTTCATATTCATGTATTTAGAATAGTGGGTATTAATTATCTCACATTTCCAAGACAGTTTACTTCAAGAAATTGTCAACATTCTAGATACATCTTTCAAACTCTTCAAAGGTGTCTCTTCAATTTATCACCACTACTAATATTAAATATTATTTGAAAATTGTAATTGAATTCCCAATTTGGAGGATATGGCAGAAGTTTAAGGCTTCATTTTCGTGCACAAAGGGGAGCCACAACGAGGGAATAGTTGCTAGAAAAGTTTTGGGCAAAAACAGCTTCAAACCCACTCTTTGAAGCCACAACGAGGGAATAGTTGCTAGAAAATCTGTTTCCATATCACCAAAGAGGTTGATTGAAGAGCTTGGACTTAGGATTCAACTAGAGAGAGATCAAACATAAAAGGCTGAGATTTTGTGGCCTCAGATTCTTATAATACTTTGGAAAATTCTGTTTAAAATTATGAACAATGGATTATAAGCTTGTTTTAATATGTTTAAACTTGTGTAAAATGGTATTGTGATGAGTTGATATGATTTGGAGTGAAAATTGGGTGTTCAAAATCAGGTAGCGCGCTTGAAACGCACTTTGGCACATTCCCAGTGCCTTTATTCAAAATTAACCTCAGTGAAATCGCGCCCAGGAAGCGCCCGCTCACACTTCCAGGTTTTAGCATGAACCCTTTTTATTGTTTTGGTTGTATCTTACAATCCGGGAATCCGATTGAAGTCTTCCCAGATGGATTGAAAAGTTAATAGAAAGACCTACATTTATATGAGGGTATTGGGAAGTTTTGATTATAAATAACATTAATAATAAAGGTCTTAAATTTATACGAATAAAATGTAATATCCTAGACTAAGAATTGAATTGGTATAATGCTAGGTGATCTTGTCTTCCATCCCTAGGTTTTATGTTAAAAATCAGATTGGTAATGTTGTGCGATGTTGCCTTCCACTCTTAAGCTTTATGTTAGTCCATTTTAGAACTGGTCAGAATTAAGTGGTAATAATGTGTGATCTTGCCAATTAATTCTTAGGTGATAAAGGTATCCCCTTGTTTACTTTAGTGATGAAGGGAAAGTATTAGAAAAAAGAACTTAGGGATGCTTAGGTTCTGGTCTTTAGATAAGGTCTGCTTTACACACTCTGTTGGCTATGTATGGCCTTGAAGTAGCTATGTTTATCACACCTACATGATTATTACTTATGATATTTGATTTATGATATGGATATTACGAGTTGTTTATGAGGATTTAACATTTTATTGATAATGTAGTTTCACTTGAGTAGCTAATAAAATCGGTAACTTGTGTGCACAAGTTTACTGAGATGTCTTAATCTCACTGTTTGCTCATTTGTTTTAGATACACACAAGTAAACCTTTCAGCTACAAATACTTAGATTTAGCTTCAACTACTTTTTTATGCCGGTTATGTAATTGTATAAGTCGAATTGGACTCGAGTTACCTAGTTGGCATTTGAGAAAGTTTTGTAGTTTTTATGTTTGGTTTAAACGAAAAATTTGTACAACTTATACTTTAGGCTAAATTATATATACCAAAGTTCCTTTAAGTTATTTAATTGTAACAAGTTGGTCCTCTAAGTTTTTTTTATACCACTAAGGTCCTTTAAGTTTTTTAATTGTAACAAGTTGGTCCTTTAAGTTTTTTTGTACCACTTAGGTCCTCTAAGTTATTTAATCGTAACAATTTGGGCTGAAAAATGTAAGTTTTTTGGCCTTTAAAAGTTACAATTAAATAACTTAAAGTACCAACTTGTTACAATTGAATAACTTAAAGGACCTAAGTGGTACGAAAAAAACTTAAAGGACTAACTTGTTACAATTAAATAACTTAAAGGATCTAAGTCTTACGAAAAAAACTTAAAAGACCAACTTGTTACAATTAAATAACTTAAAGGACCTCTGGTGTAATCTAACCTATACTTTATGTACCACTTTTGAATTTGAGCTTCGTTTATGTATGAAGTTATCGATGTTGTTATCATGTAAATATATGAAAACTCTATGAATATTCTAGGGTTAAATATGTTTTTAGTCCCTACAAAATTTCACTATTTTGTTTTTAGTCCCTATAAAATTTTTCATCGACTTTTAGTCCCTATAAAATTTCAAAATTTCGTTTTTAGTCCCTATAAATGCCAACTAGTGTACATCCATTGAATTTTTGAGTGATGTTTTGCATACATGTTGAGGACATTATAAACATCTCTTCCAGAAAAACTTTGAATTTTTTAACAACGCATAAATTAAATCTAAATTTTTTAAGTGCAAAAGATTCGATAAACAAATTAAAGGAAATACTAACCTAGAAATCAAATTTTGAGTTTATTTTTTGTGAGGGATATATTTTTAATATCTTTAACGTGTATGTAAAATATCATTCAAAAATTCTAAAGGTATACACGAGTTTACATTTTATAGGGACTTAAAACAAAATTGTGAAATTTTATAGGGACTAAAAGTTGACGAAATTTTTTATAGGGACTAAAAACAAAATAGCAAAATTTTGTAGGGACTAAAAACATATTTAACCCAATATTCTATATAATTTGTATGGGGTTACACATTCACTTGGAACTAAGGAGGCGATATTAACATATGTTGTTTCTTTCATGTTTGCGAGTCAACAAACAAGCAAATGAAAAAAAAAAACAATTCTGAATGTACTAACAATAAATTCGTATGAAACATAAATTAGTAACTATATATGAAACATATATAAAGTAAAAATTCTAGAAAAACAAAAGATAAATCATTGACTTGAAACTCTTAACTTAGTTAAAGACTCCGAGTGTAATTTTAAGAATCATTTGAATTTGGTGTGATTGTCATCTATATCACTAGTTTTTTTTTATAGAAAGTGGTTAGAAATTAGATCTATATCACTAGTTCATCATAGTATGACATGTAAAAAATTCTCTAAAATAAATTTTCTTTATGTGATTTACACATTTAATTAAACAAAACAAAGATACTATAGATTGATCTCAATGAAATAATATGGGAGAAAAAAAATTCCCTAGTTTGATGTAGAGATGGGTGAAATGAATGTGGGAGTTGAAAAACGAAATCGAGATGCGTCTGAACTTCTTCGTTGTTGACGAGAAGCTCTTCTAGATGATCCTGATGACATTCTTCTTGGATGTGGTAGTTTGATTGTGATACTGAAACAATGTATAGTATTAAAAAATAAGACTATATAAACTTCAATGTCATGTTAGTATGTTTATGGAATTTCAAAATTTGAAACTATACTTACTTTTGATGTACATCAATATATTGATCAGTTTCATCCAATATATCTTCCTTCAAAAATGAAAACAATTAAAAGTATTAGCAATCTTACAATACAGAAAACACAAAAGGCATTAGTTGAATGAATATTAAATTACCACATTTTAGCAAGGAGTATATATGTGTGCATGATGTTGATTTGTAAAAATCAATAACCAACTATTATTTGTTATCTTCCAACAAATTAGGGGTTCGATAAAATAACGCAATCTGGACTATCAGATCAAAGATCAAAGATCAAAGGGCTCATCATTATATATTTTCGATTCAGTATATTAGAGTCGAAATGAGGATTGTCTGATCATGATCCAACGGTCTAGGTTGGCGACAACATGAAAGGAGGGAATTCAAACACATCATGCAAGGCAATGGAATCACTAATAGAAATGTTAGTTGTTAGTAGTACTGCTATTAAATTGAGAACAAAATTTCTATAGTATCAATCATTGAAAACAAAATTTCTATAGTATCAATCATAGCAATTAATAATGTTCAGTTCAAGCGGTTACTGTATTCGAGCCCCAGTCCAAGTCTCAAGTTCAAGTTTTGCATATGCATAAAACTCTATTGAGTCATGATAACCACATAGGCCGGCAGCCAGATACATGTGGCTAGCCAGACTCCCTAGCAGAGATTAGCGGCTAACAAAGTCGGTGGAAACCGTACAACAATAATACGGTAAAAAAAAATAGTAACATTAACCTGAAGTAGCTCTTCCATGACATCTTCCAAAGTTATGATCCCAACTACTTCCTCATCCATTGGAAGAGACTCCATATTCTCTAAAGATGTACTTGTATCAGCTTGTTTTGATTTTCTATGCAGTGGTTCTGAGTCACTACTCTCTTGTTGCATGGCATTCTTCAATGTTGCACTATAATATATTGTTTCTTGTGAATGACAATTTGATGCATCCGTTGAGATGCTAATATAATCTTCTGGTAAAAATGAAGAGAAACGTCCTGCAAAGTCCATAGTCATAATCTTAGATGCTTTAAATAATTCAACTATTCTAAAAGTCTTAGTCGTTCATACAGGAGTTATTTGGGCATGATATCACTACAACAGATTTGGTATTTGGGAGCGCTTTTTTTAGGCCATCGATAGCGCTTTTGGGCGCTCCTAAAGCTTGTGCTACTGAAGCATAGAAAATGCATCAACTTTTTACACACCCTACGCCTACGGAAAAAGGTGGACATTGTAATTTCTATTTTATGTTCAATTCAATTTTAACTTATGACAAAAGTTTTTAAATTATGGTTGTGTTAAAGTCACGATACTTGATATTGCAGAAAACAACACTCAAATGCAGTTGATGCGGCCTCAATGGCAATCACATTGTTATCAAAGAGATATCAAATACCATCATGTTGTGGCCACAGTCACCGACCAAATTCTAAAACCTTGCTTCTAACCCCATCAGTTATAATGACTTTTATACCAAGTTTAAAACCAAAAACTTCAACTATTTGATTTTTTGGTTAATGTGTTATTGGGACGCAGTATCTGTCGGCTTTGTCGGTGACTAATCTACATTTGATAACCCAACTGGCCACGTGTACCCAACTTTGTCGGTCTGTGTGGTTCTCCCTTCCCAACAAATTTTTTGCCACACCCAAAATTCAAACCCAAGAACTTGGGGTGGGATCTGAGCTCCGTTATGGGTCGGACCAACCTTTGTTGGTAACTTCATCTATTAGGTCATCGCTCATAAACTCATAAATGGTTTTATATCCAACAAATGCCATAAAATGATGAACTCATGAAAAGAAACTAGTGAGTAGTTAATCTAGAATTAGACTAAGAGTCTTGCCTTGTATGTCACTTGCAGAAGTTTTGATATTCTCTTTACACTTAAGGACAACAGCCATGTGACTTTGACCCTTCTTGAATTGATTCAAGATATCATATAGTGGCCAATTTTCACCTACTCTGTTAACCAACAAAAACATCATAAGCTAAATACAAATCACTCTTTTCTAAGATTAGTTAATTACAATTAGTGGATCATATGAAGCATAATGACCAACATTGTCATCCTTCTCTATTTATTTATTTATTTATTTGTTTGTTTGTTAAATTGTATCATGAAAAATATAGAAAGAAATCACATACCTAAGAACTCTCCTTATAGTCATAAACTTAATTGGTGTTTCATCTTCAGGACGGCAAAACATTAAATTCTTCACCTAAATCATGGTTGAAATAGGAATTTCTGTTAGAAACACATAAAAGTATGGGTTAATTATGAAATACAGAATCATTAAGCAAAATCTTCCTTAAATAGCTTTTCAATAGCATGAAAAAAACAATACAATATACATTTTATCATTTAAATAATTGTATCTTTTTTGGTCAAGAAATGATAGTATTTAAATGGGATAAATATTTTACAGGTAAAAAATGTTTCAAAAAAGTGAATTCTTTGTTAACCAACAAAAATTTATATGAATAGCTAAAGACACGACTTTTACTACTATACACCCCATCCAAAAGTTGACACCCCTACTTTTACTATCATACACCTCCATCCAAAAATTTATTTCTAGCAATATACTCCTTCCATCCCAAAATATAAGTATCAAAAGTTCATGTATCAGAACCAAAAGTTAGTCCAGATGCATGTACAAAAGTACATGAATCTCCGTCCCATAATATAAGCACAAAAAACATGGTGTTCTTAGTTGTTCCCAAATTGCAATGAACTAATGCTAGCATAACTATTTACTTAATTACCAAGATAAGACCAATAATATTTGTTTCTTTTCCAGAGTAGATTGGTATACGACTGTGACCTTTGCTCATTATCATACCCATTGTATGCCTATAAATGAAGGGAAAAAAATGAAGTTTAGGAAACAAAAGTATTGCCTAAATGTAAATGAAAAGATAAGAGATGCTATCTCTGATCTTATTTATAAAGAAAAAATACAGCTTTAGATTAATTGAATAACTAATGTATCTAATCTATAAATCTAAAACTACATTTTTTTTATAGATAAGATCTGAGTGAGTACTTACATGTCAAGTTTGGAGTTTATGTCAAGTGAAAATGTTTCACTTAAAGGTGTCATAGCATCTTTTGCAGTCTTTTGTGTTAAGTCCAAAGCTCCAGCAATTATTTTAGTTTCATGAAGTGTCAACTCTCCACCTTTCCCTGCCTAATTATAAAAAACTTTAGCTAATAATAAAATGTTAATAAATTTGTTGAATGAATGAAACAAACTAACCTCATTGGCATGTAAGTTGATTAACGTTTTTAGCTCTTCTCGTCCTAAAAGTGCAGTGTGCCCTTTTCCAAGAAGCCAATCCAATATCTATTGTAGTAGAAGTTGTCAACATCCAAGTCAAAGAGAACTAAAATATTAAAATATTGTGTATGTGCTTCATTTCATAGTTAGAGCATGGCAGTCTCAAATAATTTAGAGGACCAGTTCAAATATTAAAAAAATTAACTCTTAATTATACTTTTACCAAATAATTAAATTACTAAAAATTGAGCCCTTAATCATATTTGGGTTAAATATGTTTGTAATCCTCATAAAATTTCACAAATTTGTTTTTAGCCCCTACAAATTTTTTCATTGACTTTTAGTCTCTACAAATATTTTTCGTCAACAGTTTTAGTCCCTACAAAATATTAACTCACCTATCATTGGAATTTTCAAATGAAGCTTTGCAGATAAGTTCTATGTGTTATGATAGAAGTCTATATAAAAAGTAAGCTCAAAATTTGATTTCTAAGTCCATATTTCTTTTATTTTGTTTCTTGAGTTTTTGGTGCTTAAAAAATCTCAGATTTAGTTCATCCCTTGTTAAAAAATTCCAAGCTTTTGTGCGGGAGATGTTTATAGTGTTCTTCAGCAAAAGATCATTAGAAAATTTGAATGGTATACATGAGTTGACATTTTATAGGGCCTAAAACAGCCGACAAAAAATATTATAGGACTAAAAGTCGACAAAAAAATTTGGTAGGGACTAAAAACAAAATTGTGAAATGGGTATACTAATTTTTTTGGGGATAAAAAATATTTAACCCATTACACTTTTATTATTAAATGGGTACACTAATTTTTTTGGGGCCCTAAAAAATGGTATTAAGTTGAGGCCCTGTACAATAGGCCCGTCAGCCCAAGCTTATAGTCGGCCCTGGACTTAGCAGCTTAGGACATTGAAAGTTCTAATTTTGTGACTCTCATGCATGATGCATGGCATGATTTATTATATTTATACCCTTTGAGACAGGCCCAAATATAGAAAGCTAAGGGATACCGAAAGAGTGCAAACAGAAGATCTCGGGTTCAAACCCTTGAAACTAACATTCCCCTTCCCCCACTAACATTGCTTGTAAAAAAGAAGAAGCAAGGATTACCTTACTAATTGGATATGCAACTGGGAAGTAAAGCAGTAGAAGAACTCGTACAAAGGGAGACATCATGGCCCCGAATTTTAAACCATATCGAGAGCATAAGGCTTGAGGGATAACCTAAAAGATCAAAGTCTCAGATGAGATTAAACATAATAAAATATCTGTAAGGCCTAGCACAACTGAAAAATCTGATAATCCTGGGTGGAGATTTTCGGTGGTTACTCGGATTTGAATCCAAGATATAACTTTGGGTAGACAAAAGAAAAATAACATCGTAAAATTCATTTAGCTATAGAAATTTTACCTCTGCTATGATACTAATAAGTGCTGTTGCTAGCAATATGGCCACCCACTCTGGGAACATTTTCTCCATGATAACAGAAACTCCCTTCAATAACACATTTTATTGTAAGTTTAGTTCAACATGAAAATGCCTAACCACATTTTTTTGGATTAATATAAATAAATCTACTTTAATTCACCAAAAAATGTGTTGAAATGAACTATTTAACATACCTCTAGTGCCAATGATTTGGCCATGAGGAGGGTGCATAAAAGTAAATGCTCGTTCTTAACAATGGACATAATCTTCGCTGCAAATAAAGAAAAACGTTTTCATTACAAATTTTGCTAGATATAAAAGTTGGAGTTGAGAAATTGTGACGATAGGATTGGCTTCATTAAGAGACAAACTAATCTTGTTGCTCATACTCTCTCTGGTTAGGGCATTGAGATATTTGATTTCAGGTTAACCTGTATTGATACTATTCTTATGAATGAAATGAACTATGTTAGTATGTGTCAAAAAAATAGGAGTTTAGATCAGAAGATTAATAGGCTATTTAGTGAAATTAGTAGGCTATGAAATGTAATTATTGGAATGGGATGAATGCTTAAAACAAGAGTCAATAGTTCAAATTCAAGTCACCAAATATTCTTCATTCTCAATAATACTCCCTCCATTACATTATATACAAATATGAGCCTTTTAACTAACTATGAAAATCGGTTAATCCTAATACAATTAGTTGCATGGAATTTAGAAATAATTTGGATTTCATCTAACTAATTTGTATGGGTTCATCACCCAACTCTTTCCCTAATCCACTCAACAGAGAGATGATGAAGTAACTTATAATATTTTACTTCAATTTTTTTTCTGTTTCTATCTCTCTTAATTTTATTTTCTTTTTCTCACTCCTCTCTTTCACACTAACTCACCGTCCTCAATTTATTTGATCCTAAAGCTCATTGAAGAAAGTCAGAGAATCTATTTCCATTTATTACTATTATTATTATTATTATTATTATTATTATTTTTGACCAATATTATTATTATTATTATTATTATTAACTATTATTATCATCTCATCAGGAATTTCATGAAAATGAAGAAAATTACACTAAGTAAAAAAAAAATCATATACCTGCATTTTTCTGGATATGAGGTTGGCCAGCTTTAACAAGAACCTCAAGATCAACTTGACTGAAAGACAAAAGTCCTAGAGCAAGGCCTGAAGTGATGGCAGCAAAAAACATACAAACCCAACAAATTAATATCAAAATCCAAAAATTAGTTTCACAACAATGTTCAATCTCCATTTCATCACTCATATTTTCTTTGAATTATTTGTTGAAGAAAGCACAAATATCAATGGCAAGAATATTGTAACAGGACATGCAACAAAGCACAAATATATAGTACCTTTTTTGGAGGAAGCAGCCTGCAAAGTTTATATTAGATATAAAATTAGGGTAACGCGGTATATAAATAAAAGGTCCCAAATGATCAAAAAAAATTAAAATAAATTAAAAGGTCCTAAACATAGAAATATTCTTGACTCTTTGGAGATTTGTAAGAGGCAAAGTTTGGATATACAATATAATAATATGTTTGACAAAGATAAAGTAGTGTTGTCTCATCATTGAACGTGTATCCCTGAACATTGTTAAAGTACTTGTTTAAGTATTTGTCTTAATACGTGTGATTCTCAGGGTCGGCTCAACTAATTTGGAGGCCTAAAGCGAATATTTTAGATAGGCCATTTAAAGAATAGATTAACATAAAATTGACAAAATATATTAAAAGAAATTAAATAAAGTAGTGAGAGAGTATTATATAATTTACAAGTCTTGTGTGTATAATATAACCTTTCATATGGATAATACATATAATTTTTCAAATTTAAACTATAATAGAATATTTTTTATAACTAATGTATGTGTGTTTTGTTTTTATATAACATATTTATTTATGTACCCATTCCAAATGGTGCCAGTGATCCAATGGTGAGATTTTGTCAAATTATGCTATATGTCTTGTGATCAAATCCACCAATACACAAATCTGGTCTTTGTTTTTTTAATTATTTTAATATGGAATGAAAAATTAAAACTCAAGAAACGAGCTTCACGGGATTCGAACCCGTGACCGACCGCGGGTGCTTACGCACTGAAGCCAATTGTGCTACGTGGATGATATTAAACTTGAGGCCCTTTTCTAATATAATATATCTAATTTCGAGGCCCTTTTTACCTTGACAAAAAAGTAATTTTTTTGAGGCCCAAAGCAAGGGCTTGGGTTGCCTTATGCTTGGGCCGGCCCTGGTGATTCTCTGCCACTCATTGATCGATTTTTGATAAGTTAAAATGATAAATTTTACTAGTCTTTTAAGGAAAAATAGTTTGCAGGCATCACTATAATGACATGAATGCTAATTAGGTTAGCACCCTCGTTTCTTCAAGTGTTGAAAAACATAAAAAATTATAGGCTAAGTTGTAGATTAGGTCACTCTCTTTTTAACATGTTTCACGACTCTCCAAGTTGTACAACATGATATATACAACTTCAATGTCTCTAGGAGAAAACAATTTCTCTATAAATATAACCTTCCTTAGGCTTAGAAGAACCACAAAACTCACCTACAATTTTTCTTTAACTAGACGGTATCAAAACAAAGAGAAAGCCATTTTTTTCTTCACTTTTTCATATATGCAGATTCTCACATTCTTTTGCTGGTCATATAGAATACTAATATATTTTGAAAATATGACTTTTCATTCAAATGTAGTTAAAGCCCATAAACTCAATCAATTGACTTGAATGGTGTTAAAAACCATTGTCTCACAAGACGGCTACGTTTTTTGGTATACAAATGGAAAAGAGAATGAAAAACACAGAGGAAAAAACTAACTACGAGGAACTAGAGCTCTCAAAGTGTCTACTGCGAGAACGATCTGCAAGTCTAGAGGAGGATTATGAAAGATAGCCCAGGACTCCGTATTGTTTGCACTATGCTTAGCCATAAAGTCAATAGCTGAATTCCCTTCCTGCAGAGTGTGAACTAGGTGAACCGTCCACTCAAGGCTTAACAAGTCTTTGATATTCTGGATGATCGTCGCATAACCGTGCAGGCTATTAAGCGGAGTCTATACCAGCTGAATAGCTAGTTGAGAATCAGAGTAGCAAGTGATGTTCTTGTAGCTTTTCTCTCAAGCAAGATTCAGGCCTCCATAGATAGCCATCAATTCCACGAACAAATTATAATGTATACCCAAAAAAAACTAAAAAATCTCACCATCCAACGACCATTATTGTCACGAATGACTCCCATCGACATTAAGAACAATACAATCATCTCGAGAGGGGTGCCAAAAGACCCATCTCACTTAGGGGTTGCCAACATGCCCCGCGTTTACCTGTTTCATAGTGATAATAACCTGGGCAAGATTATGAACCTTAATACACAGTTTATACAAAGGGAAGGGTTCCTTCGCAATACAAATAGAATTCCTCGCCATCTAATTCCACCAAATAGCTGAAATAAAGATAGAGGAATTATTCTCTGAAACACCACTATAAAGCCAAGCAGTTGTATTCTGCTGTGTGAAGAAAGTGACATAATTAAAATTGAGGGTGAGCCAAAGCTGTTTAGATAATAGGAAATCTCTGAATATATGGAGGGTTGATTCAATAGGTGCATTACACTGCGAAGAGGCCAGCATATTCCTATGATGTAGCATGCAGGCCATTGGAAGAGATTGATGACAGGCACTCCAAAAAAGAACTTTTATTTTTTCAGGACCATAATCTTTCCAGATCCAATTTCAAGCGAGCAAAGGCATCACTGTGTTGTTATCATCAATGTGGCGTATGAGCCCATTGTAACCAGGCTTGGCAAAATATTGACCATCAATACTATTCTTCCAAATAAAACAATCACTGACTACGTTGCCACAGAGGTCGTGGAGCCGATCCAAGATCCACAAGAGGCGTCGCCACAGACAAAGATCTCGGGGACAGGTCACCTCGCAACGCATGATGGACCTCCAATGAAAGACCTTTTTTACCAGGAAGGTTGACGGCTGCCCAACTCCGAGGGCCTTAGAGAAGCTGCCAACCCTCAAAATGTATGATGGGACTAGGGAACCTAATAGCCATCTAGCCTACTTCTCTATCATGATGCGCTACCAGGGGGCAAGGGAATCGGTCCTTTGCAAGATCTTCCCCCTCACTCTCATGGACTCAACACTAGCTTGGTTCTAGGAGTTGAAGCCAAACTCGATCTCATCCTGGGGACAGCTAGCTATGATGTTCACAACTCGTTTTGTCGCTTCCTGCTTGAAGCCCAAATCCAAAGAGGTACTCAGGGCGATCAGGCAGGGAGAGAAAGAAACACTTAGAGAATATCTGGAAATGTTCAACAAGGAGGCTCTCTTAGATGAATGACGGACTTTAGAAAGGAAAGCTGATAAATCTGTATCACATGCTTGTTTTGAATATTAAAAACTGTGTTTTACTTTAATGAAAATCAATGAAGTTTAAGCAGATTTTGTGAATTTGTAAATCTAGTTTTCGTGCAGTGAATATTAAAAACTGTGTTTTACTTTAGTTCTTGATGAATTTGGGCTTTTAATTGTTATGTTTGCTTTTTAGTGAGCCCACAACCTATTCTCTATAAATAGGTGGGGTTTTGCAAGTTGTAAGGACCTTTGATCATATTTTTAATTTGAGAGGAATTAGCATAAGTGCTCTCTCTAGGGTTCTATCTTGAACCATCTTTGGGATCTTATCAAGAGCTTAGGTTTTTGTGGCGATCCAAGCATGAGAATTATCATCTTTCCATGAAAGATGTGGCTTCTCTTCATCTCATAGATTCATCCCTTATCTTTCCATCCTTTTGATTTTCTTCCCTTTTCTTGTTTATTGTCTACAATATTTCTTTGATTATGGAACGATCCTCTATATTTGTTGAATTAGTAACAATAATTCACATCAAGTGGCTTCTCTTCATCTCATAGATTCACATTTTGTATTGGGTTTGCCTAAGAACAAGCACGGGCATGATTCTATATTTGTAGTGGTTGACCGTTTTTCCAAAATGGCCCACTTTATTGCTTGCCAAAAAGTTGATGATGCTTGTAATATTGCTAATTTATTTTTCAAGGAAGTGGTCAAGTTGCATGGTGTTCCCAAATCCATTGTATCGGATAGGGACTCAAAAATTTTAAGTCACTTTTGGAAAACCTTATGGGCTAAGCTTGGTACTAAGCTTCTATTCTCTACTACTTGCCACCCCCAAACGGATGGCCAAACCGAAGTAGTCAATAGGACCTTAGGTACCATGCTTAGGACCATTTTACACTCTAATTTGAGGACATGGGAGGAATGCCTACCTTTTATTGAGTTTGCTTATAATAGAGTGCCTCATAGCACTACATCTTACTCTCCATTTGAGGTAGCATATGGTTTTAATCCACTAACCCCTCTTGATTTAATTCCTTTGCCCATAAGTGATGATGTGCTACACAAGGATGCCAAAGATAAAGCCAAATTTGTGCAAGAGCTACATGCCAAGGTCAAGGAAACTATTGAGAAAAAGGTTGAGCACTATGCTAAGAGTGCCAACAAAGGAAGGAGAAAAATGGTTTTTGAACCCGGTGATTGGGTTTGGGTTCACTTTAGGAAGGAAAGGTTTCCTTCCCAAAGAAAATCCAAGCTCCAACCTAGGGGTGATGGACCCTTTCAAGTCTTGGAGCGCTACAAGGATAATGCATACAAGATAGATTTTCCCGGTGAGTATAATGTGAGTGCTACTTTTAATGTCAGTGATCTTTCTCCCTTTGATGTAGGTACACATGAGCACCTTGAAGATATTGAAGATTCAAATTCGGGGTTGAATTCTTTTCAAGAGGGAGGGAATGTTATGGACACAAAGGGCATGGAGATTCAAGACTTGACACTTGGACCAATAACAAGAGGAAGAGCAAGGAAGATTAAAGAACAATTGGAAGCTCAAATGATTAATTTGCTTAATGATAGCAAATGTTCTAAAATTGTTCCATGCCTTTTCAATGCTCTTATAGTTAATATTTCATAGAAATTTATAATTGTAATAAGCCAAACATTTTTAGGCATGTTATTTCCCTTTCATAAAAGCCTAATTGTGTAAGGCCTAGTTTGGGCTTGAATTTGGGCTTTTAGTTGTTATGTTTGCTTTTTAGTGAGCCCACAACCTATTCTCTATAAATAGGTGGGGTTTTGCAAGTTGTAAGGACCTTTGATCATATTTTTAATTTGAGAGGAATTAGCATAAGTGCTCTCTCTAGGGTTCTTTCTTGAACCATCTTTGGGATCTTATCAAGAGCTTAGGTTTTTGTGGCGATCTAAGCATGAGAATTATCATCTTTCCATGAAAGATGTGGCTTCTCTTCATCTCATAGATTCATCCCTTATCTTTCCATCCTTTTGATTTTCTTCCCTTTTCTTGTTTATTGTCTACAATATTTCTTTGATTATGGAACGATCCTCTATCTTTGTTGAATTAGTAACAATAATTCACATCAGTTATGCTGATTTTTCTCATATTTTTGTCCACGTGAACTAGATCAAGTGGAAGAACAAGTTGTGCAGACTAGAGATGAAGTTTGGAGTGAATTAAGGCAAACTGCACTACATCAAAATTCTGGCAGCACCAGACTGTCTTATTTTTCACAAAACTTCCACAGGTGGAAGTTGTGCTTAAATTAGCAGCAGTTGCATTTTGCACTGGTTTTCCACAAGATAAAGTTGCCCTAATTGTTGGACTATATAAAGTCATTAGAAAATCTGAAAAGGGGACTTTTTACACTCTTAGAAACCTTAGAACTCAAAAGCACTCTCTCCATTTCATCTCTATTGAAGATTCAAGGTTTGGGAACAAGATTTGGAGCTTCAAATGATTTCATTTTCTCCATTACTTTGTGTGTTGAATCTCTGTTCTTAATGCTTTTTATGATTTGATCAGAAGCTTATTCCAAATAGAAGTCAGAATCAACAGGCCACACGACTTGGCCGATTTCCTTTAAAGATCCCAGAAACACATGGACTACAAAGAGGACGAGATGGCCTACAAGGCCAATGAAGAACCATGGAAAGGAGCGAGCCCAAGTTGAGGGAACACCTCGTGAATCCCGACCCCGACAAAACTCTTTCTCAGAGTACACCTTGCTGAGCACATCTCAGGCGGAGATCATTGCCGAATGTGCCGACGCGGAGTTTCAGGACATCAAACAACCCAAACCCCTTGTGCAAAGGAAAGGCCGAACCTCTAAGAAGTACTGTCATTATCAAAGAAGTTATGGACACGACAACAACAAGTGCAACACCCTAAGAGACGACATTAAAGAGCTGATTCGCGAAGAGAAGCTCGGCCAGTACTTGAAAGAAGAAGAATACGGGACTTCTGACTCTAAATAAGGAGACAATCACCAGGGCCGGGACGTGAACTCAACCTAGTTGAGAAATTTCATTGTATGAACACAAATGCAGAATGTAAAAGCTCGATATAATTGATTAAATGAAATTCATTTTTCAATTATCGTCTTTAGCTCTACTTCATTGTTGTTAACATTTGTTCCAAAAAATCTTTAAGAGTAAGAAAGAGAAAGGGTCCGACCCCATAGTTAAGCATAGAGTGAGGCGAGTTTGAGACCCAACAGAGCCTCTAGGGAGGAACTACTTGGCCTGTAGGGGCAACAGAGCCTGTAAGGAGGGACTGCCTAGCCTGTAGGGGCAACATAGCATGCAGGAATGGACTCCTGGCCTGTAGGGCGACACAGCCCGCGGGGAGGGACAGTCTGGCCTACAAGGGCGACGTAGCATACAGGGAGGAACTGCTTGGCCTGTAGGGGCAACATAGCCTGTAGGGAGGATCTGCCTAGCCTACAAGGGAAACCTCAATAACAGCTTCAAGCCAAGACCATTCTCATGAGACAATGGTTTTGCAAATACATCTCTTGGATGGACGATCGCACGAACTAGGTGGAGACTGATCCTAGTAAAAGAATCAAGTGTGCCATGGCGCTCCGAAACAAAATAAAGACTGTCGGTAAAAAGGGCGGCACGAGGATGACGCCACGGTCGTTTGCGTTTTTCCTATATACAAAGGAAGGAATCTCATGACTCTCTCCACTAAGTGAATTTGGTGGTCACAACCTCTTGGGTGAGTTCTATCCGGGTCGAGTCCTGGTAAAATCTACAAAGGGTATACTTCAAACTGACCTTGGTGGTCTGTTAGCCTGTAATTTCGACAGGCTTCATTGAAAATGGTCAACAAGGCTTGACTTATATTTCGACAAAGACCAAAGTATTTCGACAGAGAAAATGGTCATGTGCAGGGTAAATTCGACAAGCTTCCGGGGAAGCAAAAGCAAGAAAGAGGAAAATGGACACAAGCTTTCGATAGACAGAAAACAGAGCAGTTATGCGCTGAAGAACTAGCAGTTGGTCGAAAAGAGGAGCGGTTGCTATCATTTTTATAACTGTTTTAGGGCAGTTTCTGCTTAGTATAAATAGTAGTTTCTGAGAAGAAACAAGGGTCACAATTTCATATTTCAATTCTCACGCTCTAACTTCCGCATTCAAGAGAAAAACGAGTCAGAGAACAATGTATGATCTTGTGTACCATTCTCTTTCATTTTAATGTAATTTACTTCTGTTTTCTCTTTACCTTTATGTGTTTTACAATTCAAGTCCTTCTTCCCTGAAATATCTTGATTGCTTCGCGCGTAAGGAATCAATTATTTCTTCTTCTTTTCTGTTTAAAACGCAAAACACTGAAGAACATCACATCAAACTAAAAACTCTAAACACAAATGGTCTTAGGATTCACTGGTTGATCCTGCAAGTTAACCAAATTGGAGACCAGCGGTGTTTACCAAAATCCAAGGTAAACAAATTGGCACGCCCAGTGGGACATTTGTGTCGAAATATTAGAGTGTTAGTTAACAGAATCTTGGAATATAATTGTTTATGCGCCTGAGGAGTGGTAAATCTTTGTCAAAGATGTCACGTTCTGGCGCAAGTTCTTCGAACGCACAGAGTGGCCCTGAGAATGCGTCTGTCAATGACGCTAATCCAGTAACCGCTATGGGAATAACTGCTCCAATGCCTTCGACAGGCATGATCACAGTTACATCTCCTGTGCTTAATCCTATACCAACAATGGCCACCACGGTGACCACACAGCCTAATGAAATGGCTTCTATGCCACAAACAATGGGAACGTCTAACCCATATATGACTAGTGGTCATATCCCATTTAGCATGCCTATAGTTGGTCGAAATCTCCCTTATGGTATGCCAACTGGCATGATGGTAGGCTTGCAAACCAATTCATCAACGTGTGCAGATAACATAATGAATGGTGGTTTCTCCCCTATGCATGCCTCTCAAGAGGGCATTTATGGTCGAAATGCCCAGCCCAAATTAACTACAGCGTCTGTGTTGGCATTAAGACAACAAATAGATGAGGCCAATCATGATATGGTTAACATGTTAACCCAACAAATTGGTACAGTATTCAACCCTTTGATACGTGAGACCAATAACAGTTACCAAGCATTGGCAACTCAAATGGGTCGAATTGCAGATTTCTTTGGCACTCCAGGAATGCAGAATCAGCCAATACCCCAAGTACAACTTTTGAGGCCTGTAGAAATCCCCTTAGAAAGGCCTAACATTGAATTGCCTAGAAATCAGACACAAGCACAAGTTGTCGAACAACCCTTGCAGGGGATGGTTGAAAACGAGCCTGATATAGTATTAGTAAATAGAAATCAAAATGCTGATGAAGTAGTCAGGCAAGTGCAACAAAACAATTTTGGAGCGCAGAACAATATAGCTAATCTTGTCGAAACAATTTTAGCCCAGAATGGCCTTAACTTAGGTATGCATAGGCCAAATTTTGTTTCTCCTTTGTCTGAATATGTTTTACAAAGTGAATTGCCAAGGGGTTGGAAAATCCCTAAGTTCACTAAATTTGCTGGGGAAACCAGTGAATCCACTGTCGAACATATTGCTCGTTATTTAACTGAGGCTGGAGATTTAGCCCACAATGAGAATTTAAGGATGAAATTCTTCCCTAGTTCTCTAACAAAGAATGCTTTCACTTGGTTCACTACTTTACCCCCACATTCCATGTTTAATTGGAACCAATTAGAGAAAGCTTTCCATGAGCAATTCTACATGGGACAATGTAAAATTAGTCTCAAAGAATTGGCCAGTGTTCGACGCAAAGTGGCTGAATCTGTGGATGATTATCTCAACAGGTTTAGACTTCTCAAAGCAAGGTGCTTCACTCAAGTGCCTGAACATGAGCTAGTCGAAATGGCTCCTGGTGGCTTAGATTATTCCATCAGAAAAAAGCTAGACACTCAACATTTGAGAGATATGGCTCAATTGGCTGATAGAGTTAGGCAAGTCGAAAGTTTGAAAGCTGAGAAATCTAGAACTAATAGGTTTCATAATAAAAAAGACAAAGTTGCCTATGTCGAAATTAAAGATGAAGAACAAGAATTCGACATTTCCTATGAGGAGGTCGAAGAAGAGGTCAATGTTGCTGAGTTAAAACCTGGACCTCCATATACTTGTAAATTGCTAAAACCTTCAAATGGTAAAAATCCTATCGAATCTAAAAACGACAAATTCGTTGCAAAAACTTATACATTTGATGTTTCTAAATGTGACGAAATATTTGACTTGTTAGTTAAGGATGGTCAAATTTTGGTTCCGAAGGGACTAAAAACACCACCATTAGAACAAAAGCAAAAAAGAGGTTTTTGCAAATACCATAATTTTTTGGGTCATAATACTTCTCGTTGTGTTCTTTTCAGGGATTTGGTGCAAAAGGCACTCAATGAAGGAAGGCTGAAATTTGGTGATAAACCAAAGGCACCAATGAAGATTGACGCTGATCCTTTGCCTGATGCTGAGACAATGTATACTGAGGTGAGCATCAACATGGTCGAAGCCTCTGAAATTGTGCCTGGTAAGGCTAATATGAAGAGAACTACCATAAGTTCAAAGATGGATGTCGAAATGGTCACTGAAGGCCAAGAAGATGACAAAGTGAAAGCAGTGTACCCAAAAGCTGAAGAGGAATTGGTTGATTTCCTCAATCGTTGCAAGCTAAGCAACTCAGAAGTGATGTTGTGCCCGAGGTGCAGTGCTGTTTTTGACAAGGAGGCTGCTAAAGAATTGGAAGAGTTCAAGCCTCAAATGAAGCGCAAAGGTAAATGGGTGGATAAAAGGCCCAAGTTTGATTTTGCCGATAGGAGAATTCCCTACATGGTTACTTCGACCAAAACTCCTGGAAGAGGAAAGCTGAGTACTTATGTTCCTCCTTCTGGTACTCCTGTCGAAAAGTGGATACATTCTGGTGGGAGAAGTAAAGCCATATACCACACGGGGGACAATGCTATCCATCGAGTTAGACCACCTAAGCTGGTCGAAGGTAACACAAGTGGTGTTAACCAGAACAAGGCAATTGAAATCAAGAAGTATGCCTATAGTAACAACTACAAAGGGAAGAATCCTATGACAAGAACTCAATGGCGAAGGTTTCAACGCCAAAAGAAGGCTGATGCTATTGCTGCAGGTAAAGCAACAACCTCAAACAAAGGGAAGGGTAAAGAGGTAATCTTACCTTCGACTGAAGTGGTTAGGAAACCAGACACTGAGAGAATTTTCCCTCCTCTTTCTGAAATTAAGAAAGGCTTCAAAAAAGAAGACCTTAATTTAGAAGAGGAGTTAGATTCTTCCTTTGCTGATTCTGGGCCAGAGTTTGACGTGCTATGTGGGGTCATCTCAATTTTACCAATTGAGTATGATGTGGTTTCTGAGGTTAATGATGTCGAAAAAGATTTCGACGAGGAAACTACATATAAACCCATATGCTACTATGTGTTGAAGAATGGCTGCATCGAAGAGCAACATGCTGTCTTTGAAAGGCCAGATTGTGGCATGATGAATCACCTCAAGACACTGTTCATTCAAGCCAAGGTCAACAATGTGGGAATCAACAAGGTCCTTGTTGATGGTGGTGCTGCTGTGAATTTGATGCCTCAACATTTGCTAAGAAGAATTGGCAAATGTGACACTGATTTGAGGCCACATAATGTGGTTCTCACTAATTATGAAGGCAAAACTGGCCATTCACTTGGGGCCATTGAAGTCGAATTAGCAGTAGGTAGTGTCAAAAGGCCAACTTTGTTTTTGGTAGTACCCTCCAAGGCAAACTACAACTTGCTGCTTGGAAGAGAATGGATACATGGAGTGGGGGCAATCCCTTCGACTGTGCACCAAAGGCTCATTATTTGGAGAGAAGATGGGTTGGTTGAAAACATTGAAGGTGACCAAAGTTATTTCAAGGCTGAAGTGAATACGATCACCAAGAAGACCTTCGACAAGCAATTGGCAAATATCTCTCCATGCTCTTCTTCCAATGCTGGGTTCATTGAGCAAGACAATGTCTTCTCCTCTGTTAGTCTTCACCCAAATTATGGTTTCATTTGGGAAAGGGAAATCATTGATGAGGAGAATAGACCAAGAGGCTTTGTTAAGCCTTCTGGTTGGGATGATTGATGATGATAAAACCCAGTACATGGGAAAGAATTACGGCCTATGTGGCCGAAAATAAAGAAAAAGCAATTCCCGAAGCTGAGTTGCATCACATGGTTGCTTTAACCACAAATGATAGTAACAAAGAAATTATGGTCGAATCACCTAGACTAGACGGTGTCTATGATGATGAACCATTAGGATTTGAGAAAGATCCAATGGGTTCGACCAAGAAAATACAAGTACAAGATCCCTTAGAAGAAATAGATTTGGGAGATGGAAGTGTAAGAAGACCAACATATATCAGTGCAAAAGTCAATAAAGACTTCAAGGTGCAGATAGTCGAATTGCTGAAAGAGTACAAAGACTGTTTTGCTTGGGACTACAATGAAATTCCAGGTTTAAAAAGAGAAGTGGTTGAGTTGAAGCTGCCTATTCGACCAGATAAGAAGCCTGTGAAGCAAACCCCCAAGGAGATTTGCACCAGAAATCATGTCGAAGATCAAAACAGAGATCGAAAGGTTACTAAAGAGCAAGTTCATCAGAACTGCCAGGTATGTTGATTGGCTTGCTAATATAGTTCCTGTAATTAAGAAAAATGGTACACTTAGAGTTTGCATAGATTTTAGGGATCTAAATAATGCTACTCCCAAAGATCAATATCCAATGCCAGTGGCAGAAATGTTAGTTGATTCCGCAGCAGGTTACCAATATTTGAGTATGCTTGATGGGTATTCAGGCTACAACCAAATCTTTATTGCTGAGGAAGATGTTTTAAAGACTGCATTTCGATGCCCGGGGGCGTTAGGTGTTTATGAATGGGTAGTGATGCCATTTGGTTTAAAAAATGCTGGTGCTACGTACCAAAGAGCTATGAATACAATGTTCCATGATTTTATAGAAAATTTTATGCAAGTATACATAGATGACATAGTAGTTAAATCAGCATCAGAAAGTGGTCATCTAGACCACCTTTGACAATCATTTGAAAGGATGAGAAAATATGGATTGAAAATGAATCCACTAAAATGTGCCTTTTGTGTAAGTGCAGGTGATTTCTTAGGCTTTGTCGTGCACAAAAAAGGCATTGAGATAAATCAAAATAAGACGAAGGCTATCATGGAAACACAACCTCCTTCGACAAAGAAAGAATTGCAGTCTTTACTAGGAAAGATCAATTTCCTGAGAAGATTTATATCAAATCTAAGTGGCAAGACTCAAGTATTTTCGCCATTACTTCGACTGAAGAAGGAAGATGTTTTCAAGTGGGAGCCATGCCACCAACAAGCTTTCGACGAAATCAAAGCCTACTTGATGAAGCCACCAATTTTATTGTCTCCAATTAGAAATAGAACAATGAAATTGTATATAGCTGCATCAGAAATGTCAATAGGTAGTATGTTAGCACAAGAGGATGAAAATGGAGTCAAAAGAGCCATATATTACCTCAGTAGGGTTTTGAATGATGCTGAAACCAGATATCATCTTATTGAAAAACTGTGTTTGTGTTTGTATTTCTCATGTACAAAGTTAAAGCAATATATAAAGGCTGTTGATGTTTATGTTTATTCTCATTTTGATATAATTAAACATATGTTATCGAAACCAATTTTGCATAGCAGAATAGGTAAATGGGCATTAGCTTTATCCGAATATTCATTGACATTTCAACCACTAAAGGCTATTAAAGGCCAGGTAGTGGCAGATTTTATTGCAGACCATTCAGTGGTCGAATTAGCAATTGATTGTGTTCACCTTTGACCTTGGAGGCTATATTTTGATGGCTCAAGCCACAAACATGGTACAGGTGTAGGAATGTTAATCATTTCACCAACAGAAATACCAACCAAATACAAGTATAAAATCGAAGAAAGTTGCTCCAACAATGAGGCGGAATACGAAGCCTTAATAGCAGGACTCGAAATTCTGTTAAACTTGGGGGCAAAGCAGGTCGAAATAAGAGGTGATTCTGAATTAGTAATCAAGCAATTAACGAAAGAATACAAGTGCATAAGGGAAAATTTGATTACTTACTTTATTGCTGCCAATGCATTATTGAAACGTTTTGATCACGTTAAAATCGAGCATGTGCCTCGTATTGCAAATCAAGAGACGAATGATTTGGCACAGCTAGCTTCAGGTTATAAAGTTTCGAAAGAAAACTTAACGGAGCTAATCGAAATTAAAAACAAACTAATTTCGACGAACATGTCACTAGAAACTTTGTCAAGGCAAAAACTTGAGGGGGCAGAGGCCGATTCTTTAGCCTTAAGTCCTAAGCCAAATGAAATTTTTAATGAAAATGAAACTTTTGAAGTTTTTGACAAAGGGTATTGTGACAACGTGTTCGAAGTTTTTGCCATCAACAATTTGTCAAATGATGATTGGCGAAGACAAATTGTTAATTACTTGGAGAGTCCCACAGGGATGACTGATAGAAAGATCAAGTATAGAGCCTTAAGTTATGTGATTATGGGAAATGAGTTGTTTAAGAAAACCCCTGAGGGAGTTTTACTCAAATGTCTTAGCGAAAATGAGGCGTACTTGGCAATATCCAATGTTCACAGTGGAACTTGTGGGGCTCACCAAGTAGGCCATAAGATGAAATGGCTTCTTTTTCGACAAGGTGTTTATTGGCCAACCATGTTAAAAGATTGCATAGAGTTTGCCAAAGGATGCCAAGAATGTCAAAAGCATGCAGGGATACAACATGTGCCTGCAAATGAATTACATTCTATCGTGAAACCTTGGCCATTTAGAGGATGGGCTTTGGATATAGTTGGCGAAATTATGCCAAACTCGTCGAAAGGCCATCGTTTCATATTAGTAGGGATAGATTATTTCACTAAGTGGGTGGAAACTATTCCTTTAAATAATGTTAATCAAGAGGCAGTAATTAGTTTTATTCAAGACCATATATTGTATAGATTCGGTGTGCCTGAAACTATCACCACAGACCAAGGTTCAGTTTTTATTTGTCAGAAAATGGTCGAATTCGCTGCTGAAAATAGTTATAAATTGTTGAGTTCGACGCCATACTACGCTCAAGCAAATGGTCAAGTTGAAGCAGCCAATAAAATTATCATTAGTTTGATTAAAAAACATGTTGGGCAAAAACCCAAGAATTGGCATAAGACACTTAACCAAATTTTATGGGTGTGTCGAACATCTCCCAAAGAGTCAATTAATAATACTCCTTTTAAACTTGTTTTTGGGCATGATGCAGTATTACCAGCAGAAATTTGTTTTCAATCAATTAGGATTCAAAGACAATTTGAAATCCCATCTGATCATTATTGGAGTATGATGCTAGATGAATTAGTTGATTTAGATGAGGAAAGGTTAAATGCATTAGATGTGCTCACAAGACAAAAGGAAAGAGTAGCTAAGGTGTACAATAAGAAAGTCAAATTGAAGACTTTCGACGTGGGAGACTTAGTTTGGAAAGTCATTTTACCTATGGATCGAAAAGATAGAGTCCTAGGTAAATGGTCCCCAAGTTGGGAAGGACCATTTAAAATTTTACAAGTTTATTCAAACGGCGCATATGAGGTCAAAGAGATTGGCGCTGATGAGAGAATTATGCGTGTAAATGGCAAGTATTTGAAAAAATATAAGCCAATGCTGCAAGAAGTTAAAATAACGCGGGAATAAATATAAAGAAAGCATAAAGACATGGCATTCAAAGAATAGAAGTTGCCAAAACGTTGTCGAATTCATAGAATAAGAATCGCACAAGAATAAAATGGAAGAAATTCCATTATAATGTTGCCAGATTAGATACGATATTGCTTGAGAAATGGCCTTTGCAAAATAAAAATAATTGTCAAAATAGCCAAAGTGTTACAACAGGAAAATGAAGCTATGTTATTACAAAATGACTTTCGACTTCAAGTCATTGAATAAGGCCTTGGCTTTAGAGATTTTCCTGTTTGAGAAAATCAAAAGAAAATTTGAAGAAATGAAAGAAACAGAGTAAAGAAGATGAAAAGCTTAAAGAGTGAAGAAAGAAGTAGAAGAGAGAACTGAAAAGGCTTTATAGGGAGTAGTGGAGATGGGACAGTTATTGAAAAGCTGAACGTGGAAGGCCACGTGGCATACCATTAAAAGAGTAACGTCAACAACACTTAACAGTGGTGACATCAGGTATACAGCTATTCTACTCAAGTGCAAAGTCTATTTCGACGGTGAATTCAAAAATGTTCTTTCTCTTCTTCCACCTCAAGCTCAGTCGAAAAAGACATTTTTGAGGGGGCAATTTGTTAGCCTGTAATTTCGACAGGCTTCATTGAAAATGCTCAACAAGGCTTGACTTATATTTCGACAAAGACCAAAGTATTTCGACAGAGAAAATGGTCATGTGCAGGGTAAATTCGACAAGGTTCCGGGGAAGCAAAAGCAAGAAAGAGGAAAATGGACACAAGCTTTCGACAGACAGAAAACAGAGCAGTTATGCGCTGAAGAACTAGCAGTTGGTCGAAAAGAGGAGCGGTTGCTATCATTTTTATAACTGTTTTAGGGCCGTTTCTGCTTAGTATAAATAGTAGTTTCTGAGAAGAAACAAGGGTCACAATTTCATATTGCAATTCTCACGCTCTAACTTCCGCATTCAAGAGAAAAACGAGTCAGAGAACAATGTATGATCTTGTGTACCATTCTCTTTCATTTTAATGCAATTTACTTCTGTTTTCTCTTTACCTTTATGTGTTTTACAATTCAAGTCCTTCTTCCCTGAAATATCTTGATTGCTTCGCGCGTAAGGAATCAATTATTTCTTCTTCTTTTCTGTTTAAAACGCAAAACACTGAAGAACATCACATCAAACTAAAAACTCTAAACACAAATGGTCTTAGGATTCACTGGTTGATCCTGCAAGTTAACCAAATTGGGGACCAGCGGTGTTTACCAAAATCCAAGGTAAACATGGTCACAACACCTTGGGCGAGTTCTATCTGGGCCGAATCTAGGTAAACCGTGCCAATGGTATACTTCAAGCTGACCTTGGTGGTCATAACCCCTTGGGCGAGTTTTATCTGACCCGAGTCCTGTTAAACTGTGCCAAGGATATACTTCATTATGACCTTGGTGGCACAACCCATTTTGGACGAATTCTATCGAGGTCGAGTCTTGGTAAATTGTGCCAAGGGAGAACCTCATTACCAACAGTACCAGCAGACGTCGACAACTCAACTGCGAAAAACGAACAAAACTTTGAAAAATATCCTAAGTCCAAATTAATACATGAGTATTAGAGGACTGGAAGTGAAAAGTGGTACCTTGACGGGGGCTTACACGGGTGAAGATCTGAAAGAAAGGCGTTGGAGGGACGAGATGCGCTTGTGTCCTACCCACGATTGCCGAACGGACATATATGGAGATAGGCGCTAGATGGGGGGGGGGGGGGGGGGGGGGGGGGGGGGGGACAAGTTCTGATGGTCTCCTTCCCACAAACGTGCTGAACTGACACAGAGGAGCACCTGATGGGGGTGGGGGGGACGACTTGTGATGATCTCCTACCCACGAGCGTGCTGGTCGAACACGAAGGAGCGCTAGCTAGGTGGACGAGATGTATTGGTCTCCACCCACTCTTGTTGAACGCCCGCGTGCTAGATGGGGTGGGTGAGATGT
Organism: Astragalus glycyphyllos; assembly: GCA_963573325.1. Taxonomy (NCBI): domain Eukaryota; kingdom Viridiplantae; phylum Streptophyta; class Magnoliopsida; order Fabales; family Fabaceae; genus Astragalus; species Astragalus glycyphyllos. Next base: position 16,890,493 of record OY754313.1, on the reverse strand, counting down.
CTTGGTCTCATGTACCCTCTCCTCTCCTCAAAAGATTTCACTTCTCAATTTCTCTTGGAAATGGCTCAAACTTTACAAATGGCCAAAATGTTTGGAGGTTCACAAGTTAATAGTAGATGATATATTATTAAATAAATTTTTTACATCACAAGTTAATCGTTTGGAAGCTCAAAGCTGACACATATCCCTATAAATGCTGACTCACATTGCCATAAATAGATACATTCTCATTATCTGCTACACTCTTCTATTCTCAATACTGACTTAAGCGTCGGAGTGGCATCACAAGTACCCCCATCCAGGATCACTCTGATACTCCACTTAGACAGCAGGTGACCTACCAACTGCAGTTTCTACAACACTACAAGATACAGAAGACAACCCTTAGAAACCCCTTTTATCGACACCCAGTATATGTTAGTTATTATGGCCCAAATCATGAATAGAATTATGGTACTTGTTGTATAAGTGTGTATTAAGGAATTATCTAAAAGCTCATTCTGTTAAGATGGTTGCCAAAAAAATTACTCGTATTTTTCAAAAAAATTAAAAATAAAATCGATGTCTGGGTGTCCGTGTCCGTGTCTGTGTCGGTGCTTCATAGTTAGTGAATGAATAATACACATAAGAATATAATATCAAAAGACATAGTGCAATAGTGTAGTTCTGAGATTCTGTTTTAGCATTTCCTTTATTTTCATCCTGTTTCAGGTACTCAACTACATGAGACTTGCCGCTATATCAATTTGAAAAAAAAAGGGTACAAATTGTCAGTAGAGATTCTAATTTTTCTAAAGCACAAGCTTTTTTTAAGTAAATAACTGATGATGGAACTAATTGTTATTTATTCTATAATACAAGATTATATATTACATTATATGATATAGATTTCTGGTTCTACTTTTTAGTATATGCAGCAAATGCAGAATTCTATAATACCTGTGATTTGGTATACATTATTTTAAATGCATAATTTACACATATCTCACTTTCTGTTACAAAATCATGCTTAGATTAATAAGTCACACATCCAAACACATGCTAAAAAAAACTATAGATATACCATTCATTTACATTATGCAACAAATAGTCAAATACATATGATCAATATAACACACTGTATTTAATTCTGCAAGGAAGCAGAATCAGTAGATACCTATCAAGCACCGACGCGGATACAAACACCTGACATAACACAGACACGAACATGAAAACGCTGACACTAGCTAGTTTTTATTGAAAAAATACAAGTAATTGAAGTGTCAGTGTTAGTGTTGACGCCTGACATGATACGTTTTGGACACATCTTCAATAACACTTTTTATTGAAACTAAAGAAATAAAATCAACTCTTTTTATTGAAACTCCACAGAGAGAGAAAGTATTATTGAAGATGTCACATCTTCAATAAAATCAACTCTTTTTATTGAAACTCCACAAAAAAACTAAAGTACCTAAAGAGAGAGAAAGTATAGAAACAGAGAAAAGAAATAAAATCAGACTTCAAATTTCTTTTTGCTTCTAAATGTCTACAACTAAGGAATCAATCTTAGAAGGAGCACTTCTACTACTACTAGAAAGACTCCATTGATCAGAAACTAAGCTTGCTGCAGATGAAATACCGCCACCACCACCGCCACCAGAAGCAGCAACCGCAGCAACTCCACATTTGGCTACAATTCTCACACTTTCAATCAACTCTTTAGTACAAGCCTCTTGTGACAAAATATCCAACAACTTTTCAGGAGTGATCACTAACTTGACTTTCCAAAACCCAATACTAGCTTTATTGCTATAGTTACCACTAATATTATTAGATTTTCTTCTACAAGAGAGAGATTCTGTGGTAGTCCTTTTGAGTAACCCTACTCCTTGATAGTATTGATAGTCCAAAGACATTCTATATGGTGTAGGGTTCGGTTTCATAGGAACACTTCGAGACCGAACATGTCGTTGTCGGACAATTTGTCTGTTACCACTGTGTCCAGCACCGTTGCTGGTGTTAGCAACAGTGTTGGACACATGTCCTTGTCGGACAATGTGTTCGGTATCAATGTGTTCAGTACCGCTGTTGGTATCAGCAGCGGCGTTGGACACAGAAGGGCAATCGAATTTGATGTCGAGTGGAAGTAAATAGTAGGATTGTCCTGCTACTAGCTCCTCAAACTGGCATAGTGGTTTTGAGAAAGTGTCATGGTTTGAGAATATGGCATGACCTTGGAATTCATTGGTGATGGAATTTGCTGTAATTGGGGGATAGAACTCCATGATGCAACCATTGGATTTTATCACTTTGATTATTGTTTCTGGATCTGATAAGGCACCCCAAATGCAGTTTCCCATGGTGGAGACTAAGAATACGTGTATGAACTAGGATCTGAACTTGTGATTGTGTGTGATTGTGATGTTGTTTGTTTGTATTTATTGTAAGTTGGTAAGTTGTTCTTTATGGAGGGTATTCATGAGCGGGAAACTTTGAAGAGATGAAAAAGAAAAAGATGTTCTTTTGTGAATTCTTCTTATAAAGAAATTAATACTCAATTTATAAGGTGTTAAAAAAGTAAGCATATGCAGTTTGGAGGAATCGATTTGGGTGCATGTGTGCAGTTGGAACTACATGCAGTCGCGCAGTCAGTTAGTTCAGAGTCGTCTGATTAAGATCGGGCGGTCTAGATTTCAAAGTCGGAATTTTTGATTAAGCAAAAATTAAAAGTTGTTCTTAAAACCTAGAGAATCAAATCTTAATCGAACGACTCTGAACTAACCGACTGCATGACTGCACAAAACTCCAACTGCAATTGATCCAAATTCGCAATTTGGGCTACAACATCAACAATAACTTCGATGTCTTCGCAACAATCATATTTTTTTGTCATTGTTTTGTTTATGTGCAGCATCCACAGGTTTTGCTGATGGCTAATTTAGGCCGGGGAACTTGGATGATCATGTGTTTACATGACTTTTCTAATCTATGTGGTTCTCTCCTCTCAATAAAGTTTTTTCAATAATTTTAAGATATTTTAGAAAAATAATATACAATAAATTGTTAAAAAAATTAATTTAATGCAACTAACCTAATTAACTAATTTTCTTAATTATTGTGAATTAGTTGAAAAGTTAATAAAGTGATACATTACAATTTAAACCCCACGGTTGTTATTTAATTAATTTAGATTTTTATTTTTTGTTTTGAAAGTACATAAAGGTTCTTCTTTGTCTAGAGTTTGAGTAGATCTAGAAGGATAAAGAATGCACTTCAATATTTGTGCAAGGTTTATTCTTCTTGTTCAATAGTGATAACATTACTTAGTCATCATATTGGTCAAAGGAATAAATTTTATATGCATCATATGTTGTTTTCAGCAAATCTTTCTAAATGTGGTTCAACATTTGTTTTGGTCCCACTAGTTAGAAGAGAAGAAAGCAAAAGAACTATCTATAATAGATAAACCTGCAACTTCTTCATTGCTTTTCTTTTTCTTTTTTTACTCTTTATCTTTATGCTTTGATAAAGGTATGCAAGGTGTCAAGAATCCAAAAATCCATTCATTCTCTAAGTTATGAAAATCAAAAGCATAGTTCCGTAATATGTTACTAAGAATAGTTTGTTTTTGATTGCTTTGAAATTTGGTTTCACTAATTTTAGTCAATTATGTTAGATTTCAAGGTCATGCTTCGCCCTCTATTGTTTAAAATAAGAATCATACCTTATGAAAAATTAAAGGATAAAATTATTTTAAAAGTTCATATTAATTCTTTAAATTTTTTTTTTGGCTTAAATACAGTTTTGGTCCCCCAAGTTTTACCAACTCACGATTTTGATCCCCAAGTTTTAATTTCATGAATTTGATCCGCAAGTTTCCCAATTTGTTAAAATCAGCGTCCCCCACTAATCTGGTCAAAATTGATGCTGACCTGTCCGCCACTTAAACTACGTGGCAGCCACACTGGCATGCCAAAGTGGCTTTTTTATATTGAAAATTGTTATTTTTATTTTAACATTTTGTTTATATATATTTATATTATATTTAAGAAATTAAAAATTAAAAAAATACTTAAACTATCAGATTAAACGAATCAAGAGAGCAGAGAGCAGGGAGCATATACAGTGACACATAAATATTTTTTTGGACATTTCGACAAATAGAGTTAACAAATGCTGATTAAGACATTAAGTTGTAATATGGACTTATTTGTTGGCCTCTATAAATGTAAATTAATTACTGATGTGAATTTAACGTTTAAAATTAATTATATCATATCTAACCTTAAGAAAGCTTGAGATTTCGCAGTATCAATGATGTTATCTTGAAAGAGGGTGAAGGTTCTTTGTTTGTGATGAGATCGGTGCTAAATTTGTGTTGTGTTGTGTTGTAGATATTGTTGCCAATTTGAGTTTTTTTTTGTTGTAGAAAGAGGGTGTAGGCATCAATGGATTTTTTTTAAAAGTGAGAAACTTTAGCTTTAGTCTTTTTGTCACTGTATGTATGAGACATTTCTTTTTAGTAAAATTAGTGACAAAAACTTTTTTTAATGAATTTGTTTTTAGGACTTTAATATCCTTATTCTTGGGCTAGTGGAGAACACTGGTTGTTTTGAAAAGTATTGGGGCATAGTGGAGTCATGATGAGCACTGTTCTATTGAGAAAAGTGGAGGGGGTGGGGGTGTTTTTGGAAAAAAAAGGGTGAGGGAAACAGCCACAAAGTCCAAGCCCGTTGAGGTATTTGGGCAATTACTCCTCAGTTGTTACACATTCTTTCAAGGCCCATACTTCGTACAACCCCCTGATATTCAGTGAACACCCCCCTAAACGTGTGAAAAGACACAAATACCCTTAATAAAACACGTATTTTTAATTTGTTTTGGAGATAATGATGATTCGGAGCACGGTCAACCGAACTGGTTCGGTTGGTCAGCACCGAGTGAGTTATCATCAGAGACACCCCCTAAAAATGCTTTTATTAGGTTCGGACCATGGCCATCCAAACCACTGTTAGATATTTAAAAATGAGGAGGGGCATTTTGGGGATATTGGGTTGTTGGGGGGGGGGGGTCCACCGAGTATAGGTAGGGGGTGGTACGAAGTATGAGCCTTCTTTCAACAGGAAATGTTGTGTGTTGCAAACAAATATGGCCCAATTTTATTACACTCTCCCTCGTACTCAGTAAACACCCCAAACCCTGTGAAAAGATAAAAATCCCCATAATGTGTTGGGGAGAATCGCACACATCAAAGGATTAGCCTACGCGCCCAAGGATCTTTAAGGGAATATACACGAACGCACTACAAGAATAAAGGAGAGAAGAACACAAACAGATTTACGTGGTTCGGCACCTTTTGTCTACGTCCACAGAAACACATCAACATAATTCATTAAATTCAAATATAAGATTACAACAATTTGTAACCACCCCAATATGTGTATCACCCTACAATACTCTTCTCACTCTAAGAGTTTCAAGGAATGATAACACTCACATCTCACAACAAATGATCACAAACACTCTCCACTACCTAGGACATGGTTGGAGACCCTTAAACTCTACATGATCACCCAAAGGGTACGCCTCACCTCTCCAATTGAGATATCTTCACTCTTCACAAGTCTCTGTATTTATAGGAGAGAACATGGCTTCCATGCATGCATAAGACTTAGTCGACATTAATTGCCATAACTTCCCAAGACTTTAGATACATCCACCCACCTTGTGAAATGTATCTCTAAAATTTCCACTCATTGGCATTTTCTTGGAAATTTGAATTGACTATTTCCTACATAGTGAACAAGATCTTTTCAGTTCGTCCCTTTTTTTTCCGAGTTTCAGTGGTACAGTGCTTGGGTGTGCAAAATAATACAAGGCACACTGTATTAAACTACAGAACCATGTTATTTTTCACTACTTTGGTTGTTTAAAAAAAACCAAGTACGGTATTATGCTACCGAACTGATTCAGTACTTCAGAGTCGTATTGTATATTTGTATACCCGGTAGCAAAGTACCGTACCAGTTCATTACTAAAATACCAAACTGGTCCAAAACGCAACGTGGGTGGAGGGGTTGAGAACATGTTCGAGGTGACGGTATTTTTGAGATTTTTGGAAATTAGAGGGTTTTTGGGAGTAGGAGATGGAATGCAATAAGAATGGGCTAACAAATATTGATCCAATTGATAAGAATACGACTTATATCTCAACGTGGTCCAGTTGACAAAAAAGAACTTAAAAATTTAGTTGAAGTAGTTATAATGTAGAGTCAGGCTTAATTAATTTGTCACATTGACTATCAAAAAATGGAATTCCATTTAATGTTTAATAATTTAAGATTTACATGTTATCATTGTCCCATCTGGGAAGAGTCTTTATCAGCCCCTAATTCTTGTCTTACTTTCACTTAACATTAAACCTTTACTATGTAATCTCCACCAAGATACACCTTATTAGCACCTAAACTCTTTTTTATTTCTTTGTCATCACTAAAAAAATCAAGCAATAGAATACTTTTAGTTATATACGTTTCGACATCAAACAAATAAAACCCTTCCAACAATCAAATATTATTTTCATGGCTCAAATAAGATTTTAGTACTCCAATATATTATTATTATTCAAATATAGTCTCCTAAAAAATTTCATGAGCTTTTGGAACTTTTTTTTTAATTAAAAAATGCATCAACATTAATACATACATTAGTCCTCATATTAACAAATATTTATTTCTCTGTTACGGGATGATGAGTAGAGACTGATGTTGGTACAATTTTACACATAAGAGAAAAAACGATAAAATTTATTTCAAGAAACCAAATCTATACATATTTTTGTATCGTGTTATTAGTGCACAGTATCTAACAGATTTTCCTTTGACTAATCTATTGGATTTGCCAATAACTAATCTACGCTGAGGAACCAAGCTATAACCACGTGTAAGCCAATATATATGGTTTTTCCCTCCCAATAGACTGTTTGCCACACTGATCAAGACTGAAACTTAAGACTTTAAGATGAAATCTGAACCCAGTTATCGTCAAACCAACTCTTATTGGTTGAGGAACCAATTCCATACATCAAATATTTTTGAGAGACTAAAATCATATTTAGAGTTCAAATTTACTTTTTTATTATATAGCCTATATTTCAATAGTGCTATTCTTGTACTTTATTGAACTTAAGAATTTAGTATGCTTTTGATTATTAGCCGCTTAAGCCGTATGTTCTTTGTACCTATCTATTATCTTCTTCCTAATTGTTAATACATCACTGCACAAGAAATAGTCATAACAACTTCTCTTAAAAAACCAAGCCATTGAATTCTTCAACATACAATGTGACCAATTTTGCATCAATTATTCTCCTAAACAATACTAATCTTTCATATACTTCAACCATTAACACAATGGAAGAATATGAATACCCTTGTTGTGAGTATGAATTCTGGTTATTTCTTATCTTATGTCTTTTGATAGTGTCATTAGCAGGCATTGCTTCAGGTTTAGCACTTGGCATACTTTCATTTAGTCATGTTGATCTTGAAGTTCTTATTAAAGCAGGAAGTCCAAAAGACAAAAAACATGCAGGTTTTTTTGTTAACTATATATGTTATTAAATTTTGATGTTTTTCAGGTTTATAAGCTAATTTGCATTGTTATCTTACTTTATTTTGTAGAAAGGATTCAGCCTTTTGTAAAGAATGGACATTTTGTCTTGTGTACTCTTCTTCTTGGAAAATCACTTGCTATGGAGGTATACATTCATATGGATTATAGCACATACTATGTTGCAAAATATTGTTAATGAATATTCATAAGGGCTAGCTCATGTGGCAAATGTCGATTTTGTTAGGCTAGATATCAGATCCTGGGTTTGAACCCAAGGCCTCGTAGTTGAGTGTGTGAGGTTCATCTTTCCAACTCAGAACCCCAACAAAATTACTAAATGAGTCCCACTAATAACTTTGAATCACTCTTTTATTTGTTTTTTAGTCAAAAGTAAGGCTAGGGTCCACGCGTCAGAAAAGAGAGAAGATTTTCTATATAAGAGTTTCACCTCAATAGGTACCCACTTTTTATTCTCCACAATGGGGTACCTATTAAATTCTAACTTTTAAGAGATAAGAAGTTCCATTATCGATGCTCTAATATAATTTATTTGGATAGAACAATGTTTAATTAATTGTTAAAAGAGGGTCATAATTGATTTTTAGTTTCATCATTGACAACAAAAATTGATCCTATCCTAAATATTTGTGTTGAAGGCGCTACCACTTTTTATGCATTCAATCATTCCATCTTGGTTTGCTATTCTCATGTCAGCACCCTTAGTGACTGTATTTGCAGAGGTAACTTTTATTTTGTTAAATGCAACTAGCTAATTTATTATAAAATAAAGTCACTTTTTTATTAAATTAACTTGATTTCACATGTCATCTTAGATTTTACCTCAAGCTGTATGTTCAAGATATGGACTTACTTTTGGAGCAAATTTGGCTTTCTTTACTCAATTTCTTCTGTTGATCTTCTTCCCAATAACATACCCAGCTAGTAAGGTACATAATGCATTGTATGTCTATATTATATTATATGTATTCCATGTCAAGTTTTTGTGTTAGATTTTGTAATTGACATTGAGCTAGAGCTAGTTAGTATACACATTATACACAAAACAATAGTACCAAGACATTTTGGTCCAAGTTGTGAGTAACTTATCTTCTTATGTAAGGTTTTGAGTTTGAGTTTTGTGTATGAAAAATATATGTACAAGAAAGTTTCACCTAACTCAACACGAATTAGTCAGAATCTATGGTAACTTTTGGATATTAAGCGTTTAGAAAACATATATAATAATAGTAGTAAAAATAAAGTACACATACACAACTGAATTAGAGACTAAGCTGATTTCATTAAACATTGACTTAAAGAAAACTTTATGAGTATACACATGTAAGGTAATTCTACTCTATAGGCATATTTTGAGAAGATCTAATTAGAATGAATATCACTAACAAAAAAACCAAAGACCAGTTTGGTCCTCAATTGAAAAGTACTAATTCGACCCTCAACACTCTCAATGTAGGTCAAATTAGTCTTTTTTGTGACATTTGTTTAGGGACATCGCCATTCCTATAGGAGCTAATTTGACCCGCATTTTGATTTCTCAGCGATTATATTGGTCTCTTCGTTTTTGTCGCCGACCAATTTAGGTATTTATACATTTCAATTAATATCTCTAACTATTTTCCATTTTTTGCAGGTGCTAGATTGGGCTCTAGGAAAAGAACATTCAGTTCTTCTAAACAGATCAAAATTAAAAACATTTGTTGACTTACATGCTGATGAGGTTTTCTTCTTAATATATTCCCTCTAAACTAATAAATTAATCATAAGTGAAAACTTAGAAACTAAAATATTCAAATTTCATATACACAGGCAGGGAAAGGTGGAGAATTATCACATCATGAAACTTCAATAATCACAGGTGCTATGGATTTGTCTGAGAAGACAGCTAAAGATGCAATGACACACATATCTCAAACATTTTCTCTTGATATTAACTCCAAATTAGACATGTAATAATATGTCATATATATATATATAACTCTTAATTTTGAAATTATATATACTATATTTTAATTTCCTCCAATCTATTATGATTAAATGCAGTTTATCTTTGTTATTATCAGGCACACATTGACTCAAATAATGAGTAAAGGTCATAGTAGAATACCTATTCATTCTGGACATCCAAGAAATATTGTTGGCCTTATCTTGGTAAGACATTGAAGAATCAAATATATATGGGAAATTTAATACATTCAAGTTAATTTCTGCTATAGTATTAATAGAATAATTAATCTTTTGCACAGGTTAAGAATTTAATCTTCTGCCGCCCAGAAGATGAGACCCCAATCAAGAATTTGATTATTCGGAAAATTCCTAGGTAAAAGGACTAGTGTGACTTAATTTTTTTAAGGTAGAGGCATTTTTTTTTGGTCAAAGCTAGAGGCAATTTCAGGCTCATCAATAGAGCTGTCAAACTGGGCCACTCGATCTAGTCTAATGGGTCAAAATGCAAAACGAGCTGAGTCTGGCACGTCCATTATTTACTAGGTTGTGTTTTTTGTAGCCCAGCCTAACCCAAATTACTCGACCTACAATTTTTAATTAAGAATAACACAAAAATTGTTCAAAAAACCAGGTCTAGTTTCTCTCACGGGCTAACTGTGGTGGGCTAAAATGTTTCAGTTCTTTCTGGGTCACTATTTTTTGAACCCAGTCCAAAACATTGAGTCATCCTGCCGCCTATTGGATTAGGCCAAAATTGACATCTCTACTCATCACCACGCACTATACTACTAGTTACTTTCATATATCGAGTAGTCATAACTATATTGCGAGCTACAATCACAATTGCGGTCGCAATGTCAAGGACTCTAAAGTCATCACAACTACAATTGCGGCCGCAATTACAACGGTGACCACAATTTAAAACCTTGATAACTACGCGATAGTATGAAACTATGCATTTAACAACCACCATGCTTCTGTCTAAATTTGCAACAGGGTTTATGAAAGTTGGCCACTCTATGAGATATTGAATAAATTCAGGAAGGGTCATAGTCACATGGCTGTTGTCTTGAAGAACAACATGGAGACAGAGACCAATGCAGCTTATACTGTGGGTTCACCTGCAATTTTGAACATTATAACTCATAAACCATCAAACCATGTTCAAATTATTGGAGGTAACATAACATCTTATGATTAAAGTTACACTTAAATATATTTTTAGTCCCTATAAAATTTTAAAATTTTGTTTTTAGTCCTTATAAAAAATTTCACTCACTTTTAGTCCTCACATTTTCCTCCGTCCATATTTTTAGTCCCCTGGCAATTTTAATAGAACTTAGAAGCACTATTAAAAGACCCAAAAAATGGCTATTAAAAGTAATTAGTGACTAAAAGCATCGACAAGGATAAATATAGGGACGAAAAGTAAGTGAAATTTTTACTGGACCAGAAACATATGTAACCCTTAAAGTTATCATTATAAAACATAAGTTGAATCAGTTGTGTTTGTCAATTTTTGATTTGCAGAATCTAATTCTTCATTAGTGCTAGAAATGAGTCAGAGAAGTGCTAATGATGAGGAATTTCATAGTCCAACATTAGCAAATGTAATGGTACTAGACAATGAATTACATCAAGATATTGGATGTATCTCACAAGAACAAATAGAATCATTTTCAGCTACTTCAGCTGTTCCAGATGAGGAAGTGATTGGTATCATTACAATGGAGGATGTTATGGAAGAAATATTACAGGTTAGCATAGTGTTTTGTGCTAAGGTCATAGCTTCACTTTTTCTCTCTGGAAAATAATCATTTTGGTCATGGTTTTAAATGGCGGTCGCGGTAACATTCCAATCCTTATCATTGCCGAAAATTGTGGTCAAATACAACTGGTGTAATCGCAATCGTGGTCACAATGCAATTTGGGTTGTCATGACCACACACCATTGTTTTAAACCTTGATATTAATAACCGTTCTGCAACACCAGAAATTTCAACATTGCTTGGGAATCAAGGTTAGTAGTAGCTTATAAAAAGCCACATCCTTAACCTATCGAAGCGCTTTATACCTAAAGACAAAACCTTATTCATGTGCCAAAGCGGACAATATATATCTTCTTAGCTAGTTAGGATCTGATTTGCCTGCAGTCAAGCAGTCGATAAGTTCAGACCCGTTCAATCATGACCCGACAGTTCAGATTTCAAATTCAAATTTTATATTCAAAAGCTGCTCTTAAAATATGGACCGTGTGATCACACGGCTCCAAGTTTACCAACTGTATGACTGGATACAATTTCTCCTAGTTATGGGATTGGCTAAAGAGTTACGTTTAAGAGTAATAAATAAATGATTAAGGGCCCGTTTGGATGCGCTTATTTTTGAGCTTATAAAAAATAACTTATAGAGATAAATAAGTTTTTATGTTAACCCACAAATTCTCACTAACAAAAGTTATATCTCCATAAGTTGTTTTTTCATAAACTACCTTGACAAGCTTATAAATAATGCAAAAAAACTTATATATTTGCATAAGTTATTTTTCATAAGCTCAAAATAAACTCTATCCAAACGGGCCTTAATTCTACTAAAAATTAGTTGTCAAATTGTTGGTTTGTAATTTGATATTTTAAATTTTTGAACTAACAAATATTCAACTTGGCTCATAGTAGTTTACTATTTAAAATTATATGCATGTTTCATTTTTGTGTGTACGTAGTATCTTTTCTTTTACAATGTTGATGTTGATTGCTAAATCTTTGTTTTTTTTTTCCCTTTACTAGGGAGACATACTGGATGAAACTGATGAATATGTTCATGTACAAAAGAAGTGAGTATATTTATATTGATTTATAATAAAAGTATTATGTGTAAAATTATACTAATTAACAAATGTGTACTTCAATTTTTCTTATTTTCAGCATAAGAATTAACCTGCGGCAATCTCAAAGGTCACAATCAAGATCATCAAGGAGAACTCCTGGGTCTAGTCGTCGTTGAGAAACTCTTAACAAAAAAAATATTTTTTGTCCAGTATCAATGACATAAGATTTCAGAAGCAAGAATGTGGATACTTTTGTCACAATGTTATGATTTTGAAAGCAAATAATGAACATTACTTGTTGGTCATTATCTATATAGTTGGATGACCAGAAACTATAGTTTTTTTTTCTACGAGTCTTTGACCCTGCTCTGGTGTTCGAGAGATAGGGGCCCTGAATAATCCAGATTTCGGTCGGTAGGTAAGTAAAGTCTAGTTCCAATTGTTTTTCATCGCCGGAGATCGAACCCGGTACTAGCCGAGTCTGTCCCCTTAGATAGAGTGCATTAACCACTTGCACCCAAGATTGAAGTTATCAGAAACTATAGTTTTTTTTTTTTGTTTATGAAAATTTTAGAATATGCACAAATAATCTTATAATATCATCACGTTATCTTAAATTTTCTTCTAGAATGGATTTCTTAATTATCTTTTTTTTTGTTACATAAAGTTTTAGGTGAGTTAGACTCTGGGGCCCACTATCTCCTAGGGAAGGAGACTCCCTCAGCATCCAGGCTAGGCACCTAACAGGGGCTTACGGCCCAGTCTACGGCGGGCCTAGATAAGGTCAGACTTTTTTTAAATAGATAAGGCCAATGCTTTTTTAAAAGCCTATTTATCTAAATAGGTCAGACCATAGACCATCAAAAAAGCCTTTTAGGCTTATCAGACCAGACTATTTAAGTAAATATAACTAATATTTTTAATTACTAATATTATTTTATATTTTTTAGACAAAAAGGATCTACTTCATTTCATTAATAATAAAAGCATAAATACATGCCGACATATCAAAGAGAGTACGAGAAGAAACTGATAACACGGCTACCCCTGTTAGAGTGTGAGCCACCTTGTTAGTTTCTCTCCTAAAGAACTCCACATGAGAATTTACATTAAAACAACCAAAAATCTTCTTACAAGAATGTAAAATAGATCCATAATCTGAAATAAAGGAGGAATGATTGTTGAAGTCGTCCACCACCACTTTGACATCAAGCTCAAAAACGACATCCTTATAGTGAAGTTCACGCATCCACTCCATAGCAATTAATAGCCCAAGCGCCTCGCCCGTATGCACTTGGCCGAAACCGACTCGGTTTCTAGCCTTGTCAAAAGCGGGGTCGACGTTGCACTTAACAAAACCCAAAGGTGGCTTCTGCCACACAGCAGGGGCTGCTGGTTGCTGCGAAAAATGAGGAGGAGGAGCCGTCGTATGTGAGGAGGCACAGACAACACTCCAATCAGCGAGCAATTGGCTGCCACCGTCTCTCTTGAGTTGTTCCAAACCAAATTGTTCCGACTCGACCATAAACTCCTCAATGTCATGCTCCAAACTAGCCGCTCTTTGTTGTTTAACCTGCTGAAAACATTAAAAAACCAGTTTGTTATAGAAGTTGCTGCCACTGCAGCTTCGATTATAACCGAAAAAATTCCAGCAACTCTCCAACAATCCAACGCGGTAACGCAATCCACAAAACAATGCATCGGTGATTCCTCTTCATCACCAAACCTAGGAAAAACCATAGGCACAACAAAACCACGATAGCTAGCACGGACCGAGTTGGAATACAATTTCTCCCCAATTGCCACAAGAAATTCTTGACTTTTGGAGGGACCTTCAACTTCCATAATAAACCCCAACTCCCTTCAACTATAAAATGAGAATTATTAAAAATAGTTTGTGTAGCCAAACGGTAAGTACTCCTCACTGAATATATACCTGCCGGACTTCTCACACCTCCAAGTTAGGATATTAGCTTGCACCGTAGGATGGAGAGGTGTGTTCAGAACAGGCTCAGACCTAAAATTTTCAAACGTAGGTCCGGCTCAGGCCGTGCAAAGTCCACTCTGCCCAACCTATTTCCTCCCCTACTAGCTAGATACCAACTTCGTTAAAAATCAGCGCAAAGATTTCCTTCGCGGAAGCCATAAGAAATTGTGATGGACCACACAACTTCTCATTGTTATTAAATAGATTCCACACTAGCTTGCCAACAAAAGCAGTGTTGTGCTCTCTACAACTTCGCCGGATAGCTAGGCCACCATCTTTTTTATACTAGGTAATTTTATCCCAACTAACAAAAATGAATATGGTAGATGATAAAGAATATTAAAAAAAGATACTTTTAAGGTTCAATACAATTACAAATTAATTAGATTTTTCTTTACATAAAAATCTCTAAAAAAAATAATCACATGATCATTTTATATAAAAATCCTTTTTTAATGCCAGACAAAATATTGAGCCTTGCATATAGAGACAAAATCAACACTTCCGTCTAAAAAATGCCCTTTATTTAAAAGTATATTAAATGTCCTTTATGATCTAAAATACTGTATTGATTTTTGAAGAAATAAAAGTATTTTTTATGAAAAAAATAAATGTGTGAAACTTTGTTTTAAAAATTCTTGATCCCAATGTACTCATTTTTTTTGAAAAAAATACATATCCTGTCAAGAAAAAAAATGAAATCTGTAACTGGTCGCGTTATTCCCACAGAAGAAAAGGAAAAAAATCTAAGATAAGACAATAATAAAGCCATGAATTTCCCCACCATTCATTAACTCTTATAAGATAAGATACATATGTCAATAAAATATCTCCACTCAACACCTTACTCCATAGAAGCCATGAAAACTCTCATTTGTGCCACAAACCCATTTCTCAAACTCTCAAAATTCTCACTATTGAAACCAAAATTCTCATCTTTTCCAAACTACCCATTAACCACATTGAAACCACATGCTACTTCCAATTCCAAAGGCTTCTCAAGTACTAGACCTTCAACAATAAAAACCAATGATATCACAACTCTCAACAAAAACCCCAACAATAAAGATGATGAAGATGAGATTCCTAAGGTAGTTTTATATAGAATAATAGGAAGAATATTATTTAGTGTATTAGTTCCAATGGCATTAGGTTTATCATGTTTGCATCTTTATGGTGAACTTAAAGATAGACAAATATGGAATGCACCATTATGGGTACCATTTTTGACTACTTTAATTACATTTGGTGCTTCCTCCCTTGGAATTGCTTATGGTGTATTGTCTTCAAGTTTGGATGAAGAGAGAGAAGGTACTCTTTTTGGGTTGCAAGAAGTTGAGAAGAATTGGGTTGAGATGTGGAAGGAAGAAGATTCTAGCTAGTTAAAGTAAAAGGTAATTATGATTTTGAAGATGGGGTTCATATTGTTGTATTTGGTGAGTTTGATTTTGTAACTAAATATATTGAAATGGTTCTTGTGTAATGTAATAGAAATTAGAACCATTAATGTTGTTAATGTTTTTCAAGACTGTAGAGCCTAGCTATTAATTTGCTTCATTTAAATCCCTAATCACAATCGAGACTGCAAATTTAGCTATAATAATACCATTACTATCTAGCATGAATCACTTATCCCTACTTGGCCTCGAATATCTATGGAGGGTTTCGCACCAGGAGGTTTTAATGAGGTACTTGAATGTGAGAGCAACACAAGAAATGGAGGGTTGAATGGGTGTTTTTATAAAATATTTTTGCAAAGGTATTTTCAAAGTTCTTTTGGTAGAACAATTTGTTAAACACAAAATAAAAACAAAACTAGGGATTTCAAAATATAGTTTTCATAGGAGTATTGGTGTTAATTTTTACATTCGCGGCTGCACACCCTGAAGGGCATGTAAATATGCCTCTACTTGGTAGCTACGTCTAATCTCTTTGACAATATTAAAAGGATTTTCACTATTTTCAAAATAGCTTACAGACTCAAGAGTATCTTCTGCCAACATTGGCTATATTGTCAACTTCTTAGAATGACCAGTTATGTTGGCTCAACCTTGTTTCAGTGTGTTTTGAATATTCACAATATGCGCAATAGTTGCTTCACTGATATCTTACTTTGTTGAGTAGGTGTAAATATTTATGATGATCTTGAAATAGTATCATTGAGACTTGAGCCTTGGAAAGAGTCGTTATGACCTAGCTAAGGTTTTCCTCAAAAAAAGGAAAAAAACATTAGTATCGAGTATTATACTAACCTTGTATGCACGACTTGCTTTTTCATACAGACACAGTGTAGCAGTGTTGACACAGAACAAACATCAATTAGAAAAGTCTCAACAACACCATATATTCACACCTTCAACTCTCAATCTAGCATCAAAAGGAATCAAGTGTGTCAAATTGTACTCTTAAGCTAGCAACAAATTCTTAGCTCTGCCTATGTATTCACCCATTCAACTTCTTATGGCAGAACGATTCTCAATTGTCTTTACACCTCATAAAGTGCAATCAAGTATCGCTCTGCCATTTCAAAAAAAATAGACACGTTTTTTCAAACCTCTTATAATTTCTGTTGCATTAAAAACACACTTAGAGCAAGTGTACTCTACCGCAGAAGTAGTATAAAAGATTACCGTCTCCACAGAGATTAATTAACAAGTACTAAACTAATCAAGATTATTTAATGTTTAGACGAACAAATAGTTTGATATTTATAGAAACAAAATAAAAAGAAATAAATAGCAAGAATTAATACAAGATATAATAATTGGAGAGAGGTCTAGGGTCACAGTTTCACTTGCAAGCTTTGATTCCCCTATGTCTAATTCTACCTGAATTCCCTTATTTTATTTAATTACCAATCTCTTTACTAAAGCTATTAATCTGTTTGGTCATTTGCGATTAATATTTGTTTTCCTAAATTAACCCTTGTTTGGTCATGCAAGAATTTAAATTCAAGAAAAGCATAAAGTATAAAAAGGTTGAATGATTGGAAGGCTAAATTAAAGTTTGGTCATGCATTAATTATAGCCCCAATTATCCTATAGGTCCACCAACTAGTTGTAGTACGGTCGCTAATCAACTAATTGATTATGAACGTGCAAAGGGTGATCAATCCTAAATATGTGATTATTTTTTCCGCCAAGCTTTCTTCCTCCTTTTTTGAAACATGAGTCACGAGGTAACCATTCAACAGCTTCCATCCAAGCCGAACAAATCCGTTTGCCGGAAACCGCCACCCGAAGAAATTGCTGCACCTGAAACCGCCTCTCAAATGGTCGAAAGTGGGTGCTAGAACTGGTCGTCGGTTTTCCTTCGGATGTGGTATACTGAACCCAAATCTGACTTATCCGCCCGTTTGTCCAGCCCTACAACTTCTATATTTGTATGCCTAGGGTTGCGTGCCACCCTTTCTAAAACTCGCGTGCTCCATTTATTTTGTTCACCAACTGATCATTCCTTTAGATGTGGCCATTTTATTCATGGGTTTAGACTTGTAATATATTCAAGGGTTTTTTTTGTACCCCCACCCTTTAAACTTATACTCACAGAATTTTTAAAACACAAATTCCATCGTTTACTATTTTTTATTAATTATTTTAATTTTTCATAATCTCCAAAAAATCTTAAAAAATTTGCATAACCTTATTTTGGTTTTATTAGATTTTTAGTGGTGTTTTTATAATTTTTAGATTAGTTTTGACTTTTTAACAAATTTTTAGTAGTATTTTTATAACCTTTTTTAAAAAATTTAAATAAAAAATGGGTATTTTTAATACACAAGGCGGATTTAACCCCCACCTAAGGTAAATCCGCTTTAAAAATTAACAAAAGCGGATTTACCTTAGGTGAGGGTAAATCCGATTTTCTTTTTTTTAGGAAAATCGGATTTACCTACTAAAAGATAAATTCGATTTTGGGTAAAAACCAAAATCGGATTTATCTTTTAGTAGGTAAATCTGAGTGAATTTTTTAAGTGGGGGGTATTTTCGGGTTTCACTTTTATGTGGGGTATGGGGTGAATAGGTGGGGTAAAAAAAACCCTATATTCAATGTAATGTAAGCCCTTATCCTTTATTTTCTTGCAACCGAAGGCCGTGGGCCTTGTTTCTTCCATTCCCATTGATTATCAACTCTTCTAATTGCCAAGCCATATATATATATATATATATATATATATATATATATATATAAATAAATAAGTGATTTAAAATTGGACTTGTATTCTTTTTTCATATTTTCTTCCTTTCTGCAAAACAAAGCGCAAATTAAGTCAATGATTTATATAATTGTTAATAATTGCTCTAAAAATGATTCAAACATGCCCCTAAAAATATACTAAATTGAAGTTTATCAATTTCAATATTCAAAAAACATGTGATGGTTCACACGTGTCTCCATGAAAAAATCCGAGAAGTTGCGAGGTAACTACATACGAACCTCGAAAGATGGACTTGAAGCAAACTTGAACTGCAAACTTAAGATGAACTCGTTGCTTATCAATGACATCGACTTGGGGGCATTTGTTTCGAACTGAGCCTAAGCCCGCTCTAGATTGGGTCCAATGAAGCTACCTATTTGGCCCATTCTTATGCCAAGCCCCTACTACTCTCCCACCCCCTCAAATTGGTAATGTCTAAATTACCACTAAACTATAAACAACTTCTCTTCGTCTTCGCTTAGTCCTTTTTTTTCTGCACTTTCACTAGGTTCAATACCATAATACCGAACCAGTACTGTATCTTGGTATCGTGCTTTATAATATTTTGCAAATTACAATTATTTTATCTTGATACTAAACTAGTATTGTATCTTTATGCCGTGCGATATAATATCTATGTGGCCTAAAATAAACCAACGATGATTTTTTTTGTTCCTCCCTTTGTTGATGTCCTTCCCTTTCCCTTTGTTGATGTCATGGAATTAATCTAAATTCATCGCACGCGTTCACAACAATTAAGAAAGCAATGTTTTCAAGACTCGATCAGAGATCAAACCGATGATACATTTGACTCATGATTTAATTGGTTCATTTAGTTCGACTATGATTTGATGATTAATAAATAAATAAAAATATAAAATTTTGGGGCAATTTGTTACATTTTTCAGCTCCAAATTGTTACAATTAAATAACTTAGAGGACTTGAGTGGTACAAAAAAACTTAAAGGGCCAATTTGTTACAATTAAAAAACTTAAAGGACCAACTTGTTACAATTAAATAACTTAAAGGACCTCTGGTATAATTTAACCTAAAAACATCAACAAAAAAATCATTTTAGATGGTTCAATCCAATCTAATTGGAAGTTCAAAGCGGTCAAACCGCAATTCAACCAAACTATGTCTGATTGAAGTTGAACTAAATCGCTAGACTGAACGTTTCCCGATTGAACTGTTCGATCCAGTCCAATTCTAAAAGTAGAAAAAGAAAGAAAGGTGTATATATTTATAGCATCATTGATTTTGATCACGTAATCAGTAGGTCCTAAAGCACACCTATGAATTTTAACAATTATATAGTATCGTCGCATTCTATAATGTCCCAAGTTTTCTTCCTACTAGAACCTTTATTATATCATAAATTCATATAATAAGATCAGATAGGAGGAAACAAATACTAACACAGAATTTGGCACGCTAATTTTTTATTGTAAAAACTTTTTATTTACTTTTCAAAGTTTTAAGGTGAGATATGTTAGGAGACAAGCTAACCGTGTAGTTCATACACTAGTTAGAGCTTCACGGTTAAATGCTAGCTCCAAAGTCTATGAGTATATCCCAACCTGTATTCAGTCTATTATTATTAATGAAATGAGATGAGTTTATATTTGTCAAAAAAAAAGGATCAGCCAAGTCCGGACGCCCTAGTGTCGAACTAGTTTGGACCATGCTAATTCGAACCTGAGTCAAACCTGTTCGAAATTAACTTTAAGGCAAATGGGGTTGTGACTGTGCGTTTTTAAACAATTTAACATACTAAGTGGAAAACGTCCGAACAGTTTCAAACCACGTTGGTCCGAATCGTAAAAATTTCAGGAAAAAAATTGCGCGCACCAAATTCATTAATGGTAATTTAGATTTTTCACGCGTTTTAAAAGTGTCTATTGAGTAGCTAGGGAGTTGTATGAAATATCGGCAGAATAAAACAAGTTCAAAAGAACTCAACAATGAAGGAATCTCATGGGTTATCTATGTGGCCTAAAATAAACCAACAGTGTCAGATAGAAAGGTGCTTCCCTTTTTTTAATTTTTTTATTCCTCCTTTTTTTTTTTCCTGACAAAAGTTCCTGTCATGGAATTTATTTAAATTCATCGTACGCGTTCACAGCAATTAAAAAAGAACTATTAAAAGAAAGAAAACAATATTTTCAAGACTCGATCGGAGAACAAACCGATGAATGGTTCAGCGTTCAATTAATTGATTTAGTTCAACCGTGACTTGATGACTAATGATTAATAAATAAATAAAAAATATTAAATTTTGGGACAAAAGAAAATGAAAATATCAAAAAAATAATTTTAGATGGTTCAAATTGATATTGTCAGTTCAAAGTGGTCCAACTATAGTTCAACTAGACTGACTGTCTCTGATTGAAGTCGAACTAAATCACTAGACTGGGTGTTTCTTGGTTGAACTGTTCGGTCCGGTCTAATTCTAAAAGAATAAAAAAGAAAGGTTTATATATTTATAGCATCATCGATTTTGATCACGTAATCGGTAAGCCCTAGAGGTTCTATAATGAATGTCCCAAGTTTTCTTCCTACTAGTGGAATCTCTATTACATCATATTCATCCACGTCAAGTTTTATCATTATTATCTTCATCAGCTTTAAATTGAAAAAGATGTTTCTTACATGCTTGGCTTGGGGATGGTTTTATCGTTATTCTCTTTAATTTTGTGAGGAGCCATCTCTTTTTTTAGGGGCCATTTACTGTTTTTGTTATTATTATTAGAGATGCTGTGTTACGGGTTTATTTGTATCATCATCTCTATTTAAATAATGATTTTTTTTTAGATTTTTTTTGTTATAAATATGTCACTTTTTTAATTGATACTTTCCATTGAATAAAGCGTAATATCATAGGCTTAGATAATTTCCATTTAACTAAAGGTGCGTTTTAATGAAGTAAGTTTTGAGTAATGTAATTTTTTGGGGAAAATATTTTATAAAAATATTTCAATTTTTTTCCAAAAATTACATTTCTTCCAAAAAAAAACTTCATTCAAACACTGTTCAATATTATTTTATTGCGTAATGCTATTTGGTACGGGTATAAAATGTAAGAATAGTTAATATTTTGTATTGACTAGAGAAAAAAAGTCCAGACTAACCCCTCACTTAGACGGTTGTACATTTCGTTTTTGTAACAAACATCATTTTCCTATTTTATTATAGGTGATAGTCTCTCTCCTCTCTCTCTAAAGACAATGATTTTTCTTTACTTACTTTTTTTTGACAATTGTGAGATTTTATTAAATGTTTAAATATTTGATCCCTCCTGCAAATATCTCATTTTTTCATTTGCCCCCATCTAAAAAAGAAAGTTTTAAAATCAACTTTACAAATAATAAGTGTTTCTAGTTACCCCCTACAGGAGGGTAACCGTAAAACTTTTTATATTTTGCAGGAGGGTAACCGTACATGGTTTTTATCCATTATACACTACATAATCTAACAGAGGGGGCGACCGAAAACTGTTTATATTTGCAGGGGTAAAAGTAAACTTTTTTTTACAGGGGGTAAATGGAAAAATGAGATATTTGCAGGGGGGATCAAATATATAAACCTTTATTAAAAGAACTTAGCACAAGCAAAACACAATGCTAGGAAGAGATGACCGAGGTCAGGATACACCACAACGACCAAGTAACACCCACGATTGCTACAAAATGCCCAATGCCAAGGCCAATATACACTCCAAAATGGCCAATATATACTAGTATACTAACTCATGTGATGCAAATGATAAATAAAGTATATTAGTATATATTCTGGAGAAGCCCGAAACCCATCCTAGATTTGGGCTGCTTGCTCTATAGGCCCATATCCACTATTTGCGCAAGAACCACGCACCCCATTTGCAAACAACTTATATCCAACGGTCAGGAAAGGACCTTGGCCGCGAAGAGAAACTTATAACCACGCAAATAACCTCACGCGCTTGGAAGGTAAATACATTGTCCAATCATTGGATCATGTACGCATTTATTGCTTTTGCCTCATTTTCATTCGTTTATGCTAATTTAAGCATTGGAGTGTGTTTAGGTATCATCCCCACCAAGTTCACACGATAGAGCCACCATCAGAAACAATTCCGACAACACATCTCAGCTCGACATCGAGAAACGAACCGTATTTAAAATAATAAGTTCTCATCATTACAAATTACTTAAGTAACAAAATTGATATGTAGATATATATCCATTGCAATGCATCCTTAGTAATATACATATAAATTATGTTTTGGATGCAGATCATATAAAGGAATTTGGTATTTACAATAATAATTTAGATATAAAAGACTTTTTATATGTTACAATGAGACCAATATTTTATGCAGGGTTTTTTTTTTTGACTGAATATTTTATGCAGATACAATGAGACTTTTTCAGATTAATAAATATTTTTGAATTAAATACAATTGTAGTTTCTTGGATTAAAAACAAAATTAACCTAATAAATGTTATTTGTTTCAGACATATAAGACCAAAACAAACCAATATATTGAATTTCTATAATAATCCATAAATTTATTCACGGGAACATATTTATAGGCGTAGGCTGGCCCCAATTAAAGTTCTTAAATTATCTTTATTTTCATTTAACTCTGCCCCTTCAAAAACTTTTTAGTCAAGCAATAGCAGATTTAGAATTTTGCATCTGAATCAAAATAAGACCAATCTAATCAGTTGTAATTTCCAATATCGAGTAAACCATAACTTTGAATACATTGTATTTTTTTTATAAGCTTGAATACGTTGTATATTAACACCACCAAAATTTAAAATATTTCTTCCCCACAAAATAACTTAAATTATATTTCCCTTGCCAGAACATCATTTGGCTAATAACTAAAATCAAGAACAAAAATGAAAATTCAAATGAGCCATATGTCTCCAAACCAACAACTTCTTTTCTTGTTTTCATTTATTTACTCTCAAATTAACCCCGAGATACTATCACTCTCTTTCTTATTTGATCCTTAAACTATATAAATATGATCAATAATTTCTAAACTATTTTAAATCGATCCAATTAGTTCCTGAAATACTCTCAAAATAGTAGTGATAATTTAGAGAGGGAATCATTTGATAGATTTAAAATAGCTCAGGAACTATTTAATCATTTTCTATATACTTCAGAGATCAAATTGAAAAGAGAAAAGAAGTGTAGAGACCAAATTGAAGATTTATTCAATAACAATATCTTTAGCAGATAACACAACCAGTGGGATCTTCTTCCACATATATGTAATAATAAGGATAAGGTTGTCTCATTTGATTATAATAAGCTTCATTTGGATCCTTTGGTTTTTCCTCCTCTTTTTCTTCTTCTTTCTTTTCCTCTTTCTTTTCTTCTTTGGCTGGTCCAACTGAAACTATATCAGAATGACACAATTTCCTTAATTTTTTCACCACACCAACAGTATCTATGTCTCCAGTTAATGTCATTTGTTGGTCTTTCATGTCCACTGAAATTGAGTCAACCCCTGAGCAAAAATTCACCCCAAATAATTATTATTGAATATTATTGAATACGATATGATAAAAAAGGCTTAACTGCAGTTTTGTTCTCCTATTTTACCAAATCCACAATTTCAATTTTTGCAACTTTGGTGCTCTAATTTTATCAAATCCGAAATTTCGTTCCCCCGTTTTTTTTCTTGCACTTTTTGTCCCTCAATTATAGTACCTGGGTAAATTGCCATCCAATTTTTTACGAAAATACTAACGTGGAGGACGCGAGTCGTGCTGGCGTAATCATTAGGTGTTGATCATGACATGGTAGGTACATGTCATGCTGACACCCATTTATATACAAAATATACACTTAATATCTTGGTTTAGTTTAATAATATACAAAATATATACATAAAAATATAACTACGTAAAAACCCAATGATTATGCTAGCACGACACGTTCTGCCACATCATCATTTTCTTCAAAAATTGGTTGACAATTTAACACAGGACTAAAATTGTGGATTTGTTACAATATGGAGATCAAAATTGTGAGGAAAATAATTGGAGGACTAAAATTGTGGGATCATAATTACGAAAAATAAAATGAAAAGACTTAAAATTACATATCCGATAAAATATGTAGACCAAAACTGTAGTTAATTCTTAAAAAACATCTTTTGTTTCTTCTTGATTTTCTAAACATGATGATGGGATATTTAAATTCCATACCTGAAAAGCCAGATACTGTTTTCATGGCTTTTGTCTTGGTTTTGTCATCATAGAGTTCTACCTTTAGCACTAGTTTCTGCATAGCAAAGAGAAACTTGTTATGGGTTCTGAATTGGAGAGTGGTTATGAATGAATGTCGAACTAAAAGCTCTTGTCTTGGTTTTATACTAGCAAAGGAAATGTTATAATAGAGACAAAGTCAACTAAAGTCAAGACTAACTTGTGATTGCTTTGGTGACTTTGTCAGCAGAATAATGCAGTACCTAAAAACCATTTAATGAGTCTTAACTTTTTGTCCTGCTTTATGCCACCTAAGAAATAAATATAAATAGTTAAATATCACCAAACTAATCAAGAATGATGAGTCATGAAGAATCATTTCTCGCTCCTGCATTTATTTGAACTAGCACTTCGACCTCTGTGTTGTACGGGGTAAAAACTCTAGTTAATTAAAATTATTGTTGGGGTAAAATTTGTTTTTTAAATTGCAAATTGAAAAAGCCTTGTTTAAATTGAAGGTAGGTAGGAATTAAAAACATTGTGTAATAAAAAAAAGACAATTGAAAACTTAAGAACTAAAATAGAGTGTGTACAGACATAACCCAGACAAATTGTTCTATACACATAATCTATAGTAACGGCGTTGGTTTATAAATATATAGTTTAATAATTGTGAAGAAAAATTAAATTATAACTTTAAATTAAATAAGAATATTTTAAAATTTAACATGACTATTAATAGACCATAAATTCCTAGCTATAAACCATAAATTCTAAAAAATTTAAAAAATATATTTGTGATTTTTTTGTCTACTTGAAATGGAAAATAAACACCACACACAATACAACTGCTCACACTTGGGTTCGAACTCGAGAGACAACGTCCCCATTTCGTTGAAATTGCAAAGGCAACCAAACAGTGAGGGACCGATAGATTCAATAAATATTTCAAAATATAAGGACCGATGGGGACAAAAGTAAATTATTTTTTAAAAGGTTCAGAAAAATATAAATAGAATATAGTATAAAAATAAATTTATTTTTTAAAGTGGTGGAATCACTAAAAGGGTGAGTTAGACGGTTAGTGCCATGAAATTGTTATTTTTTCACCAACCAGTTACTGAGGAACAAACATTGAGTATCTGAATAGTTAAAAAAATTCTTGAACGCTAAAATATCACAAAACACACTGGTTAGCATCACACTTTACGTATTTTATCATGAATTTTCTAAACTAAACCGGTTATTTAGGTATGAAGTTAGAGTATTTTAACAGTTAAAATTTTTTCCGAACACTAAAGTGGCCCAAAACACACTGCTAAGAATCACACTTCGCGTATTTTGTCACAAAATTATATTATTTTTACTAAACCGATTATTGAGGAACAAATTCTTCGTATTTGGATAGTTGAAATTTATAGCAAACACTAAAGTTTCCCAAAACATATTGCTTAGCATCGTACTTTACTTATTTTGTCAAAGTTTTTTTTACCAAATCGGTTATGCAGGAACAAACTTTGGGAATTTGAATAGTTAAAGTTTTTCCAAACGCTAAAGCACCCCCAAAACACACAGCTTAACATCGCACTTTGCGTATTTTATTACAAAACTATTATTTTCTTTCAACAAACTGGTTATTAAGGAACAAACTTTTGCGTATTTGAATAGTTAAAAAAAATTTGAACGCTAAACTATCCCAAAACACACTGTTTAGCATCACACTTTACATATTTTTCTACGAAACTGATTTTCTTTTTCACCAAGTTGACTATTAAGAAACATTGTGTATTTGAACTGTTAATATTTTATTTTAAACGATCAAGTACCTTAAAACACATCCCAAGAAGGTAGCTCAGTTGGTGAGCTAAAGGATACCGAAGGAGTGCACCAAATGAGTGCAAGAAGGAGGTCTAAAGTTCAAACCCGGGAAACTAACATTTCCTCCACCCCACTAACATTGTCTATAAAAAAAGTACCTTAAACCACACTACAAATTATCTCAAAATAAAAAAATAAAAAAAGGGGGAAGGTGGATGAAGTTTTGGCGGGAGACCACTCCCTAAGATTTATAGATAAGATTTCTCAATCTGCCAAAGTATATATTTTTCATTTGGATATATATATATATATATATATATATATATATATATATATATATATATTCTGAATTATCTCTCAACATGAAATTTCTAATATTTTGTGATTTAATGTAATATCTTGCTTTAGCGTGTTACAAGTATTAAATACAACGCCAAATGTTAGTAAATGCTTAGCGTAAATACGTTATAGATTTAAAACGTTTAAAGTTCTGACACTTCCACCCCGATTGTCCTCTAATACCCGACGTGAATTCTCATAGATAAATAAGAATGTATAAAAATCGACATTTTCACGTCGGATGTTTCAGAATACCAGACCTTAATACTTTCAGAAAACTTAAAACGTTGCCACTTTGATGCCGATTGTCTCTTATTAGCTGATGTGGTATATCTGCCATTGTAGTTCCTGACTTCCTGTGTCCCTCACTTTTAAGGTTAAACATTTTGATAAATTTGAAGAGATTTTATTGAGTAATGAAGAGAGAGTTAATGGACACGGTTAATTTTTAAGAGAAAGGGAGCAAAGATGCACAAAGTTCATGATCACTTTTATGAAAATTATGCAAAATTTGCATTTTTCTATATAGATGTGCATTCATAAACTGTTTTTACAAATAATTATACGTTTATTGGTACTTATCAAACATAAATCAATATTACAGCTTATGGACAAATTTTAAAACGAAAGTAGTTGTTATCCATGAGTGACATCAAGGTAAATTGCACAGTTCACACAAAGTTACCAGTGATTCTTTAGTGTCTCCTAAATCTTTGTTTGATTTATAAGACAAGCGTCTATAAGTAATAATTAGGATTACAATGAATTTATATACAGTTATATATTGCGTTCTCCTTTAGAATCACAAATAGGCATTTATCTTTGTGAAAAAGAAAAAAAAGAATTATGATATATACTTTGTTTAAATAAGCCAAAGTTGTTATTTTTTATAAGCAAAATATATTAATCATGGAGTATTAGGGGTACTCGAACCCAAAACAACACAGAGATCATATGATTCAGACACAACAAATGAGAATGCCATCAGTCCGATATACATCATAAGGATTTAGCAACGTTTCCTTCCTTCTTTTTGCTTAAAAAAACCAATCAGATACTGTGTATTTAGAACATCTACCTGCCCTACTAATAAACCACCCCCAAGATACATACTTACAACAAAGACTTAACATCAGCCACTGAAAGTTGTTATTTCTACGAGTTAGGCGAGAATTTGTTGATTTTCTGGTCGTGATTGTGAGGTGCCGACTTATTGTTTCCACGGCCAGAAATAAATTCCTAATTTCCTTTACTCGTGACTTCAACCAACTCAATTATACATATTAACAATTTAACTTGACTTTATTTAAACAACATTTCTTAACCCTCCTTTACTTTTTTCCTTTCTTGCAAAAATAAATGCCTACTTCTAATTCTCAAAGAGAACACAATATATAATAATATTCACAAGGTCTGTACTTCTTGGGTTTATTATTAGACACTTGTCTATTAAATCAAACTATGACTCTGGGGCGCCAATTCTTAAGAAACTTAAGTCTGTTTGTGTGAGTCATGCCACCGACCTTGCTTGAAGGAGTAGTAACATGCCACCGGCCAGAGATGGAATCAGCTACAACAAAAGAAAATGTGAACAACAAGGAGATGAAATCAGCTTGTGAAATGTCACTTAAGTTCATCAATATTTTTCTAGATTTCTGTATTGGATACTTTATATTGTATACTGACAATTTATGGCAATACACTTGTGGTTATATTGCAATGTTGACATTCTAAATTAATTGGATATTTTATTTGCACCCTTCTTGTATTAATAATGTTGAACTGAGAAAATGAAAGGAAGTATAATTGTTATTTCTAAAAAAAAAAGTTTTAACGCCGAGTTTTTATTAATAGATGGACTAAGAATGACCAAACTAACCCGACTAAGAATGACCAAACTAACCCTCATGTTTCGTGTTTCTGGGCTCCAACTTCCTCTCATGATTGTTTTTCAGTAGAAAACCAAGCGCATTATCCATTCTCCTTGAATTTAGGGATGCTCCCAATTTCCTCGCGTGTTGATATAATTAATCAACAAGACACAAGTGACGTTCACCCTTTTTCCTTGGATTGATTTACCTCTAGTCCTACCATCCACGCCTTCAACCAGCTTTTGAATCCATTGACTCCTCCTTGGCTGATGTACAAATTGAGTCACCATTATCACTCAACTAGACTTCAATTAACTCTCGTCTAATCACTCGACTGAGCTTCAAGTTCGACTAACACTTAATAATTTTTTGGGCGTAAACAATTGCTCGCTTTACGTTAACCCAACAAAAAAATAACTTTTTAGCTAAGTTGACGTAAAACCTAATCCAACATAGTGTATCTGTTACACTCAAAATGGCAAGTAATAATAAATTAGTTGTTATAGTATGCAGCCTCGACATTAAAACGACTAGTCAATGTGCCTCAAATTTACATCTGATGTATCCTCACGGGCTCCAATCTCTTAAAGATTTTAAAATCTTTAGTTACTTCGTCTTACCCTATAAATATTGGCATGTTCAGTTGCAATCAATTACTCCTTCTATCTTCAATCTTGATGATGACATAGCTTGTAAGCACAGAGGGGGTCCTTAAACCTATTAAGAGCTGACTCTCCTCTCATTCTAGATCAACCACACCCTTCTCCTCAAGTATGTTCACCTCCAAAGGGCTCTTCCCTCGATGTTGTTGAAAATTCAAGTGTGAGTGGTTAGTCCCAAATCAGCAGCTATGAATGAGTTATATGAAGAAAATATAAGAGAGGAGACATAGATTCTGTTTTTGTGGTGAGAAGGTCACCGGGTACTGCTCCCCAATCGATCCCTTACAAACGGTCTCCCCGCGAGTGTCCAACCGCCTAGAGCGAGTCCAGCTAATGCTCACAGGGAATATATCCCAACGGATAGGACTCAGTGGCTAATCTGAAGACTTCTCTTTCCAAGCTAGCCAATTTGATTGAGATCCCAATTAATGGTTCATATATTTGTTTAAAGTTTGAGCCACTAAATTTTTTACCTTTATATATATATAGTACTCTGGCCCTTGAAAAACTTTTTCGGCCATTATTGAATAAGATAAAATAATTGTTGACATATAAATTATAAATTTTTTATAAGCTATTTCGAAGAACTTATAGAAATAAACTGAAAATATCATAGATAGATTTAGAATTTCGCACTTGAAAGAAATAAGATCAATATCTCAATTGTAATTTTCAATATAGAGCAACCAGAATTTTGAATACAATGTATCTCAACACTAGCAAAATTTCAAACATTTCTACCCAACACACATAATGTACAAATTAATTTTCCCCGCTAGAACATTATTTTTTTTTCTGAGCTTTTTTATGAATATAATTTTTTAGCAAAAAAAGTCTAAAAAACTAAAAACATGGAAAAAAAGGAAATTCCAATTGAACCATAAGTCTCCAACTACCAACTCCAATCACACGATTTCGGCCTAGAAGAGACTCGAGAGAACAAATGACCAGGACTATTAAGAGACTTGAACACGATTGTTATCAGAGAGATAATAGTGTCTTTAGCATATAACACAACCAGTAGGATCCTCTT
The DNA here is from genome assembly GCA_963573325.1 of Astragalus glycyphyllos. Lineage (NCBI taxonomy): Eukaryota > Viridiplantae > Streptophyta > Magnoliopsida > Fabales > Fabaceae > Astragalus > Astragalus glycyphyllos. The sequence goes on along the minus strand of OY754313.1, from coordinate 16,859,984 downwards.
CTACAGTTCTGTAATAGTAATAAGGATAAGCAGGTTGTCTCATTTGATTATAATAAGCTTCATAAGCTTTCACCAAAGCAGCCATTTCCTCCTTTGGATCCTTTGGCTTTGGTTCTTCCTTTTTCTCTTCTTTCTTTTGTTCTGCCTTTTTCTCCTCTTTAGCTGGTCCAACTGAAACTATATCAGAATGACATAATTTCCTTAACTTTCTCACCACACAAACAGAATCTATGTCTCCAATTAATGTCATTTTATGGTCCTTCATATCCACTGAAACTGACTCAACCCCTGAAAAAAAATCACCCAAATAATTCATTATTGAATATCATATGATAAAATTTAACCTTTTGCTTTTTCTTGATTTTCTAAGTATATAGAAAAAAATTATTTTGTTTGATGATTGGATATTGAAATTCTATACCTGAAAGGCCAGATACTGCTTTCATGGCTTTTTTCTTGGTTTTGTCATCATAAAGTTCCACCTTTAGCACTACTTTCTGCAGAGACAAAATCATAGAGATTTTAGAACCTTACAATTATAATAATTAAAAATCAATAAAAATTCAAAATAAATGTCCACCAGAAAAGGTATAAATCAGAAACCAATAAAAAAGCTCAACTTTTAATTTCAATATACTATAGCAAAGTGTATTGAAAAAAGTATTTGGAAAAATTGAAAAAATTGAAGAAAAAAAAATTCAGTAATGCTTCAATGAATTTATATGGTTTTAAAATTTTAAGGAGACAAAATTAAAGAAAGGGTAGAAATTCTTACCATCATATTGATTTGAATTAGGGTGGTAAGGTAATGCAGAAGAAGAATGTTATTGAGTTTTGAACTAGAGAATTGTTGTGAATGAATTGTTAAACTAAAAGCTCTTGTGGAAGGTTTTTATAGTAGCAAAGGAAAATGAAAAGTTATAATAGAGACAAAGTCAACTGAAGTCAAGACTAATTTGTGATTTGCTTTGGTCACTTGGTCAGCATAATACAGCAGAACCTAAAAGCCATTTTATGAGTCTTAACTTTTAGTGATTTTTTTATTTATATTACCCAAGAAATTAATATAACCAATGACCTTAAGATTGATGAGTCACGAGGAATCATCCCTCCTTCATTTTTTTATATATCTCAATCTGAGAAATTATATCTATTCTGAATTATCTTTCAAGAATAATTTCAAAGTATATTCTTTCATGGATCGTTATTTTAAAAGATTAATATTGGTCACTCTATGTATGCTTTTTTGTATTTTTAAATACAAAAAGATTTAATTTAAATATTTTGTCAGTGTATAAATATTTTATAACATACAAATTGACATGTCATTAAAAAGAATTAAGTCAACTAGTAACCACGTTATATATGACTCATACAATGAATTATTATTAGTTGTGGGTGCGAAAAAGTTTACACCGAGAACACGTAGCAATTAAACTCATAAAAATATTGATATTTTTAATTTCAACTTGTTTTTTGAATTATTAATTCTTTTTATTATATGAATTCGGCTTTTTTATGAGAATATTAATTCAGCTTTGTTGGTGACTAATCTATGTAAGGGAATCAAGCTTACCACATGTAATTAATTTTTGCCGGTCCGTGTGGTTGTCCCATCTCATAGGTATTTGCCACACTCAATATTCAAATTCGAAGTCGAGGCTTTTAAGTCGGATCCGAATCCAACTATCACTCAGACAAGTCGGATTCAATTTTTACGAAGTTTTTGTGAGAATATGTTTTTTTGTGAGGATATATTACCATTTTTCTTTAAACTTAGCTGCAGAAAATATTTGTCTACTTCGACACCTAACGACGACGTTTAAAGCTGCTCATTAATTGGTGCTTGTTATTATGTTGGTGACTTTTGACTTAAAAAGTAAACCTTTTATGGTTTTAATAATTGGACGAAGTTTCCTTTAAACTTCATGACTCTTTCTTCACACGTAGCCACAAAAGTTTTGTCACAATCACAAAAGCGCGTTAGGAATGAAACTATCTTCATTTTGTACTATAGTATTGAGCTCCTTCCTGACTTGATCAAAGCCCAGAAGAAGGTTCCAGTGCTTCTTTAGTGAAACAAAACAAAACAAAACAAAACAAAGGGTTTTTTCTTTTGTACCCCCACCCCTTTGACACTATATCCCCATGCACTTTCGAAAAGACCAAAAGACCCTTCACAAAATTTAAAAACCCCAACATATCCCCAACTACAAAAAAAATTAGAAATCGGATTTAGGTAAATCCGATTTTCCCGTAAAAATTTTAAAAAATTAAAATCGGATTTATCTACATAGTAGGTACATACGATTTGTTAATTATACAAAGCGTACGTACCTAGGAAGCAGATAGATACGATTTGTATAATTAACAAATCGTATGTACCTGTTGGTGGGGGTACATCCGATTTGTTAAAAACAAAGCGTATTTACCTTGTTTTATGGTAAATACGACTTACTAAAAAATTTTAAAAAAAATTGACAATATATATATATATATACACACAATAATATGGATAAATAATTACAAAAAACGTGGTACAAAAATAAATACAACAAATATCAGGCAGTCAACCATCAGAATCATCCGCTAAATTAATTCTTGTCTTTTGTGTCGAGAATAAGAACTTTGGGAAACAACCGAAATAATTTTATTGAAGTGGGATGCGCCCACAGAATGCGCCCACATGTGCGGATATCTTTAAATTATATTTTTTTAGAAAAATAAATTAGATAGGAATAATATGAATATCGGGCGTTTTTGGGTTTTGTTTAGGGTGTGTTAGCCTGCATTTTCGACAGGCTAAATTAAATGCAATCAACGAGGTTTGATTTGCTAGTTTCAGAGGAAAGTGTTGATTTCGACACGAAGAATTATGTCAGAAAGTAAGTTCGACGAGGCTCTGAACTTAACGAATATAAAGGATTGAAGAAAAGTCAGTTCGACAGGAAGGAAGCTAGAGTTTGGTGAAAGATCAGGAATTAAGTCCTCGTTGTCGAAATAGCCCAGCAGTTACCTTGGTTTAAAAGGCGCAGCAGTTACTGTTTTTTTAAAATTCTCTGTACAGTTAGGTGGTTATGTTTTTTCCCTCTTTGTATAAATAGTAGTTTTTCATAGGAAAAACGGGTCACAAACTCATTACAGAATTCTCACGCTCTAACTTCCAACACATTACAGAGAAAACGAGTCAGAGAAGGATGTATGATCTGCGAACCAACTCTCTTTTCAATTAATGCATTTTAATTTGCTTTCTTTATTGCTTTTCTGCAATTTTTTCTTTGTTTTTCACTTCGTCCCTATCTAAAGAAATTCGACGGTTTCGCATGAAACTGGCAGTTATCTTCATTCTTTTCTTTGAAAACCGCAAGAACACGCATAATTCTGGAAAAAACTTTAACACAAATGGTCTTAGGATTTACTAGTTGATCCTGCAAACAGAAGCAATTTAAAACTAGCGGTGTTTACCAAAAACCACGGTAAACAAATTGGCACGCCCGGTGGGACATTTGTGCTAATTTTAAAGTTTTTTCGTTGAATTCTTAAACTTTGTGTTTATCTGTGCATGCAATTAAGGAGTGGTAAACATCTTCCAGAGATGGCACGCTCTAGTACAAGTAATGCTTCTGCATCAAATGCACAATGTACACAAGAACAAACTACAGTTAGTGACGTTAACGCTGCAAATGTCGCAGGCATAACCGTTGCTATGCCTTCTTCGACAACAATGGGAGTAACTACTATAACTTCTCCCATAATTACCCCTGTGTCAATGATGACCACTGCAGCATTAACGAATGTTAATACAATAGCTTCTGTGCCACCAATAGTAGGACCAACGAGTCCTTTGATGGCAAATCCAATGGTTGGAAACTTGCCATTTACTATGAGTGGTAGACCTTACCCATATGGCATGCCAACGGCTTTGATGGCGGGCCTTCAGACAAATTCGTCTACTTTTGCAGAAAATGAAATCGCAGACTATTCCCCTACTCATAGTTCATCAGAAGGTTTTTTTAGTCGAAATGCCCAACCCAATTTGACTACAACATCTTTGTTGGCATTGAGGCAACAAATGGATGATAGCAATCATGATATGGTCAATATGTTAACACAACAAATTGGTATAGTGTTTAATCCTTTGATACAAAATACTAATAGCAGTTATCAAATGTTAGCAGCGCAAATGGGCAGAATTGCTGATTTCTTTGGTACTCCACCAGTCCATAACCAGCAAATTCCCCAAATTCAGAATGTTAGGCCTGTCGAAGTACCTGTTGAAAGGCCTAACAATCCAATACCTATAAATTAGGGAAACCAAGGACAACAACAGGTTGTCGAAGAGGCTATGAGGGTAGAGGCAATCCTTGAAGTTGTGTTAGTAAATAGATAGAAACCAAAATGCAGATGAAGTGGTCAGACAAGTGCAACAAAACAATTTTGGAGCACAAAATAATCTGGCTAATATGGTCGAAACTATTCTAGCCCAGAATGGCCTTAACTTAGGTTTACATAGGCCTAATTTTGTGTCACCTTTGTCGGAATACACCTTACAAACAGAGCGGCCTAGGGGATGGAAAATCCCTAAGTTCACAAAATTTGCTGGAGAAACCAGTGAATCTACTGTCGAACACGTGGCTCACTATTTGACTGAGGCTGGTGATATTGCGCATAACGAGAATTTAAGAATGAAATACTTTCTAAATTCTTTAACTAAGAATGCGTTTACATGGTTCACCACCTTGCCTCCAAATTCCATATTTAATTGGAGTCAGTTAGAGAAGGCCTTTCACGAACAATTCTATATGGACCAATGTAAAATTAGTCTTAAGGAACTGGCTAGCGTTCGACGCAAGGGGGCAGAATCTATTGATGATTATCTCAATAGATTTAGACTTCTCAAAGCAAGGTGCTTTACTCAAGTGCCTGAACACGAGTTAGTCGAAATGGCTGGTGGTGGTCTAGATTACACTATAAGAAAGAAACTAGATACACTACATTTAAGAGATATGGCACAATTGGCTGATAGAGTTCGACAAGTCGAAAGACTCAAAGCCGAAAAAGCCAGAACAGGTAGATTCCAAAGTAAGAAAGAAAAGGTTGCTTATGTCGAAGCTAATGACAGTGACCAAGAATACGACATATCTTATGAAGATGTCGGAGAAGAGGTTAACATTGCAGAACTAAAACCAGGACCTCCTTATACTTGCAAATTGTTGAAACCTTCTAATGGGAAAAATCCTGTTGAGCCTAAGAATGATAAATTTGTTGCAAAAACTTATACTTATGATGTTTCTAAATGTGATGAAATATTTGATCTATTAGTGGCTGATGGTCAAATTTTAGTGCCTAAAGGCCTGAAAATTCCACCATTGGAACAGCTACAGAAAAGAGGTTTTTGTAAATTTCATGGTTTCTTGGGCCATAACACTTCACATTGTGTTATTTTCAGGGATTTGGTGCAGAACCCCTCAGTGAGGGAAGGCTGAAATTTGGTGACAAATCTAAGCCACCAATGAAGATTGATGCGGATCCTTTGCAAACAGCTGATGCATTGCTTGTTGAAGTCGATCTCAATGTGGTTAAGGTCACAGGTTGTTGCTGAAAATGCTAAGGTAGAGAAGGCTGTCGACAAGGTTGATGTCGAAATGGTCACTGAAGACCAGTACGCTGAAAAAATGAATATAGTGTATCCAAGGGCTGAAGAAGAATTGATTGATTTTCTCAATCACTGCAAAATCAACAATACTGAAGTTATGCTTTGTCCAAGGTGTAGTTCTGTCTTCGACAAAGAGGCTGCCAAAAATCTGGAGGGATTTAAGCCTCAACTGAAACGTAAAGGAAAGTGGGTCGACAAAAGACCAAAGTTCAGCTACAACAACAGAGGTATTCAATACAAAGTCACTTCGACAAGAAATCCTCAAATGGAACAGATCAAAACTTATGTTCCTCCAGCAAAGTCTCCTGTCGAGAAATGGGTGCACTCTGGTGGAAAAAGTACTGGTTATTATCCAGTATATTATGTTGGAAAGAATTGGAAATCAACAGAAATCAGCAAAATTGGTTAAGGGTAGCACTAGTGCTACTAGCCAAAACAAGGAATTTGAGTCTAATAAATATGCCTATAATAATAACTACAAAGGAAAGAACCCTATGACAAGAACTCAGTGGCGTAGATATCAACGCCAGAAAAAGGTTGCTGCTGCAAGGAAGGTGGAAAATTCCAACAAAGAGAAAGGTAAACAAATACCATCAAAATCTCTTGAAATGGCTAGAAAGCCAGCTACTGAAAGGATATTTCCACCACTTTTAGTGATCAAAGAGGGTCTCAACTTAGACGAAGAAATGGGCTCGGATTTCGCTGATTCTGGGTCAGAATTCAACGTCTTGTGTGGTGTAGTCTCAATTCTCCCAATTGAGTATGATGTGGTTTCTGAAGTGAATGATGTAGAAGAAGATTTCGACGAAGAAACCACTTACAAACCAATTTGTTACTATGTGCTGAAAAATGGTTGCATTGAAGAGCAACACGCTGTGTTTGAAAAACCAGACTGTGGAATGATGAACCATCTCAAACCTTTGTATATTCAAGCAAAGGTGAACAATATTGGTGTCAATAAAATTCTGGTTGACGGTGGTGCTGCTGTAAACCTAATGCCACAACATATGCTGAAAAGAATTGGAAAGTGTGAGACTGACTTGAAAACACACAATGTAATTCTTACCAACTATGAAGGCAAAAGTGGACACTCACTTGGAGCCATTGAAGTTGATTTTGCTGTTGGAAGCATCAGGAGACCAACAATGTTCATGGTAATTTCAACAAAGGCAAATTACAACATGCTGCTGGGAAGAGAATGGATCCATGGTGTGGGAGCAATACCTTCGACAGTTCACCAGAGGCTCATCATTTGGAGAGAAGATGGTCTAGTCGAAAATATTGAAGGTGATCAGAGTTACTTCAAGGCTGAGGTAAACACTATTACCAAGAAAACCTTTGATAAACAATTGGCGAACATTGCGCCATGTATTTCTTCTGAACTTGGTTATGAAAACCAAAACAATGTTAGATCTTCAGTGATACTTCATTCCAATTATGGATTCATTTGGGATAGAGAGGTTATAGATGAAGACAACTACCCACAAGGCTCTTTTAAGCCTACAGGGTGGGAAGACCCATAAATAGTTATTTATGGATAAGCCCACTGCATGGGATAGAATTACGGCCTACGTGGCCGAGAATAAGCAAAAAGCGGTTTTAGAAGCTGAATTACAACAACAATTAGTTGCTGAAGCCGTTGAGGACAAAAATAGAGACAATGTTGTCGAAAACCAGAGGCTTGATTGTGTCTATGATGACGAGCCTTTAGGTTTTGAAAAAGATCCAATGGGTTCGACCAAAAGGATCCAAGCACAAGATCCCTAAGAAGAAATCGATTTGGGAGATGGCTCTTTGAAAAGGCCAACATATATAAGTGCTAAGATTGATCAAGCATTGAAGGTGCAGATTGTCGAATTGTTAAAGGAGTACAAAGACTGCTTTGCATGGGATTACAACGAAATGCCGGGGTTGAGTCGTGACGTTATTGAGATAAGACTACCAATTCGACCAGGAAAGAAGCCAATAAAGCAGACACCAAGAAGATTTTCGCCGGAAATCCTGTTGAAGATCAAAGCAGAGATAGAAAGGTTACTAAAGAGCAAGTTCATCAGAACTTCCAGGTATGTCAAATGGCTTGCAAATATAGTTCCTGTAATTAAGAAAAATGGCACGCTTAGAGTGTGTATAGATTTTAGAGATTTAAATAATGCTACACCTAAGGATGAATATGCCATGCCAGTGGCAGAAATGCTAGTGGATTCAGCAGCAGGTTATGAATACCTAAGTATGCTTGATGGTTATTCTGGATATAACCAAATATATATTGCTGAAGAAGATACGTCGAAAACAGCATTTCGATGCCCAGGGGCTTTAGCTGTCTATGAATGGGTTGTAATGCCATTTGGCCTAAAAAATGCTGGTGCAACGTACCAAAGGGCAATGAATTCTATGTTCCATGATTTTATTGAAAAATTTATGCAAGTGTACATAGATGATATTGTAATTAAGTCTTCTTCAGGAATTGGTCATATAGACCATCTTCGACAATCATTTGAAAGAATGAGAAAATATGGATTGAAAATGAATCCACTCAAATGTGCCTTCTGTGTTCGTGCAGGTGACTTTTTTGGGCTTCGTTGTACACAAAAAAGGCATTGAAATCAATCAAAACAAGACGAAAGCAATCTTGGAAACGAAAGCTCCTTCGACCAAAAAAGAATTGCATTCATTATTAGGAAAAATCAATCTCCTTAGAAGATTTATTTCAAATCTAATTGGCAAGACTCAAGCGTTTTCGCCATTACTTCGACTGAAGAAGGAAGATGTGTTTAGGTGGGATGCAGAACACCAACAAGCTTTCGACAAGATTAAAGCATATCTGATGAAGCCACCAATTTTGTTACCACCTATTAGGAATAAAGTAATGAAATTGTATATAGCAACTTCAGAATTTTCTATAGGAAGCATGTTAGCTCAAGAAGATGAAAATGGTGTCGAAAGAGCCATTTATTACCTCAGTAGAATTTTAAATGATGCAGAAACTAGGTATCATCCTATAGAAGAATTGTGTTTATGCTTGTATTTCTCTTGTACAAAATTGAAGCAATACATAAAGCCTGTTGATGTGTATGTTTATTCGCATTATGATATTATTAAACATATGCTATCGAAACCAATTTTACATAATAGAATAGGTAAATGGGCTTTGGCTCTTTCTGAATTCTCTTTGACTTATCAGTCATTAAAAGCAATAAAAGGTCAAATAGTGACTGACTTCATAGTTGACCATTCAGTGGTCGAAAATACAATAAACTTAGTGGAAACCCAACCTTGGAAGTTATACTTCGACGGTTCAAGCCACAAAAATGGTGTTGGAATTGGTGTATTAATAATTTCACCAACAAAGGTACCAACAAAATATAAGTTTAAAATTGAAGGGACATGCTCCAACAATGAGGCAGAATACGAAGCCTTAATAGCAGGACTTCAGATCTTGTTAGAATTGGGGGCAAAACATGTCAAAATCAAAGGAGATTCAGAACTAACTGTGAAACAGTTAACAAAAGAATACAAATGCATCAAAGAGAACTTAATAATGTATTTTGCCATTGCTAATACGTTGTTAAAGAGATTTGACACTGTTCACATAAAACACGTGACTCGTATGGAAAATCAAGAGGCAAACGATTTGGCACAAATAGCATCAGGATACAAAGTTTCAAAAGAAAAGCTATCAGAGCTAATAGAAATCAAACACAAACAATTTTCGACAGATACATCCAATGCCCAATTGTCAACGACAAAACTTGAGGGGGCAGAGATGTTAAATTTGGTGGAAAATTTTAAAACTTTTGAAAATTTTGAAGTTGAAAATTTTGCCTTTGACAATATGTCGAATGATGATTGGCGAAGGCAAATTGTCGAATACTTGGAAAATCCAACAGGAGTGACTGATAGGAAAACCAAGTATAGAGCTTTAAGCTATGTTATTATTGGGAATGAGTTATTTAAAAAGACTCCTGAAGGACTATTATTGAAATGTCTTAATGAAAGTGAGGCATATTTAGCAATTTCCAATACTCATAGTGGAGCTTGTGGATCTCATCAAGCAGGTCACAAAATGAAGTGGCTTTTATTTCGACAAGGAGTATATTGGCCAACTATGCTGAAAGATTGCATAGATTTCGCCAAGGGTTGTCAAGAATGCCAAAAACACGCAGGAATACAACATGTGCCTGCAAGTGAATTGCATTCAATAGTAAAACCATCGCCTTTTAGAGGTTGGGCTTTAGATTTGATTGGTGAAATTAAACCAACTTCGTCGAAAGGGCGTCGTTTTATGTTAGTTGGGATAGATTATTTTACTAAGTGGATAGAAGCTATTCCTTTAATTAATGTTAATCAAGAGGCAGTAATCAATTTTATTCAAAATCATATTTTATATAGGTTTGGAATTTCAGAAACCATTACTACAGACCAAGGTACATTTTTTATTGGTCAAAAAATGGTGGATTTTGCCTCTGAAACTGGTTTCAAGTAGAAGCGGCCAACAAAATTATTATCAATTTGATTAAGAAACACATTGGGCAGAAGCCTAAAAATTGGCATAAAACGCTTGATCAAGTGTTGTGGGCATGTCGAAATTCTCCTAGAGAATCAATTAACACTACTCCTTATAGACTCACATTTGGACACGACGTAGTCTTGCCAGTCGAAATTTGTTTACAGTCAGCCAGAATTCAAAGGCAATTTGAAATTCCATCATATTCTTATTGGGATATGATGTTAGATGAGTTGGTTGATTTAGACAAAGAAAGACTAAATGCGTTAGATGTTCTTATAAGGCAAAAAGAAAGAGTGGCTAGAGCTTATAATAAAAAGGTTAAGTCAAAAACATTTGCCTTGGGAGATTTAGTGTGGAAAGTCATATTACCCATGGATAAAAAAGATAGAGTTTTGGGTAAATGGTCACCAAATTGGGAAGGACCATTTTGCATTTTACAAGTATTTACTAACGGTGCCTACGAAGTTGAAGAATTAGGTGCTGATGGTCGAATTTTGCAAATAAATGGCAAGTATTTAAAGAAATATAAGCCAATATTACAAGAAGTTAAAATAACACAAGACTAAATAGTATAAAGAATTCAAACATGGCGTTCAAAAGTCTTTGCCAGAACATTGTCGAAATTCAAAAACTGGAAAATAAAGAAAGTTACAATCTAAAGTTGGAGATTGACTTTTAGCCTTTCAAAAACAGCTTTGGAGTGTTCTAGTTTGATGGCAGTGAGGGCTTCGTCTTCAACCAATCTTTGAACCTCTGCCTCATGTGTGCTAAATTTTTCCAAGTGTTGAATTGCTAAGGCTGCTTCTGCGTTAATAATAGGTTCCAAAGAATATGGAATTCTCTTGCGAAATGAGGCTTTCTTCTTTTCTTCTGCCTTAATTTTCAATTGCAAGTTTTTAATTTGTTCTTGATATTTCAAAATTGCATCATCACAAGCAGCCATTTCTTGAGCATTGTTTGTTGCTTGAGTTTCCCAAGAAGTGATTTTGGCTCGAGAGGATTCGACAGCCGCCCATTCTTCCTGTTGGAGTTCGGTTTCACGTGCTCTATGTACAGTTGTGTTTTTCCACTTTTGGATGTCTAAGGTGATTTGCTCTAGGAGAGGCTCAAATTCAACAATAAAGCCAATGAGACCTTTGCTGGATGTCGAATTATTGAGTTTACGCAATAAAGCTTTAATTTCAAAGGTAGTCATGTGGTCGTGCTCAATCGCTTGAAATAAGTCAGCTTCAAGAACGTTAGCTTGAAATTCCTTGAGGAGTTCTTCCTTGGAACTATCAGATGCTTCGCCCATAGAAGTGGTTGAAGAGCTTTGTCTAGTCGAAGAATTCCTACTACTCAACATAAGGTTCAAAGCTTCAAGAGGAATTTCAAAAATGTCATTTTCTTCTTCATTTAAAAATTCAGTCGAAAAAGACATTTTTGGGGGGCAATTTGTTAGCCTGCATTTTTCGACAGGCTAAATTAAATGCAGTCAACGAGGTTTGATTCGCTAGTTTCAGAGGAAAGTGTTGATTTCGACACTCAAGAATTTTGTTAGAAAGTAAGTTCGACGACGCTCTGAACTTAACGAATATAAAGGATTGAAGAAAAGTCAGTTCGACAGGAAGGAAGCTAGAGTTTGGTGAAAGATCAGGAATTAAGTGCTCGTTGTCGAAATAGCCCAGCAGTTACCTTGGTCGAAAAGGCGCAGCAGTTACTGTTTTTTTTAAATTCTCTGTACAGTTAGTTGGTTATGTTTTTTCCCTCTTTGTATAAATAGTAGTTTTTCATAGGAAAAAGGGGTCACAAACTCATTCCAAAAAATCTAAAAAAATTTGCATAGCCTTAATTTGGTTTTATTAGATTTTTAGTGGTGTTTTTATAATTTTTTGATTAATTTTGACTCTTTAACGGATTTTTAGTAGCGTTTTTATAACCTTTTTTAAAAATTCAAATAAAAAAAATTTAATAAATCGTATTTACCTATGGGTGAGGGTAAATACGATTTGTATTTTACAATGCGTATGTACCCCCACCCATAGGTAAATACGATTTGTATTTTACCTGAATCGTATTTACCTCACCCCAAGGTAAATACGCTTTGTTTTTTTACTTCTATCGTATTTACCTCAGCCTAGGTAAATACGATTGGAAATTTTCAATATTATCGTATGTACTTACCTCTATATACATACGATTTGTAAAAAAAATAAATCGTATTTATATCTTAAAAACGTAAATCCGATTGAGCCAAAATAGACAGGGGTATTTTCGTCCAAAAAAAACGTGTGGGGGTATATGGGTAAACAGTGGGGGTAGAAAAAAAAACTCAAAACAAAAATTGGATGACTTTTCAATATTGCTTTTTTTTTTAAGGCTGATAATACCAAACCACACACAAGCAGGGAAGCCTGATAATAGCCAAAAGGAAAAACACTGGAAACTAGCAATATATGTTCATATTCAACAAAAGAAAAACCAACATTCCTAGTCCAGTGGTTCAGGCTCCTACTGGGACGTGGTGGGGTCGATTCGGTTTGCTCCCGGGTTCGATTCCCGCCTACGTCAAATAGGGTGTTTGCCAGCGAAATGATTAAGAGCCCTAAGTAGCGAGCGTAGATTAGTCCTTCGTTGACAGCGTTGGGACACTGCGTAGGTCGCCCGCGAGGGTCCGATACCAAAAAAATATTCAACAAAAGAATCAAAAATGTCAGGACTGATCGTGGTGATGAATACTATAGTAGATATGATGGTTTAGGTGACCAACATCTAGGGCCATTAGTTAAATTCTTAGAGGAACGTATTAACTCTCTATATATTTATCAATTTATTTTGATGCAAATTCAGTTAGATTATTGTTGTAAGTAACTGATTATAGTTACTGTTAGTTAGTCCTAACTATAGTTAGTTTAGTTAGTAATCTCTCATTTATATTGTACAGTGAACTAATTGTAACTTCAGTTTTCACATTCAATGAATTGAGATTTATTCCCTAAACAGAAAATGCTCTCTTCTAATTCCATGAATGTGAACATTGATATAGTATCAGAAGAAGATTTGGTGCTCGCTTTCACCACCAATCACCTTCGCCTCTGATTTCCCTTGTTCATCATCACCGATTCTCTCCGGTGATCTTCTTCCCTTCTCTGGTTCGCTCCTCTGGCAACCATGACTTCTCCACCGGCTCAAACGCACGATGATGTCTACTACCTTCATGCCTCTGATAATCCCGGTCTCGTTCTTGTCACGCAACCTCTCACGGAGAACAACTTCAGTTCGTGGAGGCGTTTGATGTTGATGGCTCTTGATGGAAAGAACAAAGTCGGCTACGTCACCGGCGCAATTCCCAAACCTGCAGAAGCAGATCGCAACTATCGTGCGTGGAATCGCAACAATAGCACGATATCTTCTTGGATCCTTAACTCGATCAGCAAAGAAATAGCTGCGAGTGTGCTCTACTCCGGTGATGCTGCCGCAATCTGGAAGGATCTTCACAACCGATTTCATGAACGCAACTGTCCTCGAATCTTTCAATTGAAGAAAGATCTTGTTAATTGTACTCAAGGATCGTCTCCAATCGGTACCTACTACACAAAATTCAAAGCTATGTGGCAGGAATTAGGCGAGTATCGTCCTGTTCACACTTGCACCTGCGACGGTGCCAAGCCTCTCCTAGATCATCTCAAAGATGAGTGCGTTATGACGTTTCTGATGGGATTGAACGAAAAATTCATCAATGTTCGTGGTCAAATCCTCTGGATGGAACCCCTCCCTACCATTGACAAGGTGTGTTGCGATGGTTTCGCAAGATGAGAAACACCGCCAGATCAGTTCTATTCCAATGTCTACTGAAACTCCTATCGCTTGTGCTGTTTTCACCATGCAAGCAAAACCTAATCGTCGTGAGCGCCCTAGTTGCTCCCATTGTGGTCTCCTCGGGCACATCAAGGAGAAATGCTACAAGTTGCACGGTTATCCTCCTTCTTACAACAAGAAGTCTTCGAACATCAAGAACTCTTCCACTGTCAACAATGTTGCAGAATCTGATCCAACCTCAAGAACTACAGCTGTCTCGAATCAATAATATCAGATGATGACGCAGTTCATTCAAGCACAAATGGCCAAGGCTTCCTCTCCTGACTTTTATATTAGTTCATTTTCTTTCTCTCCAAGCAAAGGATCAAGTCAAGATTGCTTCCACTTTTAATTGCAAGATATGCCAATCCCTAAATATTAGGATTTAGATCCTTCCTAAATATGTGTTGCTTGCTCTCCACTCCATGCCTCTTTCTTTCTCTCCAAGTCACATGTGCATCACTTTTAATTGAAATCTCCAAGAGGATCTTCTTTTTATTACTGTGGGCCTTCTTGCATTAATGGGCTTGGGCTTGCGCTTGCTTTCTTTTATTCTAACATTTGTTCTAATTTCAGCCCACATTCATATTATTTTCTTTTTCTACCTTCTTGCAAATATAGAGTAATTTAAGTCAGTTATTTATTTAATCAGTAATAATTACTCTAAAAACAACTCAAAATATCTCTAATAAATGCACTAAATTAGAGTTTATCAACTCCCCCACACTTAACTTTTGCTTGTCCTCAAGCAAATTTCCTGGCTCAATAAAATTTTCAAATAAGTAATAGAGACAGCCAAATAAGGGACTCAAAATTAGAAGTACAATGACAGACAATAGATAATATAGCACATATGAGGTGTCAAGAGGTTGCCCAATTAGAGGCTCATGTCGCTGAAGAATACATTTCTGTGAACAAGGGCACTCGCTCACAGTCTCTCTATGTGTTTAGGGACTAGGGATGTATACGCTCAAGTTTCCACAAAATGCACATTAGCATAAGCTTGTAATTTGACCAAATCTCCACTAAATAGTTCACATGCATGCAAAAGATGGGGTTTCATGGGTTGTAATGGGGCCAAGGGTGAAATCATGCAAGGTAGGAAACAAGAAGAAGGGGATAATCAAAGGGCTAAAAACAAGAAGCAAGTAGTAACCTTTGAAACCAAATATGGAGCTCCTATCTATTTTACAATTTTTGTCCAAACTCCAAATTAATTTCACTTTCATTATTCATTCTTCTTTTTCTATTGAGTCAACTCTTTTTGATTTGCTTTTTTTTCTTAAGTAGACTCTTTTTTTTTTTTTGGAATTGCCTTTTGGCTCTTTCATTCTTTTGACGTGCCTTTTCCTCCTTCTTGCATTTTTTTTGTAGGAGGAAAAGGTAAGTACATGGAAACTCCTATTTTGTTTCCTTTGTGTGAAAATATTTTTGTAAACACATGATTCACTCCCTTTTTTTTTTTCTCTTCATCCTGACAAGAAAGATAACTAAAGTATAGGACGAAATTTCAGTCCTGATAATATAGACAAGTAAAATATAGGACGAAATTGTAATTTTCAATAGGTGCTCCACATTCAATTTCAAATGGTTACCACAAACAAAAAAGAAAAAATTATATCTAAGTACCAAAGAAAAAATATAACAAATAGGCTCAAAGGGGGCAACTAATGGATAATTTCAACAAATAACTCTGAGGCCAGAAAAATCCTAAATCCTCAAATCTTTTTACATGATGCAAATCAATTTTCGCCTTGAAACGGTCAAAAGACAAATTCTAAAATGTAGCAAATTGGGAAACACACTCATAGAAAGAAAAGGGGGTAAAAATTTATGATTTAGTATCAATCCCCTTATGAAGGCTCAGATCTCACATTTAGAAGCTAGTTCCCAAAAAAGTACTCAAGAGGGACAAATGCTAATTATCATCTTCCTAAGGACAACCCCATAGTTACAATTAAACACAAGTCTGTCAAGTAAATTAATTATGGGATCCACTAAAGGCATAATCTCTATTTTTTTAAAATTTAAGCACTATGCATTCAAAAACAAGCCAGAAAAAATGCTATCAACATATACAGTCGGTATGTCCATTAATAGAGATATAGTGACAATATAAACTATCTTCCCCCACACTAGCATGGAGCATGGTCCTCAATGCAAAATAATCAAATAGAAACAAAAATAAATAAATAGAGAGAGTAAGAGAGACTTCTCTGAGAGAGCTTGTAGTTGGAGTTTATTCCTAAATTCAAAACAAAACAAAAGCAAAATAAAAATAACTGAAAATAAAACACAGGTTGCCTCCTGCGAAGCGCTTCTTTAACGTCATGAGCCTGACGATAGTTGGTGCTCAATCAGGTGGCTCTCCAAGAGCAAATTTTACATCTAGCGCAGTGCACCTTCTTAGTTTTCTAACCATGTGGTTGACATTGTTCTTTCTTTTTCCAAGTGGTGGTTGAACTTCGAAGAATTGGGGATTTTTAATTTTACCTCCATTTACCACTATGCTAGGATCCTGCAAAATAAGAATTTTTTCCAAAAGGTCCTGCATCTTTAAATCACTAAAAGTATTAGTTTCAACCACATTATCAATATAAGGAGAAGTTAAAGAAGAGAAATTTTCATTGGAATTTAAAGCTTTAATAACATCATCTTCTTTACCACTCATTAAAGTTACATTTCCCTTATAAACCTCAATCACAGCATCACCAATAGTTAAAACAATTTGCCCAAAAATTTGGGTTTTCTCCTCTTTCTCCAATTTATGAATCAATGGATCTTTCTCATTCTCCTCAAATGCTCTCATCAATGAAATATGTTGTTTCAATTTGCTCCCTTCAGTAGGAGCCACTGTTTTGATTTGTCTCCCTTTAGTCGAAGTCTCTTCATCTTTTTTGAGAGTTTCTTCCTCTAGATTATATTCCTTGGAGACACCTTCATCTCTCGCAGGAATACTTTCTCTGTATTGCTCAGATTCTTCATTTGGGGTAGACTTAGTTTGTAAATAAAGAGTTTCTTGAGCCAACTGAGTTGCTACCATATCAATAATCTTTGACAATTGATTCTCCAATCTATCAAATCTTTCATTTGTTTGCTCCATAAATTTGACCAAGACCTCATCAATATCAAATTCCTCATCTTGTCCCTGTAGTGGTAGTGGCTCATAATTATCCCAGTTGGAGGAATAAGGAGGTGGCTCATAGCCATCCCAATAGTTTGAATAAGACTCATAAGGAGGAGGAGGAAGTGGGCATTGACATTGAGGCATATACCAATATAACTTCTCTAAATTCCTTCTCGCCTCTGCCTCTCTAATATAATCTCCAATAGTTTTAACCATGATTTAGATTTTTCTCTGCAAAATAAAGTGAACTGCAACGAGATCTCGGGAAAGTGTTAGCAATTTTTATTGTTGATTTTTAATAAGGCAAAAAAAATTTTAAAATTAAAATATAGAAAAAGTGTCTTAAGCAATAAAAATCTTTTTCGTTTAATATTATTAAATTAATCCTCGGCAACGGCGCCAAAAACTTGTTGCGTTAAAAACACACTTAGAGCAAGTGTACTCTCTCGCAGAAGTAGTATAAAAGATTATCGTGTCCACAGGGATTAATTAACAAGTACCAAACTACTTAAAATTATTTATTGTTTAGACAAGTGAATAATTGAGATGTAATTGAAAGAAATAAAAAGTAAGCAAATAACAAATAATAAAATGCAGAATATAATCGATGGAGAGAGAGGTCTAGGGTCGCGGTTTCACTTGCAAGCTTCGGTTCCCCTATGTCTAATTCTACCTGAATTCCCTTATTTTATTTAACTACCAATCCCTTTACTAAAGCTATTAGTCCGTTTGGTCATTCGCGATTAATATTCTTTTTCCTAAATTAACCCTAGTTTGGTCATGCTAGAATTTAAATTTAAGAAAAGCATAAAGTACAAAAAGGTTGAATGATTGGAAGACTAAATTAAAGTTTGGTCATGCATTAATTATAGCCCCAATTATCCTATAGGTCCACCAACTAATTGCAGTACGGTCGCTGATCAACTAATTGATTATTAACATGAAAAGGGTAGCAAATCCTAATTATGTGATAAAAACAATAGAATAATATTAATTGAAATAAAAACAGGAATTCAAATAAGAAATTAGAACATAAAGAGGTTTTCTAAACATGCAAGATCCACCTAAGACCCTAGACGAGGACTTAGGTGTCCATAATAATAAAGAACAATAAAAGAAAAATAAGGTTCATGAATTACAGAAATAAGAATAACCCGGAAATAGAGAAAGTCTTAATCTTTATCTTCAATCTCCTTCTTTTACTCCAAAGCTCTTTCACGGTCTTCTCTCCCTCCGTAGCATTTCCGTAGCGTTTGTGTGACTATTGTTTGTTTATGTGGTGTCTAGCCCCCTTTCACAAGTGAAGCTCTCCTTTTATATTAGTTCATTTTCTTTCTCTCCAAGCAAAGGATCAAGTCAAGATTGCTTCCACTTTTAATTGCAAGATATGCCAATCCCTAAATATTAGGATTTAGATCCTTCCTAAATATGTGTTGCTTGCTCTCCACTCCATGCCTCTTTCTTTCTCTCCAAGTCACATGTGCATCACTTTTAATTGAAATCTCCAAGAGGATCTTCTTTTTATTACTATGGGTCTTCTTGCATTAATGGGCTTGGGCTTGCGCTTGCTTTCTTTTATTCTAACATTTGTTCTAATTTCAGCCAACATTCATATTATTTTCTTTTTCTACCTTCCTGCAAATATAGAGTAATTTAAGTCAGTTATTTATTTAATCAATAATAATTACTCTAAAAACAACTCAAAATATCTCTAATAAATGCACTAAATTAGAGTTTATCATATGTCTCTAACATTCTTTGCCAAACACTTTCTGCTTCAGGGGATTAACCTGCTGAAAGAGATTGGCAAAGGACAATTGGACAATGGCCTATACTGGTAATAAAATTTGTAATTCTAGCACAAATTTTACTGATTCTTGCAATTCTGTTTCTGCTTTGAATTCTAATGCCAATGCACTGAGTCTTTTGATTTAATTCACTGTGATGTTTGGGATTCATATGGACAAGCCACTTATTCTGGTCAGGCATATTTTCTCACTATAGTAGATGACCACAGTAGATTCACATGGATTTACCTTCTTAAAAACAAATCTGAGGCCAGTGAAAAAATCAAACAGTTTTTTGCTCTTGTCAAAACTCGGTTTTGTAAGGTAATCAAATGTATTAGATATGATAATGCAAAGGAGCTTGCATTAGTTGAATTCTTGCAGGAACATGGCACTCTTCACCAGTTTTCTTGTCCACACAGACCACAACAAAACTCTGTGGTGGAAAGAAAACATCAACACCTCTTGAACATTGCCAAGGCACTCATGTTTCAGTCTGGTTTGCCTCTGAAATTTTGGGGAGACAGTGTTAGTGCTGCAGCACATATTATCAATAAGACGCCCTCTCCCAACCTTAACCACAAAGCACCATATGAACTACTGCATGGCCAACCAGCATCCTACTCACATTTGAAAGTATTTGGTTGCCTAGCATATGCTGCAACCATTCCCCAAATGCGTACCAAGTTTTGCCCTAGAGCCTCACCTTGTGTCTTCCTTGGCTATCCCTTAGGATACAAAGGCTACAAACTATACAATCTTACAACTAGAAAATTTTTCATATCCAGAGATGTCCAATTCCTTGAAACTTGCTTCCCCTTCAAAGACTTCACTATCACTGACACTTCCCTAGACCCCTTCAGTGATCTGGTCTTGCCTACTGTGTTACCAACACTACATGAGTCTGATATTCTGCCTGATGCTTTACCTCAGCCACCCTTAGCTGACCTTGCACCAGACACGCCACCTTTAACTCCTCAACTAGAGCCTATCCCTACCCCTACCCCTGCTCTGCGCAGAAGTACTAGAGCTCATGTCCCTCCCACTTACCTTCAAGACTATGCTCACAATGTGGTCTCCACCTTCTCCCCAGCATATCAGAGTTTCATTTCACAGGTCTCATCCATACCTGAACCTCTGTATTATCAAATTGTACATCTTTCATAGACTTCTAAATCTTAGTAAACAACACAATAATATATTCAGTTTAGACACACAATAGTAAATTTACTTTTTTTTGATTACTAGCATAATTTCCTTTATGTCTCACTCACTAATGAAGATTTTTGAATCGATTACATCTTGTTTTAGTTTATTCAGGAATTTTTTCTGACTCTGACTCTCAATTAATAATAAATTAAAAACAAGATATATCTTCGTCTAATTAAGATGGTAAAATGTAAATATAATTAATCCAGAAATGTGAAAAACAATATAAAATAACCGCACGTATAAAGTGTTTTGTAGAAGATAACATGTATCATGTATGAGTGTTTTTTTTTCTTCCTTTTTTTGACTGGACATATACTAGTTATTTTTAGGGGTGGCATTGCACGTATAATGTTGATTTTTGTTTATACAAATAGTCAAAGTGGAGGATAGAGATAGAGCATGCTATCCTGATATATTTAATTTAATAGTATTTATTTGTGTTTTACCATAGAATGTCCTCTCAACATAAATAATTTGAGTGTCTGCTTTGGAGGGGATTAGAAGACCAGAATATCATTGAGGAATTGGATAATTTACTAACCATTTTGCAAGATGTTACTCTTACCCGTGGAAAGGAGGACTCATGGGTGTGGTTCCTATAATCATCGAAATTGTTCAGTGTCTTCTTGTTACATTTATCTTATGCATGGTGAGTAGTCATTCAGGTTACTCGGTTACATCTTGGTGGCATAATGTCTTACTCTGTATTAACATCTTGGTGACAGGGCCTTCGCTTTTAAGGAGTTGTGGAGGATAGTCATTCCATCAAAAGTTTCCATCTTTGAATGGAAAAATTTTACATACTCTCTTCCAACGCGTGAGTTATTGTTCAAAAGACATGTGATCAATTCTTTAGAAGCAGCAGGTTGCTTAATGTGCAGGGAGTCTTACGAAGATTTGATGCATTTGTTTTATGCTTGTAAGGCCGCCAAAGAGGTTTGGGACAAGATTTATATGACTTGATTTAGAATTACCTAATTGTCAAGGGATTGTGGATCACTTTCGGCGGTTAGGGAAGGAATGCAAAGAGAAGAAAGCAAAGAAGGTTAAATATATAATTTGGCTTACGGCGTCTCGGTGTAATCCATCGTTGGACCAGATCTTATATTAAATAACCCCTCATAATCTCCATTGAATAAAGTTTTGACATAATCCATTGAACAAAAAAATTTAATGAAGCTCTAAATAATTTTTTTATTTTAGTTTAAAAAGTAATGGCTATTCAAGATTCCGTATCTAGATGTACTCACATTCTCACAATGGTCACATCTGCAAATCGTAAAACAAAAAGTCCTTTAATTATCACAAGATTGTTGAATGATATGGGTGAATTAAAAACTAATATAATTTCTTACATGATCTTCCTCCTCAAAATTCAAGAAGTATACAATTTTTTGTTCTTCAAAACAAATTGTGATGTTGGCTTGACCATTGACATTATCTCCCATTGAGCATACCCATTATATATCCAATATTTTATGGCATCTCACTTTTTATTTATTTTCCAACTACACAATTATTTCACTCAACAATGGTATTCAAAAATCAACATGTGCACAATCAAAAAGGCTATAGCTGGAGCCTGTGGTGCCATGGTGGGAGTCCTGTAACCAGAATTAGTATTTGCACTTATTATTCCACACTCTGTGGACCACAAAAACCCAACTTATAAAACTCACAAACCAAAACCAACTCTCTCTTCAAAATCCCTCTGAATTTGTGGTGCATGGAAGTGAGAGAATTTGTACAATACAGACTTCAATTGTACCTTATTCATTATAACAACCATACCATTTGGAGAAATACAATTTAGGCTTAAATACAGTTTTGGTCCCCAAGTTTCACCAACTCACGATTTTGATCCCCCAAGTTTTAATTTCACAAATTTGATCCCCCAAGTTTCCCAATTTGTAAAATCTGGGTCCCCCACTAATCTGGTCAAAATTGATGCTGACCTGTCCGCTACTTAAACTATGTGGCAGCCACGCTGGCATGCCAAAGTGACTTTTTTATATTAAAAACTGTTATTTTTATTTTAACATTTTGTTTATATGTTTTTTTTAATTTCTAATTTCTTAAATATAATATAAATATATATATATATATATATATATATATAAACAAAATGTTAAAATAAAAATAACAATTTTTAATATAAAAAAGCCACTTTGGCATGCCAGCGTGGCTGCCAGGTAGTTTAAGTGGCAGACAGGTTAGCATCAATTTTGACCAGATTAGTGGGGGACCCTGATTTTACAAATTGGGAAACTTGGGGGATTAAATTCGTGAAATTAAAACTTGGGGGATCAAAATCGTGAGTTGGTGAAACTTGGGGACCAAAACTGTATTTAAGCCGACAATTTATTGAGTTGAAAGTGAAAGTTATAGAGAAAACAATTTATTATTAAGTTGAAAGTGAAAGTTATATATAAAGAGTAAATACTCAATTTGATCCTTAAAAATTAAAATTGTAGGATTGTGCAACTTAATCCTTCACATTATCAGTATTTCAGATTGGTCCCTTAGATTGCAAAATGTTAAGTTCATTCCTCTGTCTGGACCTGTTAGCAAATGTATAATGCATCTCTGAAATTACCGATTTACTGTCCCTATAGTCTCCGCAAATATCAATAGAGGGACGAACATGATTAACTTTTTTGCAATTACAGAGAACATTTCGAAATATTGATAATGTGGAGGACTAAGTTGATAATACAGACTTACATGTTAGGTAGTAAACGCATATTTACTCAAACTATCACACGGAAAGAAGAAAGATACAGGGATTCTGGTATGTGGACACTTTTTTTAGTTACAAAAAAGTTTAGGTAAGTTGGACTCCAGCGGCTCACTAGGTCAGGACTTAAAGCGCTTTGAGCGCTAACAGAGGTGCTTACAGATTAGCCACTAAAGAGGTCTCACGCTAGCAACGGGAACCCACACCCTTATGTAGAACGAGCCGACTCTTTATCAACCGAGCCAACCTTCATTGGCTGGGATAAATACACTATAATAAAATCTTAGCTGGCAACAAATATTCTAGTGTGTACACAAAATGATGAAGATATTAGATATCAAAATTATTTGCATAAGGTTGTTGTGTGAAGTAATGGCTATTTAACACAGTGCATTCAAGGTTTGGGGCCTATTGACACCAGAGAAGGTATAATGAGTGAACTGTTTTATGATTGATGACTCACCTCTTGTTATTTCATTTTCATAATATTTTTTTGAACTCACAATGGTCCCCCCACCACACACATCTTCCTTTCCAATAATATGTATTGAAATGCAAAAAAAACTCAACTTTTAATTTCAATCAAAGTGTATTGAAAAAAATATTTGGAAAAATTGAAAAAATTGAAAGAGAAAAAAATCAGTAATACTTTAATGAATTTATATGGTTTTAAAATTTTAAGGAGAGAAAACTAAAGAAAGGGTAGAAATTCTTACCTTCATATTGATTTGAAGTGAGGTGGTAAGGAAATGCAGAAGAAGAATGTTATGGAGTTTTGAATTAGAGAATTGTTGTGAATGAATTGTTAAACTAAAAGCTCTTGTGGAAGGTTTTTATAGTAGCAAAGGAAAAGGAAAAGTTATAATAGAGACAAAGTCAACTGAAGTCAATGACCTTAAGATTGATGAGTCATGAGGAATCATCCATCCTTCATTTTTTTTATATATCTCAATCTGAGAAATTATATCTATTCTGAATTATCTTTCAAGAATAATTTCAAAGTATATTCTTTCATGGATCGTTATTTTAAAAGATTAATATTGGTCACTCTATGTATGCTTTTTTGTATTTTTAAATACAAAAAGATTTAATTTAAATATTTTGTCAGTGTATAAATATTTTATAACATACAAATTGACATGTCATTAAAAAGAATTAAGTCAACTAGTAACCACATTATATATGACTCATACAATGAATTATTATTAGTTGTGGGTGCGAAAAAGTTTACACCGACAACACGTAGCAATTAAACTCATAAAAATATTGATATTTTTAATTTCAACTTGTTTTTTGAATTATTAATTCTTTTTATTATATGAATTCAGCTTTTTTATGAGAATATTAATTCAGCTTTGTCGATGACTAATCTATGTAGGGGAATCAAGCTTACCACATGTAACTAGTTTTGCCGGTCCGTGTGGTTGTCCCATCCCATAGGTATTTGCCACACTCAATATTCAAATTCGAAGTCGAGACTTTTAAGTCGGATCCGAATCCAACTATCACTCAGACAAGTCGGATTCAATTTTTACGAAGTTTTTGTGAGAATATGTTTTTTTGTGAGGATATATTACCATTTTTCTTTAAACTTAGCTGCAGAAAATATTTGTCTACTTCGACACCTAGCGACGTCGTTTAAAGCTGCTCATTAATTGATACTTGTTATTATGTTCGTGACTTTTGACTTAAAAAGTAAACCTTTTGTTTTAATAATTGGACGAAGTTTCCTTTAAACTTCACGACTCTTTCTTCACACGTAGCCACAAAAGTTTTGTCACAAAAGCGCGTTAGGGAATGAAACTATCTTCATTTTGTACTATAGTATTGAGCTCCTTCCTGATTTGATCAAAGCCCAGAAGAAGGTTCCAGTGCTTCTTTAGTGAAACAAAACAAAACAAAAATTGGATGACTTTTCAATATTGCTTTTTTTTGAAGCCTGATAATACCAAACCACGCACAAGCAGGGAAGCCTGATAATAGCCAAAAGGAAAAACACTGGAAACTAGCAATATATGTTTATGTTCAACAAAATAAATTTGAATTCATTATAAAATTGAGGCTTAAATATATGTTACCTCCTTGTAAATATACCCATTATCTATTTACCCCGTGTAAAAATAAAAATCTTAAAATGTACTTACAAATATAAACCATTTACGGTTACCCCCCTGCTGTTAGATTATGTTGACAGCGTTAAGTGTATAATGGGTATAAACTGTTTACAATTACCCCCCTGCAAAATATAAATCGTTACGGTTACCCCCCTACAGGCGGTAACTAGAAACAATTATTATTTGCAAGGTCTTTTTTAGGAGTTTTATTTTTACAGTGGGTAAATGGATAATGAGTATATTTGCAGGGGTAACATATATTTAAGCCTAAAATTGAAGATGAGAATCAACTCAAAAAAAGAATCAAAAACGTCAAGGCTGATAGTGTTGTTGAATATTATAGTAGATATGACAGTTCAGGTGAACAATGTCTAGGGCCATTTGCTAAATTTCTAGAGGAATCCGGTATCGTCCCACAATAGACAAAGCCAAGTTTGTCCACTATGAATGATGTTGCTGAAAGAGGAAACAGAATGCTTAAAGACATGATAAGGAGTGTGATTAGTCATTCTAAGTTACAAGAATCACTCTAGGGAAAAGCACTTAAAACTGCATCATATATCCTTAACAGGATTCCAACTAAAGCGACTACAAAAACCCCTTACGAACTTCAGACAGGGAAAAAGCTCAGTTTAAAGCACTTGAATGTTTGAGGTTGTCCAACTGAAGCTAGACCTTATAGGCCAAATGAGAAGAAGCTGGACTCGAGCATGTGAATTGCTATCTTATTGGATACTCTAAAATATTTTAGGGGTATAAATTTTATGATCCTGCAAGTAAGTCAAATTTTTGAATCAGGAAATGCATATTTCTTTGAGGATGTCGAGTTTGCAGGGGGAGATATAGTTAGGGACTTTGTCTTTGAAGAAGAATATGTTGATATTGCCATATGCGTTATTGACACTACTCAGGATCTTTTCCTTGACCCTATTGAAGACACAATAAGTCAAGACAATGTTGAACTCCCCATACAAGAAATTATCGCAGAAGAACAAACTCTTCCTCCTCAAGAAACTATGCCATTAAGGAGATCCACTAGCGAAAAGAGAAGTGTAATACCAGATGACTATTTTCTATTTCTCCAAGAACATGAGGTTGACATTGGAATGATGGAAGATGATCCGATCAACTTCTGTCAAGCCATGAAAAGTTCTAACTCTCAAAAGTGGGTTGATGCACTGAATGAAGAGATTAAATTCATGAAGGACAATGATGTTTGGGATCTTGTACCATTGCCACAAGGTGTGAAACCCGTTGGTTGAAAATTGATATTTAAGACTAGGAGTGATTAGAAAGGCAATGCGAAGAAGTACAAGGATCGTCTTTTCACAAAAGGATCTACAAATAAAGAATGCAATGACTATAAAAAAAACTTTCTCTCTAGTTTCTTTGAAAGAATCTTTTAGGATTATAATGGTATTAGTGGCACATTTCGATATTAGTTACTCAAATGGATGTAAAGACCGTGTTTCTTAGCGGTAACAATGAAGAGACAATTTATATGGTGAAACCAGAACAAAATGTTTTGGAAGACTCTAAGGATAAGGTTTTCAAACTAAAGAAATCTATCTATGGGATCAAGCAAACATCTGGATAATGGTATTTCAAATCTCATCAAGTGATCATCTCGCTTGGTTTTGAGGTGAATTTGGTTGATGATTGTGTATACGATAAGTTCTGTGGAAGCAATTATATTTTTCTGGTTTTATATGTTGATGACATTTTGCTTGAAAACAACGATATAGACTTATTGCACGAAACGAAGAGATTTCTAGGTAGGAATTTTGAGATACACCGAGATCATTTTTGGGGTATTCTTGGATTGTCACAAAGAAGGGTATATTGAAGAGATTTGACATGCAGGATTGTAAACCAGGTGATACCCTTGTGCCTATGGGACACAAGTTTAGTCTCGATCAGTGTTCTATGAATGACTTTGAAAAAAATAAAATGCATAAGGTTCTTTATGCATCAGTAGTAAAGAGTCTAATGTATGCTTAGGTCTGCACGTGTCCAGATATTGTGTGCATCATGGGATGTTGCGAATATTTTTAGTAATTTAGGATTAGACTTTTGGAAAGCAGCCAAATGGGTCATGTCGTACTTACAGAGAATAAAAGAATACATGCTCTCATATAAAAGATCAGATCAGCTTGAGATCATTAGGTATCTGACTTAGATTTATGGTGGATGCCAAGATATTATAAAATCTACGTTGGGCTATGTGTATCTGTTGGATGGAAGCTCAATTTTCTGGAAGAGTGCTAAACAGTACATTATAGCCTCTTCCGCTGGGGCAACATAGTTCAAGCCTGTTATACAGTATCATATCGTGGAATTTGACTGCAAAATTTTGTCACAAGGCTACACATAGTAGATGGTATTGAAAGACCACTAAGATTATTTTGTGATAATGAGTCATCAGCTCTATTTTTCAATAATAACAGGAGCTCGGCGAAGTTGAAGCGCAAAGGCATCAAGTTCCTTGTTGTTAAAGAAAGAGTTCATAGTAAGCAGTTGTCTATAAAGCAAATCGAAACAAACTCAATTTTTTGAATTCGCTCATTAAAGTATTGTCACCTAAAAGGTCTAATGAGCACACTGCTCATATGGGTGTCACATCATTAAGTGATGTTCAATTTTTGTGGGAGTTTGTTTTTTTAATGCTTTATGATATACATACACATATTTAGTTTATGTAAGGTTTAAGTATATTTTTTGCAGAAATTAAGTTTTGGTATTTGTTAAACTAAGGTTTAAGGAGGACCAATTGGAATTAGGTATGTCAAGATCACATTACATGAAAGTTCCATGCTACACATCCACATCATGATCCATGTCATTCTTTTGTGTCGGCATATGTGACCATGGATTGGTTTAATTGCGATGGTTGTAACGAATACTACTTTAATCATATGTTGGTATGATTGATTGGCCGGATTGGTTATAGACACATCAATAATGACAGTTATTTCAGATCATATAGATACTCTTGCAATGCATAATTATAAGGTTACAAATAGAGTACAAGTGGGAGATTGTTGGATCATTAACCCTACATTGGCCTTATACGTCAATAATTATGTATTATAGACTGTCACTTAAGATTAAATTCAATTAAATTAAAGTGGTTTAATAAGGTTTGGCTAATATGGGTTTATGAGTATTTAATTATAGGATATGTGCCTTTAATGTATAGAGATTAATGGATTATTCTAATTTTATGATGGGCTAAATTAGAAGTACCAATAGATAACCCTAGTTAGGGTTCTGTAAATAAAGAAGTCATGGTCCCCAGGTCACACAACTTTTTGGAGTCATTCTTAATGACATCCCAGTATTAGTAAGATACAGAGAGAAAGATAAAGGATTCTCTCGGAGAGAGTACGTGTTGACCTGGAAGGCCAAACCACCTAACGAATCAACATCATGAGTTTAGGTACGCTTCCGCTTTGGTATGTTCTAGTGATTAACATGATTGATTCTGGCTTATAAAGACTATTTCAGATTTTTCATCCCAGACAAGCTTGGAGCACCTGCAACTGGAAAAACAAATGAAGTACAAATTCATCATTATTAAAGCACAAAGGACAACAAGTCCAATGGGAATCCGAGATGATGCCCCTTGCTACCAGAGTATCCCGAGTCAGAAATTTGCTAAGCAAGCCAAGAATAGTAAAGCCAAAAAACCCCATCTTGGTTGGAATATCAAGGTTACACAAATTATTAAGAGCTCCTTAAATGTAAGTGTTCAAACCGGACTACTGAAAGTGTTTCACCAAACATGTGTACCAATCAATTCATCAACATGGATTCCATAGGTATAATTAATGATAGAGAAAGGCCAATGAGGGAGTATGCTATGTTTGATCATCAAAATATGCAAACTAGCATAGCAAGACCTCATATTGATGCTGTACATTTTGAATTTAAACCCATGATGTTTCAAATGCTTCAAACAATTGGTCAATTTGGTGGATTTCCTCATGAAGATCCCCACTTACATTTAAAACAATTTTATAGAAGTATGTAGTAATTTTATCATTCCTGGTGTTAGTGAAGATGCATTTAGACTAAGCCTATTTCCTTATTCTTTGAAGGATAAAGCTAAGGCTTGGTTATACTCTTTAGAGCCTAACTCTATCCATTCATGGAATGAAATGGTTGAAAAGTTTTTAGCAAAATATTTTCCACCCATCAAAAATGCCAGAATGAGAAATGATATTACATCTTTTAGACAAAAAGAATTTGAATCATTGTTTGAAGCATGGGAAAGATGGAAAGAACTTTTCAGAAAACGCCCCCATCATGGCCTACCTGTCTTTATTCAAATGGAAACCTTTTATAATGGTTTAGAACCTCAAACCAGAATAGTGCTTGATGCATCATCTGGGGGAGTGTTATTAAACCTATCTTATAATGAGGCTTGTGAATTGATTGAAAGAATTGCAACCAATAGCTCTAGTTTGCCTACTGAGAGGGTGAGTGCCCAAAAGAAAACATCAGGGGTACATGAAATTAGTGAAGTATCAGCCCTATCAGCTCATGTAGCGAGGAGGGATTTAGCGAGGGAACCTGTCCCTCGCTAATTCCCTCGCAAATGACCATTAGCGAGGGATTTTGGTCAGTTTGCGAGGGAAATTTCCCTCGCTAATCCCTGTTTTTTTTTTGTAGTGTTTTATTAAAATTAACCCTTAGGCCCGAGACAAGTTCAAACACCCTCAATACCGCTTTAATGCACCACCAATTTTCTCTAGTATTGTTGCACATTATGATAGTGTCATCCGCATATTGTAGAACCGGATAAGATGAAGACTCCCCTATTAAAAATGCTTGGAAAAAGCCTACCTCCATACTTTTCCTTAGGAGTGCCGCTAGAGCTTCGGCCACAACTAAGAAGAGAAATGGAGCTAAGGGGTCTCCTTGCCTCAATCCCTTCTCGCTTCTAGGAGTGTTTGATTGAAATGCAATAACGAAGCAAGAGGTAAAACAACTTTTTTAACACTTTTATACTAAAAATTAGTTTAACAAGGAGTTGAAAGACTTGAATTATTGTTACACCCTTTTAAGCTTTAACGGATTCACACGTTTATTATATAATATAATTATACAAACTCTTTTGGCCTTGTTCCCGTGTATAATTTTTATTTAAATAAAAAAAATAACATTTTTAAAGGACTTGGTTGACTTGAATGTGTCTTTGGTCCTCCCTAACTACCTAATATATAAATATTGCTCATTCTCTCATCTATTCTTCATCAACACTTCATTGAAAGTAAACAAGCCTTCTCCACTCAACTTACCTTGATCTACTTCACTAGCTAGCTCCTCTTACTTTTCTGCAATTGTCTCCAACAATTTTTACATATATAGCTCTCACAAACAACAAGATTCAACAAATGAAGGTCAAATTTAGAATCAATCATGCATGAAAATCCATTTCTTAGTTTTCTTTTTTTAATTTGTTTCCAATATGCATGGTTAATGTTTTTGTTGTATTTGTTTTTCTGGATGGTGTAATATTAGCTACTACTATTCACTAGTTTTCTTTTTTCTTGTTTTTTTAAGGTTGTTTTCTAAAACCAAAGAAATAAGTTTTGAGAAAACTCATACATTTTTCTATGATCGCCTTTATTTTTTATTATCAATTACACCTATTTGTCCTTTTACAATAAACAATTAAGGCTATATTCGAGGCATAAGTAGTTGATGACTTAATGTAATCTTAAATTATCAAATTTATAAATACAAAAATGATTATTTTTCTTCTTAAATATCGACCAGCAAGAATGAACTGGAGGGAGTATATTCTTTCATATTTTGGGAATTTGAAATATTTGTTGTGTCTTAACAATAATTTTGTTTGTTTTGGAATTACAGAAAGTAGTGTTGAAGGTGCACTTTCACGATGATAAAATCAAGCAAAAAGTAATGAAGACAGCATCTGGCCTTCAAGGTATTGAATCAGTATCTATGGAGAAGGAAGAGAAGAAATTGACATTATCAGGAGATTTTGATCCAATAAAAGCAGTTTCCAAGCTAAGAAAGTTGTGTCCAACTGAAATAGTTTCAGTTGGACCTCTAAAAGTGGAGGAAAAGAAAACAAATGTTGATGTTCCTCTCAATCCCTTTTATTATCACATGACACCATCACAATATATTTATACTTACTATGTTTGAAATGCACAAGAAAATTCTAATGGGAGTTTTATTTGCTAATTAAGTTTTGGAATATACCATAAAGTTTGCTAAACGGAATTGCGATTTTTAATTTTTCCTTTTTTATTTTTTTATGAGCTAGATTTAGGGAAAATGTGTCAACGAAAGTAATATGATGTACAAATAATGTTTACCGTATGAATCTAAAATTGTTGTCTATGCTAGGGATGACAATGGATACTCTTTGTACATAGTATTATTGTGTTCATTTCCAGTTTATAATTATTAAAAAAATAAGTTTTTTAAAATATTTTTGGAATGATTTCATAGAAAAAGATGTTTGGCCTTTTTTATGTGACAGACCGGCACATTTTGGCTATAAAAACTGGTTGTTTCTCATTTCGGGGTTGGTTTTAGCAAACACGATCGAGAAAAGCTACAAAAACAGCAAAATTGTTTCAATTTTTTAATTTTTAGAATTTTGGATATATTTGTAAGATTTTGTCTTAAAATTGTTCATGTTTCTGCACGAATAATGTACTATTCCATAATTGTTTGCCCATAATACTGAAATAATTTTAGGGGAATAGGCCTATTAGGGATGTGTCTGGCCCATTCCAACTTGTAAACTTGTCCCAAACCAATGATTTTGGTTAAACCAGACCTTTTCTCACTAGCCCTATTAGGGATGTGCATGGCCCTATTAATTTGCACATTAATACTTGTGAATTAGTGATTTAATAAGATGTTATGATTCAAAGTAAGTAGTTTGATGCTGAAACTTAACTATACATTATCTTATAGTAGGAGCATCGTCACTTGAATTTTATAGTGTACCAATAAAACAAAAATTACACTTGTATCAATATATATATATATATATATATATATGAGTTGCTACTATGCTCCCACTTAAAAATTAGAAAGTGTAACTATATATATATTAGCACTTACACTTTCGCTAGGACCATTAATGAACCCACTCTTCCTTTTATTAGACAAATTTCATTAATTGGAAGCAATGTAACTTTATGTTTAATTATATAGTTACAACTTATCTTCTTGGGTCTAGGATAAATGAACCCACTCTTCCTTGTAGATATTTAGGTATTTTATGATTTTTTTTACCACGGTATTTTAGGATTTTTTTGTAATGAAATATTATGTATTTTGTAAGAATTTACAATATTTTTTTGAGAAAATATTATAGACCATTCTTCGCTCCCACTAATAAGAAATTCTGGATCCGTCACTGGCCTATCTACAAATTACATAGCTTAAAAGGTGAAATTAGTACCAACTTAGCTTCTTTTTTATTTATCTCTTGGAAACTTCTACATTTAATCTAAAAATTAAGCTTATGGGGGCAACTAATATTTTTCTTTGGGGGAAAAATAAAGTTGTCATATATATTTCTAAACAATATAATTTTTGAAGTGCGGGCAAGAGCCCCCAGTTCATTCAACATCAATCCGTCCCTGAGACAGGCGCGACACCAGCTCGCAGAATGCGGTTAGCACAACGCGCTATTCAATGGCCCAGATCTTATTTGTCCAATCGGATGGCCTAGATGTCTCAGTCACGCCCAGGCACTGAGAGAGATCGCTCCCTGTGTGTATAAATATAGCATCAACTCTTGAAATCAGGTACACATTACTCATTTAGACTTTGTTCTAACTTTTGATTGTTGACTTTGTCATCGGAGTGTCGGCAGGTACCAAACCCCCTCTGACCTAGGGGAAAGAGTCGACGACCTCGAAGGAACCATCTACCAACTTCCAACCCGGCTCAATCCAACCTACGAAAGGTATAGAACATATAGAATTGTGTTATGGAAAAACTATTTAATAATGATAAAAGAAGCAAAAAAGAAAAATAGATAAGCTAAGGAAAGAAAGACCGAGTGAGCGGCTTCTTTCGTGGCTCTTATTCTGCTTAGCCTCACACAAATAGAGGAGATTCACTACACCCAAAACGTGAAAGACTCCCTTCCCAAGTGTTCTTTCTTTGTGCACAGATCATTGTATACCCCTCTCATGTCAGTTGCCACCAAAATACATGACAGAGAGGGAGTCTTTCACTACCTCGTATTCACTGCACAACAGCGTGTAAGTTCATGATGACATTTTTGCCAAAGAAGACATTTTAGCCAAAGAAGAAATCCTTTGGTATCAAAAATCTTGTGAAAAGTGGCTTGAGCTTGGTGATAGAAATACTAGGTACTTCCATGGGGTCACAACTGTTAGAAGAAAGAATAATCATGTCAAAACCCTTCTTAATAGTAATGGGGTCTGGATTAGTGATCCTCTTGAGTTACAGATGGAGGCAACCGACTATTTTAAGGATCTCTTTTCTTCAAATGAGCCTATTGTTCTCTATGTGCTTGAAGGACATTTTCCTGTAATGGAAGATCAAGTGTCCAGTGATTTGATTAGTGAGATTACCAATGAGGAAATCCATTGTGTGATCAAAAATATTAGTGCCTATAAAGCCCCTAGCCCTGATGGGTATCAGGCTATTTTTTTCCATAGTCAGTGGAAAATTATTGGGGAGGCTTCCTGTACAATGATCAAAGATTATTGGGAGAACCCTTGGAAAATAAAAGAGCTGAGTTCTACCTATCTTGCTCTAATTCCTAAGGTGGATCATGTTACTTCCATGAAACAATTCAGACCTACTGGATTGTGTAATGTTGCTTACAAGACAATCACCAAGTTGATAACTAGAAGACTTAGAGAATCTCTCAAGAAACTTATTGGGCCAGCACAAGCTCATTTATTCTTAAAAGACAGATCCATGACAACATATTCATAGCTCAAGAGATTTTCCACTCCATGAGGAGCAAAAGTGGAAAGAAAGGCCGAATGGCTATCAAAGTTGACTGGGAAAAGGTCTATGATAGACTTAGATGGGAGTTTGTGAAGGGTACTTTGGAAGATATTGGTATTCCTCCGAAATTGGTTCAAATTATTCGGTATTGTGTTTCTTCTCCTACTATGCAAGTGCTTTGGAATGGAGAAGCTCTGGAGATGTTCAACCCTACTAGAGGCATTAAACAAGGAGACCCTATATCTTCTTATCTTTTTGTTCTTTGTATTGAGAGGTTATTTCAAGTTATAGAGCTGGAGGTTGAGAATAATAGCTGGAAACCAATCCAACTCTCACGGGGGGTCCTAAAATATCCCGTCTTGCTTTTGCTGATGACTTGTTTCTTTTTACTGAAGCTTCCTCTGACCAAGCTGAGCTAATTCATCATTCTCTCCTCAATTTCAGCCTGTTCTGGCCAGAAAGTCAGGCAAGAGAAAACTAGAGTATTTTTCTCAAAGAATGTTCCTTGGCCCCTAAGGATTGATATTTGTAATGTTCTTGGTTATGATTCCACTGATGATCTTGGCAAATATTTGGGAATTCCTATATTTTACAAGAAAGTGGGGTGTAACACCTTTAAATTTATTGTGGAAAAAGTCAAACAAAAATTGAGCTCTTGGAAAGTTAGAACTCTCTCCTTTGCTGGGAGGGTGACACTAGCTAAGTCTGTAATTCAAGCCATGCCTAACTATGTTATCCAATCTAGTGTGCTGCCTAGGAGCACCTGTGATGAGGTGGATAAACTTCGTACAAATTTCATTTGGGGTGATGAGGAAGACCACAAGAAAATCCATTTGCTAAGCTGCGACAAGTAGTGTTTGCCTAAGAAAGAAGGAGGGCTTGGGCTGAGATCTACTAGGGTGGCTAACTCTGCCTTCCTCATGAAAGCTCTTTGGAACTTTTGCTCCAATTCTGATAGTCTTTGGACTAAAGTGATTTGGAGCAAGTACAATTGTGGGTGGAGGAAATTCCCCAAGAATGATAGTAAGAAGAATGGATCTAATTTTTGGCTTGGCTTAAAAAACACCTGGGATGAGTTCAGGAATAATCTTAGCTGGCAAATTGGTGATGGAGACCATATCTGGTTTTGGAAGGATAAATGGCTTAAAACTGATGAGGTGCTAGCAAGCTATTGCAGCAATAGGGGCAGTAATGATGTTATTCAACATCCTATAAACCATTATGTAACTTATAATGGTGAATGGGATCTTACAACTCTTGGTGAGCTTCTACCTGCAACTATTTTACAGGCAATTACTGTTGTAAACCCACCCTTTGTTCTTCAACAGGAGGATGACTTTAAATGAGGTGTTACTCCCGATGAAGTCTTCACCACTAAATCTACTTATGCTACTATAGCAGGTTTCTCTAATAATCCTACTCTACCTACTTTTCGAATTATTTGGAAATGGTAAGGGGCTAAAAGGATAAGAATCTTATTGTGGAAGCTTGGCCATGGTACGTTGCTGAAAAACATGGAGAGGAAACGAAGGAAGATGACCCCTGAAAGCCCTTTCCCTATTTGCAATGAAGAAGATGAAACCCTATTTCATTGCTTCAGGGACCGCAGAAAGAGTTTAAGCATCTGAATGAGTCTCAAGGTGCGAGATCTGAATTAATTTTACAGTAATAAAGACTGGGAAAATTGGATCGAATCTAACCTGACCAAGACAGAAAATACGAATGAAGAAGCTCACTGGCAGCTTGTGTTTCGTATTACCCTTGACACAATTTGGAGAATGCGAAATGATTGGGTTTTGTCAAAGAAATCTACATCTATTCAATCATGCACAATCACAATCAGAAAACAAGTTGAATGGTTCGTGGAAACTCAATTGTGATGGCTCTGTTTTCAACAATTTAATCTTGGTTGTAGTAACGTTATTTAAAATTTATATTGTTTATATTTTGGGATGGTTCCGTCTTAATAAGACTTGATCCTACGTCAAAAAAAAAAGTCTTGATCCTAAATTGGTGCAAATGTAAATTCTTAATTTTCAGTAGAGAAGACCCATGTAATTATTATTCATGCAAATGCATATTATTTTCAGTAGAGAAGACACATGTAATTACTCTTAAATTGATGCAAATACAATTTCTGTATCCCTCGTTAAATTTTAGTGACACCAAATTTCGTTACAGATTCTTGTCCTGTAGAAATTCCGTCGCTAAAATAATTAGTGACGAATTTATAGTGTTTAACAACGGATTTTTACCATCTCTAATTTCTGTTTTTCTAGCTATGAAGCTTATTCGGCTCTGCTCTGATGTATTAGCCGTTTTGAATATGCAAAATTATCCAACTAAAATTTTAGACCAATGTAGGATTAATTATAACTGGTCTTAACCCGTGTCTCACCGACTCTATCCCCTATGACTAGGGATGGCAAAGCGGGCTTGACCCGTCGGGTCGACCCGCTTGGGCTGCGATATTGGGACCGCTGACCCCGCCTCGCCAAAAAGTGAAAAATCGCGGGCTAAAGACAAGAATGAGGCGGGTTGGCCCGCAAGCCCTTTTTTTTAAATAAAAATAAAACAAACATCATATCAGTCCATTTTATTAAACACAATTTTAAAATCTAGCCCTCCCGAAGCCCAACTAGTTTTGTCTGATTAAGTAAGAATAACATTAGGTTTTTAAGGTATCTCTTTTCACTTCTCATCAGCAATCCAACATCTTATGATAAACAACCAAAAAGATGTAGATGAAGTTATAAAAAGCATGGCTGAAAGCATGATCCTAAAATTTGAGAAGTATTGGGATGAATATAGTGTTGTTCTTGCATTTGGGGCTGTGTTAGATCCAAGAATGAAGTTGGACTCATTGGGTTATTGTTATAAAATGATTGATCCATTAACTTGGGAGTTGAAGTTGGACAACATAAAGCAGAAATTGTACAAACTCTTTTCATAATATTCCATTTCTTCTTCTTCCAATGCTTCACAGACTCCTACCTCTTCAACCATGTCAACTGAGTCAAGCCTATTTGATGTAAGTTAATTTTTTTGTTTAAAATTATGGTTCATTTAAATATTTATGTGATTTTAACGCCATTCACATAATATTCCATTTAGAGTTGCTTCATTTTAATTCCAACAGTGGCTTCATTCTATCTATAATGTCATTTGTATCCGGTAGCATCATTCTTTGCTATAGTTAAATGCTTTACTAATTGGCTTCATTTAATTTTGTGTTATTATTGTATTGTCATAATTTTAGGAAATTAGAGTGGGTAGACAACAATCTAGTGTTGCTAAAACTGGACAAAGTCAGCTTGATGAGTATCTGGAAGAGCGGGTGTTGGATCTTGACTACTCGGAAGATTTGGATGTACTACAATGGTGGAAGAACACTAGACAAAGATTTCCCGAACTTTCAATAATGGCTCGAGACTTGTTAAGCATTCCTATTACCACTGTTGCATCAGAATCTTCCTTTAGCATTGGTTCTAGAGTGCTTAACAAGTATAGAAATCGCTTATTGTTTGAAAATGTGGAAGCATTGCTTCGTGCTCGCAATTGGTTGCATGCCTTTGATGATGGTAATATATTTAATGTGAATATGATCATCTGCTATTATTTTTACATATTTTTTACTAACCATTGAATTGATTACATTGGTTTGTAATGTAGATGGAAATGATGATGAAAATGAAGATGAAAAAGATGGTCCAAGTTGTTCTGAGAGTGCATCAAATATTATTGACATTGAAGATTAGAATTTAGATGCTTTACTTTTGTTTTTTTAGACAATATGTTATGTAATTTGAATCTCTAGACTTTGGGGTTGTATTTGTTATGGTTTTTTTTGTTCTTAAAAAATGCTTATTTTGGTTGCTTGATGGTTAATCCTAGTCACCAAGCAATCAAAATACTTATTTTGGTTACTTGAAGGTTAATACTTGAATTATGGTTGATGGTTTAGGTGAAGTTTCTTGATGGTTTTGGTTGCTTTATAGTTAATCTTGTATTTCCAATTGTTCATGGTTTTATACTTTTATTTGTAAATATTTGCAAAATAAATTTAAGAAAAATTGTTGAAAAATTGTTTTAAAAAATAGGTGAAAAATCTAACTGAAATGTAAAAAAAATGTGAAAAGTCTGTTGAAAAAACTGCAAAAAAAAAAAAAATGACGGGCCAGCCCGCTGCCTGCAAGCCCATCCCTTTAGCGGGGCGGGCTAGAATTTTGAAGTCGTGTCTTGTTTGCGGGCCAGCCCGCCCCGCACCGTTTCTTGCGGACAAAACGCGGGGCGGGCTGGCCCGTTTTGCCATCCCTACCTATGACCCTAGAAAACTCCACCAATGAGTATAATATCATACTTGGAGAATATCCATTGTGACCCCTAGAAACCACACACCTGTTTAGAATCAGTTGATGTAAAGAAAACTTGTTCAGGAGCTCATTTTAACAAACATCAAAGTAAAGAACCTTCTATTGATAAATACAAGGCATATCTCCCTCGTACCTAAAAAAACACGACTTCTAGTTCTTAGGCGTCTTTGATTTAGTTATAAAACTTGAGATGCAATAACGAAGCAAGAGGTAATCAACTTTTTAACACTTTTAAACTTTTTGTTAATTTAATAAAATAACTAAAAGACTTCAATTATGGTAACACCCTTCAACGCTTAAATATTAACAGATTCACACTAGTATACTATAATATAATTGTATAGACACTGTTTTAGTAAAAGAAAAAATAACATTTTTAAGTGACTTGGGTTGACTTGAATGTGTCTTTGGTCCTTTCCTAATTAACTACCAAATATAAATATATTTCTCATTCTATAATCCTTCATCAACACTTCATAGAAACTAAACAAGCCTTCTCAACTCAACTTATCTTGATCTACTTCACTAGCTTGCTCATCTTACTTTTCTGCAATTCTCACCAGCAATTTTTAGTTTACTCTCACAAACAACAAGCTTCAACAAATGAAGGTCAAATTTTGAATCAATCATGCTTGAAATCTTTTCTTAGTTTTCTTATTTGTGAATTTCCAATATACATGGTTAATGTTTAGAGAATTTTTATTAAATGACACATATACCCCTCTATTTTTAACAATGAACATTCACAAGTGTTATTTGTTGGAAAGTTGCGCTCACCTCCTCTAAATTTTAAATCACCCAAACACTCTATATTTCCAGAATAGAGGGGTGGTGTATGCAACCGAGAGGAGGTCAAACAAAATTCAGAGAGTGTATTTGTTTTATTTAACAAAAACTGAAGGGATCGAGATGAATGTAATTCTTATTTAGGGTTTGTTTGGATGAAATATTTTTTTGGGGGGTAATGTAATTTTTTAGGAAAACTGAAATATTTTACCTTAAAATTTGTAACTAAAATAATCCAATTCCCTACAAAATTTACATTACCTTCCAAAAAAGGCTGCATCCAGACGTACCCTTACTCTTTTTGTAGTAGTTGTTTTATTTGGTAGTTTAATACTGGTTATTATTTTTTTCATATTTTAGATTGGAATTGTTGTGTCTTAACAATAATTTTGTTTGTTTTGGAATTACAGAAAGTAGTATTGAAGGTGCACTTTCATGATGATAAAATCAAGCAAAAAGTTATGAAGACAGCATCTGGCCTTCAAGGTATTGAATCAGTATCTATGGATAAGGAAGAGAAGAAATTGACATTATCAGGAGATTTTGATCCAATAAAAGCAGTTTCCAAGCTAAGAAAGTTGTGTCCAACTGAAATAGCTTCAGTTGGACCTTTAAAAGAAGAGGCAAAGACAACAAATGTGGATGTTCCTCTTAATCCCTTTTATTATCACATGACACCATCAGAATATAGTTATGCTTACTATATTTGAAAGGTAGAAGGGAATTCTAATGGCAGTGTTATTTGCTAATTTAATTTTGGAATATACCATAAAGTTTGATGTTTTTTATTTCAATTATTTTATGAGCTAGGCTGAGGAAAAAGTTTGTCCATGAAAGTTTTGTCTTATGAAGCATAGCATTAGGAAGAACAAGAAAGATACTTGTGAAAATAGTTTGCTTTGATTTGATGAGTGTACTTAAAATTATATCAAGTGACTATATTTTATATATAAAGAAACCAACTACTAATAAATTACTATCGAATTAGCAGCCAATTACATTTTAATAGCCCCGCCGCCTCCACAAGTTAGAATGTTTTCACAACACTTGTAGTTTGGGATGAGCAATACAATTGCAAATCAGATAAAAAGGGAATTTCAATGTAAAATGCCAAAAATACATCGGTTGAAAATAATATGAACAAAACTTAACCACCATACAAGCATGAGATGAAATCATAAATCCATAAAAATAAAGCTTAACCATTAAGCAAAAGAGAACAATGCTTAACCCCCTCAACGTTGAAGTTGAATTAAAATATTTTTTTCTTCTGATACCCATTGTGGGTATGTAGGAATGATTGGCAAGGTTAGCTGGTTGGTGTTGATTGTTGATGATTAAGTTCTCTACACATAGGGCCCGTTTGGATGAGCTTATTTTTAAGCTTATGGAAAACAACTTATGAAGATAAATAAGTTTTTATGTTAACCCATAAGTTCTCACTAACAAAAGTTATATCTCCATAAATTGTTTTTTCATAAACTACATTGACAAACTTATGAATAATACATAAAAGCTTACTTATTTGCATAAGTCATTTTTCATAAGCTCAAAATATGCTCTATCCAAACGGGCTCATAATGTGGTAGAAAGATATTGTAAACATTGGGACGGTTAGCTTAAAGTTGTTGTTTAAACATGTGCAAGGTGACCTAAACCCTACTAGGGTTGAATATTCGATGATTTGGCTACTCTTAGGAGTAAGGCTAAATGAGATTTAAACTTTCGAGTGTCACCCAACAACAGGATGATTATGTCTATGCTTGTTTTTATATTTGAGATGATTGTGTGTTATCTAAACATGCCTAATAGGGATGACAATTGAGTCCATGCCCATAGGATACACGCAAACGGGGGGTAATTACCCGCACACTTGGGCGCGGGCTCGAGAACAGACACTCTGGTGCCTAGCCCGATCTGGGCCCGGGCCCGCATATATATATATATTACTAATATTATAACTTTACCTGATATAAGCAGATGATGAAATGCCAAATGATGTGTCAGATTTCTGAGATGATGAAAAACAGAGCATTTAATTTTGTTATGCTAGAAACATAGTGCTAATATAAGCAGGTATTAGAGGGAGTAAGTGAAATACAATATGGCAAATAAATATAACACAAAATACAACAAGTACAATATTGATGAATAATATAACAGAGCATTAATGCTATATGTATAGGTGGTTGACATCACT
Source organism: Astragalus glycyphyllos (assembly GCA_963573325.1). Taxonomy (NCBI): domain Eukaryota; kingdom Viridiplantae; phylum Streptophyta; class Magnoliopsida; order Fabales; family Fabaceae; genus Astragalus; species Astragalus glycyphyllos. The sequence goes on along the minus strand of OY754313.1, from coordinate 16,818,660 downwards.
GATGAATAATTCCTTTAAGTCAGCAAATAAGGGGCCTCTCCCCCTTTGTCATCAAACGAAAATAGTAAAAAAAAACTTCAAAAACATTGAATGAAATATACAGTCGGCAAATAGGTGGCTTCTAGAGTGAGGGAATAATTAAGTCCCTCATCCATGAACAACTTTTAAGAACCATTAGATTAAATGAGCACACGGTTTTATCGTACACCACACTGTAGTATTATCTCTTCTATTTACTTGTTCTAAATGGCACCCGCTCTTCCGCCCTTCCCACCACCACTAGCACCACCACAACCAGCACTTCTAGCACCACCATTATCCCCACCATCACCACCATTTTGCTTCATCTTTGATTCTCAGCCTTTACTATTTATTTTTTGTGAAGTCGCTATCTTTCTTTATTAGTGGCTTGCAATATTCCGAAATGCCAAGAAAACCATGTTCTTTTTCCTTTTGTTATTATGGGTTCTCATGTTTCTTATATTTGTTGTTTTTTTAAAAACTTTTCTGTACAGTAGTTTTGTGACTGTGGTATGTGGATATGAATTTGTAGTGTATGAATGTCAAAGTTTCTAATGGCCAAAAGTTATTTTAGTTTGTCGTGGAGGAAGAAGAAATGTCTAATATATATGTGTTGGTATTATGAATAGAAAAGTGATCTAGTGTGGTGTATGATAAAATCTGTGTACTCATTTAATCTATTAATGGTTCTCAAAATTGATTCATGGTGAGGACTTAGTTGCTCCTTTACCCTAGAAGCCACCCAACAAATATAGGAAAAACTTTTATATATGTGGAAAAGTTGAAACATGGCTAGGAGCAAAGAAAAAATAGCAATAGGGTTAAACAAAAACCTCTAGGCTAGGGTTTGTGTATCTTCTTGAAAATTGCCTGCAATATCGCCTGAATGTGAGCATTATTCTCTGCTATCTTGTAGAAGAGGAATCTTCATTGTCAATCTGGTGAGGAGGAGGAACATAAGGAACCACCAAACCACACTCTTCTAGATATAGTCTTCTCATCAGTGTCACGTCAAGTTTCCTTCATTCCAGGAAATTTCTAAAGGTAAGTTTTTGCATTTCTGCGTCTCTATTCATGCGATTGAGTTTCCAAGTCTCTTTCGTAAGCAACCCACCCCAAGCATTTTGGTTAAGCTCCGCCAATGAACTCAAGATGAGGAGTGACAAATGTAGATTTAGTCTATTCCTCTTGTTCTTTCAAATAGTTCTCCACTAGGGACAGAACTAGTTTCCATTTCCTCCAAAAATTATTCTCTTGGCCAAAATTCTCTTCATGTGCCTTCTCTGTATTAGCCTTTGATTAGCTTTTTGTAGCTTCAGAAGCAGATGAAAACCTCTCTCGTAGTACTCATCTTTCCTTTTCCATACAATGTGATCTACCTCGTATTCTTCTTTGATGTCTGCATAAACATTTTGCCAATAGAGTTCATGATCTACTGTGTTTGGTAGGTTTTGAAGAAAAACATGTTTGCTTTTAGGAAGAGGTATAGAATGTGTAGCACCCTAGTATCTCTAACATATAGAAACACTAAGACATACAACTCAGCATACATCAGAGATAACTTCCTGCTTAACAAATTGAACACATCTAAAACTTCATTTAAAAACTCATCAATGAGTCACATTAGTCTCATACTCTCACATAAAAGTATTTAGAAACTTAAGTACAATGATTAACAACATGATAAAACCTAGTGTTCAATATTCAAAATAAGGAAGTAGCGGAAACGATATACAACTGTTAACAAGTCATGATATCGAGATACAAAACTAGAGAAATAACATGAATATAAAACAAAGTCGTAAAGCTCTCCATGAGGCATCTAGCCATGCTTCCTTGATTTGTTCTTCACCTGAGTCTCTGTAAAACAACAACATATAAACAGTGAGATAAACATCTCAGTGAGCCTACCGGAACCCCTTACTACTCTCTCGGTTCATTTAACCTTTTTTTTTTCAATCGTAGTCCAAAAAGATAACTACGTGCATAAAGCTTTTCCTGACATAACACAACACCGTCACGCCATTCCCGGTGAACCTCGTCCGCTAACTTCCGCTAGCGGCAAACATGAGCGAGGTCTAGGTTTTGGGGCTCATGACTTCCCCTCCCCTAGTATGCTAATTCTTTTCGGGTCGTCACCCAAACCATGATAATTAATTACATGACATGAACATTAGCTTGAACTTGAATGAACTTACAGTTCCTTGAATTTACATGTTTTAGTGTACGCTCACGTGTAACTAACAAAACCGTTTTACTAGACTTTTTTTAGAACTCAAGTAAATCCAGTATAACCATCTTAAACATGTTAAAAATCATGGAATTGTTGGTCTAAGTTCGTGGGGAATGGTTGAAGAGAAGATTAGAAGAGGTTTGGAATCGAAAGGAGCGACGAAAACGAATTTTTATTTCCGGAAACAGGACCTCACGCACGGTTCGTGGCACAAGGTCGCACGATCCGTGCCACAGGGGCGGACGATCCGTGCGTGTTCAGTAGCACACCCAAATTCATTTCGCTTTTTGTTTTCGCTACTCTGTTCACGTCCAATCCGTATTCCAATCGATTCTCAACATAAAAACAGACATTTATATCACAACAACCAGTCCAAGCAATTCAAATACCAAGCAATACTTCAATATATAATTCATTCCGAGACTCACAAATACATAGTTTTCCAAAATAACGGTTTTCGACACTAAAATTTTACGAAACAAATGAAACAGCGTAAACCAGTAATATTGACAACCAAAACAGAAACGATAAAATCCTAAGTGTGGGTAAAACTCACCGATCGTGATGAAAATCACAAACAACTCGAGAATCCACGAAATGCAAGCGGCAAAGTAACCAGTCGAACAATCCCCGAAATTTACTCCTACGCTCCCACGAACACCAAATAAATCCCAAACGAACTCTAATGCCCCAAGCTACTGAACCTCACTCAAATTTAGGTCAACCAACAATGAAATTTCTATTCTACCCCAATCTAATCACCACTTGGACATGAAAAGCTCCACAATACTCAAAACTCCATTTTTGGCCCAGTTGAGCTTTGAAGCTTGAAAATGGCAAAATGAGGAAGATGAAGAATGAGTGGACTAATTTGGTATCTATGGAAAGAGAATGAAAAATGGAGAAGGATGATGGTAGAAGAACTTACATGCATCAAAGGTTTGTGGAGTTTCCTCTCTTCTTCTTCCCTTCGCTTTCTCGCGTCTCACTCCCTCTCTCTCTCTCTAGTTCTCTTGTTTTTCTTTCTTTTCCCTTTCTAAAATTCTGAAGTGTGGGTTTGAGTGACACTAATGAGGGTGTCTTTTGTGTCTCATGAGCTGAAGGTAACTAATGGTAGGGAAAAGACTAAAATACCCTTGCTTCCTAATTCTCACTTAAAACCTCAATTTCAAACAACAATACATACAATTCACATACTTAGAAAATTAAATATCGCTTTCATAATTCTAACATGTCTATGACTCGATTTATTACTTAATCGAATGAGCAATTGCTAGTTAATTTCGCTAATCGAAATTAATCGAACTAGGGATGTTACAATAGACAATCTTCAATGGCTGCACTTTATGACGCTTAACTCGTTCTTATGGTCAGCCCCTCCATATGTAGCCCTTTCTGATCTACCGACAACCAGCTCTTATACCAGTTGATTATACAATCCAGCTCTTTTACCAGTTGATTATACAATCTTATTTTAATTTCCTCGATATAATTTTTTATCTTATTTCTATCATGAAGAGAAATCATGCTTCTGAACATAGTTATAAAATAAGATACTTCAGCAATTTTACAGATAATCAAGAATAGCACAAAAGCATAGCATTTTAAACAATCAAAGCAATCAATCAATTACTAAATCAATCAAATAAAAAATATAGAAGTTTCCTATGCGTTAACCGGTCATCGACGGCCTAAACGTCATTTAACCTTAACTCCAAAAAGTAGTCAGATGATCTTTAGGTATCGCTAATTATTTAACTCTAGTAGAGCTTGGGTCACTCTACACATATTTAAATTAAAACTTTACGCTAACCGTCCCGACGAATACGACATGTTGCCCCCACCTGAACTATAGCACGAACGTAACACTTGCTCCGGCAACACCGACATGTACTCGATCAAAGCTACGAAACCGAGCAATAGCATTGGTTGTTTTGTGGTTGAAGGTTTGAAGGAATATGAGAAGGAAGTGTTTTGGTTATGGAATGATGAATGAATCAAAGAACTTGGGTTGCTATTTATAGTAGTTCTATGGACCTTGCTTACATCATGCTAAGCATGAGGTGTAAAACTAACTTTTTGGGTGGCATGATTCTATAAGCTTAAATGATGAATAATCTTAAGCAAGCACCTAAGTGGAAGACTCTAATGATGCATATAGAAGGACGAGGTGTAATGTCTTTTAGGTGGCATGCTCTCATGAGTTAAAATGGCGATTCACCTTAAGCTAGCATGAGGTGTTCTATTCTAATACATCCAACACAAAATCTCAAAGAAGCATGAGGTGAAATGACTTATCTTTTAAGGAAGTATGTAAGAGCTCATAGTTGAGGAATAAATTTCCTTCCTCAGAACAATTGCTAGAAGACAGAGAAACCAAAAGGTTCAAACCTCTAACCAATCTCTCAACTAAGACGGAGAGTTTGACGACAACAAAGTGCATGCCTTATTTTTTTTCACTAACGTGCATGTGCATTTGTTCTCTTCTAGGAAGTTAGCATATACTGTATTAACTAGTTACTCTTAGTAAAATAACTCACTTTTCAAATAAATTAAATAAATTAAACTAGCTGTTATACTTTGTGGTTTGTAGGTTCACTAAAAACATGTTTTGTTCTTCTTAAATCAATTCTCTAAATTCTTCAAACTATCTGATGTATTTATTTCATTAGCGATTAATCCGTAACGCGTTAAAAACACACTAGATGCATGAAATTATTTGTGTGAAATTTCTTCCCCAATAAATGCAAATATAAATTCATTTTTTCTTTGTGATTTGGTAGTGCACAAACGTAATAGAATGAGTAGATATTTGTAATTTGGTATTAATAGAAACCAAATGGATTCAATGGATATTTTTGGTTTAGATATTTTAGGTTGAGAAAAATACGGTTCTAAAAAATATAAGGAGAAGAAGTATTAAAATAAATTGATTTTTTTAAGTGGTGTTGCACAAGTTAGTGTCATTGGATTTTTTTAACAAATCATGAAAGAGAAGCCACAAAATGTAATTATTCATGTGTGGTGGTAAGACTGGATTTAAGTTGAACCATAAATTTTAAACAAACATAAGAAAAAAAAACATTTTTTCATCTTCTTGCACTCATTAAATACTAAAAAGCGAAAATAAAATAAAAACATAAATACCAATTTAAATATGTTTCTAATATCGGTTGGCGCAAAATGACCAAAAAAGATTCATATATAAAGAAAAAAGTGCTAATAGTTAACTAATAATACAATAATTAAAAAAAGAAATATTATTTTAAAAATTAAAAACATTAAAACATGAAAAAGGAAAGATAAAAAAGAAAGCTCAAGTGAAAAAAATAATTTGATTATTTAATGTGGTGAAATTAATAAAAGGGTGAGTTGCATGAGTTATTGTTAATTGAATTTTTAAACAAATAACGAAAGAGAAGCCACAAATTTTCTATTACACTCATATCTGCTGATAAAACTGGTTTTAAGAATGTTTGCCATCTTCGAAAAATATTCATCAAATACTAAAAGTGAGACTAAAGTAAAAATATAAACACCAATTTAAGTATGCTTATAATACCTGATGTAACCAAATTACCAAAATAAGGGTCATAAAAAAGGGAGGTAGGCGGGAGTTCTCATTAAAGAAACAAAAAAAGGGGCGCGAGTACAAAAATAATAAATCTAAGAAAAAGATGTATAAAAATAAAATAATTTTTTAAAATGGTGAGTTGCAAATAAAAATATAAATATCAATTTAAGTATGGTTATAATATCTATTGTTGTGAAATTACCAAAATAAAGGTCATCAAAAATGGGGTCGGTGGGAGTACTCATTAAAAAAAGGGGTGGGGCGCAAGTAACAAAAAAATAAATAAAAGAAGAAATGCAAATATAAGGAAAAAAATATAAAAACATATTAATTGTTTAAACTGGTGAGTTGCACTTGACACATTTTAACACTAAATTATTTATTTTTTCATCAAATTGGTTATTGAGAAACGAATTCCGCATATTTAACGTTAAAAAAATTTCCAAATGCTATAGAACCCCAAAACACATTGCATAGAATCGTACTTTACATATTTTGTCACGAAATTATTTTTTTCCACCAAGTTTTTTATTTAGATACGAACTTCACGTATTTGAACATTTAAAAAAAAAATTGGACTCTAAAGTACCTGAAAACAAACTATTTAGCATCACACTTTATGTATTTTATCACAAAATTATTTCTTTTTCACTAAACTAGTTATTGAAAAACTAACTTCAGATATTTATATAGTTACCTTTTGTTATATTCTTTCCTGAAACTTAAAAAAACACGAGTCTTGGAAAGTTACCTTATGTATTTTGTCAATTTTATATTGTTTCCACGAATTCGATCAAACAAAATGACTTGGAAAGTTTAACTTTGAGCAAAATTTAAAAGATACATGAATAGTAGTGGGTCCCTTGTTGACTTCCCAAATCAATGCAAAATGTCCCCTTGTTAATCCTATCACTTCGTTCAAGCACTTGGTTTCTGAATCACAAAAACTTGTATTTTCATTTTGCAACTTTGATCTAAAACTAGAAGATGGCTGAGGCTGTTCTTGAACTCGTGCTTCAGAATTTGAGCTCACTCACTCAGAAGGAACTTTCCCCGTTTCTAGGTTTCAAAGTATTAGGATATATTGTACATATAGTAGTACCACTTGTAAATACAATTAGTTAGATTGTAACTATCCTAATTAGATCTTAACCACCTTGGTTAATATTCTGTTAGCCTTAGTTAATAGCTTGTATATATTTGGTTACTATTCATTCAGTACAGTTAACATTATTACATTCAATACAATGGGAGAGTTTATTTACTCTTGCTTCTGCTATGCTGTCCAAAACTTCTATAATTCTTCACGAATCATTTTTCATTCTTCGATTTTCAAGTTTACATCCCAAACTTCAAAATTACGTCAAAATTACCTTTGATTCCTTCAATTGATCTTCCGATCCAACACATTCTGGTGTTATTGATTACCTATTTCAAACTTTGAAGCAAGGAAATGGCGTCTCCGAACATCGTTTCATACACTGATTTTGCGACAAATAACGCAAATCCTTATTACCTTCATCCGAGTGAAACTCCAGCACTCAATCTGGTCACTCCTGTGTTAGAAGGAACGAAGAACTTTCAACCATGGATCAGATCCATGCATATAGCGTTGGTTTCGAAAAATAAGATTTCATTTGTTGACGGTACCTTCAAGCAACCGGTGAAGACTGATTCTATGTTCAATCAGTGGACACGTTGCAATAGCATGGTCCTTTCCAGGATACAGCGTTCCGTTTCAGCGAACGTGCAGAAATCAATAGCTTACTTCGACAAAGCTTCCGATGCGTGGCAAAATCTTCACGATCGTTTTGATCAAGGTGATATGTTACGTATTGCTGATCTGCAAGAAGATATATGTTGTCTTTCACAAGGTAAAATGGATGTTTCTGAATTTTATACTGAATTGAAAGCTATGTGGGATGAGTTAGACAATTTTTTAGGCCTCTAGCACAATGTAAATGCACTGTTCCATGTTCTTGTGGTGCTATTACGTCTTTTCGTACTTTTAGAGATCAAGATCAGACTATTAGGTTTCTTAAGGGCCTCAATGAACAATATGCACATGTTAGATCACAGATAATGATGATGGATCCACTTCCTGTTATATCTAAGGCCTTCTCTATGGTTGTTCAGCAAGAAAGGCAACTTAATGCACCATTAACTGTTGATTTAGATACTGAGACTGCACCACATAACAACAATATTGGTAGTACTGGCACTGGTCAAGCCAATTTTGTCAATTCTGCTAGTGGTGGTTATCAAGGCCGTGGAAGAGGAGGTTACAATAATGTTGGAAACATGCAGGTCACGTGGTAGAGGTGGAAGACACACTGATGGAAACAGACTTTGCACCAATTGTGGTAAAACTAACCACACTGTTGACTCTTGTTATTTTCTATACGGTTTTCCACCTGGTTATCAAACCAAAGTTAATACAAACAATGCCAACAATGTCTCTACAAATGGCAATTCCAAGGATTCTGAGAAAGAACAGCAAAAGGATACCTCCAACAACAACAATGTCTCTCTCACAGCTGTTCAATACAAGGGGCTAATGGAGTTACTTCAAGCATCAAAGCTGCAAGCCTCCCCTGCATCTCACTCTGCCAATACAGTTACAACCTCCCTCCACCAAGCCAATTCCATTTCAACCAATCCCACAGTCCAAAATGCCATGTCCTCAGCTCATTCTGGTAAGACCACCGTTGACTCTTGGATAGTAGTTCAGGAGCAACTGACCATATCACTTGTGATTTTAGATATTTTTCAAATTGGCATTATATTTGTCCCATACACATTAGTTTACCAAACAATACTATTGTTACTGCTAGAATAGCTGGCACTGTATGTTTTTCAAATGGTTTAGCCCTTCATAATGTACTATTTGTTCCTGAGTTTCATGCTAACCTCATCTCAGTCCCTAGGTTAGCCTCTACCAGTAACTGTTTTGTATTTTTCACGGACATTGCTTGTTTCCTGTTGCAGGCAACTTCTACTTTGAGGATGATATGTACAGCTAGTTTACAAACTGGATTATACAAGATTAGTCTTCCAATAGCTAAGTTCAACCATACACCTTTCCCTTCTCTTTCATCCAATAAGATTAGTATGCTATGTAATTCTGTTACTTCACCCACACAACCATGTAATTCACACATACACAGTAATTCTTTTAATACAGAATGTAAAACTGTTTCTGAATTGAGTAATGCAAACATTTCTGATCCTACTTGCAATTCTATGTCTCATGTTACTAAATCATTGGTATGCAATTCTGATTCATCAAATGTTAATAATTCCTCTCTATGGCCTATGCGATTAGGACACCTATCACTCACTAGACACCAATGCATGTCCCAACAATTCCCCTTTATCCAATTTCAACATCACAAATCACCATGTGATACATGTCACTTTGCTAGGCAAAGAAAACTTCCATATCCTAACAGCACCACCAAAACCACACATCCTTTTGATATACTACATGCAGATATTTGGGGACCATACTCTCATACATCTATCCTTGGCCATCGTTATTTTCTCACCCTAGTGGATGATTTTAGTAGGTTTACTTGGGTAATCCTCATGAAAACTAAAGCTGAAACCAGAAACCACTTAACCATATTTATAGCCTACATTGAGACACAATTTAACACCAAATTAAAATACATTAGAAGTGACAATGGCCCTGAATTTTTAATGGTTGATTTCTTTTCCTCCAAAGGCATTATACACCAAAAATCATGTGTAGAAACACCATAACAAAACGGCACTGTTGAAAGAAAGCATCAGCATATTTTAAATGTGGCTAGAGCCCTCACTTTCCAAGCTAACCTCCCTCACAACCTTTGGAATTTTGCAATCCAGCATTCTGTCCATTTAATAAATAGAACACCTATCCCCTTACTTCAAAATAAATCCTCATTTCAGGTTCTATATGATCAACCACCCTCACTCATGCATTTAAGAGTTTTTGGTTGTCTTTCATATGCTTCTACATTGCAAGCAAATCGTACTAAATTTGATCCTAGAGCTAGAAAAACAGTTTTTCTTGGTTATTCAAATGGTGTCAAAGGCTTTGTCTTGTATGATTTAGTTTCTCACCAATTATTCACATCTAGAAATGTTATTGTCTATGAAAATCATTTCCCCTTCACTGCCAATGACACTCACACTTCATCCTCATCTCCAATTCAGCCTTCTCTTACTCTTACTAATACTTCACCTTCTCCTTTTAACTTTGACCATCCACATCCTGATCCAAACCTTCCTATTACATTCACACAGTCAAATTCTTCTTCTTCACAGCCTCCGCCACCTGTAACAGAACCTGCAGCCATTCCAACTCCACCAAATACTTCCCTTCCAATTCCTAGACAATCACAGAGAATAAAACACCCACCTAGTTACTTGGAAGACTCTCATTGTGATCTCCCTAGCTGGACTAATCATTCCTCAGGTAATGTTTCTGCTCTTTACCCTCTTTCCTCTATTTTGTCTTATAATAAATGTTCTCCTTCCTATACTAGTTTTTGTGCCACTGTTTCTTCCCTCACTGAACCCTCCACCTATCTTCAAGCTTCTAAACATAACTGTTGGCAGAGAGCTATGCAAGATGAACTTGCTGCTATTGACTTGAATAACACATGGTCCATTGTTGATCTTCCTGCTGGGAAGACTCCCATTGGCTGCAAATGGGTCTACAAAATTAAATATCTTGCTAATGGTACTATTGAAAGATACAAGGCACGCCTTGTGGCAAAGGGATACACTCAACTTGAAGGGGTGGATTACTTTGACACCTTCAGTCCTGTTGCAAAAATCACTACAGTAAGAATTCTTTTAGCCGTTGCAGCTGTTCAAGGGTGGTTTCTTGAACAGCTGAATGTAAATAATGCTTTTCTTCATGGAGATTTACATGAAGAGATCTACATGACTCTTCTACAGGGACTGTCTTCTCCTAATTCTCATCTCAATAACCCTGTCTGCAAGCTTCACAAATCCCTCTATGGGCTTAAACAAGCAAGCAGACAATGGAATCAAAAACTCACTGCTACTTTGCTTTCTTTGGATTTTGTTCAATCCCAGACTGATCACTCTTTATTTACCAAAGTTTCAGGAACAAGTATTACCATTTTGTTGGTCTATGTGGATGATATTGTGCTTGCAGGTAATTCCATGACTGAAATCCAATCTGTCAAGAGTATTCTGGATAACAAATTCAAGATTAAAGACCTTGGGTCTCTACGATTTTTCCTTGGTTTGGAAATAGCAAGATCCTCCAAAGGTATTGCCGTTAACCAGAGGAAGTACACTTTGATTCTCCTCCAAGACAGTGGTTCACTAACCATCAAACCAGCTACCACACCTTCTGATCCCTCAATCAAGTTGACCAGTGATGGCTTGGATCCTTTCCCTTATGAGTCTTCCTACAGAAGACTAGTTGGAAGATTGCTTTATCTCACCACAACCAGGCCTGACATTGCCTATGCAGTTCAACAACTCAGTCAAACCCCTACAGTCTCACTTCAAAGCTGCCATTCGTGTTTTAAGATACTTAAAAGCAGCTCCTGCACAGGGTCTTTTCTTTTCTGCATCATCTACTTTAGATATTTTTGGCTTTGCTGATTCTGATTGGGCGTGTTGCCCAGAAACTAGGAAATCTATCACAGGTTTTTGTGTGTTTCTTGGCTCTTCCCTCATTTCATGGAAGTCCAAGAAACAAAACACAGTCTCTAGATCTTCTTCAGAGGCTGAATACAGAGCATTGGCTTCACTGTCATGTGAGATTCAATGGATTCACTTTCTACTTGCAGATTTCAAGTTGCCCCCTTCTAGTGCTGCTGTTGTCTTCTGTGACAACATGTCAGCAATCTACCTTGCTCATAATCCTTCCTTCCATGAACGCACCAAGCATATAGAGATTGATTGCCACGTCGTGCGTGAGAAGATTCAACAGAAAGTCATTCATCTCCTGCATGTGCCTTCTGTTGATCAATTGGCAGATGTGTTTACAAAACCACTCCATGCTACCTCCTTTTCTTCCTTTGTTACCAAGTTGGGACTTTGTAATTTCCATAGTCCAACTTGAGGGGGGATATTAGGATATATTGTACATATAGTAGTACCACTTGTAAATACAATTAGTTAGATTGTAACTATCCTAGTTAGATCTTAACCACCCTGGTTAATATTCTGCTAGCCTTAGTTAATGGCTTGTATATATTTGGTTACTATTCATTCAATACATTTAACATTATTACATTCAATACAATGGGAGAGTTTATTTACTCTTGCTTCTGCTGTGCTAAGACAAAGGAGACTTGAAAAGTATTGTCAGCATGCTCACTACAATCAAGGCTACCCTTGAAGATGCTGAGGAGAAACAATTCACTGACAGAGCTATAAAGGATAGGCTACAAAAGCTTAAGATGTTGCTTATGTTCTGGTTGATATCTTTGATGAGTGTGCAACTGAAGCACTAAAGTATGAAGAAGGATCATCCAACAAGGTACACAACTCTTTTTTATCCTCTCTTAATCCCAAGCATGTTGCTTTCCGTTACAAAATTGCTAAGAAAATGAAGAGGATAAAAGAGAGGTTGGATGAAATAGCTGCAAAAAAGTGTAAGTATCACTTGACTGAGATACTTAGAGAGAGGAGAAGTAGGGTCATTGGCGGAGATAAAATTATAGACTTTTTCATTCATGAAGCATCTAATTGGGAGGATTTATCAGTTTATCCATTAATTGGCATAGGCGGACTTGGAAAAACAGCACTTGCCAACCTCATCTTCAAGCATAAAAGGATAGTCAACCACTTTGAGCTGAGAATTTGGGTATGTGTTTCTGAAGATTTCAGTTTAAAGAGAATGACGAAAGCCATCATAGAATCGGGATCTGGGCATGCTTGTGTGGATTTAGATCTGGAACCGCTACAGAAGAAACTTTCGGATTTGCTGCAAGGAAAAAGATATTTGCTGGTTTTGGATGACGTGTGGGAAAAAGAACAAGAGAATTGGTGGAGATTGAGATCTGCATTAGGCCAAGGAGGAAAGGGTGCTTCAGTTTTGGTCACCACTCGTCTTCGAAATGTTGCAACAATCATGGGAACAGTACCTCCTCATGATTTATCAATGTTATCTCCTGATGATTGTTGGGATTTGTTTAAACAGCGAGCCTTTGGACCAAATGAGGAGGAACAAGTAGATCTTGTGGTGCTAGCGAAGGAGATGGTAAAAAAGTGTGCGGGAGTGCCTCTTGCAGCAATAGCATTAGGAAGTCTGTTAGATTAAGTAGATCTTGTGGTGCCTCTTACGGTTACCCCCTTGCAAATATAAACAATTTTCGGTAACCCCCCTGTTGTTAGATTATGTAGTGTATAATGGGTAAAACCATGTACAGTTACCCTCTGCAAAATATAAAAAGTTTACGGTTACCCCCCTGCAGGGGAGTAACTAGAAACACTTATTATTTGCAAGGTTGATTTTAAAACTTTTTATTTTACAAGGGGTAAATGGAAAATTGGGATATTTGCAAGGGGGATCAAATATTTAAGCCTAAAATATAATTTCGTGACAAAATATGTAAAGTGTGATGCTAAATAGTGTATTTTTGCAGGATGCTTTAGTGTTCGCGAAAAATTCAACCATTCGAATATGCAAAGTTTGTGCCTCAATAGTTGGTTTGGTGAAGTAAAAAAATAATTTCGTGATAAAATACGTAAAGTGTGATGTTAACCAACATGTTTTGGGGTACCTTAGTGTTTGAAAAAAAAAATTAACTGCTCAAATACTCAAAGGTCATTCACTACTAAAAAAGTTATTTTTAGAGAGGGATTTTTGAGATGGATAAATATCCCTCACTATTAGTGAGGATTTTGCTAGAAAAAAATAAACCCAGAGTGTAACACCCCGGAAATAATTTAATTAAAATAGTTGATTGAATTATTAAAATAATTTGGAGGCGGGATATAGATAAATTAAAAGGTTAATATTTTATATGCGTAGGAGGTGAAACGAGTAAAGGAGGTGGTGACGTAGAGAGCCCAGTGTTTACTGAGCCCTCAACTTAAACCCTGGGGGTTTAAGCCAAACCCTCATTCGCAGCAAGCAAAAGAAAAACGAAAGTGAGAGTGAGAGAGAGAGCACGCGGCGCAAAGAGGGAGAGAAGAGGAGGGTTTCGCGAAGAATTTCAAAAGGAGATCGTTCGTGTTGCTGTGGTTTTGTTCGTGTCTCGTTCGTCGTGTTCCGGAGCTTACGTTATTCGAGGTAAGGGTGGGCTTAACCTTGATAATGGGTTGATGATAATTATGTGTGGGTAGTCTAGGGTTTTGTTGAATTGTTCGTGTTGTTGCATATCGTGTTTTCGTTGATATTGGTGCTTTGATGATTATTGCACGTTATTGTGATTTGTGTCGTTATTTGTTGTTGCGTGATTGTTGTATCACGATGATGGTGTTGTTATTGTTCGTGTTTTTGTTGTTGCTGTGCGTGGTTGATTGTTGTTGTCGCGTTGTCGAATTGTCGTTTTTGTTGTGGTGGTTGCGGTGTCGTTGCCGTTAGGGTTTGGTGTTTGGCAATTTAGCGATTCTGGACACAGGTTCGGTTTTTCTAAAACTGGCGCTGTTTGGTTGATCCAAAAATTATGAGGTTGATTTTTTTTGAAAATAGACTTAACGCCGGTCGTTTTGGCACTGGTTTCGTCAAATTCGGAGTTGTATAGCTCGAGTTATAGGCGATACAAGTTAGGTTAAAATTCTGGAAATGATTTGGGTATAGATTCGGTATTTCGGTGACTGGGAACGTTGTATTGACCTAAAAATTATGTGGTTTATTTTTCTGGAAAATAGACTTAATTCTTGTTAATTTGGCACTGGTTTGGTTGCGTTTAGAGTTGTGTAGCTTGAGATATGAATTCCACAAGTTAGAGTAAGATTCTGGAAACAATCTGGACACAGGGTCAGTGTTTTGGTTACCACGTTTTCAAAAGAACTCCTTTTCGAACGAATCCAATTTCTTTGAAAACTAGACAAAATTTTCCCCAGCTTATGCACAAGTTTCATGCAATTTGATTGAGTTTTGGTCACTTTGGAATTGCTTGAATTTGAAGGACAGAAACTGTCCTCTTTTGCAACTAGCCTGTGTGCTTTTCGAAACCTGTACCTATTGGACACTCTCCTTCAAAAACTGAACTTAGGGATGATAACCAGACCCATGGGGCTTTCCAACAAGTATTTATTTGTTGAAATCCGATGTCGTTTGCTATTTTAATTAATTCGCTGAAGTAGGTGCGATGTGCCTAGGCGCTGTGCGCCAGTCTTGTGCGTGGTGTGCGTGCGTTATGTCCGCGTTGTGGAGCCGTCTGGTGTTAATATTTCAGGTGCGGTGCTGGTATGCTCAGGAGAGTTTAGTGGTAGCTGTGATGCTACAACTTGGTGCTATTTTTGGTGAAATCATTTGTTTTGATTCTGGTGATATAGTATTTATTTTAAATACTTGTTATGGTGAGTTGGTGCATAATCATGGTGTCGCATTGTCATATGCATGTTTTGGTGATATAGGCTCTGCCTCTGGTGTTTATTGGTGATATGCCCGTCGTGGCTCATTTTGGTGATCGGTACCGCATGCATATGCCCACTGGAGGGGTTGCATATCATCCCATTGTCTATGAATGTTATAACTTTGGTGGTTCACTGTCAAATGGACTTTTCTTTTGGTATCTGGTGCTGTGATATGGTGTAATTGTATTGTGTTGCTGTAGTTACCTGATGCTAGCATATTTTTATCATCTGCTTATTACCTCTGTTAGACTCACCCCTTCTGCTTGGAATGTTGCTCTCATGCGGCAACGCCGCAGGTGATCGCTAGTGCTCGTGGAGGAATTGCTAGATTTTGCTTCCTCTCTCGTTTGGGTCTGTGTCAGCTCTGATATGTAGCACCGGGGAGTCGTTAGTTATCGTTTTGAACTATTATTTTAGGTATTGGAAATTGTTTTAATTTATTTTGGAGATGTCTTTAATTGTTAATTCTGGAGATGTTTAAACTGGTTAATATTTCCGCTGCTTGGTGATTTCTTTTATATAAATTATTTTGGAGATTTTCTTTTTTTAAAATGGTGAAAAATGTAGCGCCCTTCGAGGTGACTCTGATAATTGTCTATTTAATTGTAATAGTAAAAGGGGGGTGTTACACAGAGCGCCCCTAAAGAGTACGTTTGTGACGAATGCAGAGATGGAAAATATCCCTCTCTAAAAATTTCGTAACTAAATTCGTCACAAAAATATTGAAAAAGATGTTTACAGACGTAGTTTGAGAGGAAAAGTGTCCCTCACTATTAGTGAGGAATTCTTAGTTCGTCACTGAGAGAGTTTTTTTACTAGTCCGCCTTTTTTTTGGCTTCCCTCCCAATAACCCTCACCGTCCACTTCTCTCTCTCTCTCTCTCTCTCTCTCTCTCTCTCTCTCTCTCTCTCTCTCTCTCTCTCGTAAAAACGCGTTTTCAGTTCTCTTCTCTAGAAACTTTCATTCTCTTCTCCTTCTTCACCTTGCTCTCTAAACCCTAGCAGACAACGCGTTTTCTGAACCAACATCTCTCTGAATCAAAGATCCAGCTCCATTTGCTCTTCCATTCGCGCTGAACCAGAACCCTAACATTTCTGTCTCTCCGAATTCGCGTTGAACCAGAACCCTAACATTTCTGTCTCTCCGAATTCGCGTTGAACCAGGTGCTCATCTCTTCTCTGCAATTCTCACTTTCATTTTTGCAATTTTCATGTGACTACCACTAACCTATTTAATATTTTCATTTTTTTTGAAAATTAAAATATTTATTTCCATTTTTTTGAAAATATACTTCTCCTTATCTTTTTGAACCCGGAATATTTATTGAATCCATTTAGTTCACTACCAAATCACAAATATATTTTTTATTTTTTTTAGGATTTAGGGTTTATAGCTAGGAATATCTCCTTTCTTCTTAGTATATATATACTTTTTAAATTTTTTAGGATTTACGATTTATTTCTAACACAATAATCCCTAACATCCCGAACAACAATTTATTAACAATAATGTATAACAAGATCTCTAACATTCCTAACTCTATTTCAAATTCACATTTCAGTTTCTAACATTCCTATCCCAATAATTCCTAACACCCTTAACATAGTTTCAAGATCAACACAATAATCCCTAACAAACCTAAAATTGTTTCTATCTAGCACTATTTTTTTAGTTCCTATTCCAATAAGCGATGGTTCATTGTTTAGGTACATCAGTGGATTAGACCACCAAGATGAAACAGAGGTATTGATACCAATAATCTTACTTTTATGAAAATTGACCTTCAAACCCGAAACTAGTTCAAAGCTCTTAAGAATGGACTTGATACTCCACAAATTCTCCCACGTAGGTTTCCCCATCAACATCGTGTCATCGGCAAATTGCATAATATGATACCTTAAGTTATCATCTATGGAATAACTTTGAAAGGACCCATTCTCCACCACTTTCTCAACTAAGGCTGAAAACCCTTCAACAAAAATTAGGAACAAAAAAGGGGCTAGAGGATCCCCTTGTCTCAACCCTCTGTGAACTTGAAATCATTTGTTGGGCTACCACTCACAAACACTAACATAGTACTCGAGCATATACAAGCCTTCATCCATCTAATCCATTTGCTTGGAAACCCCATCCTTTCCATCATATTAAATAAAAACTTCCGCGAAATAGAATCGTAGGCCACTCAAAATCAACCTTGAACAACATGCACTCATCCTTCGTTCTATTTGCAAAGTCTACAATCTCAATCACCACCAAAATCCCATCCAATATCTGTCTTTCTCCTAAAAAGGCTTATTGACAATTAGATATGATACTAGGAAGCACCCTCTTTGCCTTGTTAGCCAAGACCTTTGCCAAAATCTTATATAGACAGCCAATCAAATAGATAGCTCTAAACTCACCCAAACCTTGAGGATTATCATTCTTAGGAATGAGAGCAATAAAGGACGCTGAAATTGCTTTAGGAAGAGAAGCCTTTCCATGAAACTCATTGAAGAATTTCAGCACTTCCTTTTTCAACATGTCCCAACAAAGCTTAATGAACCGAAGATTATACTCGTCCAGACCCAGACTTTTATATCCATCAAAATTCCAAACCTCAGTTCTAATTTATTCTTTAGTGAATGGTTCAGTCAATAAAATTGAATCCATACTCGAAACCTATTTGAAAGATATTCCACCGAGAGTGGAACGACTATGACATAATTCAGCAAAGCCCTCCTCAAAAAACTTATTAATACCATCCTTAACTGCTTCTACCTCATCTACTCGATCCCTGTTTGTCATACCCTAATTCTGTCCGGCTTGGAACAAAACCTTAATTTTCCACAAAAAGCAATAAATTATGAAGTGAAGCATCATTCTGAAGGATGTGAAGAACTATGAGCATGCATTTTTGGGTTCTAAAAGTCATTTCAGCGCTTTTAAAATCATTTTTAGGATTGGAATGCCTTTTGGAGCAAAATTAGGGTTTTTTGGGCAAAGGGGTATTTTGGTCATTTCCAAAATTAAGCAATTTCTCACCAAAAATCATTGTTCAATCTCAGAGGAATTTATTTGGATCTAGATGATTTGGGTTATGAATTTTTGTGCGCATGCATCATTTTTGGCATAAAATTCAAATTTTAAGCAAAAGGGCAAAATGGGAATTTCCATCAAGGTGAGGTCTCAAATCAATTTTGGGAAGGGTGATATCATGGAATTTTGGGCCCAATCATTGATTCCTAGGGCATGGCCCAAAGTGGCATGATTTTTATGGAATTATCTAGAAAAGAATAATAAAAAATGGTGAAAATAAGGAAGTGTCCCCAATAAGACAAAATGTACTATTTTTCTTGACAAGCTTGGAAAACTTGGGCACCAAGGCCTCATTTGCTCCGAATTTTCCAGCTCATTTTCACCTCATTTTGTGTTTCCTCATGCCCTTGATCCATGTCAGTTGTATTCCTAGCCATTGATTAAAATTCTAGATCAAATCCTAGGCTACAACTTTGTGTAGAATGACCTAGGTGCCCTCAACAATTTTTGTGCAACAAAAACTCATAATTTTTGTGTATGACCAGCTATTCCTCACTCATTTGTGTTTTCTCCTTGTCCCTAATCCATGTGCATTGCAATCTTGGCCTTTGATTCAAATTCTAGCTCAAATCTCAATGGTTTGCAAAAGCACAATGTCCTATATACCCTTAATTTTGCACCTCATATAAAACCCAAAATAGGAGACCATGAGGGGGAGACTCATTTTTTTACCCTAGCACCCAAATCTCTCCTCTCTTTCTCTCATTCCTTCGAAGCAACCAGCCACCATACCCATATTCTTTTCTTCAAAATTCTTCCAAAAAATCAACCATCAAACCTTGTTTATTCTTCATCCTTTCAATAAATCTACTTCTAAACTTGCATAATCATCAAAGTTTCATCAAAAACCATCAAGAATAAAGCATTTGCGAAAGGTTCAAGAGGTTCTTGTGGTGTTCTTCAAGTGTTCTTGCTTCTATTCTCTTTCCTTCTTCATTTTCTAGCTAGATCTAGAGGTAAGCTCACTAACCCTTGCATTTTCTTTAATTTTCATCATGTAATCTCTCTTCTATTCCTCTTTCCTTCTTGAAAGAAGCTTTGAGGACTCATTTCAAACATTATTGGACAAGGACATTGGGAGCCTTGGGTGTTTGAGATGAGTCCTTGGCCTTGAAGGAAAGATTCTTGTGTTTTCTCATCATTCTTTGCATTTCTACCTCATTTGCATGATTTTGGTGAAATAAAACCTTGTTTTCCTACCTATTTTGCTTCGGCCATAGCATGGATTTTAGGGTTCTTGTGTTCATTTTGTTCATTTCATGATTTTAAGTTGAATTTTGGCTTGATTTTGGTGTTGGGTGCCTCGGGTTGTTGCTTCAAAACCTAGGGTTTTTGTTGCCTTTTTACTTCTTTGATTTTGTGAAGAATAAAATACATGATATGCTTGATGCTTACTTTAGAACATGGCATGATGATCTAGGGTTTAGTCTTGTGAATTGTTTCATGTATTAATTGTGAATTTTAGCATGAAATTTGATGGTGATTTGTGCTTAGCATTGCTTCGGCCTTAGGCCACTTTTGTGCATATTTTGTGCTTGAAAACGTGTTGTTTTGATCTTGTGTGAATAAATGCAATTGTGCAATTGTGTTTTTACCCTTTTACCTTTTTACTTTACCATCTCATTAAATAATTACCATTACCTCATGCATTTTTACTCTACCATTTCATTAACTTCTCACTCAAACTTTTTACCACTTGTAAATTTGCATAAAAAAATCCCAAAACATTTCAATCATTTGCATTTTAAACTTTTACTACTTCTCATTTAAAACCCCAAAACATTTTTACCACTTCTTATTCAAAACATTTTCAAACTTTGAATTTCACTTATTTGCATCATCTATGCGACACCTTGCATGCTTGCACACACATTCACTCATACTTGTATACCATGCATAATAAATGCTCATGCATTCTTGTATGCTCATGCATTCTCTTGTATACTTATTCATGCATTCTCTCGTATGCTCATGCATTCACATGCTTGCTTAATCATGTATCATCGCTCACATGTTCATTCATTAAACCTAGAATACTCTATGCCTATGATCAATTGTGTTCACTTGTTCTTGATGCCATTTGAATGACTTGATTTAATTGTGTGCCCTTCCTTCCACTAGTATGTATTCTTAATGAAGACGTAAGCCTACTTTTCCGGTTGTAGCATAGAGTCATTAAGGTATATGCACCCCTTTGAGATTGCTGCCCGTCCCGTAGCAATTCTCACACACACACACAATTGTCTTGAGAACTTTGTCTTGCATCCTTAATAATTGGATCTCTTGATTATATTGGCATGTTTAATCTTGGTTAATAATCAACATGTTTATGATTGCTTGATTGGTGAGTATGTTTGAATCTTGTTCACTCATGGTTGCATTTGGTTATGGACTTGGAATTGATTGAATAATGTTCTACTTGTTTTCCAAAACCCATTTTCTAAACTCATTTTCAAACGCTCCTTGCTTTGCGAAAACATTTTCTTCCTCCATTAAATAAAACAAATTGTCATTGATGATCACTCGCGCTGTTGCCGTTTAGATCGTTAATGATGATTTTATTTTCAAAAAAGAGTTAGTAGTGAGGCCATTCTAACCGTTGTTGTTCGGTCTTCACAAACGCTCACCCAATTGCGAAAAACTCTTAAGCCGTTTTCAGACGCAAAAGCCGAGAACTACGTAGCTTTGATCCCTCAACCCAGTGAGGGTACGTAGGAGCGGGTCCGTCCCGTCAAGCACCCTTTTAAAAAATCTTTGTTTTGTTTCCACTTTTCAAAGATAACAAAAATATTCCTGTCTTCCGTTTTCAATAAAACGATTTTTCAAATAAAAAAAAAAGAAAAGAAAAGAAAAGGAGTAGAACAAATCGCTTTCAACTCAAACCTTTGTCAAACCACACATCGAGTTAATGGTTCCCTTTCAGTAGAAAGGACGTATGGGATGCTAATACCTTCCCCATGCGTAACCGACCCCCGAACCTACATCTCTGATTTCGAAAGACCACTCGCTTTTCCAAAAAAAAAGGGTTTTTCCGATGTTTTCCCAAATAAATATTGGTGGCGGCTCTACTATTTTTCACGTTGCAAAACGAGAAGTCCCAAACCGGATTTTTCGGGCGCAACAGCTGGCGACTCCACTGGGGAATTTTTATAAAAGGCGAGGGTCAAGCCTAGTTAACTCGATGTGTGGTTCAAATCGTTTGAATTGAAAGCTTTGTTCTACTTCTTTCTTTTCTCCCTTTTCTTTTCCTTTTCCCTTCTTTCTTTGTCTGTGATGCTTGATTGTTTCTCTAGCATTATCATGATGTTATGTTGTATTCATATGCATTTGTTTTCCTTCTATGTGTGCTCCTTGCGCATTTTCTCTTTGTTCACATACCATGTTCATGCATTCCTCAATTCCCACGTCCCCTCTTCTTTGCTCCCTTTCTAAAGGTAAATTCATGCATTTCTCCCCCACCTTATCATGATCCCTTCCTCTTGGCTCCCTTTCTTAAGGTAAACAATGTTTGCGATTGCTTATTGACTTCCTGTGTTAATTCTTGAATTGGAATGCTATATGATATGCAACATGCTATTATATGCTTTTGTCTGGACTGTTCTGGGTTTTCATTTGCAGGTGGGGGTTTATGATGGGTAGTTTTAGGCGGTATGTCCTTGCTACACACACTTACACCTTATGCTTATTGTGCTTTGAGAGGGGCCTAAAACCCAAGGTCTGACAAAACTTAGGGGAGTGGAAATGAGTAGTGACTGGCAATTGGACCGTTGTCCTTCTGACTCTCACGAAAGTTTCAGCCGGAGTATGCTCTTTCACGATGCCTCACACCAGATGGCGTACCATCGTTGTGGGTGCTATTGTGAGAGAGAATTAGCTCTGGTAGCCTGGTGAGGAAGTGATTAAAGCCAACATGGGAGGAACATCTGAGTTGCCCTAGAACCTAGGTTCCCGCCTCGTAGGACACAAGGACATACAAATTGTGTGTTGCATTGTAATCTAGGCATGTTTTCCAAAAGGAGTAGAAGGAGATTTTTCCAAAAAAAGAAAGCAGAGAAAGAACTGCCGTTGTAGCCTTTCTTTTGTCGGTCCATACGAGATAACATATGGCCCACCCTTTTCAAAAAAGGGAACGAGCTGCCGCTGTAGCCTTTCTCTTATAAAGTAACATATGGTCCACATTTTTTCAAAAAAAAAGGGAGAACGAGTTACCGTTGTAACCTTTCTCTTATGAAGTAGCATGTGGCCCGCATTCTTCAAAAAAAAGGGAGAACGAGTTGCCGTTGTAGCCTTTCTCTCACTGGTCCATATGAAACAACGTACGGCCCGTATTTTCAAAAAAAAGCTTAAATCAATACCAATAAAGATTTTGCCCTAATCTGCATATGCATAAAACATCATCAGCATTTGCATGCATCCTCGCATTACATAAAACCCATGCATGCATCATTGCATCTTACTCAAGTTTGTTTGCCGAGAATCACAAAGTGACAAAGAATCTTGCCAGAGGAACTTAATGGAATCAAGAAGTGAGACAGTGCATACTCCAAGGTACCCGGGTGTAAGAAAGGTAGACGTCACCAGCTTGAAAGGATATGTTGACCTAATGGGACCTATTGAAAGGGGATCGTTTGACAGCTCTTATGGGAACCTTCAGAAGTTGTTGTTGCTAGAGGTACAGACTGAGGCTATCGTGGCTCTAAGCAGATTCTATGACTCCGAAATCAGATGCTTCCTTTTCAAAAATTTCCAAATGGCTCCCACTTTGGAAGAATATCACCAGATCTTGGGTTTCCCTCAGACCAAAGCTGCTCCCTGCCAGTATCAAGAGCAGTATTACACGGATGAGAAGTTTGCTGCATTATTGCAAGTAAAGGTAGAGGACCTGAAGCTCCAGAGGCAGAGGAAGAACCTTGTGGTAGGTTTCCCGCAGAGTTATCTCGAGGGTATGATGGATACTCATGCCAGAAACAAAAATTGGGTTGTCTTCAAGCAAATCTTGGCCTTAACAATCTTCGGGATTGTTCTCTTTCCGCAGATTGAAAGACTTGTGGATGTGACTGTCATTGGCATTTTCTTAGCTTTCCAGAATGAGGAGAATCCTATCAATCCGATCCCTGCAATGCTTGCTGACACTTATTCCGCTCTTACTCACCACTGTGAACTCAAAAGGAAGAAAATCTCTTGCTCTTCCCATCTGTTATATGCCTGGCTTCTTATCCATGTTTTCACCAATCCAAAGAAAGTGGAAAAGTTGATTGACTATGCTGTATCTTGTGAGGTGAAAACCATGAGTATTCAAGAGTGGATCCAGTTTCTAGGGAGTCTAGACGAGCACTCGGTTCGTTGGTATCTTTCACCTTGCTGGGAAGCTAGACCTGAGGTAGTCTTCCGCTGTGGTGGTTTTCAAAATGTTCCACTGATGGGCACTAAAGGGTGCATTAACTACAATCCCTCCCTGACGCTGAGACAATTAGGATATCCTATGAGGAACTCGCCTACTGAAGAGATGGCATTCCCGTTTTACATCTATGAGGGAGGTCCAAAGGATGACAGTTTGACTAGGAAGATTTTGCAAGCTTGGAGTATGGTGACTCGTTATGGAAAAGTAGAGATCTCTCAGAGAACTAGTGGTGTTACCTTTGCTCAATGGCTTGAGAAAAGGATTCAGAGCGTCCGATTGCCTTATCAGAAATTATTGCAAGTCGAGAGGGAGGTAATAGACTCTGGTACTCCCGTTGTTGAAGAGTTAGGTGA
The DNA here is from genome assembly GCA_963573325.1 of Astragalus glycyphyllos. Taxonomy (NCBI): domain Eukaryota; kingdom Viridiplantae; phylum Streptophyta; class Magnoliopsida; order Fabales; family Fabaceae; genus Astragalus; species Astragalus glycyphyllos. The sequence continues at coordinate 16,794,436 of OY754313.1, read as the reverse complement.
GGTCAAGTTGGCTCTAATGAAAGCAGAGGAAGAGAAAAAATCCTTGCAAGCTGAGATAGAGAAGTTGACTCTGAACAACCAAAGATTAAAAGAAGATAATGCTCTCAAATCTGCTACCATTGAGGAGTTTGACAAGAAACTCAAAGTAGAAGAGAAGGAAAAGCTAGAAGCTCAAAAGTATCTGCAAGTAGCCAAAGAGGAAATCAAGTGGCAAAAGGCTAAACAAAAGAGAGCCATTGAAGAGACCAGTCAGTGGAGAGATCTCTATGAAAAGACAAAGATGGATGAGAGGACTGTGAAGAGCTTGCTTGCAAAGTCAAAAAGAGAGTCCCGCTTGCTACAGGCTGAGTGGGAAAGCAAACTGAACAGTGTCGCGCAAGAAAGAAATTCAGTTGAGAGCATTCTCAAAGAATACAAGCAGGCTCTAGGATTTGAGCGAGAGATTTCTGATGAACTGAAAAGAAACCTTCGACACATCAGTGATGCATATAGGCAGGTGAAGGATGAGAGTCAGCATTGGGAACACCGCTTTGTTGAACTGCTTGGCAGGATTGAAGAACAGGCAGTTATCATTGAGTTGAAAGATGAAATTCAACAGTGGAAGGCTAGATTCTCTGAGCTTGCAGAGTTGGCCAACCAAGCTCTTGCAGGTGTACCTAAAAAGCTAAGAAAGGCTGAGGTTGAGATGTTTCCCTTTAACACTCCACTGGCAGTTTACAAATTCGTGAAGTTTTGCAGGGCCTTGGTTGAAGAAGTCAGAGAGAAGACTGGAAGGGTTCCCACAGGCAACAAGAGAAAGAGAACTGAAGATTTCAAAGCTCTATGTAGTTGAGCTCTTGTTTGTAATTTTCATTGTACTCTCTCTTTCTGGATGACCGTATTTCCATTTGAGTATTCTACCTTTTGAAATGTAAGGCTTGAAGTACTTGCTTGAATTTGAATGTATGGAGTATGTTTTGTTTCACTTATTGATTCCAATCTTGTCGTGTTTCAAACAAAAATAATCAAAGTCCACTGTTAGGCCTATGGCAAGACACGGCACACTGTGGTTCACGGCATAAGACAAACTAAAACTAACACCCATTTGCATTGCATTCATTGCATTCATTAATACCCCTGCTCATAAAAAAAAAAATGTTTCGTCACAGCAAGTCAGGCAAGCTGGTTCTCCGTCACCGATACTTCACCCGACTGAAAGCAAAGTTGATGGCCAATCTGCAAGATTACCCAGAGATTGAGACCGAGAGTAATCCAGAGCACGAAGATTTGGGTGTGCAGATTATTAATCCTGAGCAGCTGGCTCAGGAGAACCAGGTTCTAAAGGATAAGGTTGGGGCCATGGAGACCCAAATGCATGAGATGATGGCTTTGCTACAAAGCCTAAAGGATAAGGTTGGGGCCATGGAGACCCAAATACATGCCGCAAATTGTTAGACCCATTCCTGCTGACGCTGTTGGGCCACATCAGGCTACTGCTGCCGTGTCTGGGGGAGCTGCTGGAAGACCGCAGGTCCAGACTCCTAGTCCTCATGCTGTGCTCAGCCCTACTCCGGGGCTTGTTGCACACCCTCACAATGTTCCTCAGCCTGGAGGATATTACTATAGCATGGGCAGTCAACCCCAAGGCCACATGTTTGAGGGGATCGCAGCCAAATGACCCGATTCGTGCACTAGAAGAGAGGGTAAGAGCCGTGGAAGGTGCTGGCGTCAGGGCTAGAGAAGCTCGTGAGCTATGCTTAGTCCCAGATTTGGTATTACCACCGAAGTTCAAAGCTCCTGAGGTGGACAAGTACCGAGGCACCGGCTGTCCTGAGAGTCATGTTACAATGTTTGTCCGGAATATGGGTCCTTATGCCAATGATGACAAACTGCTGATTTACTGCTTCCAAAACAGTTTGGCCGGAGCTCCTCTAGATTGGTACATGAAACTGCAAGCCTCAGAAATCCGTTGCTGGAAGGATCTGTCCGAAGCATTCATGAAACAATATAAATATAACATGGACATGGCTCCGGACAGGTCACAATTGCAACACATGAGTAAGGGCGGAAAGGAGACTTTCAAGGAATATGCCCAGAAATGGAGAAGCTTGGCTGCCCAGGTTCAACCTCCTCTGACCGAAAAAGAAATGGTGTACATGTTCCTGGAAACCTTGCCAGCAATTTATTATGACCGACTGATTACAAGTGTTTCATCTAATTTTTCCGATATGATAGTCTTCGGGGAAAGACTTGAGCACGGTCTCCGAAGTGGGAAGATTTCAAATCATTTCAGCAATTCAGGAAGCTCCGGTAGCTCCCACAGCCAAAAGAAGGACTTCTCCCATTTCCCAAAAAAGGAAAGAAGGGGAAACAAATGTAGTCTCAGGAGGAAACTCATCCTTTGATACCCCTCCACCACAAACTGTTCCATTCTCTGCCCCTGCATCACCTCAGCAAAGCAGTGACAATCACAAAGCTCAGGGTTATCAGTATAAGAAACGGACCAGTTTCGATCCTATACCAATGACATACACTGAGTTGTTTAATCACCTGACTTCAAAGAACTTGATCAACACTCGGTCAATGAAGGCCCTTCAACCGCCATTCCCAAGAAGCTACAACGCTAATGCTACCTGCAGTTTCCACGAAAACGGGGTCGGTCATACTGTGGAGGAGTGTAAGGCATTTAAGCATGTGGTGCAAGACCTGATAGATGCTAGTTGGATCTCGTTTAAGCAAAGCAGCCCGAACACAACAACCAATCCATTGCCAGGCCATCAGAGGCCAGCAACCAATGCTATAGAAAGTTCTGTTGGGAAATTGGTGAAGGATGTGTAGAAGAGCAAGACTCCGTTGGGTGTTGTCTACTCGGAGTTATGCCATGCTGGAGTGGTCAAGAAGGGGTGTTGCCATGAAGAAGGATGTGCTGATTCCACATGCGTGGGGAATTGTGAAAGCTTTAAAATGATCCTGCAGGACCTGTTGGATTGGTGTGTGGTTCAGATAGGAACCCATGATGTTGAAGAAGAGGTGTTGGCTCTACACTCTGATAAAGGTAGAGGAATCAGAAGACCTATTGAAATCCCTTACAATTACAATCCCAGATTGGTGCAAGCAAATGCTCAACCAATAGTGATTGAAGTTCCGGCTCCTTTCCCCTATGAGTCGGACAGGGCAGTCCCATGGAAATACACTGCGCTATCTACAGTAGAATGCTCTCCAAGTACTACTACTGTAACAAACATAGTGGGATCGAGCGGGATCACCAGAAGCGGGAGAGTGTTTGCTCCAGAGACCCTTCGTACAGAAACTTCCAAGGAAGGTGAACAGAGTTCGGAAGGAGAAGGGAAAGGAACCAGAAGTTTCCCAGGAAAAGGTAACGGAAAGGGAAGCAAATGAATTCTTGAAGATAGTCCGGCAGAGTGACTACCAGGTTGTCGATCAGTTAAAGCATACCCCGTCGAAGATATCTATGCTATCATTGTTGCTCAGCTCGGAAGCACACAGAAATGCTCTTATGAAGGTGCTTAGCGAGGCACATGTTGCAGAGGGTATTTCAGTGAACCAATTTGATGGGATTGTGGGGAATATAGTGGCTGCAAACCACCTAACTTTTGCTGATGATGAGTTGCCCGCTGGAGGAAAAAAGCATAATCGGGCTCTCCACATCTCAGTTAAGTGTGGGGACTATGTGTTGGCGAGAGTGCTGATAGATAACGGATCTTCATTGAATGTAATGCCGAAATCCACTATGGATAAGCTGGACGTGGATTGTTCCTACATGAAGCCAAGCTCGACTCTGGTGCGAGCCTTTGATGGATCCAAAAAGGAAGTATTGGGAGAGATGGAGTTTCCCATCCAAATTGGCCCAGAAGTTTTCTATATCAACTTTCAGATCATGGACATCACATCCTCGTACAGTTGCTTGCTTGGCCGACCCTGGATCCACATGGCAGGGGCAATTCCGTCATCTCTGCACCAGCAAGTCAAGTTCGTGGTGGATGATAAGGTTGTTGTAGTGTTTGGCGAAGAAGAGACTCTGGTGAACAGGCCATCAGAATTCAAGTATGTGGAAGCGGCGGAAGAATCTCTTGAAACTGTAACACCCCGGAAATAATTTAATTAAAATAGTTGATTGAATTATTAAAATAATTTGGAGGCGGGATATAGATAAATTAAAAGGTTAATATTTTATATGCGTAGGAGGTGAAACGAGTAAAGGAGGTGGTGACGTAGAGAGCCCAGTGTTTACTGAGCCCTCAACTTAAACCCTGGGGGTTTAAGCCAAACCCTCATTCGCAGCAAGCAAAAGAAAAACGAAAGTGAGAGTGAGAGAGAGAGCACGCGGCGCAAAGAGGGAGAGAAGAGGAGGGTTTCGCGAAGAATTTCAAAAGGAGATCGTTCGTGTTGCTGTGGTTTTGTTCGTGTCTCGTTCGTCGTGTTCCGGAGCTTACGTTATTCGAGGTAAGGGTGGGCTTAACCTTGATAATGGGTTGATGATAATTATGTGTGGGTAGTCTAGGGTTTTGTTGAATTGTTCGTGTTGTTGCATATCGTGTTTTCGTTGAGATTGGTGCTTTGATGATTATTGCACGTTATTGTGATTTGTTTCGTTATTTGTTGTTGCGTGATTGTTGTATCACGATGATGGTGTTGTTATTTTTCTTGTTTTTGTTGTTGCTGTGCGTGGTTGATTGTTGTTGTCGCGTTGTCGAATTGTCGTTTTTGTTGTGGTGGTTGCGGTGTCGTTGCCGTTAGGGTTTGGTGTTTGGCAATTTAGCGATTCTGGACACAGGTTCGGTTTTTCTAAAACTGGCGCTGTTTGGTTGATCCAAAAATTATGAGGTTGATTGTTTTTGAAAATATACTTAACGCGGATCGTTTTGGCACTGGTTTCGTCAAATTCGGAGTTGTATAGCTCGAGTTATAGGCGATACAAGTTAGGTTAAAATTCTGGACACGATTTGGGTATAGATTCGGTATTTCGGTGACTGGGAACGTTGTATTGACCGAAAAATTATGTGGTTTATTTTTCTGGAAAATAGACTTAATGCTTGTTAATTTGGCACTGGTTTGGTTGCGTTTAGAGTTGTGTAGCTCGAGATATGAATTCCACAAGTTAGAGTAAGATTCTGGAAACAATCTGGACACAGGGTCAGTGTTTTGGTTACCACGTTTTCAAAAGAACTCCTTTTCGAACGAATCCAATTTCTTTGAAAACTAGACAAAATTTGCCCCAGTTTATGCACAAGTTTCATGCAATTTGATTGAGTTTTGGTCACTTTGGAATTACTTGAATTTGAAGGACAGAAACTGTCCTCTTTTGCAACTAGCCTGTGTGCTTTTCGAAAACTGTACCTATTGGACACTCTCCTTCAAAAACTGAACTTAGGGATGATAACCAGACCCATAGGGCTTTCCAACAAGTATTTATTTGTTGAAATCCGATGTCGTTTGCTATTTTAATTAATTCGCTGAAGTAGGTGCGATGTGCCTAGGCGCTGTGCGCCAGTCTTGTGCGTGGTGTGCGTGCGTTATGTCCGCGTTGTGGAGCCGTCTGGTGTTAATATTTCAGGTGCGGTGCTGGTATGCTCAGAAGAGTTTAGTGGTAGCTGTGATGCTACAACTTGGTGCTATTTTTGGTGAAATCATTTGTTTTGATTCTGGTGATATAGTATTTATTTTAAATACTTGTTATGGTGAGTTGGTGCATAATCATGGTGTCGCATTGTCATATGCATGTTTTGGTGATATAGGCTCTGCCTCTGGTGTTTATTGGTGATATGCCCGTCGTGGCTCATTTTGGTGATCGGCACCGCATGCATATGCCCACTGGAGGGGTTGCATATCATCCCATTGTCTATGAATGTTATAACTTTGGTGGTTCACTGTCAAATGGACTTTTCCTTTGGTATCTGGTGCTGTGATATGGTGTAATTGTATTGTGTTGCTGTAGTTACCTGATGCTAGCATATTTTTATCATCTGCTTATTACCTCTGTTAGACTCACCCCTTCTGCTTGGAATGTTGCTCTCATGCGGCAACGCCGCAGGTGATCGCTAGTGCTCGTGGAGGAATTGCTAGGTTTTGCTTCCTCTCTCGTTTGGGTCTGTGTCAGCTCTGATATGTAGCACCGGGGAGTCGTTAGTTATCGTTTTGAACTATTATTTTAGGTATTGGAAATTGTTTTAATTAATTTTGGAGATGTCTCTAATTGTTAATTCTGGAGATGTTTAAACTGGTTAATATTTCCGCTGCTTGGTGATTTCTTTTATATAAATTATTTTGGAAATTTTTTTTTTGGAATAAATGGTGTTTTTTATAAAATGGTGAAAAATGTAGCGCCCTTCGAGGTGACTCTGATAATTGTCTATTTAGTTGTAATAGTAAAAGGGGGGTGTTACAGAAACGGCCTTTGAGTCCTGGGAGATCGCAAATGCAGTGCTTGAGAGGACCAAGGAGGAAAAAATGGTTGCTAAAATCATGTTAGCCCAAGGATATAAGGTTGGTTCTGGCCTAGGAAAATCTGGACAGGGAATCCTGGCGCCCATCCAGCTGAAGGAGAGCAAAGATCGTTGCGGACTGGGATACACTCCAAGTGAAGATGAACGGAAGAAGATAGCAGAGGAACGAAAGAGCAAATGGTTGGCCAAGTCCAAAGGCCAAGATCCATGGCCCCAGAGTATCCCAATTTGTGACATTAGCCAGAGCTTCGTGAGTGCTGGTCTGCTGGATCCCAACCAAGTTGCTGTCATCAAGGATGGCTCTGAAGATGAAGAGGGTAGTGCAAGTCTGGTTCGCCGCTGCTGTGACGGTGAAGAGTTGAAGAACTGGGAAGCTTCCGACTTTCCTGTGACCTTTGGTTCAATGTAATCATCTGTAATGCAATCCTGTGGCTCTGCCCAAGGCCATAAGACCAGTTGCTAGGGGCTCACATGTTTTTATTTTCTGAATCATCATCATCAATAAAAACGTTTGTTTTGAATTTCTCAATCAATAAAAATCATTTTCTCTTCATTGCATGAGTATTTTTTCTGCTTTATTATTGCTTGCTTGCTTGATTCGCCTTTCATTCTGCTTTTTCGCTACGGTAAAATGCAGATCCACAGTAACGGTCTCTGAAAACAGTAGTGTCAACAGTCCGCATTCTGACTTTGATCATCCTATCAACCAAGCCGAGGGGGATGTTGAGGAAGATTGGGAAGCTCCTCCGGAACTCATGAGACTAATGAAGCAAGAGGAAAGGGTAATCCAGCCTCACGGGGAATCTACCGAAGTGATTAACTTGGGTACAGCTGAGAACAAGAAAGAGGTCAAAGTGGGAACGGCCATGAATGACGAAGATCGCATGAAGTTGGTACAGCTGTTGCATGACTACGTTGATGTGTTTGCGTGGTCCTACCAAGATATGCCTGGGTTGGACACTGATATTGTGGTACACAAGCTGCCGGTCAAACCTGAATGCCCGCCCGTAAAGCAGAAATTGAGGAGGATGAAGCCTGAGATGTCCCTCAAAATCAGAGACGAAGTAAAGAAGCAATTTGATGCAGGATTCCTAGCAGTGGCCAAATACCCACAGTGGGTTGCCAATATTGTCCCAGTTCCCAAGAAGGATAGGAAGGTTAGAATGTGTGTTGACTACCGAGATCTGAATCGTGCTAGTCCCAAAGACGACTTCCCACTGCCACATATTGATGTCTTGGTGGATAGCACTGCACAACACTCGTTATTCTCCTTCATGGATGGATATTCGGGATATAACCAGATCAAGATGGACCCCGAAGACATGGAAAAGACAACTTTCATCACTCTCTGGGGTACTTTCTGTTATAAAGTCATGCCATTCGGGTTGAAGAATGCTGGCGCAACCTACCAGAGGGCCATGGTCACCTTGTTCCTCGATATGATGCATAAGGAGATTGAGGTCTATGTTGATGACATGATCGCAAAATCCAAAACTGACAAAGAGCACATTGTCAACTTGCAAAAACTCTTCGATCGGTTGAGGAAGTACAAGCTCAAGTTGAACCCTGCCAAGTGCACATTCGGGGTGAGATCAGGGAAGTTGCTAGGCTTCATTGTTAGTCAGAAGGGGATTGAGGTGGATTCAGACAAAGTGAAAGCCATCCTTGAAATGCCGGTGCCCAAAACAGAAAAAGAAGTACGTGGCTTTCTGGGAAGGTTGAATTACATCTCCCGATTCATTTTCCAACTGACGGCCACCTGCGAGCCAATCTTCAAGCTGCTCTGCAAGAATCAAGAACTGAAGTGGAATGATCAGTGCCAAGCTGCCTTTGAGAAGATCAAAGTCTACCTCCAGAACCCGCCAGTTTTGATGCCACCTGTGTCGGGCAGGCCCCTCATCCTGTATCTCACGGTGCTAGATAATTCCATGGGCTGCTTGCTGGGGCAGCATGACGAATCTGGAAAGAAGGAACATGCCATCTATTATCTAAGTAAGAAGAAGTTCACAGATTGCGAGACACGGTATCCTGCGCTTGAAAAGACATGTTGTGCTCTGGTATGGGCTGCTCACCGCCTAAGGCAATATATGTTGAGCCACACAACTTGGTTGGTATCTAAAGTAGACCCGATCAAGTACATATTTGAGAAGCCAGCTCTCACAGGACGGATTGCCCGTTGGCAGATGCAGTTGTCTGAATATGATATCCTGTATGTCACGCAGAAGGCAGTTAAGGGTAGTGCACTCGCAGAGTACCTGGCTTGTCAGCCCATTCCAGACTACCAGCCGATGCAGCATGATTTCCCTGATGAAGACATCATGGCATTGTTCGACGAGGGGAAGTCCCAAGAAAACGAAAGGTGGAGGATGATCTTTGACGGTGCATCCAATATTTGGGGGCATGGGGCAGGTACCATGCTGATATCTCCTGATAACCGCTTCATTCCTGTCACTGCGAGGCTGAGCTTCTATGTCACAAACAATATAGCAGAGTATGAAGCATGCATCTTGGGCATTCAGGCAGCCTTAGAGTGGAAAGTCAAAAGGCTAGATGTGTATGGTGATTCCGCCCTGATAATTCATCAAGTAAGAGGCGATTGGGAGACTCGAGATCCCAAACTGATCCCATATTATGAATATGTTCAAGAGTTGGTGGAGTCTTTCGACGAAATCACCTTCAAACACATCCCTCGAGGTGAAAATCAGCTGGCCGATGCCTTAGCAACACTGTCATCAATGTTTAACATCAACTGTGATAAGACATTGACTCGCATCAGAATCCAGCATCGGGATTTGCCTGCACATCATTACTGCACCGCAATAGACGAAGAGCCTGACGACAAGCCTTGGTATCATGACATCAAGCAATACATCATTAACAGAGAGTATCCACCAGGGGCATCAGAAAATGACAAAAGAACGCTCAGAAGACTGTCAAGAAATTTCTTCCTGAGCGGTGAGGTCCTCTATAAAAGAAATTATGACATGGTTCTCCTGAGGTGTGTTGCCAAGGAGGAGGCTGAAAAGATCATGAAGGAGGTACATGAAGGCTCCTTTGGAACCCATTCCGGCGGGCATACCATGGCTAGACAGATTTTAAGGGCGGGCTATTACTGGTTGCAGATGGAGGGTGACTGCTATAGTTTTGTCAGAAGATGCCACAAGTGTCAAATCTACGCTGATCACATTCACATACCGCCTGCCAAACTTAATGTTCTGACTGCATCATGGCCGTTCTCGATGTGGGGAATGGATGTCATAGGTCCAATTGAGCCGAAAGCATCAAATGGGCATCGCTTCATCTTGGTTGCGATCAACTACTTCACAAAATGGGTTGAGGCTGCCTCATATTCAAGTATAACCAGCGCAGTGGTTGCAAAATTCATCAAGAGGGATCTGATTTGTCGCTATGGTTTTCCCAACAAGATCATCACTGATAACGGCAGTAACCTGAACAGCAGAATGATGAAGGACATGTGCAAGGAATTCAGGATCCAACATCATAATTCTTCCCCCTACCGTCCTAAGATGAATGGGGCAGTTGAGGCGGCTAACAAGAACATCAAGCGGATAGTGCAGAAGATGGTGGTAACATACAAGGACTGGCATGAGATGCTTCCCTTTGCTCTGCATGGCTACCGTACTTCAGTGCGTACATCAACTGGGGCAACCCCTTTTTCCTTGGTATATGGGTCAGAAGCAGTCCTGCCCATTGAAGTTGAAATACCCTCCCTGCGGGTACTGATGGAAACAAAACTAGAAGAAGCTGAGTGGGTACAGGCCCGGTTGGATCAGCTAAACCTGATTGAGGAGAAAAGGATTGCAGGCTTATGCCACGGTCAGTTATACCAGCAGAGGATGAGAACAGCTTTTGATAAGAAACTCAGACCTCGTGAATTCAAGAAAGGCGATCTGGTGCTGAAGAAGATCCTGCCTATTCAGACTGATCCCCGAGGAAAGTGGACACCCAGCTATGATGGTCCCTATGTTGTCAAGAAAGCCTTTTCTGGAGGGGCGCTGTTACTCACAGACATGGATGGCGAGGATCTCCGGAATCCTGTCAATTCTGATCAAGTGAAGAAGTATTATGCCTGAAAGAAATAGACGAAAAAAGAGAAAGATAAGCCAAGTAAGAATCAGCTCGCTAGGTTGAAAACCCGAAAGGGCGGCCTAGGCAAAATCAGAGCGACCCGGTGGATTGAAAACCCGAAAGGGCGATCCAGGCAAAAATTAGGGTCAGAAAACTTGGGCGTGGAAAGTTAAACAAAGGCATACAACCTTCCCCGAGGCTTGAATGAGGGAATGATCAAGGTCAAGGACACAGATGTTGGCACTGCTCCACAGAGACGGACAGTCAGAAATTAGCTTTTCTCTTTTTTCGTGTCTTTTTGTAGTTTAAACTTTCAAATGTATTGAACAGTCGTCGTAACATTCTGTACGATTGGCTTCTACATCAATAAAGCTCAACTTTTTCCTACCGGTTTGTTATTTTCCGCTTCTCTGCTCAAGATAAACGTTTTATGATGATGGTAATACTGAGTTGCAAAACATGTGCATACATCATAGAGCATTACAAATCATTGCGAAATCCTTAAAAGTCACGGGAAATAAGCAATCTCCCAAAGAAAGTTAATCTTGCAAGGAAAGTTGCACTCATAAGTCATTCCAGAAGGCAAACCATAAAGCAAACTTGCACTCGGCTCATGGGTCCCGTAAATCAGTTCCTCAGTCTCGTGCCAGGAGTGTCGGGGGTCGGTTGAACCAGCAAAAGAATAAGCCTTTTATTAAAAAAAAGAAGAGCACAAAAAAGCAAATGATCAAAAAAAAAAGCTGATCAGGCAAAAAGAAGAAAAAACAAATGATCAGAAAACAGAAAGCTGATCAAAAGAAGAATTAAAAGATGAAAGAAAAAAAAAACAACAATCAAAGCTGAAAGAAAAGCATTCCCCAGCATTCATCATTCACCCAAAATCATCGCATCGCATGCATTCGCATAACAGGCCTTTGCATAACATGCATTCATTCCATGCACCATGCATTGCATCTGCTGACATGTGCAGGTACCGCCAACCTGAGAAACCTGAAGAAAAGTCCTGCGACCAGAGCAGGCACCCCTGGATCGGTGTGAAAGCATTGACCCTGAAGAAGATGAATTGGATTTCCGAATCCCCCTTTGGACCCACGTGTCCCCCAGAAAGACTGACTTCAACTTGTATTCGAGCTGCAGGTAAGTCCCTCTGATCTCAATAGGTCCAGTCGAAAAGGATAGCCGTGTTGGTCTAAAACATGGCGCAGTCCTAGGGAAATATCGAGATCTAGACTTGACATAGTACCCTCCCCCTGGTCGCTCGAAAGACCACCTCTTTTGAGCCCGCGCGCTCCCAGGCCCAAGTGCAAACTCGGATCGTTCGCGATTCGTTAAAGGCTTTAGGCAGCCTCCTTCGCCGGCTCAATGTGAGTCAGTACCCCTTTTATTGCTTTCTTTATTTTCTGCTTTCTGTCAGCTTATTGAGGGTTGGCGCTCATAGGAAAAACAAAAAAATATCATGTCATCGCATCTGCATCAGAAAAAACAAAAAAAATAGAAATGGAAAAAGGAAAATTCGGGTTTCTTTAGGTAGACAAAATTAGTATAATTTCTGAATTCTTTATCTTTATTTTGCCTCGAAATATGTTTCGGCCAATTCATATTCCTTGTTAAAATCCAGATAAAGAAGGGGCAGCTGTCATACCCTAATTTTGTCCGGCTTGGAACAAAACCTTAATTTTCCACAAAAAGCAATAAATTATGAAGTGAAGCATCATTCTGAAGGATGTGAAGAACTATGAGCATGCATTTTTGGGTTCTAAAAGTCATTTCAGCGCTTTTAAAATCATTTTTAGGATTGGAATGCCTTTTGGAGCAAAATTAGGGTTTTTTGGGCAAAAGGGGTATTTTGGTCATTTCCAAAATTAAGCAATTTCTCACCAAAAATCATTGTTCAATCTCAGAGGAATTTATTTGGATCTAGATGATTTGGGTTATGAATTTTTGTGCGCATGCATGATTTTTGGCATAAAATTCAAATTTTAAGCAAAAGGGCAAAATGGGAATTTCCATCAAGGTGAGGTCTCAAATCAATTTTGGGAAGGGTGATATCATGGAATTTTGGGCCCAATCATTGATTCCTAGGGCATGGCCCAAAGTGGCATGATTTTTATGGAATTATCTAGAAAAGAATAATAAAAAATGGTGAAAATAAGGAAGTGTCCCCAATAAGACAAAATGTACTATTTTTCTTGACAAGCTTGCAAAACTTGGGCACCAAGGCCTCATTTGTAACACCCCCCTTTTACTATTACAATTAAATAGACAATTATCAGAGTCACCTCGAAGGGCGCTACATTTTTCACCATTTTAAAAAAAAGAAAATCTCCAAAATAATTTATATAAAAGAAATCACCAAGCAGCGGAAATATTAACCAGTTTAAACATCTCCAGAATTAACAATTAAAGACATCTCCAAAATAAATTAAAACAATTTCCAATAACTAAAATAATAGTTCAAAACGATAACTAACGACTCCCCGGTGCTACATATCAGAGCTGACACAGACCCAAACGAGAGAGGAAGCAAAACCTAGCAATTCCTCCACGAGCACTAGCGATCACCTGCAGCGTTGCCGCATGAGAGCAACATTCCAAGCAGAAGGGGTGAGTCTAACAGAGGTAATAAGCAGATGATAAAAATATGCTAGCATCAGGTAACTACAGCAACACAATACAATTACACCATATCACAGCACCAGATACCAAAGGAAAAGTCCATTTGACAGTGAACCACCAAAGTTATAACATTCATAGACAATGGGATGATATGCAACCCCTCCAGTGGGCATATGCATGCGGTACCGATCACCAAAATGAGCCACGACGGGCATATCACCAATAAACACCAGAGGCAGAGCCTATATCACCAAAACATGCATATGACAATGCGACACCATGATTATGCACCAACTCACCATAACAAGTATTTAAAATAAATACTATATCACCAGAATCAAAACAAATGATTTCACCAAAAATAGCACCAAGTTGTAGCATCACAGCTACCACTAAACTCTCCTGAGCATACCAGCACCGCACCTGAAATATTAACACCAGACGGCTCCACAACACGGACATAACGCACGCACACCACGCACAAGACTGGCGCACAGCGCCTAGGCACATCACACCTACTTCAGCGAATTAATTAAAATAGCAAACGACATCGGATTTCAACAAATAAATACTTGTTGGAAAGCCCTATGGGTCTGGTTATCATCCCTAAGTTCAGTTTTTGAAGGAGAGTGTCCAATAGGTACAGTTTTCGAAAAGCACACAGGCTAGTTGCAAAAGAGGACAGTTTCTGTCCTTCAAATTCAAGCAATTCCAAAGTGACCAAAACTCAATCAAATTGCATGAAACTTGTGCATAAACTGGGGCAAATTTTGTCTAGTTTTCAAAGAAATTGGATTCGTTCGAAAAGGAGTTCTTTTGAAAACGTGGTAACCAAAACACTGACCCTGTGTCCAGATTGTTTCCAGAATCTTACTCTGACTTGTGGAATTCATATCTCGAGCTACACAACTCTAAACGAAACCAAACCAGTGCCAAATTAACAAGCATTAAGTCTATTTTCCAGAAAAATAAACCACATAATTTTTCGGTCAATACAACGTTCCCAGTCACCGAAATACCGAATCTATACCCAAATCGTGTCCAGAATTTTAACCTAACTTGTATCGCCTATAACTCGAGCTATACAACTCCGAATTTGACGAAACCAGTGCCAAAACGACCCGCGTTAAGTATATTTTCAAAAACAATCAACCTCATAATTTTTGGATCAACCAAACAGCGCCAGTTTTAGAAAAACAGAACCTGTGTCCAGAATCGCTAAATTGCCAAACACCAAACCCTAACGGCAACGACACCGCAACCACCACAACAAAAACGACAATTCGACAACGCGACAACAACAATCAACCACGCACAGCAACAACAAAAACACGAACAATAACAACACCATCATCGTGATACAACAATCACGCAACAACAAATAACGAAACAAATCACAATAACGTGCAATAATCATCAAAGCACCAATCTCAACGAAAACACGATATGCAACAACACGAACAATTCAACAAAACCCTAGACTACCCACACATAATTATCATCAACCCATTATCAAGGTTAAGCCCACGCTTACCTCGAATAACGTAAGCTCCGGAACACGACGAACGAGACACGAACAAAACCACAGCAACACGAACGATCTCCTTTTGAAATTCTTCGCGAAACCCTCCTCTTCTCTCCCTCTTTGCGCCGCGTGCTCTCTCTCTCACTCTCACTTTCGTTTTTCTTTTGCTTGCTGCGAATGAGGGTTTGGCTTAAACCCCCAGGGTTTAAGTTGAGGGCTCAGTAAACACTGGGCTCTCTACGTCACCACCTCCTTTACTCGTTTCACCTCCTACGCATATAAAATATTAACCTTTTAATTTATCTATATCCCGCCTCCAAATTATTTTAATAATTCAATCAACTATTTTAATTAAATTATTTCCGGGGTGTTACATCATTTGCTCCGAATTTTCCAGCTCATTTTCACCTCATTTTGTGTTTCCTCATGCCCTTGATCCATGTGAGTTGTATTCCTAGCCATTGATTAAAATTCTAGATCAAATTCTAGGCTACAACTTTGTGTAGAATGACCTAGGTGCCCTCAACAATTTTTGTGCAACAAAAACTCATAATTTTTGTGTATGACCAGCTATTCCTCACTCATTTGTGTTTTCTCCTTGTCCCTAATCCATGTGCATTGCAATCTTGGCCTTTGATTCAAATTCTAGCTCAAATCTCAATGGTTTGCAAAAGCACAATGTCCTATATACCCTTAATTTTGCACCTCATATAAAACCCAAAATAGGAGACCATGAGGGGGAGACTCATTTTTTTACCCTAGCACCCAAATCTCTCCTCTCTTTCTCTCATTCCTTCGAAGCAACCAGCCACCATACCCATATTCTTTTCTTCAAAATTCTTCCAAAAAATCAACCATCAAACCTTGTTTATTCTTCATCCTTTCAATAAATCTACTTCTAAACTTGCATAATCATCAAAGTTTCATCAAAAACCATCAAGAATAAAGCATTTGCGAAAGGTTCAAGAGGTTCTTGTGGTGTTCTTCAAGTGTTCTTGCTTCTATTCTCTTTCCTTCTTCATTTTCTAGCTAGATCTAGAGGTAAGCTCACTAACCCTTGCATTTTCTTTAATTTTCATCATGTAATCTCTCTTCTATTCCTCTTTCCTTCTTGAAAGAAGCTTTGAGGACTCATTTCAAACATTATTGGACAAGGACATTGGGAGCCTTGGGTGTTTGAGATGAGTCCTTGGCCTTGAAGGAAAGATTCTTGTGTTTTCTCATCATTCTTTGCATTTCTACCTCATTTGCATGATTTTGGTGAAATAAAACCTTGTTTTCCTACCTATTTTGCTTCGGCCATAGCATGGATTTTAGGGTTCTTGTGTTCATTTTGTTCATTTCATGATTTTAAGTTGAATTTTGGCTTGATTTTGGTGTTGGGTGCCTCGGGTTGTTGCTTCAAAACCTAGGGTTTTTGTTGCCTTTTTACTTCTTTGATTTTGTGAAGAATAAAATACATGATATGCTTGATGCTTACTTTAGAACATGGCATGATGATCTAGGGTTTAGTCTTGTGAATTGTTTCATGTATTAATTGTGAATTTTAGCATGAAATTTGATGGTGATTTGTGCTTAGCATTGCTTCGGCCTTAGGCCACTTTTGTGCATATTTTGTGCTTGAAAACGTGTTGTTTTGATCTTGTGTGAATAAATGCAATTGTGCAATTGTGTTTTTACCCTTTTACCTTTTTACTTTACCATCTCATTAAATAATTACCATTACCTCATGCATTTTTACTCTACCATTTCATTAACTTCTCACTCAAACTTTTTACCACTTGTAAATTTGCATAAAAAAATCCCAAAACATTTCAATCATTTGCATTTTAAACTTTTACTACTTCTCATTTAAAACCCCAAAACATTTTTACCACTTCTTATTCAAAACATTTTCAAACTTTGAATTTCACTTATTTGCATCATCTATGCGACACCTTGCATGCTTGCACACACATTCACTCATACTTGTATACCATGCATAATAAATGCTCATGCATTCTTGTATGCTCATGCATTCTCTTGTATACTTATTCATGCATTCTCTCGTATGCTCATGCATTCACATGCTTGCTTAATCATGTATCATCGCTCACATGTTCATTCATTAAACCTAGAATACTCTATGCCTATGATCAATTGTGTTCACTTGTTCTTGATGCCATTTGAATGACTTGATTTAATTGTGTGCCCTTCCTTCCACTAGTATGTATTCTTAATGAAGACGTAAGCCTACTTTTCCGGTTGTAGCATAGAGTCATTAAGGTATATGCACCCCTTTGAGATTGCTGCCCGTCCCGTAGCAATTCTCACACACACACACAATTGTCTTGAGAACTTTGTCTTGCATCCTTAATAATTGGATCTCTTGATTATATTGGCATGTTTAATCTTGGTTAATAATCAACATGTTTATGATTGCTTGATTGGTGAGTATGTTTGAATCTTGTTCACTCATGGTTGCATTTGGTTATGGACTTGGAATTGATTGAATAATGTTCTACTTGTTTTCCAAAACCCATTTTCTAAACTCATTTTCAAACGCTCCTTGCTTTGCGAAAACATTTTCTTCCTCCATTAAATAAAACAAATTGTCATTGATGATCACTCGCGCTGTTGCCGTTTAGATCGTTAATGATGATTTTATTTTCAAAAAAGAGTTAGTAGTGAGGCCATTCTAACCGTTGTTGTTCGGTCTTCACAAACGCTCACCCAATTGCGAAAAACTCTTAAGCCGTTTTCAGACGCAAAAGCCGAGAACTACGTAGCTTTGATCCCTCAACCCAGTGAGGGTACGTAGGAGCGGGTCCGTCCCGTCAAGCACCCTTTTAAAAAATCTTTGTTTTGTTTCCACTTTTCAAAGATAACAAAAATATTCCTGTCTTCCGTTTTCAATAAAACGATTTTTCAAATAAAAAAAAAAGAAAAGAAAAGAAAAGAAAAGAAAAGAAAAGAAAAGAAAAGGAGTAGAACAAATCGCTTTCAACTCAAACCTTTGTCAAACCACACATCGAGTTAATGGTTCCCTTTCAGTAGAAAGGACGTATGGGATGCTAATACCTTCCCCATGCGTAACCGACCCCCGAACCTACATCTCTGATTTCGAAAGACCACTCGCTTTTCCAAAAAAAAAGGGTTTTTCCGATGTTTTCCCAAATAAATATTGGTGGCGGCTCTACTATTTTTCACGTTGCAAAACGAGAAGTCCCAAACCGGATTTTTCGGGCGCAACACTGTTCTCATTAACCATCACCACGCTACACCTTCTTCTCCTACACTTCATTAAAGAATTAAAGTATTTAGAATTCATATCCCCTTCTTTAATCCATCTAGCCCTAGATTTTTGGAACAACAAAGACTCTTTCATCTTAATCTCTTTCCAGAAAGCAACAAAAACTTCCTTTCTATTCAAAATAGCCACACTATCCCAACCATCACTAAGGACTAAGTCCAAAGCATTCATATCCCTAACCAAACCTTCTATGTTCAAATCTAGCAAACCAAAAACCTCTTTGTTCCATATTCTTAGTTTCTCTTTCACAAAAAAAGCTTTGTTTCCCGACACGTTGAAGCCAGCCCAGCAATCTTTAACAAAGGATAACTATAGGAGTTGCACCAGAATCAAAAAGAATAACTATAGGAGTACGAAAAAGAGATCCCATACCCTTCATGAGATTATCTGACGGCTTGTCTGCACGAGCAACCAAAGTGTACACTCGATCCTGGGTAGGAGCAGCTGATCCAGAGTGAGAGTTCTTCTTCTTTTCGGGGCAATTATGAGCATAGTGACCCTCTTTCTTACAATAGAAACACTGATTGTTCTTGAAATAACATTCTCCCATATGAAATATCCCGCACCTGGAGCAAGCATTAGACCTCTGATTTTCAAACTTCTGCACTTGTTTTCCCTTGTTGATATTACCCCTTGGCCTGGTATTCATATTTGATGTTTCAACCCCTTTCTTATTATCTTTGCAATACTCCTTTCTCTCTTCATACAACCTGGCAAGATCATGTTCCCTTACATATGCCTATTTCACCAAAGCCTCATAGGTGGTGAGAGTATAGGAACTCAGCCCCTGTGCCACATCTGCACGAAGAACCTGCTTATACATCTGCATCTTCCACTCATTGTCTGGTGCATACCTAGCCAGCTGGTAGAATTGGGACAACTGTTCAAACTTGGCAGTGTATTCACCTACAGTCATATTACCCTGCTTCAAATTTACAAACTCCGCCTGCTTGCTTAACTTCTTCACTGGAGGAAAGTAATACCCCAAAAACAGCTCCTTAAAGTTAGCCCAGGTAATTGGAGTACCCTGGACCACCATCAATTCACGTGCATTTGTCCACCATGTCAGTGCATCCTCTTGAAGTGCATGTGCTGCACACACCACCTTCTCTTCCTCAGTACACTGGAATGTCCGAAATATCTCCTCCATGGTGTCAATCCAATAGTGTGAAGGCATCACATCAAGCCCTCCTTTGAAGATTGGAGGATTCATCTTTTGGAAACGGAAGTAAGCTCGGTTGGGATCTTCTTGAGGTGGGTACATATTTGGCTGTTGTTGAGCTTGTTGTTGTTGGATATGCATCATGTCTTGCATCAGCTTCTGCTGCATCTCCATCATATTTTGCATCCACTCAAAGTGCGGATCAATCGGTTAATTATTCCTTGAGCCTCCTGCCATAATTCTGCAAACAATGCACCAAGTATTGAGTTGATCAAGCTCAATTTCTTTTAGCATAATAAGAAGAAAGATAACAGAATTATTCAAGGAAATAAACAACCCTACACTATTCTAAGTCCGACTAGGTCGAATTGCTTTGATACCAAAATGTAACACCCCGCAAAATTAAAGCGGCAGTCAACACATAGGCAATAATAATCAGAGTATAACGAACTACTATGGATTCAGACACACAACTAATCAAAATAACGGGATCAACCCACTACTAGCATAAAAAGTCTCAATCCGAGAACCATAACATGCTAAAATACAAGTCAGTAGTAATGCAAACTCGAGATAACTAAAATAGAATCCATAGCAGATAAACAAATCCTCTAAGCTCTGATCAACATAGATCAAGTACAAGGATTATACAAAATACAACTAAGCATAATGTCCAGTCATCGGACTCTACTAGATGGCAATCGACTCAAACTGCTTCTTCACTTGGTACCTGTAAATCACAAAACAACAACAGTGAGATTACAAATCTCAATGAGTGACTCCGAGACCCCTTACGGTTCCTCTTATTCGTTCTTTTTAAGACTCATTATCTTTCCATCCCGAATAATGCGGGAGCTCCCATTTAATCCGGGAAACTCCAATTCGGTTATATCAATAAATCATTTTATCATTTTCTTTGGCTTAGCATAATCCGTGAAACGAAATCTCACGAGATCACGGAAACCCCAATCCAACATACCAATGAGGGATAATGCGGGGGCCTTGGCTTCCAGGCTCATGACATCCCTCCACCAAGTATGCTAAAGAACTGGGACCGTCATCCCTTAATTACTTATGTATCATAAAATAAATATACATAATCATTAGAATCATTTTGGAACTCGTTAAAGGTTCTCACTCAATATTCGGTATTTCAGCCCATCAACAATTCATTTAACATAGCAAATAGTGTCAAATTTAAGCAAACAAATATTCATTCATACATTTCAATAGACAGTCTTGGTGCAGTAAATTTTCAGCAAGTATGCATAGACTTCGGAAAATTATTTGATCGACCAAACGACAACGAAATTCAACAAATGACCCCTCTACAGAAAGCTAAGAATGTCTAGTATCTTAATATGACTTTTGTTGAAAAAATAAAAAAGGTATCAATTTCCTTTTTTATTTTTTTATGAAACGCAAGAAGGTATCAATTTCCTTTTTTATTTTTTATTTTTTTATGAAAATTTTCGTTATTATATATTATATAGAAGTAGTTGGCCAAATAATCACAAATGGTGATGTAGCTTAGTGGTATTTGGTTGTTTCTTCAACAAGGGGGTCACAGGTTCAACACTCTTGTTCAACACCCTTGTTCTCCCAAAATCTTTAAATTTTTAGTAACACACTATTTTCCACTTTGCCATGTATGCGCCACGTGGCAGCCAACTATTGGTTGTTGATGTGGAACTTGTCAGTGCCATGTGTCCATGGTGACATGCGTTGATGACGTGGCGTTCAGTGACACGTGGCATAATGGTCCAATGAGATGATGACACGTGGCAATTATTTTTATTTTAATGTTTTTTTTATGGAAAACTGACCGACGGGCCTAACCGTAAACAATTTATATTTTGCAGGGGCTATTTAAAGTTTTTTTTTTATAGGGGCCTGTTTGGATTGTGCGTGTATTTGCAGGGGCCAAACGCATATTTAAACATTTTTTTATGGAAAACTGACCGAGGGGCCTAACCGTAAACAATTTATATTTTGCAGGGGCTATTTTAAAGTTTTTTTTTACAGGGGCCTGTTTGGATTGTGCGTGTATTTGCAGGGGTCAAACGCATATTTAAACCTATATTTTATAATTTTGTAAGTTATTATTTTTTTATATATTTTTTTACTATGGACAATTTTTGTAAAATTATTTGGACTCTATATTATTATTATTATTATTATTATTATTATTATTATTATTATTTTGGTCACATGGAAGAAAAGGACTAAATTGGTCAAACCCAATCAAAAGACTAAGCGTAGGCCCAATTAGACAAATCGCTAAAATCAAGTCCAATCAAAACAAATTACTAACATAGACCCAATTACACAAGCATAGGCCCAACTAAATAAATTACTAGACATAAGCCCAAATAAGAAGCACAGACCCAAAAAAACTAACTTGCGGTAAATTAAACGAATAGATTAAATGAGTAGTAAAAAAAAGCGGACAAAATTGGGGTATGTCATCTAATAAATTCATCTTCCCACCATTGCTAAAGACAAGTGTTTGATTTCATTCTCTGGTATATCAAACAACCAATCACATTGAGCAGCGTTATCATTCTTCCCACATTTTCCATCTATCTTTCCATCATTATATGAATTCCCTGCCTGAACTGGGACCATGGGAATCTTCTGCTTCCAATCTTGACGGGTTGACTTTACCAGAAGCTCCGGAGGAAAACTAAGAGGTTTTTTCTAAGGAATCTCCCTTTGGAATCTAGGCTAGTTGACATGTAATTTCCCACCCCCAACAAAAATATTATCCAAAATGGTAGCCAATCTTCTCGGCTCTTTGACATCAAAGAATCGCACAAAACCGAACCTCATTCCACTAGCATTCCTTCTAGCCGGTATAACCACCTCATACACCCTCCATATTTAGAAAAAACGTCGAACAAATCCCTAGCCCAACACTTCTCCGGAAAATTTGAAACGAAAACTGATGTGCATTCCTTGGACCTTGGGATTAACCTGTCAGATCGTGAGGAAGCAAAATACATAGTTTTCTTCCCCGACCCTTCGCCTCCCTTCCTATCTCTCCTACACCTAGCCTTCTGCCACCCATCATCATCCACTTGATTGCGTTTGTCTTTGTTCCAACCACATCTTGCTGTCGCTCCAATCGCTAACCACAATCTCTCTCTAACTTTCTCTCTCATCTCATGTGCATTTTTTGTTTCTCTAGAGATAGAGTGAAATGGAAAGTTCCCATCTCTAAAAAATGAAATGAAAAATAGTATTGTGAGACAAAAAGTTGTATTGTGATTTTGTAAGAGAGAGAAATTTGTGTTATTGTCCAGTCGTCCCCAATTTATCTAGTCAAATCCATTACTTTTTAGCAAATCAAATAAACATAGCTAAGTCTCACATCCACCGCCCTACATGTCAAAAAATTAGGGTCTAAGAAAGACAAAAAATTGTAAAATATGTGTTTATAAAACATGACATTGATTGGGTCAAGAAAAAACATGACATAACAATGTGCATATTTTTTGTTTTTGTATATCCCATATTTACTAACCATTGGTGGTTCATTTTTCTGGTCTCACACCAACCCAAAGCGCACCGTACCAAACAAAAACATCAACCTTCAACGAATTAGTTCAGCAAAAGATACATAAATATCTCTCTCTTCTCTCATACCCGAAATTCGCTCCTCTAAATTCGATCCGAATGGTATCCAAAAACCCGAACCCACCGGAAGATTTTTGCATGGATCCAAATGGCATACCTCTACAGGGTTTCAGCCCCTTCGCCTCCGTCTCCGCCGCCGCGAACTCATCGGAGGACGCCTCGAAGAAGGTCCGCAAACCCTACACTATTACCAAGTCGAGAGAGAACTGGACTGAACCTGAACACGATAAATTCCTTGAAGCTCTTCAACTGTAATGTTTGCACCTCTTTATTTTACTTTTTTTGCTTATGAAAATTTAGTTATTGAATTTTAGGGTTTAGTTGAGATTTTGGTTATTGGTGTATGTGTAATTGGTTGGTGTGTTCAGTATTAATCTTTAAGTGCCATGTGTTGATTTTTGTGCAAATGTGTGGAATTTAGGGTTTGGTTGGGGAGGAATTGGGGATTTTTTTTTTAATGTGAAAATGTTGAGTGAGGGAGCAAGTCAAATCCCTCACCGGTGAACCATTAAACCATTAAATATGATCGTAGGATGTAGTGTAAAAAAATATGATGAATCGTAGGATGTAGTGTAAAAATTCATCAACGGTTGAGATTTAATACTAGTTGATTAAATGTTAACCACTCAGCAATTTATACTACATCCTACGGTCAATTTTAGTGGTTCACCGGTGAGGGATTTGATTTGCGCCCTCACCCTAGAACCACCCGAAAATGTTTGGGATGGAAATGGTGAGTGGGTAGGGTGGAGTTTGGTTCTTTTTAATGCAGAGTTTAAGACAGTGAAAGAAATGTTTATTAAGTGCATGCTTCATTTTATATTTCCATTTTCTAGTTTTTCTATTTCATGTCACATTATTGTTTCATCATGTTTTCAAATAGGAAATTGCTCATTGTTGCGAACAACCACCCATGAAAAGATGCAAAAATTATGTGGCTGAACAAGATCAGTTTATTTTTCTTCATTTTTCTAAATCTTAATCACCATGTATGGTCACCATGGTTCCTGAATGATCGAAACCCAATTCGTCTGTTTTTGTATGGTAGATTTTCGTAGCAAATAGCAATGCTCTTTTAAATATTTGTAAAGGAAATTATAAATTGGCATTTTGGGTTTTCACCAACTTTGATATGAAATGCAAATCTTTGACAAAGTAAAACACATGGTGGCATTTTTTTGATTATCAATGAAACTAGGAAATGTATATCGAAATATGTTCTTGAACCAAACGGGTTCATAATGTTTATCTCGGCGTAGTTTCTTGTAAGAAAGGACGATGATATGGATTAGTTGCTTGTAAGAGATATCAGAAATGTTTTTGAGAGTCAGTTTCTCATACTTTTTGAAATGCTTTTTAGTAGACATATTATTTCTTCTTCTTGGTGTTAAATATCATTTCTGTTTAAAACCCTGTCTGGGATATCAATTGGACTAGTGGTAGAGCGAAGATATAAATAGAGGTTGGATTGTCAATTGTAATGGAGAGAAATAGGGGGCAATGCTCATTCTTTAGCTTTATACTGGAACTGCAATTGCACTTAAAACAAAGTTTGAATAACTGTTAAATTCTGTTCCACTTAAATTGGAATCCTCAGGCTATTTATATTGCAACTGTGGTTGTGTGTTGAACCAGTTGAAAATGGCTTCCGGTTTACAATCTGATGAGTAGTTCCTGCCTTTGTCTCCTAGACACCTGGGCAAATTGGATTAAGCTCTTTGTACTATTTACTATTTTCACTCTGGTATTTCCACTTTTAATTAGAACAAAAAACTTATTTTTTTCCCTTATGAAAAATAAAGAATTGAAGGTGAGTATGTGATAGGCCTTTGGTGTGTGGGGTTGGGTTAGTTGGAAGTTAGTTTTGAGTTGCTATGTTAGTTATTAATTAGTTTTGGGGTTGTTAGTTTGTTAGGGATTAATTAGTTAGTTATTGTTAGTTGTGGGTTGTTATGATTCTGTTGGGTAGTTAAGGGTTAGTTAGGCTCTCTCCCTTCTATCCCCCATGTATTGGAAGCCTATATATATTAAGGTTTCCACCCCCATTGAAGGATACCTGAGAATTCATAAAGTTTAGTCGCGACCGGGTGAGGCCGGGGGGCAGGGAGCCCTATCTCTCCAATTGTATCCATTCATCGCATATCAATAATATTCTACTTTCTTCCCATTTTCCTTTCTTTAATCAAATTCCAAGGCTTCCGATTGCACATTTCCAGTCAACGTTAGGCTAGGTGCCTAACAGTATGTTTACTCACTCAGACCCAATGGTACTGACTATGGCATCTGAAAAAAAGTAGATTAGAAAAAATTCTGAAAGCAAAAGATTAATGGACTATCTAATCTATAGCATAGTAGCATTCAGTTTGTTTATGTTACAGAATTACCTTGGTTCTTAAGCAGTAATTACACATAGAATGCCTAGATGTTGACAATAAGTATCTTCTCCTTGGGATTGCAGTAGCATACTGAATATATTGTATATTATTCGTCAATGGCCGGGCCAAAGACCTGAAACAAGTGAGCCAAAGTGGCTAAAAATGCAAAGCTGTCTAATCTCCTTGCCTTTCTGTAATAGAACATTCTTTAAAACTCTGTGAGGGCACCAAAGAGAATCCATAAGCCCAACACAATAACAAACTTAAAGGTTGATAGACACAGTTGAAAATATATGCATTTTTCTCTAACCAAATACACTACAAATTATAACTTTTTTATTTTGAATTTTCGATAAACAATTGAGGGTGTTGTAATCATTGCCTATTAGAGATTCATCGAAAGGTAAAAACGAAAAACTAATTCCTTTTCATAATTGAAAATCTAGTGTTTCAAATCAAAGCTAACGTGTTTGTTTCCGTCCTTTCTTGTTCTTGGTGTTGCCATTCTATATTATCCTCACATTTTTTTCCTTTATTTCTCTATCCAGGTTTGATCGTGACTGGAAAAAGATTGAAGCATTTGTTGGATCGAAGACTGTTATACAGGTAATTCCAAATGAGAAAATAATTACTCACCAGAAGTGAATCATTATCTTCAATATCTCCTTTTTATTTAGTCTAGCTATTTCAGTTTAGTTTGCAACTTAAGTATTCCCTCTTCTCACTTTCTTCTTAAATATGTTTTTGTTTTTTATGTGTCTTCTCTCAATGCTAGTTTGCAACCCAAAATAGCTTCATCTCCTTCGGTATTTAAATTGTCCTAAATACTGATCTCTCTTGACCAGCCACTAATAAGCTTTCTTCCTATTAAATATTGGAATGAACATGATAATGCGGTAGCCACAGCTCCAATCTCGTGGTACCAATTCATACAAATGTAAATGTTGTTAGAACATTTATATTGTAATTTTCTAGGAGTTGCTGAATTCTGACCGTGTAAACCTTCCAATGCCTAAAGGCCATCTCTCATGTGACAACATGCCTCTCTCTCTCTCTCTCTCTCTCTCTCTCTCTCTCTCTCTCTCTCTCTCAATCTCTCATCTTCTTTATAGGTAACATGCCTTATTCTCCTAATTATCTCCTTAACTCACTAACCAACTAACTCACCAGAGATTCTCTCTCACATGCAAAATGCTATTCAATGCAAGTTGTTGTCTTGTGAAGTTTGTGTGTTCCCTACTTCTTTATTGAAGAGCTCTTGTTCCATAAACATTAGGTTATTAATACTACAGGTTCTTTCTCTCTTGCTGCAGTTGCTGCAGTCACTTTCTGATATAAGTTAACATACATCATTTTAATCATTTCATTTTTAATCCATTATTAGATTATTAGATGTTTGTTTAGCACCATTGATATTATCGATTGTTGGTTTTCAAAAGCTGTCAAGGAACAACTAGGCTGCAGAGGCTGTCCAACCGACAAATCATTTATTGAAAGTGTTCTTATGTCCTCTTCCTTTGTCCCCCTCTTGCTTCTAGCTCATACCCCCTTTTGCTTTTCTCTTGGTTTCTGGTTTAGAATCGTAGGATGATAATACTTATTTTGCTTTTGCGTCTACTCGTGTTTGCCTCATATCCTGCCAGTTATTGGCTCTGGTTTTCATGCCCCACAACTTAACATGGAACAAAAAAAGAAAACCAGTAATAGAGATCAAAAACACAGATAAGTCATAATGGATTAGGTTAAACGAACCCAGTAGCCATCATAGGGAGTGGCTTCGTGTTTGTAATGGTTTTAAACTAGCGCGTGAGAGAGAGAGATTTAAAAAGAATGAAGACAGCAAAAGTCAATCATAGAGGACTTGATACCATGATTAAAGAACCGATGACACTCCCATATCAGATGTGATATGGCTTGAAACAGAGTTTATAATTGGGAGGCATCTCTCACTCTACAAGCCGACTTTGTAGGGTTGCGTTAGGCCTAACTCAATTTTAAGATGGTATTAGAGTCTATCCAAGATCCGTTGGGCCATCCACTACTGGGCCACTTGGTTCACGCTCCAGTTGTGCAGCCTTGGGCATGACAGGAGTGTGTTGACAATCCCGTGAAAAAGAATTTAAGTAGGAGGCATCTCTTACTCTACAAGTCAGCAACTTTGTAATGTTTAGTTAGGCCCAATACAAATTCTAAGAAGAATCAATTGCTGTTAGGTGCAAGTTTGGGAATGGTTTTTAGTTTTCACCTCTGGCAAGTAGCACATAATGTTTGCAACGGGACAAAATTAGTATTTTTTCCCGAAATATGTTGGAAAAATATTTTATGGTGTTTATTGATAAGTGTCTACAGCTGAGCTGGCTTGAAAGATCTAAATGTACATAGATCTTTGTGTTTTTGGGGTATGTGTTAAAAAGGACTAAATGAATGCTTTTTGCTGACTTTATAGATACGTAGCCATGCACAGAAATACTTTCTAAAAGTTCAGAAGAGTGGAGCAAATGAACACCTACCGCCACCCAGGCCTAAAAGAAAAGCTGCTCATCCATATCCTCAAAAAGCTTCCAAAACTGGTCATAATCTGTCACACCATATTTTCTTCTGTTATGTTACATAATATAATTGCAGTTCATCCTAATGATTTGTATTTGATATTTGGCAGCTCCTGTACTCCCACAAGTACCAGAAGCTTTTCAGTCTTCGCCTGCTTCACTTGAACCTAGATATGTACTGAACCATGATTCGATACCAATGGTTACGCCAATTAACACTGTGGTGTCCTCCTGGCCAAACCAAACCTTGCAAACAGCCAATTTATTGCATGGTATTTAATGCTACAACTTTCTGGACCTAGTTTGTTCATGAAAATAATTGACATAGTTTATAATCCTGAAATTTTGCTTGAAAAATCACTAATTACTTTCTTGTGTTCGCAATTTTATGCCTTTTGCAGTGCCAAAAGTGAATAATTCTTGCAGTAGCACTGAAAGTACTCCAAAAGTGCGGCCCGTTGGTGAATCTAATAGTCAAGGAAATAATAGCCATCCACTGAGAGGCAAGGCTTTAGTGATTGTCTGTTGTAGTTTCAAGATGACTTTATATTATTTTTTCATGTATGCACAGCAAGGTTATTATGAAGTGTGGTTCTTAACAGTTTTTGCTGACAGAGGCTTATAACAAATATTTTAGCATCTATGCTTTATACCAGTGTCATATCCAAAAGCTACGCTGTGGGGCTGGTAGTAACTTAATTTTCAACCAATTGGACATGGATCTTGGTAATCGTTGTCTTGTGCACCAAAATTTTCGCTTGAAGTGTGATCTTACAAATCTGGAAAATCTAAGTGTATTAAGCTTTTATTTGATTTCGATCACAATCCACTAATAATGCATAAAAATCCTTACGCTTCTGAGATTTTCTTCCT
The DNA here is from genome assembly GCA_963573325.1 of Astragalus glycyphyllos. Lineage (NCBI taxonomy): Eukaryota > Viridiplantae > Streptophyta > Magnoliopsida > Fabales > Fabaceae > Astragalus > Astragalus glycyphyllos. The sequence goes on along the minus strand of OY754313.1, from coordinate 16,765,873 downwards.
TCATTTTGTTATATTTGATGCATTCTGTATCGGGAGCGTATTTTAAGAATTATTTACTGCATGGAAGAATTAGATTTAAATATATCTTTTGTCCCTGCAAATATACTGTTTTTTTATATTAGTCCTGAAATAAGTTTTTGTTTGTTTTTGGTCCCTGATATATAGAAAATTTTGCTTTCATTCCTTGTTATTTTGGTTTTAGTCTCTTCAGTATTTGTGTATGTTGCTTTTAGTCCCAGTAATATGTGGAATATGTTGATTTCAGTCCCTAAAATATGGACCCTATAAGGACTAATTTGAACATGAAAAATATTTCAGCGATTAAAACAAAACAAGGTCCTTAAACAAAAATTGCTAGTCCTGTTTTCAGGAAATAGAAACAAACAATTTCTTACTGAGACTAAATGCAAAGACAAATATATTTGTAGGGACGAAAAAGATATTTAAGCCTAATATTTATTATGTCATTGGAGCTGTCTGAGGATTTTTCTGCAAACCAAATTTCTTCTTTATGAATATTAGTTCTTTTATATTTATTAATTTCTCGATAATTTAATTAGCATTAATTATTATTTTTGTTTTTTTTCATGCAGTTCTTCCAGATTTTTCTCAGGTATACAACTTCATTGGCAGTGTATTTGACCCAGATGCAACTGAGCATGTACAGAAACTAAAACAGATGGACCGTATAGATGTTGAGACGGTATACATGTGTTTTTTAGATCAGTATTTGTTATTCTGTTTACTTCTTGACATTAAAGCTTTATTGGATCTGATTTATCATTGACTTTGTGTGCTAATTGTGTAAATAAATTTATGCTTGTTAAAAAATACTTACAAATGCATTGTCTTGGCTCTATTTAGGTGCTACTGTTAATGAGAAACTTGTCTATCAATTTAACCAGCCCAGATTTTGAGGATCATGTAAGTATTCATCCTACCCATCTTTAGATTGATGTAAATATTAAGTATGGCATGATGTATACACACGCCTCTACCGGACCCTTGTTGCAAAACTCCTTAAAGAGTTTATTATGGTACATATTCTTATTATTATCATCTTTTTACCCTTTTTTTTGCTGTCGGCAGTGTGATATTTGGGAATGAACGGTATCTCAAGACATCATCTAGTCTGTAATTTTTTGTTTACCTGGTCAAAGGATAGAAAATAGAAAAGTGCAGACAAAGAATTTTGGTTAAAATATTTGAATTCTTCAATTCAACTCTGCACATCTTTTTTGTTTTTTGGTATACAACTCAGCACATCTTTTACTCTCCATACATTAACTAAATATTATATTTTCTATTGCAGTGTAACATTTGAAGGTTTATAATTTAGTGTTTCTCTTGTATGAATGCATTCCTAAGTTACGAATTCCAAAAACGCTATAGTGGGTTAATAAATAGTGGGATGGCTTCTAGTATTTTCATGAATTATTCATAATTAACAATAAAATGTCAAAGGACTTAAAATATATACGTAGGGCGTATGTAGTCAGTCAATAGCGGCTGCTATAGCGGCATTGCAGTCCCTAGGCGCGAGCCACGCGATGCAGTTTGCAGTTGCTTTGCGGTTTTGAGTAGGGCCTGTAGTGTCGCAAATAGTGGCCGGCCGCTATAGTGACCAAATAGCGCTTGTAGTTGCTGCGATAGTGAAATCTCATTAAAAATTCAATTTTCCCTCACTTTTAACCATTCCCTTTCTTTTTAGGCTTTTTGGTCAATTTTAGCCAACTGAAGCAGTGCAGCTTTGTGCCTCTATTCCTCTTTCCAATTTATTTTTTTGCATTGTGATAGAGACCCGAGTAAGGGCTCTTAAAAGAAAAATCGGATATGATGTAATAAGAGTGTGGTGAGGTTATATGGTAAATAATGAGTGGGGTAGGATACTTAGTTGGTATGTTGTTATGCCTTAGTAGTATAATAAGTGAGGTAAGGGAATTGTGGATTTATGGAAGAATATTAGTGTGACCATTATGGTTAGGCAGAGTTTTATCCTTCTCCGTGGAGCTTTGCTCTGTGGTAGATTGAGATTATTCTCTCTTCTATAATTTTATCTTCATCAGTCCAATATATAGTTCTCTTATGTTTGATCTGTTTTAGTTATTTAATTTCTGTCATCAAGTTCTGGGTTCCCATCACATTGTTTCTCTTCTCCGTTCACTATTTTGCTTGGTTCCTCTATCTATGCTGCAAGTCATGGTGTTTTCATGATTTTTCCATTGCTATAACATCAACTCAGCCACAACCACTATTTTGTTTTCAATGTTCGAATATTAGTTTGTGTGCATTCTTCTATTTTTAAGCTTTTATGTGTAAGGCATAAATTGCTTGTATCATTTCCTTAGACTTCGACGTAGCGGCCATACCGCTACACCGCTATAGCGTTTTAGGGGTTGGCCGCTATGCTGCACCATCTGTTATTGACTACATAGATTAGAGTAGGGCAACAAAAGTAAAGGAACCAAACTAATTAAAGCTCAAAATCCCCAAAATACCATGTTCCCTCCCCCAAGTGCACGTAATAATGCCTCTATTTGAGACTAGCGGCCAGCCATGACACCACTCCACTCAACTACTATAGCAGAGTCATCCACCAACATTGATAAGTGATAACTATTTCTTGGCTATCTTTACTGCTTAAAACAAATATGAAAAAACACGCCTCACAAAATGCATACTCACGTAGTATATTAATTTTTCAATAGTATGAGTTCTAAACACATCAATTTGAATCCAAGGGAAAGAATGATACAAGACAAAACTTATTTTTTTGGTCAAAACAAAACAAAACTTTAGTTTATATATATTGGTCAGTTCTGTTTTGATTACTAATGTGAATGCCTGCATAATTCATGCAGAAAAAAGTGCTTTCAACATATGAGGTTAAGGTAGAACCAGAGGCAAATAACTAAATCAATCCAGATAGATCCGTGCGCGATCACCAGTTGAAGAGTGCTACTTAGATGGATTCGATGCATAAGATTGGTTTGTTTTTCAGCTATTGGATGGAATCAATGTTTCACTATATGCAGAGGTTAGATGCATTGGACAGACAGCAGCTGTGATTGCTGTTGCAGCTAAGCAATGCTGTGATTCTCTTCATTCAATTTCATGTCGTGTATATATCAAACAACCTATGAAAAAAGAAAATGGTAATGTGGTAATGTATATTTGTTCCTAGTTTTGGAAAGATCTGTATAGCACCAGACACTTAACCAAACATAAAATTGTTTGGGATCAAGGATATTATGTTTTCGAAGACTATGTAGACAGTGGAATGTATTCAGTGAAATTTTTAGAAGCTGAATATGGAAATAAATTGTAAGTTAGGAACTCTTTCAATCCTGAACTCTGAAATGTCATTGACCTAAATGAAATTCTTTCAACTTCTACCTTACATGTGACTTGTAATTTTGTTTTTGGAGAGAAAACCTTTTTACAGAAGATAGCATGAGAGATTTCCAAGTGTCATCCATGCAGAATAAAATAAATGTTTGAAAAAAATAGCTTAAGTTGCATTCAAATGCTCAATTTTAAAAAATAACCTAAGTGATATTTTGTTTGACATAGAAAAAAGTAAATTTTGGTTGAGAGATTTTTTTTTACAGAAGGTGACGCATGTCCTAGTATAAATATAAATAAAAAATGAGCACTGCAATTTTGGAAGAATATTTTTTGTAAGAAATGTATGAAATACACCAAGCTAAATTGTAGGCACCAACTAATACTACACACTAAGTGCCTTGTATTGTTATTTTTACTTTTCTTACGTCTCTTTTCTTACCATCTAACATTTCTCATAAAAAATATATATAGTAGAAGTGATTTTTTGTTTTACACAATTATTTTTTGCTTTAGGTGAGAAGAACTTCCTAAGGAAGATTCCATGTGTTCCTCTAGGAATATTTTTTTTTAAGTATCCTGGATTGGATGTGGAGAGAGGGGGATAAAATTTGACTTGTATAATTAGACATGAAATGAGAGAAGCTAAAAGATATATTATTATTTATTAGCACTAATTGTTTTGGAGAAAAAATTTCTAGGAGAGTATGTGTCACGTGCATTCCCAAGATCAACTTTTCTTATGGATAATTGGATGACACTTATTATGGAAATGTAGTAGTTTACAAGTAAAATTTTCAATAAGTAAAATGTATGATAAATAATTCAATTGTACATGGTTGTTTGATAGATGATCTTCCATTTTTAGTGGTTAGCGCTGAGTTGTATAACTCGAATCTGCAATTGATTTCTCATGCTATGTTTTGGGAAAATTATTTTACTATACAACAAAAATTTTATAATATTTTGATATTATCTTAAGTTTATTTCATATAATTTGTTTGTTATTTTATATGATTTTCTAGGATTAGTTTCTTTATTTATAGATCTGCTTTCTAGTTTCTCTCTTTAAGTAGGATTAAAAATCTTGTATCCCTATAAATAAAAATTAGTATTTAGTACTATTTGTATCACATCATATAAAATTCCACTTATACATGATGATCACTCATACAATTCCTTTGTTGTAATTTCGAAGACCATATTTTCCAAAATGAAGTTGATAGTACCCAATGGAGACCACTCTCGAATAAAAGATGTTCTCTGAATTCTATCACTAATTTGAAAACATTGTACATACATGATAATATTGCATTAAATGTAGAGTCTAAACCACATCTTTATAGTGTGTAAGAAGTCCTCAAAATTCAATGCAACAAATATTCAATACACTAATGGTTATTAATTCAAATTTTGACACACCACAAAAAGTATTTAAACTAAGGAAAATGCTATATGTCCCAAGAGAATTTGTCCCAAATGAGGACCATTATTACATCATCCAAATTCTATACCAATCAATGTCTTTTGCACCATTCTGTACTAAGCATTGGAAAACTAAATCTATGATTCTATGACCCTGTTTATTTGCTCTATTTCAAGGTAAATGTCAAAGTGTATTCATTAACAAGAGTTGTAACTAAATGGTCACAATATATGATGTATTGCTCTAATTCTACCTCCCTGTTTATATGCAAGTGCAAAGTTACTCTTCATCTTGGCTTTTGATTTGGACTAGTCTAATGCTGACAATATATTATGTATTGCGACTATTGAATTAGATCCAACTCAAATGCGATGATATAGAGTAACTTAATTAAAGTTGCTGTTAGAGTAACTTAAACCCAAATAAAAATATATACCAAAACCTATAAATTCAAATGAAAAATAAATACTTAATTTCAAACAAAATCAATTTTCATAATCAATTAGCTTGACGATTTACCTATCAATTGGCACATATGTCGTCATGTCTAGAGGGGATGTTGCGGTTTCAAGCCTTGGTGAGTCCAAAACGCACAATAGAGCAAAACATGACTGAGAAGGCGTACAAACATAAGACAACGTCAACAATTTCCATTTGATGATTCCTGCAATCATAATCAACCAATCAAGCTATATTACCTCATTTATGGATCTAGAATAGACAAAACAACTCAAGATTTGAAAGGAAAAAGGAGCCAACAAAAGATACAGATGCAATAAGTGATAGATTATGCCGATAATATCGATATGACTAGAGTAAAGTCGTATCAATGTACTCCACACTGGTATATCATCATAAATGATCGATTCAATAACAAGTAAAGAGAGGTAAAGAGGGGGGGATGGAAAGCGGTGTGTCTGTGTGTGAAAGAGAGAGCGAGCGAGAGAGAGAGAGAGAGAGAGAGAGAGATGGGGAGAGGGAGAAGAGAAATACCCTAGTAATTTTGGGGAAGCGCCGCTACCTTATGCAAATGTTCTGAAAACGATGACCGCAACCACATTTATATGAAGATAACTCAAGGAGAATTTAGGGTTAGCTTAAGTTTTTATACATTTATATTTATAAATAATATAGAAAAAAATAAATATAACTTTTAGAAAATAATAAGAATATTATATTCAATCAATTATTTAAAAGTAAAAACAGCTTGAGAAGACAAATTAAAACTATAAAAAATTATTCAAAAATAATAACTGAATTATAACCACATATGTGTCTAATAAGTTAAAAATAATTTAAAATTAATAATTAATGCAAATCAAATATTAAAATTTTATATCTTTTTTCTTTTATGACCTATTTTTTGTACAAGCTACCACATTAGAAATTTAATAGGAATATATTGTAACACCCCAAAACTCCGTTTGTTAGATTCAGAAATTATGCTAGCTCTCACGTTCATTATTATAGTCCATATTGTATTACAAACATTTTTGAAAGTGAAATAACATAAGTTTGATTGAGTAAAAAAAAAGTATATAAATTTGAAATTTGTTGTATTTGATGCTGGCAAGATAACCGTCTGAATGTATGGCTCACTTCATTTTTTATGTGTTTTTAAAATACAATTCATTTTTAAAATAAAATTTTACATAGTGAATAACTTAATTATTTTTTTATATTATAATACAAAACAAAAAATAATAATTTCAGCGCGAAATGCTTTTTATTCGAGGATCAAAAGTAATGAAATGAAATAATTGTAAAGAAAAAAATATATAATATGTTACTAGCAAAATGTCAAAAATAATTCTACTAACAAAATGCAATGTTTTTTCTTATGTTTTAAAACACAGACCGGTGACCAATTTGGTGATGGTACATGGTCATTGGGTGATATATTACATTTCCCTCATCTAAAAGAAGCTTGAATTACACTCTCCTCACTTGAGAAGTAAAAACCTACTGTAAATTATACTCTCCTCCCATTTGAGATGCTTGAATTAAAAATCATCTTTTTAAATAGTTAAACTAGAAGTTGTCTCCCATGCGATGCATGGGTTATGGTTATTGAAAATATGTATAGTATTATAGATATATTGATTAAATTATCGAAGTTTCCTGACTCTCACGGCGTGAAGGAGATGATTAGGGCATTCAAATTATAAGGAAACATCATTGATGCTGTCATTCCGCAGAAACGAAACAAGTAGGAAAGAAGATTCAATTTTGCTCGCTTTAGAAACGTCGAAGACCCAAGGATGTTCGCTGTAAAACTCGACAATATCATAATCAAAGCTAAGAAGATCCATTTCAATTTACCAATATTCCAAAGGGATATGAGATATGAAAGACCAAGGGATGATCAAAAAAATGTCAACTCACGCTACGGGATGCAAGCAAGATGGGAGGTGGTCGTTGATAGAAGAAGAGGTCAAGGTGAAAATGATAAGAGAAGGCCAGAGTAGACGTACGAAAGAAAGGTCAAGATAATGAATAACAAAAACACACATGCAAGGCAAACAGGACAGCAAAAACCAAAGCAAAAGCAAAGGGAGAATCTGGGAGATGTTGGCTTTGAGGTTCCTCGTACTAATGGAGGAAATGGAAGAAGGAATTATCCCAGCCCTTATTTCAGACGCAAGCAAATGTGTGAACGAAATATTTGAAGACATTGATGGATGGAGCCCCATGGAGATTGATAATGAAAGAGTGATATGGATGTGATGCCATGGCATCCCTGTTCACACATGGAGCACTGAGTTTTTCTCGTCTTTGGCTAGGAAATTTGGCATTCTGCTTGAAGTGGATAAAAACATTTTAAAAAATCTTCTTTGGATGTAGCAAGAATCATTATACGTACTAAGAGTTACAATGTTTTCAATATGGTGGTGTTTGCGAACATCAACAGGTCTATGTTTCATATGATTGAAGAATGGTGTGGTCCCATGCATTGGAATGACTTAACTCAAGCTAATCAGAACAAAGCAGAGGTAGAAGACTCGGAAAGTGAAGAAAACGAAGGTCCCAGGATGTTCGCGGCGGAGGAAGGTAGTTTTGGGTGGTTAGAGGAAGAGGCGGAAGTCAAATGGTCGTATGCATTCAAAAATGGTGCATTTCAAGAATATGAAAAGTTAAACATGGAGGTTCAGGAAAATGATTAGGTTGAAAGGCGTCCATTGGAAGAAGTGAGCAAAGATATCTGTGTCCCAAATGCGGCGCATGAGCCAAATTTGTCACCAAGGAAATCCCATCAAGGAAAATTGGAAAACAAGGAAGTCATTGGGTTGGTTGATACAATCAATGTAGTTGAAGATGTAGTAATGGAAACAACTGATAGTGGTGGGCCAGAGCTAGCAAAGAGGCCTACGGGTCAAATTGGTCACATAGTGGAACCCAGACTAAATTTTTCTCACGACCAAAGCCTTGTTGGACCGGTCCACCGTGATGGTGAAGGAGGTGGACCTGATTTGAACAGTGAATATCATGATGAAGTGGGTCGTAGAAACAGAAAAACAAGGCGTAACAAAGAAAGGGAGGCCCAAAAAATAAAGAGGAATGAAAAAATCAATACAACAGGTAAAGACTGGAGCATTTCAATTGGGCTCATCAAGGAAGGAGCAAGAAGTCTAATTTCTTGATCGAATAGCTCTGGGTTGCAAAATTCATCGTTCAACTCAAAAGAATTATATGCCACAAGAAACCCTTCAAATTCATCCCTTTCAATCTCTATTAAAGGTGGTGAGAGCCAATTATTATGTGAAGGATGAATTGGAGACTCTGAAATTAGGGTGTGTAACGACAGATTTGAGGTGGATCATGAAATTTCAATAGGAAATAAGGTCTTGAAATTTGCCAAGGGTAAGCTGGTCTCTCAGGAAATAATTGTCCACGGAATATGAGAGAATTGGGGGGGGGGGGGGGGGGGGGGGGGGGGGGGGGGAATTAATAGTAGCAGGTAATTTTGAGTTATGTCTGATTCAAAAAATAAAGACTGCTAATTTGTCCAAAATAATGATAGCTAGTATTTGAGGAGGGGATGATTTTGACTGGATTTGCGAGAGGGCTTCTGGTCGCTCCAACGGCTTGCTGTGTGTTTGGAGGGCTGTCCTATTCGACATCCAATTCTCATTTTCAGGCGAACAGTTTACCGGGATATGTGTAGAATACCAGGACAGATTATGCTATGTGGTGAATGTGTACTCTCCTTGTAATATGGCAAGGAAAAGGTGTCTTTCGGATGAACTGCGAGAGCTGAAAAGTGATTTCCTGGCGAGTGATTGGTGTGTGGCAGGAAATTTCAACGCAATTGTGTCAAGAGCTGAAAGGAGGGGTGAGTCAACGAGCTCGAGTCAATCTAAAAGGAGAGAATTCGAGGCTTTCATTGAAGATACAGAGTTGTTAGATGTGTCGGTTTTGGGTAAGAAGTTCACGTGCTTTGGAAAGATGGTAAGTCCATGAGCAGAATTGATAGAATTTTGTTGATTGAAGGGCTTATTTATAGATGGAAGATCTCGGCACAATGGATAGGGGACATGGACATTGTCTGATCACTACCCAATTTGGTTGATCAGCTCAGATCAAAATTGGTGACCGAAGCCATTCAAATAGATAACTGCTGGTGAACACAAAGATTTCATGAAGTTTGTGCATGAGGTTTGGTCATCACATCAAGTAAAAGGGAGACATTATTATGTGATAAAAGAAAAAATGAAGTTGTTGAAATAAAGATTAAAGGTGTGGAATAGAGAGGTGTTTGGAATCAAAAACCTCCAAATCGACAATATTGTGAAAGAGCTAAATGAAGCAGAGAGGATAGCTGCTGAGGTGGGGACTCTCAGAATTGAAGACCGCAAAGCATTGATTGAAGAGTTTTGGCATGAGTTGCATATAAAATAAAGCCTCCTTACGCAAAAGTCTAGAGCTTAATGGATTGTGGAGGCCGACTCAAACACCCAATTCTTTCATCCTTGTATTAAAGGTAATAGAAGGAAAACTCACCTGCTAAAAGTAAAAGTAGGTGACGACTAGATTGGAGACGTCCAAGGGGTAAAAATGGTAGTGATGAATTATTTCAAATTGGGGTTCAAAGAAGAAGCCTTTTTGAGGAATACTTTGGACGATGTTAGTTTCAAGCAATTGATGATGGAGGAAAATGAGTTGTTAGCCGCACCATTCACTATTGAAGAAGTTAAGGAGGCAGTTTGGGATTGTGATGGAAATAAGAGTCCAGGACCGGATGGGTATAATTTTAATTTCATCAAGAGCTGCTGGGATATCATCAATCCGGAAATTCAATAATTTTTCAAAGAGTTCCATAGCTTGTCTTGGCTTCCGAAAGCCATGAGTGTGTCTTTTCTAGCACTAATTCCAAAAAATAACAACCCACAAAATGAATATAGACCTATCTCCTTGATTGGATGCTTGTACAAAATGCTTCAAAGGCGCTGGTAGGTAGACTCAAAAGTGTTCTCAACAAGGTAATTCAGAATACCACAATGCTTTTCTTCTTGGAAGTAATATATTGGATGGACGTAGTTGTGAACCAGATACTGGATTTGGCAAAAAGAAAGAAACAATAATGTTTGGTGCTCAAGGCAGACTTTGAGAAAGCGTATGACTCAGTGAATTGGGCTTATCTTGAATATATGATGTCCAGGATGGGATTCAATGAAAAATGGAGAACTTGGATGCATGCTTGTCTCTCGTCAAACTCAATTTCGGTCCTAGTTAAAGGTAGTCCTATGGAAGAATTTGTGACTCAAAAGGGGTTGAAGTAGGGAGATCTCCATTCCGTTTTCTTATAGTGGTAAAAGGTTTGTCGAAGCTGATGCGTAATGGCGTGGAATCACAATGTCTTTCGGGATTTAAGTTAAGTGAATCACTATCCAAGGGTAATGTGCTTGGCATCAACATAGAAGAAAGTTTATTGAGCGGTATTTCACCCTATCTTGCATGCAATATTTGTTCGGTCCCATTCAAGTTCTCGGGAATTCCAATGGGTTCTAATCTTAGAAGAGAATCTACATGGCAGCCCATTATTGACTCAATAAAAGCAAGGCTTGGCAGCTAGAAGAGCCAGCAACTATCCATCGGAGGTAGAGTTACTTAGAGCCAGCAACTATCCATCGGAGGAAGAGCCAGCAACTATGCAATAAAGTTGAAAAGGAGGTTTCTATGGGGGAGGTGATGAGAAGAAGTTTAAGATGGCTTGGGTGAGTTGAGAGATGGTTTTTAATGAAAAAACTAATGGAGGTCTTAGAATAAGAAATTTAGAAGCTTTCAGTCTAGCTCTTCTCTCAAAGTAGAGGTGTTGATTCTTGGAAGGAAACAACAACGAAACATGGAAAAATGTGCTAGAAGAAAGGTACGGAAAAAGGGGACTTGGTTTAGCGAGAAAGATCGAAGGAGGAGTTTGAAGAACTCTTCTATTTTGTGGTGTGATATAGTAACGCTAAGGGAAGGCAAAAACATGGAGAATATGTGGTTTAGTGAGCTAGTTAAAAAGAAGATGGGGGTTGGGAAACACAATACGATTCTGGGCAAATTCTGAGATTGGGAGGGATCCTTTAAATACTTGGTTCCCCTCGCTGTTTGTCTCATGTAACAATAAGGAGGCAATGGTAGCTGATATGGGTATTTGGCAGCAATATTTATGGGATTGGATAGCAAAATTGAACCAGGACGAAGCCTCGAATACAAACGATATGCAAGCGATGTTGTCTGGTGTCGCACCATCTGCTTAACAACTGCGAGATGAGTCAAAATGTGTGGGTTTTCGAATGGCTGGATGTTGATGAGGCTTGAAGCAGTGATGTGATTTTGCACTTCCAATTTTTTGGCGACAAGTTCAAAGGAAAATCGAGGAAGGGGATTAAACACCTAATATGGATACCAGTAGCCTGCAGCATATGGCTAGAAGGAACAAACTCTTATTTAGAGGGGTGGTAGCAAATGCAAGGTCTATCATTACGTCAGCAAAGTACACCGCTTAGGGGTGGTTCTCAGCGAGGAAGGGAAGAAATGTTGGGGTATCGCTGGTTGATTGACTCAATTGTCCCATGGGGTGTCTATTATAGCTGTAAGGGAAGATTCAAGTGGATCAAGTGCGGTAGTAGAATAGGAGGAACTTAGGAAATTATATCATGGCAGCAGCTGTTAGTATGATGGTTGTTGCATGATTTTGCTGGTATAAAATTCCGCAGGAGATTCAGACCGAAAGGAGATATTGATGCATGGTTGCTGATGTATATGCTAGTGTAGTTGCAGCAGGTGATGATAAAAGCATGATGGTGAATTCTGGTGCACAAAGGATGATTGTGGGTGTTTTACACAATCTTTAGATGGATAACAGATGATGCAGTTTTATGGTGATTGTTTTTTGGTGGCAAATTGTATATTATGTAGGTACTTCTCATTTTTATTGGTATAATCTTTTTCTTCTCTGGGTCTTTTTTCGGGGTTTTGGCCCAATGAGGTTTTAATGAGCCCCCCGGTAGATACATTGTAATTGGGATTGGAATACCCCTTATACTCCCAACAATATATTAGTTGCTTATCTAAAGAAAATAAATAATTGACTCCCCCACCCGGAAATATTAATGATAGTCTCCCCTCCTGGAAATATGAATAATAGTCACCCCACCTAATAGGTAAATCATGGTGCACCAAGGCTAACATAGTGCAGCAAGCATGTAGTGTTCCGACAAAATTTTCCCCCAAACCATTTCGAAACTCCAATAAAATAAAATAATAATAATAATAATAATAATTCGCTCGATCAACAAATATCGTATTGTATCAGTAGTTTCAGATATTACTCCCAACATCAAACCCAACTATTCATCAATTCCTGGAAACATAAACTTGCAACAATTTATAAATCTCAAGTTTGACAAACATAAAATATATCTAAATAATAAAACTAGGATGGATTATCTGAATCTAGATTAAGATAAAATTAAATTAGAATTTTACTAAAGATGTATAAAACTTAATTAATTGCTAACACCTATTTATATTATAATTTGTTAACACGTCTAGTTTGTCTTTCTTTATGTATTATAAGCTCCTTCTAATGTTGTTAATCCAAGTTTTAAGAACTACCCATATCTAAAATGTAATTTAAAGATACTAAACCTCAACTATGAACTACCCATTCAAATTGATAGATTACTTTGATAATAATACAAATTCAGTATTGCTAAAAGTACAACGGATGAATCTGCGAACAAACTCACAACATCCAAGTTAATAACAAAAAATGGAAAAATGCCTACAAACGTGAGAAAACAAAACTCACTGGAATACCCATGCCTCCGGATCTGTAACTTTCAGGCCCTAGTCATTACTTGAATCTACAATACTTGAATCTGCAATGGGTCGAAGTTGAAATGCCGATCTAAATCAAAAGTACACCGCAACATGACAGGAAGTCAAAAAGGCTGCACCATGATGACGAACAACTATAACGCCGCATTCACATGATGAAATTTAGAAAAATACCAAAAAGAAGCAAGATCTATGTGAAAGCCACTTTACTATGAATTGTTTATTTTGGTAATAAATAAAAATATAGGGTGCTTCTAGGGTGAGGGATCAACTAAGTCCCTCACCAGTGAATCACTAAAATAGACTGTAGGATATAGGTTTAAATATGCGTTTGGCCCCTGCAAATACACGCACAATCCAAACAGGCCCCTGTAAAAAAAAAACTTTAAAATAGCCCCTGCAAAATATAAATTGTTTACGGTTAGGCCCCTCGGTCAGTTTTCCATAAAAAAAAGGTTTAAATATGCGTTTGGCCCCTGCAAATACACACACAATCCAAACAGGTCCCTGTAAAAAAAACTTTAAATAGCCCCTGCAAAATATAAATTGTTTACGGTTAGGCCCGTCGGTCAGTTTTCCATAAAAAAACATTAAAATAAAAATAATTGCCAAGTGTCATCATCTCATTGGACCATTATGCGACGTGTCACATGGCACTGACAAGTGCCACGTCAGCAACCAATAGTTGGCTGCCACGTGGCGCATACATGGCAAAGTGGAAAATAGTGTGTTACTAAAAATTTAAAGATTTTGGGAGAACAAGGGTGTTGAAGTGGTGACCCCCTTGTTGAAGAAACAACCAAATACCACTAGGCTACATCACCATTTGTGATTATTTGGCCAACTACTTCTATATAATATAGAATAACGAAATTTTCATAAAAAAATAAAAAAGGAAATTGATACCTTTTTGCGCTAAAGCACTGTAACCAGCAACAATAATAGCAGTTTGCCATCAAAACTTAAATCATAACTTGGTTTCTTACCTTGATTTCGGTTTCAAAGAACTTAAATCAGAACTTAAATCAACCTTTTTATATTTCGGTTTCAAAGAACAACCCATTTATTAGATCTATGATTTCTCTAATATGAATCAGTGATTCTTCAAATTATGTTGGGGTTATTCCGTTTCTCTGAATTCCGAAACAAATGCATATAAAAACGAAGAGAACGGTGGCCTGAAACGCAAGAAGGTATCAATTTCCTTTTTTATTTTTTAATGAAAATTTTCGTTATTATATAGGATAAATTACACTAGAGGTCCTTTAAGTTATTTAATTGTAACAAGTTGGTCCTTTAAGTTTTTTTCGTACCACTTAGGTCCTTTAAGTTATTTAATTGTAACAAGTTGGTCCTTTAAGTTTTTTTCATACCACTTAGGTCATATAAGTAATCTAATTGTAACAAGTTGGTACTTTAAGTTATTTAATTGTAATTTTTAAAGGCCGAATAACTTGCATTTTTTAGCCCCAAATTGTTACAATTAAAAAACCTACAGGACCTAAGTGGTACGAAAAAACTTAAAGGACCAACTTGTTACAATTTGATAACTTAAAGGACCTGAGTGGTACGAAAAAAACTTAAAGGACCAACTTGTTACAATTAAATAACTTAAAGGACCTCTGTTGTAATTTAGCCTATTATATATTATATAGAAGTAGTTGGCCAAATAATCACGTGGCATAATGGTCCAATGAGATGATGACACGTGGCAATTATTTTTATTTTAATGTTTTTTTTATGGAAAACTGACCGACGGGCCTAACCGTAAACAATTTATATTTTGCAGGGGCTATTTAAAGTTTTTTTTTTACAGGGGCCTGTTTGGATTGTGCGTGTATTTGCAGGAGCCAAACGCATATTTAAACCTTTTTTTTTATGGAAAACTGACCGAGGGGCCTAACCGTAAACAATTTATATTTTGCAGGGACTATTTTAAATTTTTTTTTTACAGGGGCCTGTTTGGATTGTGCATGTATTTGTAGGGGCCAAACGCATATTTAAACCTAGGATATATTATAAATTTCATCAATGATTGAGACACTACAAAAAAATTGATTTTTGCCCACGTATAATCTTAACTACTCATAACATTTTACACAATATTCTATGTTCAATTTTATGGTACATTGGTGAGAGACTTAGTTTTATTCCTCACTCTAGAAGCACCCCAAAAATATATACCAAACCTACAAATTCAAATAAATAATAAACAATTAAGGTCAAACAAAAGAAATTAGTTCATAGTCAATTAGGTTAGTGAATTACCTACCAATTGGCATCAATATCGTCTTTGTGTTTCTAGAGGGGATGTTGCGGTTAGAAGCCTTGGTGAGTCCAAAATTTGTCTTTGTCTTCTCATCGGGCATATTCTTTTAATCAAGGAAGTCACGGTTGTTGGAGACTTATGATTAACATTATCAAAACGGACAATAAAGGTAGTTTATCTATCGACCTCTGAAAACAACACTATGATAATACCTATTATTGAAAATGAAATTGTGAAAAAATTAAAGAAATTAAATAGTTCGTGCCGATTGAGAAGTCTCATTTATGTACTAGTTATTTCTTGCTTGAAGCACCTGAACCAACTTTACCCTCCCCACTATTTATTTTATTTTTGGGGATGTTAACTTCACTATTTGTGGATGACCTGAGAGTAAATTGCTCTGGAGATGCACTAGAATTAGTTGTTACATCTAATCTAATTTATCTATCTAATATCTATTTAATCAAAGAAATAACTTACAAAAAGACAATTTTGGACATCTTCATTTTTTGACACATCACTCATTTATTTCTCATTTTTTAATTCTATTTTCTCTTCCTTTCTAACTCTCTCTCTTTCAATCTCACATTTCCCAATATTTCTCACTTTTTTACACATCTACTATTTGTGGCCCCACACCTTTTATTTAAAAATATTTTTTTTCAATTTTTTTAATCTACTATATAATATAATATAATATAATTAAATTAATATTAAATGATTTACAATTAACTCCTTTTTACTATCTAATTTAATATCTATTTATACAAACAAATCACCTTTAAATTACTCAAACAACCCCTCCCTTCTTATTTAAACTCATCTAACTAAGGACAACATTGTAATTAACTATCACACCTTTTTTCAAATTTTCTTTTCACTCCTACTTTTTTCAAATTTCAAAATTCTAATCAAACCCACTCACTTTATTTTTCCTATAATCTACTAATCAACTAAAATAATCAATTGAAACTACTAGATAACTGCACTAATATATAAAAAACACAGGATAACTGTACTGATATATAAAAAAACACGAAATTAATATCTAAAAAACAAGAAGACTTAATGACTATTTAAACTACTGATTAATATTTAAAACACGTGACAAATATTTGTAATTAATACCTATAAAAGGACAAATAATTGTAACGATAACTAATACAACACAGGATAAATATCTCCTATTGATAATCTACTATCTATTTATCTAATCTAATCAAATATCTATTTATACAAACAAACCACACTTAAATTATTACTTAAAGCCTCCCTATTTACTTGACAACTCATCTAACTAAGGGCAACATTGTAATTTACTATCACATTTTTTCAAATTTCATCTCCCAATGCACTTTCTTCTCATTCCCACTTTTTTTTCAACTTTCTCCTTTTTTTTTTCAAATTTCGAAATTCAAATCAAACCCACCCACTTTCTTTTCTCACTATCTACTATAATCTACTGATCAACTAAAATAACCAATTTACTTATCAAAAACAATTAAAATAATCAATTTGCTTATCTATAAAAACTAAAATAATCAACTGAAACTACAAGATAACTGCACTAATATATAAAAATCACGAGATAAATTCACTGATATATAAAAAAACACGAGATTAATATCTAAAAAAACACGGGATAAATATTTCTTATTGATAATCTACTATCTATTTTTTACTATATACTATAATCTATTAATCAACTAAAAATAATCAATTGAAACTATGAGATAATTGCACTGACATATAAAAAACACGGGATAACTACACTAATATATAAAAAAATACGGGATAACTGCAATGATATATACAAAAACATAGAATAGCTGCACTGATATATAAAAGAACACGGGATAAAAACACTGATATATAAAAATACTTCACCGGTATATAAAATACACAGATTGTTTTTAAATGATACTTTTACATTTTTAGATTTTAATATTTACCTATTTTTTATCTATTTTAAATTTGTCTTTATTTTCACGGGGTAATGTTCAGACTATTTAAACTATGTCTAAGTTCATTCATAAAAAAACACGATGACACCCATGCGTATGCATGGGTATCCTACTAGTTAATATGAAAATGAATGCTTTACTAGTCTTTGATGCACTTGACTTTAGGGGAATTCTATCATTAAGGGTTGTCAATCTTTAAAAACTTGCATATGCTGAGTTAATACAACTAATTAGTAATTTCTTTCTTTTGCACCATTTTTTTTTAATTACACCAATGTTTCATATTGTTTGGAGCCTTCTCTACTCCCGATCTAGCAAGTGTCTGGAGCCTCTCTATAAGGTGTTTAGATACAGCAAACCCAAATCTTCTCTACTCCCACTCTAGCAAGTGATTGGAGTTTCTTTATAAGGTGTTTAGATACAGCGAGTCCAGGAATACAAGTATCATCAATCCAATTTTCATTCGCCTGCTAGATAATGAATCATTAGTTGAATACAAAATAATGTAATATCAAATACATCATTAGAGCATTTCACCAATTTAATAAGTTGTTATATTAGATTATTACTATTATTATATATTTATTATTTAATATCCCTACGATCCTAGCTAGGAAGCGTCACCTTGGAATTTCGGCTATGTCCCGATTATATACTAGTTCTTGCTTTGTAATCTAGACTTGTCTGTGACATACCACGAGAAAAAGTTATTACCAATAAAAAAGAACACAAACGAATAATCACTACTAACATTATATTGTGTCTAATCGAAACCTCAATCAAACATACATACCAAATAGTACATACAGTGATACAGACCACCAGGAAAATACTTCCCAACTCTGCAATTGAACTTGTTCTTCTCTACTTCCTCAGAGGTCAAGCGATACATTTTGAGAGTTCCAGGCCTCCATATAGTGTACACCATAAGGAAAGATCATTGAGATTCTCAACTCAACACGGATTCGGCGAAACCCAAAGATGCCATAATCATGTTTCCCACATGTATCCTCAAGATTACACTCCGAATAATTATCAGTGAAATAGATACAATCTGCATAACATCCTACATAATCAGATGCCGATAAACAAACTGAAGATCGAATTTTCCCCTTCAAACAACACACCATCACCTAAAGTTTCAATCTTTTCCCATGTCAACACTTCCCAATTCATCTTAAAAAACACCATATTGCCATCATCTCCCGCCTGAAGTCAAGTGCATCAATCCATAGTCAGCAACATCGATACAAAAAAAAACATTTACCTAAAATTTTCAAGAGTTAAGACTTATCAATTCTTTTTATAGATCTGAATTGCATTCTGAAAAATTGTTTCAGCAGAATATCAACAATGAACATAAATACAAGAAATGTTGAGATGAGGAAAAGTTAACGAGAACCATAAAATAATCCAATCAAGAAGATCTTTGTTCGGCAATATCAAAAAGAACAATAGAACAAAACATGAAGAATTAATTAAGAATATTAGGCTTAAATATATGTTACACCCTGAAAATATACCCATTATCCATTTACTTCCTGTAAAAATAAAACTCTTAAAAAAGACCTTGCAAATAATAAGTGTTTCTAGTTACCCCTTGCAGAGGGCTAACCGTAAACGGTTTATATTTTGGAGGGGGGTAACGGTAAACGGTTTATACCCATTATACACTTAACACTGTCAACATAATCTAACAGCAGAGGGGTAACCATAAACGGTTTACATTTGCAAGGTCTTTTTTAAGAGTTTTATTTTTACAGGGCTTAAATGGATAATAGGTATATTTGCAAGGGGTAACATATATTTAAGCCATATATAAATAACAAAATGAATTAATGATAATGATGACCTGTTCAAGGCTTCACAATGATTTTGCTTCCTAATCTCACTAAAATTATGTTGATTACATGTACAAGCACAATGATAATGATAATCACTGTCTTGATCATAAAAGTTACTCACTAAAAATTATGGTCACTAAAAATAGATTACATGTTTGGGTATAAAAAAAGAGTTAGATTGTGATTAGGGTGCTTTGTTATGAAAACACCTACCTCACTATTTGTAAGGGATGGAATTTTGATAGAGGTATGTGAAAAGGGAGAAGAGAATAATACTCTAATTTGAGGTCAGAGGTTAATTTTAGAATCATAATATTACCCCCTCCCCCCAAATTTTAAAACCAACGTTGTCCTCAAGTTTGTAGTTATGATAAAATCGAAAGGTATCACAAAGCATCGTTACAACAAGCCCCTTGGATATTGCATTCAAATAACCAACTAGAATGATGATTCATCCACGGGTATTCCAATATCAAGCCAAATGGACTAAATGCAAAACTAAAATAAATTGTAATGTCTATGTTCTTAAAGTCTAAAACACAGTAAATAAAACTACAACCACACCTCACTACAATGAGAATTTACCTATTAGTAGAACAAAAGCATTCTCTGCCGCATTATCTCTTGGTACTGCAAAACAAGATACTACAATATACAAAATTAAGTTCAAAACTGAAAGCAATATCAATGATGGAGAAGCATCATTTACCTTGTCCAAAACCTTTACCCCATACGCCTTTGCAAAGCAGAACTAAAAAAATCATCTTGCCAGCAGCTTCCATATATATCCTTCCTCAAACGAAGAATGTGTTTTCTCCCACATATGAAGTCAAGAGATTCAACATCTGAAATCTCAGAATGTATTGTATAGACATTAAAAATGAGAATATTATATCATTAAACACATGTAGGATAATCAAGTAAAATATCCATTGTTGAGCAATAATATATCCTATTAGCTATAATTCTAAAACTAAGATAATGATCTGTTCATTATTATGCAATAAGTTATGAAGATTCAATTTGCCATTTATACGACAACCAGACAAGCATGGTAAATAGTACTAAGCGAAGCATGGGAACAAACAAGCATGTGACACACAACAAAATTAAGATTATTATGACAATTAATAAAAGAAAACCTACTTCCAAATATTTCAACTAGGCCTGTATGAAGTTGTCTGATGTTATCATGTATGTTAGCACTTGCAATTATTTAACATAATTTCGTAAGATGTTACAATAGTCCAATCACATGAAGCAATAATTAAATAAAAGCATAAAGAGTATTTCATAGTTATTACCTTCTTTAAAAATTAGATATGATAGGTCTTCTGAGGTATATATTGTTTTAATCAAGGAAATCACAGTCGCTGGAGATCTACTGTTGGCATTATCCAAACAAACAATTGACCAAAACATAACCGAGAAGTCATACAAACATAAGACAACGTTGGCAATTTCCATTTGATCATTCCTGCAATCATTATCGATCAATCAGGTTTTGTTGCCTCACTCATGAATCTAGATAGACAAAACAACACAAGATTTGAAAACGAGAAAAGAAGCCTACAAAAGATAGAGATGCAACAAGTGACAAATTATTATGAATGATCTAATTACAGCGAAGTTGTATTGATGTAATCTACCTTAGAATATGATCATAAATCATAATCTAGTCAAAAACACAATTGCAAATGTGTGAACATGTCATCACTATACGAATTAGTGATACCTAGATAGTGAAGTGCGATTTTGGCAGCTCTTTGCACATGTGTTTATGAGAGAGAGAGAGAGAGAGAGAGAGAGAGAGAGAGAGCACGGAGAAGAAGACAAATACCCTAATAATTTTGGGGAAGTGCCGCTGCCCTATGCAAATATTCTGAAAATGATGACTACAAGTACATATTTATATGAAGATAACTCGAAGAGAATTTAGGGTTAGGATAAGTTCTTACAAATTTATATTTATAAATAATATAGAAAAATAAAATAAAATTCTTAGATAATAAATTAATTAAAAGAATATTATATTTACTCAATCCATTTAAATAAATTCAATTTGAGAAGACAAATGAAAACTACAAAAATTTATTCAAGAATAAGTATCCAATTATAACCACATATGTGTCTTTAAGTTTAAAAATTATTCAACATTAATAATTAATAGGAAAATATACATTTATAACAAATAAGTTGAAATTAACACAATTATTTGACACACGCATATATATATATATATATATATATATATTCTTTTACGACTATTTTTTTATAAAATACTGCATTATATATATATATATATATATATATATATATATTGATTTTCTAGTGTTTTTTATTACTCGTATAAGTATCTAATTTTGAGTTTTGTTTTATTTGATACCCGTCTGAATGTATGGCTCACTACAGTTTTTATGTATTTTTGAAATATAATTAATTTTTAAAATAAAAAAATTGTTATGAAATAAAATATAAAAACAAGAAGTTGTAGAAGATATAAAATGGCATGAAATATATACGGAAGAACATGAGGGCTTTTTCTATTTTTTTCAAGTGTACTACACATAAGAGATAGCCCTATTTATAGGGTGAGAAAATGCAAGTGAAAGATCAAACTTAAAAAGCCAATAACAGCCCACTAGAAAAGAGAGTAATGAGAACCGGAAGCCTAATATAAATGGACATTCATCATATTATTCATAACACTCCCTCTTGGATGTCCATCATTGACATGCCTCATTAAATGCTTACGAGAAAAAACCGAGTAGGTAGGAGAAATTCTAGTGAAGGAAAAAGAGTACAAAATCCTTTGTGACAATTACAAAATATATTTATTTCTTCTCCTCAACCAGACAATTATCTTTGAGGCGGAAAAGACCAATCTTTTGTACTAGTTGTTCAAGAGTTCTACTTGGGAGTGACTTTGTGAAAAGGTCTGCCAGATTATCACATGAACTAATTTGTCGAACGCTTATATCACCACTCTTCTGAAGATCATGAGTACAAAAGAATTTTGCAGAAATATGTTTTGTTCGATCTCCTTTAATATAACATCTTTCAACTGAGCAATGTAGGCAGTATTATATTCATAAATGATTGTCTCATTTATTCTTTCGGAAGACAAACCACAAGTGTCGTGTATTTGTTGAATTAGAGACCTTAACCAAATGCATTTCCGACTTGCTTCATGTAATGCTAAAAGTTTTGCATGATTTGATGTTGCTGTTATGGTCTGTTCGACAGATCTTGGTAACTCTTAGAAATAAGAGTTATTTATGCTAAACCAAAGAAGAATTAAGCTTGTTCAGGTATAATTAATGTAAATAAATAGGAACTTTATGCATAATAAAATATAAATGTGTTTTTGTTGTGTAAATTGTGTTTTGCACACTTTAGATGCCATTTTGTGGGATTTCACCCGTGTTCTAGTTGTGCAGGAATTATTAGCTTAGGTGTTGTTCTGAGTGTTATGGTAGCATCGAAGTAGATGGCTTTCGAAAGAAAAGAATTCAAGTTTCAGTTGGCAAAAATGAAGAAAAGGGTGACAACACCTTTTGCAAAAGGAAATCATGCGAATTAAATGGGCCACAAAAGAACAAAACATCCTTGCTTGTACGGTTGACAACACCTTTTGCAGAATTTGTCTAGGCCCAATTGGCACTTGGTGAGAGAATATCTTATAAAAATGCACTTTGACTAATCAGTTCAAACATGTGTATTTGGTTAGATGAGGTGATTGTGAATAATCAGCTCATACCTACTGATAACAAACTTTCCATTGCTACTATCTTCTTTGCTCTTTGGTTCATTTGGAAAGCCCGTAACACTATGGTGTTTGAGAACACTATCCCAAACCCTATAGAGGTCTTGTTTCATGTCAAAACAACATGGGAATTTTTGAATGCTAAACCTAAAGCTATCACTAAACCTACCCTTTCCCCTTCGTATTTGCCAAGGACTACTACTTGGAGACCCCCTTGAATCAACTTCATCAAAGTCAACACGGATGCACAATTTAATTCGAACAATGGTTGTGGTTTTAGTGGAATTATTTGTCGTGACAACAAAGGAAAAATTGTGTTAAGAAGTACTTCTAAGATCTACGCACATTCTGCAATTATAGCTGAAGCTTTAGCAATGCGTGAAGCCGTCTCCTTGGAAGCATCCTTGAATCTCACCTCGGTGGTCATTGAATCAGATTGCAAAACCCTCGTTGATTCATTGATAAACTCCAATTTAGTGCATTTTTAGAGATACTTCTAAGCTAATTTTAGAGCCATTATTACCAATTATATAAATTATTAACTTAAATTGCTCTCTATTTTACAGAATGAATGCAAGATGAAGAAAAATGAAGGTTTAATTTAAAGCCACTAAAAAGCCAAAATTATTATATTATGTGGGTTTGAATTATCAAAGAGCAAGAAGTTTTATTTTGCTAAAGGCAACAACGGCAATCCAAGGCCCACGATATTGAAAAAGAGAATCCAGCCCATAATTCAAGTTCAATTGAATAGCAAGCATAAAACCTAAGATTTGTTTACAAAAAGCAGCCGTGAATAACAAGAAAGGAAAATTGGGAGTTGACTTTGGCAACAAGGCATTCTCCCAATCCTATTATTGGCTACAATATAAATAGACTTGGACAATAAGAAAGAAGGCGGCACCTGACACAAAGAAAAAGATGGCAACAGTAACAACAACAACAACACGCACACGGACGCAGAGGAGAGGAAAAAGGAGATTGTGGTACCCGTTCTTGACACCGTGAGAGAGTTTCGGAGCAGAATACAGAGACTGGTTACAGGATCAGAATTTACTCAATCTCCGGGTTATTTTTATATTCTGTAATTCATGACTTTATATTTTAATCCAATGTTCTTGAACACTATGGATAGCTAAATTCCTTTTCTAGGGTCTTAGGTAGATCTTGCTTGATTAGAGACCTTTTAATGTCTTAATTTATATTTTGAATTCCCAATGTTTATTCAATTAATATTATCCTATTGCTTTATTACATAATTAGGATTGACAACCTTTGCATGTTTATAATCAATTAGTTGATTAACGACCGTACTACAACTAGTTGGTGGACCTATAGGATAATTGAGACTATAATTAGAGAATGACCAAACTTTAATTTAGTCTTCCAATCATTCAACCTTTTTGTCCTTCATGCTTTTCTTAAATTTAAATTCTAGCATGACCAAACTAGGATTAATTTAGGGAAAAGAATATTAATCACGAATGACCAAACGGATTAATAGGTTTAGTAAAGGGATTGGTAATTGAATAAAATAAGGGAATTCAGGTAGAATTAGACATAGAGGAATCGAAGCTAGCAAGTGAAACTGAGACCCTAGGCTTCCCTCCGTTGATCGAACTTTTCAATTTAAATTCCTGTTATTTACTTCGTTTTATTTTAATTTTTAATACAACCAAACACTCGTTCGTCTAAATAATAATTAATCTTAAATAGTTTGGTAGTTATTAGTTAATCCCTGTGGAGACGATATTTTTTATACTACTTCTGCAAGAGAGTACACTTGCTCTCAAGTGTGTTTTTAACGCAACATTCATGCAGAGGAGATATTAGAAGAAGAGAAATTGTGCACATTCTTAAAGATATTGAAGCTCTGAAAGATCGTTTTACCTGGATTGGCTTCCTTTGGACTCCTCGAGCAGGAAACTCAGTTGTTGATCTTGTTGCTAAACTTGCTTCTACGGATTCTCTTCCATCAAATTGGGTGATTAATCTTCCCAGAGTGCTTGCTACTTTAAATGACTCTGAATCTGTGCATCAATGGAGTAGATTGGAGGTTTGATGTGGTTTGCCGAATTAGGGTTTCTTCGAATAGGGTGTTGATGAAGTGGGTTGATTGATTTGCTGTTTTTGTGAAAGTTGGTAAGTGGTTGTTGGGTATCTCTCTTCAATTATTTGTCTTTGGTCTCCAGGTTAAGTTAGTGGGCTGGGTCTATATGGGTATTCCGCTTTGTTATCCTTATTTGATTTGGGCCTTGTATTTTGCCTGGCTATTTTGTTTTTGGAATGGTTGTTTGCGACCCATTTCCCTTATCACGTTGATGTACTAGGTTTGTGGCTTTGCCCAATTAATGAAAACTATTACAATTTGATAAAAAAATTGCACTTTGACCTAAAACGAGTACACAACTTCAACCTCCACGAATCCCTAGGTCAGAGAGTTTTATTTCTAGCTTCACCCACTGTGTGTCATCTTCCACAATCACTTTTCCAAAGTTTTTGTTGCTGAAACTCCATTGTTTTGTAGCTGGAAACTCACATTTTGCAGCACAGTTCTTCATTTGAACAACACAGAGAATGATGCTACCACATATGCTGTGTGTGTGTGTGTGAGAGAGAGAGAGAAAGAGAGAGAGAGAGAGAGAGAGGAGGGTGAAAAAGAGAAATACTTTTATAATTCTAGGAACTAATGACTAACCACATATTTATATGTTGAAACTCGAGGAGAGTTAAAGTAAGGTTAAGTTTTTACACATTAATATTTATAAATAATATAGAAAAAATATAACTTTTAAATAAATAATCACAAGAAATTTTTTATTCAATCAATTCTCTCAAAGTAAATTCAATTTGTGACACAGAATTTAAATTACACAAATTTATTAAAAAAATAAGAATTGAATTACAACCATATACACATATGCGTCTAGTAAATTATAAATCATTCAATATGGGTTGTAAGTCCCATCCATAGTGTAGTATAACTAAAATTTCATAACAACACCCCCATATATTTCCTAATGCAATATCGAACCTATTTTTACCATAAATCTAATAACTTAGTAAAGAAACATAATCATACAACAACACATAAAATTACAATATATTAGCATGATTTCATAAAACATATTTATAATCTTTTCATTAAATAAAACATTAACAATCAACTTAGCACAATTATTACCAATTGATCCTATTTTAGGATCTATATCCTCGACCTTGTAGGTCGAATTTTAGGGGTATTACATTAGCAGAGTTTATTTTAATGGAACCAAGAATTCTTAGCATTTCCCTAGAATAAAATCAATTGAGTGCGGACCCCACAATTGTTTTTTACAATAGTGATTCCAGTCTTATTATCCAAATGAAATCAATTCTTATGAACTCTATAACTCCTTACAAAATTATGTTGAATATTTGCAATTATTAACATACATGATAACGTGAAATAGCTTCATATTGAAGTCCTTAAAAAATATCATTTATTACAAGTGATGCGAACTTTTTTAAAAACAACTGAAACGTAGTTCATAACACATTGTCAAAAACACTTAACCGAGTACACTAGGTAACTTAAGTAAATAACAACTGTAAACATGATTACAACTAAACTAATAGGACTTTAAAACATAGTCCTAAACTACATAATGTCTCCTTGAGATTATTTAAGCCACAAGCATGTGAAAGAATGAACAAACAATGACCTACAATGAATTGTTGTATGCTGTTGAAAAGGGATATTAGCTACTATATTATTATTCACAAGAGGTTGTAGGTATAGAAGATGGCATCCCACTGGATATCATGATTGACACAATTCGAAATGTTCACGTTTGGTACTAGACGTAAGGGGTGCAACATTGATAATATAGGTTTTGCAACTTGTGAACTCTCATTACTTGTCATCATATCCTGAGAAACAGAAGATGGAGAAGATGTCTGCAAGCCTGGAAATAATAGTGAACATTCCTGAAAATTCTTTTAGTAGAATTTCCACATCTTCCACTTCGTTATTCCTGAAAACAAAAGTAAACATTTAAACTTGAGAACATTTAAACTTGAGATGTTGAGTGGAGGATAAAGTAACAAGGACTATAACATATTGTTTATGATAGAAGAAGTAACTAAGAAGATAAAAATAACAAAATGAATAATGATAATTCGAACTTGTGAGGCCCCATCCAAATATTAATTCACTCTGAAACCTAATATAGCTTTAGGCATCGATGATTAATTACAATATAAAGTTTTTGAAAACCATCAAATTATAAATTGTTTCTTTTGATATAAATAATATATATATATACACCAAAAATTACTTGATAAAAAATTTGTATCAATAGAGACAAATATTAAACATTATCAAACAATTTGTAAGCCATGTCAACAAATAAAACCTACAAACTCAAATGAAAAATAGATATTCTCATCTAACAAAAAGTAATTAGTCAACAATCATATGTAATTGTAAATATGAAGTGTGTATGTGTGTGTGTGTATATATATATATATATATATATAATTACCTTCTTTAAATCCAAGACAAAATACTTCTTCTCTTTTGCATACTGTTTTAATCAATGAAATCACAGTTGCTAGAGATCTATGGTCGACATTATCAAAATGAAAAAATAGAGCAAAACTTATCCCAAAAGGCGTACGAACGTAAGACAACATCAACAATTTTTATTTCACCATTCCTGCAATCATAATCAATCAATTAAGTTTTGTTGCCTCCTTTATGAATCTAGTATAGACAAAAAACACAAGATTTGAAAGGATAAAAGAAGCCAACAAAAGATATAGATGGAATAAGTAATACATGATAAATTACCTAGGATTATTCATGCATATGGTATCGATCTATCTAACAACAGTAAAGTCATATTGATATACTCCAACCTAGAATACCATCATAGTCCAATCAATAATACAATTTTATAGGTGAGAACATATCTTCATATATATGAATTAGTGATACAAGATAAAGAAAGACCTTTTGGCAACTCTTTGCAAAAGCAAGTAATGAGGGTTGGAGGGAGGGGGAAGAGAGGCTGAGAATGTGTGTGTGTGTGTGTGTGTGTGAGAGAGAGAGAGAGAGAGAGAGAGAGAGAGAGAGAGAGAGAGAGAGAGAGAGAGCCGAGGGGGTGAAGAAGAGAAATACTTTTATCTTTCTGGGAAACAGCGCTTCCCGAAGCAAATATTGTGAAAATGATGACTACAACCACATATTTATATGATGGCAACTCGATGAAGAGTTAAATTTAGGTCAAGTTTTTACACATTAATATTTATAAATAATATGAAACAACTTTAAAATGAAATAATCACTAGAAAGATTGTATTAAATCAATTCTCTCAAAGTAAATTCAATTTGAGAAGACGAATTAAAATTACAAAAATTTATTAAAAAAATAAGAATTGAAATAAAAATATATACACTTATCCGTCTAACAAATTATAAATCATTCCACATTAATAATTAAAGTCAATCAAATACTAAAATTTTATCTTTTTTTCCTAATAAAACCTCTTTTTTTATTTATGAAACACCGCATTAGAATTTTTTTATTACTCATGTAGGTATCTAATTTTGATTCTTTTTTTAATTTGATACTAGTAGACACCGTACGAATGTATGAATGACTTTGCTTTTTTACGTATTTTTAAAACACAATTAATTTAATTTTTAAAATGAAAATTTAACATGGTTACCAACATAATTGATTTATTTTACTGAACTTGTTATGAATATTAAGATTGTTAGTGGATGTCCATTCATCTTCTCATCATTATCTTGTGTAGGGGTATTTTATGATTGACCACCCACTTTCAATTCCATCCCTATAAATAGGATTCACCCTCATATGTAAAGGAGCACTTGTGAAAAGAATAATGCAAAGCTCTAATATTCTTCTCTTTATTCTTGTTCTTTATATCTTCTCTCATTCTCTTGTTCTTCTCTTATTATAATTTTGGTTATTTTCATAACACGTTATCAGCACGAAGTTCTACGTACCAATCTAAGATCGGAAGAAGGTAAGGGCCTCTTTCACTTAAAAATTATTTTCGTGATATTTCCCCAATGTTATTGGTTATGTTACTCTCATCTGATTCAAGTAATAAATCAACAAGATTAAAAAAAAGGCAACAATGATCAAATTGAAATAATGTTCAAATAATCAACAATCCTGCTTCCAAATGTTATAATTTAAGTTAATTGCTTGGTTTTTTTTTTATAATGGGTATTTGTATGCTTCTCTCTTCCAAATAGACCCTGATGAAATTTCTAGATACTACATACCTCAAGTGTCCAAAATCACTTTGATAAAAGTAAGTTATGTCTTTCCCCTCACCACTATTAACTAAGTCCACCATAGTATTTTACCTTAGCTTTTAGTTTTTTATCCTAGTCCCTCATAATTTTGGTAAAAATACTACTTCAAACCGCTGTAATTTGCCTTTTTTGGCCACCACAGTCCTTGTTTCGAAAAACGGACGTCGTTTTCGGATTGTTCGCGTCGAAACCTTCGAGAAGCACTAGTCTCTTTTCTGTTACGGTGAAGTTGACGTTAGACCCCTCGTAATCCGCGTCTTAGTGAGACATTTTTCGGTCACTCTTTTGGTTCTGTTTTAATTTCGTTTTAGTTTTAATAATTTTCACGAACTATTTAGAACTAGTTTTATATTTTTTACAATTGTTTTACGCTTCCCTAGTGACCCGAAAATTGTCGGATGCTAAATTAATTATCGTAGACAAATTGGTTTGGTCCTGCTCAGTGATACTACAATTTTTATCTATCCAGGTACGGAGGGAAAGAGTTTCTATTCTATACGGGGAATAGGGGATAAGACTATAATAGTATTGATTATCGCCATTCATATTTGTTTGTATTTATTTATTGGTTAGTTATTACCTATTCGATTTATTCAATTTGGATGACTGTAACTATATATTATGGATGGCTGTAAATTATTCGATTTGGATGACTGTAACTAAATGATTTGGATGACTATAACGAAATGAATTGGATGACTATAACTATTATGCCAAGTTTAGAGAATGAATCTAGTGTGATTAGTCAATTGTGTGTTAAATGATGTCCTTTAATTAACACGTGAGGAATAAAGAGTCGTAGACAGGTGACAGTAAAATTAAGTCGCTTGTGGAGGTTAATTTAGAGTAAGAATTGACTAACTATAGGGATTAATGTTTACAATCAATCCTAGATGTGGGTGATGCGTACTAAATAATAGTGACTGGTAACTGATGAATAGTAGTGAATGATTAAATAAGATTGAGACTAAGGGAGGATTTAAAGACATGATTAGTCAGTTACTAATTACATTCTAGCAACGAAAACATGATAATTGACTTTCAGAATAATTCTTAGTGACAGAAAGACAGGTCGAGCTAGTCGCAAATCACGAGTAACAGAAGACAATAAATGAGTGAGGTTTCCATAGCTAATTAATGACTTAGTGCTAGTTAGCTGAAGAACACTTTATATCTTAACAAAGTAAATTAAGTTATAGACGATAGATGATGACGCTCAGACATAGGTGAGTAGATAAAGCATGGATATAGCGTGAGATTATTCATGATTAAGTTTAGTAACTTAGGTGAGAAGGAAGAGTTAGTACAACAGTAAAATGATAGTTGATGATGACAATGTTTAAGGAACCTTGTCGCTGTATAGGCAAGGACTCGTCACATTATGGGCAAGCCGTACCTGATGATAGGTGTTGTTGTTGTTGTCATCGTTGTTCTCGTTGTCGTTGTTGTTGTCGTTGTGCGATATCGCGTCTGATTAGGTCCATGTGTGTACATCTTGTTGTTGTTGCCGTCGTCGTTGTCGTTGTTGTTAGTAGGGCATTATCGGACAAGGTATCCCATTCGGGCAAGGTATCCAAGTTCTCATAGTCCTCTCCTGGGTGTTCTTCAGGGCATTATCAGGCAAGATATCCCGTTCGAGTCTCTCGGTCCTGTTGTTCTTGTAGTGCATTATCGGGCAAGGTATTCCGGTCTTGATATTCCTCTTCCTGCTGTTCTTCGTAGGGTGTTATCGGGCAATGTATCCTGTTCGGGCAAGGTATCCCGGTCCTATTGATGTTGTTCTTTATAGGGCATTATCGAGCAATGTATCCGGTTCAGGCAAGGTATCCTGGTCCTATTGTTGTTTTTGTAGATGGTTGTAAGGCAGTATCTAGCAAGGTATCCTGATCCTGTTGTTGTTATTGTTGTTGCTTGTAGTCCTAGGACCGTACGTGAGGTTTCGAGACTAGGATTAGCTGAAGATTAATTAAGGATTGTTTGTGCATGTGTGTTATGAAAGTTGTATCCACTAATGTAGATTGTTTCCTTGTTTTGTGGTAGTCTTGTTGTTTTAGTTTCAGTCTTATATTCCTTATATGGCCTGGACGCTCTTTCTCACCCTGCACCTTTTTATAGATTGAGTTCCAGGTGTGGTTGGAGTGACCTTCTATGATCGTGCAGTGGAAGAGATTTGATTCTACATGTTGATGTCACTCTATTTTTAGTTTATTGGATTAAAGGTTAATTGCTCTGATTATGTGACATAGGGATTTGGGTTGTACTCTTATTGTTATAATTAAGTTCATTATTGTTATTATATAGAAAGAAATGTTTTATCGCTTAGTATTTGGTATTATTATAAATCTTGTTTATATGATTTAAGGAGTCAGATGACATCTTTTACTTGCGAAAACTATTTCAGAAAAGCACTTGCAATTTTTAGTTTTAAAAACAATTCACTCGTTTTTCGTATTCTTTCCTTAATAATTACTTTCGGGGTAAAGGGTGTCATAGTATTTCACCCTATCTTGCATGCAATATTGGTTCGGTCCCATTTAAGTTCTCGGGAATTCCAATAGGTTCTAATCCAAGAAGAGCCTCTACATGGTAGCCAATTATTGACTCAATAAATGCAAGGCTTGGCAGCTGGAAGAGCCAGCAACTACACATCGGAGGTAGAGTTACTTCAATTCAGTATTATCATCCCTACTTTTATATTTTTTTTCGATGTTCAAAGCTCCCAAGAAAGTGAAAGGAGATATCATAAAGTTGCAAAGGAGGTTTCTATGGGGGAGGTGATGAGGAAAAGTTTAAGATGGCTTGTGTGAGTTGGAAGATGGTTTTTAGTGAAAAAACTAATGGAGGTCTCGGAATAAGAAATTTAGAAGCTTTTAGTCTAGCTCTTTTCTCAAAATTGAGGTGCCGATTCTTGGAAGGAAACAACAGCAAAACATGGAAAAATTTGCTAGAAGAAAGGTACGGTAAAAAGGGGCCTTGGTTTAACGAGACAGATTGAAGGAGGAGTTTGAAGAACTCTTCTATTCTGTGGTGTTATATAGTAATGCTAAGGGAAGGAAAAAGCTTAGAGAATATGTGGTTTAGTGAGCTAGTTAATAAGAAGATGGGGTCGGGAAACGCAATACGGTTCTGGGCAAATTCTAGGATTGGGAGGGATCCTTTAAATGCTTGGTTCCCCTCGCTGTTATAAGGAGGCGATGGTAGCTGATATGGGTAATTGGCAGCAGTATTTATGGGATTGGATAGCAGAATTGAACCAGGACAAAGCCTCAAATACAAACGAGATGCAAGTGATGCAGGTGTTGTGGGTGTTTTACACGATCTTTAGATGGATAATAGATGATGCAGTTTTATGGTGATTGTTATTTGGTTGCAAATTGTATATTATGCAGGTATTTCTCATTTTATTAGGGTACACTTTTTCCTCTTTGAGTCTTTTTCTGGGGTTTTGGCCCAATGAGGTTTTAATGAGCTCCCCGTAGATACATTGTAATTGGGATTGGAATATCCCTTATACTCTCATCAACATATTAGTTGCTTATCTAAAGAAAATAAATAATAGACACCTCTACCTGGAAATATTAATAATAGTCTCCCCGCCTGGAAATATCAATAATCGACACCTCACCTAATCGGTAAATCATGGTGCACCAAGGCTAACACAGTGCAGTAAGCATGTAGTGTTCCGACAAAATTTTCCCCAAACCATTTCGAAACTCCAATAAAATAAAATGATAGTAATAATAAAAGTTCTTTCGATCAACAAATATCGTATTGTATCAGTAGTTTTAGATATTACAACGAACATCAAACCCAACTATTCATCAATTCCTAGAAACATAAACTCACAACAATTTATAAATCTCAAAATAATTCAACTAAATACACGTGTATTTAAGTTTGACAAACTATATGACCATATTATCGAAGTTAGATCCTCTCCTTCCCACTCACTCTACATCTCCCTCCATACTCTCTAACTCTCTTAAATTCACCCTCCCATCATTATATATACTTTTTAATCATTTTCTCTCTCCTCCCACCCTTATATTTTGTGATGGAGAGGATGGAGGGAAGGAGATGATCCAAAACCCATATTACCATGTCCCTCTTAAAAAACAAAGCATTTCAAGTAAAGAGTATTGACACCATTAAGTAAATAAAAACAAAAGAGAACGACTTAAACAAATGAGTATAAAATATATCTAAAGAATAAAACTAGGACTTGTTATAGTCTCCATTATTTACTCACAACTTCCTATGCCGCTTAGAGAGGAACCAAAAACTGATATCGATAGGATGGATTATCTGAATCTAGATTAGGATAAAAATAAATTAGATTTTTAATAAAGATGAATAAAACTTAATTAATTGCTAACACCTATTTATATTATAATATGTTAACACGTCAAGTTTATGTCTTTCTTATACCTTTATGTATTATAAGCTCCTTCTAATGTTGTTAATCCAACTTTTAAAAACTACCCATATCTAAAATGTAATTTAAAGATACTAAACCTCAACTATGAACTACCCATTCAAATTGATAGATTACTTCGATAATAAGGCAAATCCAGTATTGCTAAAAGTACAAAGGATGAATCTGCGAACAAACTTACAACATCCAACTTAATAGCATAAAACGGAAAATGCCTACAAACGTGAGAAAACAAAACTCATTAGAATACCCATGCCTCCGGATCGGTAACTTTCAGGCCCTAGTCATTACTTGAATCTGCAATGTGTCGAAGTTGAACTGCCGATCTAAATCAAAAACCGCAACATGACATGAAGTCAAAAAGGCTGCACCAAGACGACGAACAATTATAATGCCGCAATCACATGATGAAATATAGAAAAATACGGAAAAGAAGCAAGATCTATATGAAAGCCACTTTACTATGAATTGTTTATTTTGGTAATAAATAAAAATATAGGGTGCTTCTAGGATGAGGGATCAACTAAGTCCCTCACTGGTGAACCACTAAAATTGACTGTAGGATATATTATAAATTTCATCAATGATTGAGACACTACAAAAAAATTGATTTTTGCCCACGTATAATCTTAACCACTCATAACATTTTACACAATATTCTACGTTCAATTTTATGGTACATTGGTGAGAGACTTAGTTTTATTCGTCACCCTAGAAGCACCCCAAAAATATATACCAAACCTATAAATTCAAATAAATAATAAACAATTAAGGTCAAACAAAAGAAATTAGTGCATAGTCAATTAGGTTAGTGAATTACCTACCAATTGGTATTGTTCGGTACCGGAGTACAAGAGGTTACCTCAGATGGATGTGTGCCGCGAGGATGAAAGGATGACATCCGGTGACTGGAACTAGACCTCGGATTTGCCGAGGCGTACTTCTCCCGCGCCTTGGGGTGGGGTACCTGCAAGCACTCTGATGCCTAAGTCAGCAAGGGAAGTGAAGAGGTACTAGAGACGGGAGTAGAAAGCGTACCTGGAAATGGTGAGTAAGTCCCGTATTTATAGACCGAGGCGCCGCATCCGAGCCGTTGGATTATGCGGGTGGATCTGGAGCGTTGGACGCGGGTCGCGTGCCAGATTAGCTTCGGCCTTTTGATAGCACAGATGGGTTGGGCCAGGCCCAAAAGTTTGGCGCTTTGGCCCAGTCCGGATTAGTGGCCCCCCAAGCCGAGGTCGAGTTGACCAGGATCAAGCTTGGCTTGAAGAAGTCGGACCCGTGCTTTCCTGTACTTCCCTGCAAAAAAGGCTTGACAGAGCATTCAAGCTCGGAGTCAATTGTGTCTTGGCTGAGCATTCAAGCTCGGAGTCAAGAATGTTCGAAGCCGCTGTGGTCTTCTTCATCGGTCCCGAACTGAACATCAAAGCTCGGAGTTCGGGAGAAGGCAGGTGCTCGTAGAGCGATGTCGAAGTCGCTTGGGACTTCTTCCTCCGGTCTCCGTCTCAGCATTTAAGCCAAGCCGAAGAGGAGGCTGGCTCCCGACTGAGTGTTTGGGCTCTGAGTCTGGAAGGACGAGTGCTTCTGTGGCCTCGCCTCGTACCGTTGTCCACCGAGTGGCCAGCTCGGTGTCGGACTCAGGTGAGAGGGGCGTTGTCCGTCGAGTTCGGTGTCATTATGAGTCCTGCAAATGAGGAAAAACATGATTGTTTTGAAATGCTTTATTCAGGGACGCTACTGGTCCGAATATTACATGAAGCTAGCTGTAGTACAATCTGAGCTTAGTAGCATTCTACGTTCGGGGTATTTGCTCCTTGGAGAGGGTCTCCAAGCGGTATGCTCCAGTCTCGATCCTAGCTGTGATTCGGTAGGGTCCTTCCCAATTGTGTGCGAGCTTCCCTTCATTGGCGTTCTTGTTCCCGACATCGGCTCGCCTAAGGACGAGGTCCCCAATCTTGAAGTCTCGGGTGATAACTCTTTGGTTGTATCGTCTGGTGATGCGGGCTTTTACAATGGCCTCGGCTAATTGCGCTTTGTCCCAGACCTCTTGTACAAGGTCGAGCTCTTCTTTTGTGGCTTGGGCGTTGGTGCCGTGGCTGAGGGGATACAACGTTCTCCAAGTAGACTACCCAACCTCGACTGGGATGACGGCTTCGGTATCGTATGTCAGCCTAAAAGGGGTCTCGCTGGTGGTAGAATATGGCAGCTCGTCCGGCCAGGCCCCCTTTGCTCCTTTGGACCTCTTTTTCATCCCTTTGAGGATGACTCTGTTCGCCGACTCCACTTGTCCATTGGTTTGAGGGTGCTCCACCGAGGTGAAGTGATGTTTAATGTTCATATCGGTCATTAGCTTTCGAAAACCCTTGTCTGCAAATTGCGTTCCGTTGTCGGTAATTACCACAGAAGGGACTCCGAAGCGGGTGAGAATGTTCTTCTTGACAAACTTGATGCAGTTGGTGGCCGTTATTTGAGCAAGTGGTTCTGCCTCGATCCACTTGGTGAGGTAGTCTACAGCGACAATCAGATATTTTACTCCGCCTCGGCCAGGGGAAAAAGGCCCAAGGAGGTCTATGCCCCATTGACTGAAGGGCCATGCTGCCGATAATGAGGAGAGCTCGGCTGGGGGAGCGTGATGGACGTCGGCATACCTCTAGCAGGTGTCGCACCTTTTTACGAAGTCGGAGGCGTCCTATGTCATGGTTGGCCATTAGTACCCTTCCCTGAGGGCTTTTTTCGCCAGGGCTCGGGCTCCCAGGTGTTCCCCGCATATCCCTTCATGAATTTCTTCCAATACATAGCCTGCTTCGTCCCCTTCAATGCATTTCAAGAGAGGGGCAGAGAACCCGCGTCGGTAGAGTTTTCCATCTATGATCCAATAGGACGTAGCCCGTCGTCAGACTGCGGTGGCTTCCTTTGGGTTGTCTGGCTCGACCCCGGACTCGACGTATTCTTTGATAGGTTTGATCCAGCTTGGTCCTTTGGTGATGGCATTGACCTCGGACAGCGTGGCCGGGGAGAGGTCTACGCTTGGTTTTGTTAAGTTTTCTTGATTGATGCTCCGTAGATTGCCTGATGGTTTCATGCTGGCCAGCTTTGCCAGGACGTCGGGCCGTGCGTCTCAGCCTGAGGTACATGCTTGAGTTCTGCTTGGTCGAATCGGAGGAGTAGCTCTCAGACTCTTGCTAGGTACCGCTGCAGAATAGGGTCATTCGTCAGGAACTCCTTTTTGACCTGAGATACTACCAGTAGTGAATCTGTGTTTAATTCGACAGTCTTCGCCCTAAAGTCCGAGGCTAGCTTTAGCCCGGCTATGCAAGCTTCATACTCTGCCTGGTTGTTTGAGGTGGTGAACGCGAAGCTGAGGGAAAGCTCGATCATTAGTCCTTCGGAGTTTTCTAGGATGAGGCCGGCACCACTACCTTTCGAATTCGAAGAACCGTCGACGTGGAGTATCCATCGGAGGGCATCCGCCTCGGGTTGAGACGGCGTCATTTCGGCGACGAAGTCGGCTAGGACTTGGGCCTTTAGGGCGGATCTGGCCTCATATTTAATACCGGATTCAGACAATTCTACTGCCCACTTGATGATTCTCCCCGATAAGTCGGGGAGATGTAAGATTTGGCGGATTGGTTGGTCTGTCCTTACAACAATTTGATGAGCGACGAAGTAGGGTCTCAGCCTTCTGGCCGTGATGACCAGGGCCAAGGCCACCTTTTCAATCTTCTGGTATCGGGACTCAACTCCTTGTAGCACTTTGCTCACGAAATAGACCGGTCTTTGTCCTTCTTCCGTTTCTTCGTATAAGTACCGCGCTTACCGTTTCTTCGGCCACGGCAAGATAGAGGTAAAGTGTTTCGCCTTCAATTGGTTTTAGTAGTATCAGGGGCTCGGATAGTATCCGCTTGAGCTCGGCAAGGGTATTTTCGCATTTAGGCGTCCACTGGAACTCTACCCCTTTCTTCAAGACTTTGAAAAAGGAAGAGAACGAT
The DNA here is from genome assembly GCA_963573325.1 of Astragalus glycyphyllos. Classification (NCBI taxonomy): domain Eukaryota; kingdom Viridiplantae; phylum Streptophyta; class Magnoliopsida; order Fabales; family Fabaceae; genus Astragalus; species Astragalus glycyphyllos. Next base: position 16,728,167 of record OY754313.1, on the reverse strand, counting down.
TGGCCGCCCTGGAGACGAATCTAGAGAGGGAGGCAATCATGCCTGTTAACTTTTGCACCTCCTTCTTGGTGGTAGGGAAACGCATGTCAGTCACGGCCCGACATTTGTCTGGGTTTGCCTCGATGCCACTTTCGATTAAACAAAAGCCAAGGAATTTTCCGCCTCGAACGCCAAAGGTGCACTTCTCGGGGTTAAACCTAAGGTTTTTCTTCCTGGCTTCGTCGAATATTTCCTCGAGGTCGGCCAGGTGGCCTTCATCTGCTTTGCTTTTCACGATCATGTCGTCGAGGTACACTTCCACGACCCGGCCGATCTGTTTGCGGAAAACCTTGTTCATCATCCGCTGATAGGTGGCCCCGGTGTTTTTTAACCCGAAGGGCATCACTCTGTAGCAGTAATTTCCTTGGCTCGTCATGAAGGCCGTCTTCTTCTGGTCTGGAGGGTTCATCGCGATCTGGTTGTAGCCGGAGTAGGCGTCTAGGAAGGAGAGAAGTCAGAATCCAGAGGCGTTGTCAACGAGCCTGTCAATGCTGGGAACGGGAAATGCGTCTTTTGGGCATGCTTTGTTGAGATCGGTGTAGTCCACGCACATTCTCCATTTTCCGTTGCTCTTCTTGACAAGTACCACATTGGATAGCCAGGTGGTATATTTCACTTCCTTGATGAAGCTTGCCGCCAGGAGGTCGGCCACTGCCTTTGCCGCAGCTTCGGCCTTCTCCTCGTTTTGGGCTCGACGCCGCTACTCCACACACTTGGCGTCGGGGTTGACTTCCAGGTGGTGACATGCTACTTCCAGGGGGATTCCAGGCATCTCCGAGGCGGACAATGCAAACAGGTCGGCATTTCGCCGGAGACAGGCGACCAGCTTTCCTTGAGGGGCTCGCCGAGGTCGGCCCCCACTTTGACGATCCTCGTCGGGTTGCTCCCCAGGGGAATTTCAAGGAACTTACCCTGGGGCTCGGGCCGCTTGATTCTCCTTTTCAGCTCTCTGGCTAAGTCGTCGTCATCCTCATCTTCAGAGCTGTCTGGGTCGTACCGAGCATCGACCTCGGTAAGGTGTACTTGGGCTGCGGCCGCTGGTAGTTCGTGAAGCTCCTGTGGTCGGCGCTGGGTACCTTTCAAGGCGAGGTACTGACATCTCTCCGCGGCGTTGACGTCGGCCAGGATGGTCACGATGCATGGTGGAAGCTACGGCCCCAAGCTTGGCCAAGGTCGGCCTTCCGACGATGCACTGGTATGGGGTAACGAGCGGGACAACTAGGAAAGTGAGCCTGACAGTCTTGGCGAGTCTCTTCCGTCCATAGGTCACCATGATGTCCAAGTAGCCCAAAAGGCGGGCAAGTTCCTCTCCTAGCCCGGATAGGTCAGTTCCGAGGTAGGGGTGTAAGTCCGCGAGGGTGAGGCCGAGCTTAGGGAGGAGGTCTTGGAACATGACGTCGGCCGAACTACCTTGGTCCACCAGGATTCGCTTTACCTCGACAAGAGGAATGAATTCGTTCGACTCGCCGGGGAGGTAGTCTTCATCCGAAAAGAAAAGGGACTTCCTGGGCGATGCCGAGATCGGGGCTGGATTGGAGGTTAAGCTGGCTATTTCCTTCTGTTTGTGCTTCAAGGAGTTCTTGGTTTCCGCCGTCGAAACAAAAGAGCCACCCGAGATCATGATTAGGGAATGATTACCTCCCACTGTGGTCAGCAAGGGAAGTGAAGAGGTACTAGAGACGGGAGTAGAAAGCGTACCTGGAAATGGTGAGCAAGTCCCGTATTTATAGACCGGGGCGCCGCATCCGGGTCGTCAGATTATGTGGGTGGATCTAGAGCGTTGGACGCGGGTCGCGTGCCGGATTAGCTTCGGCCCAGTCCGGATCAGGCATCATATCGTCTTGGTGTTTCTAGAGGGGATGTTGCGGTTGGAAGCTTGGTGAGTCCAAATTTTGTTTCTCTTCTCATGGGCATATCCTTTAATCAAGGAAGTCACAGTTGTTGGAGACTTATGATTCACATTATATATCAAAACGAACAATAAAGGTAGTTTATCTATCGACCTCTGAAAACAACACTATAATAATACCTGCTATTGAAAGTAACACTGTGAAAAATTGAAAGAAACTAAGTAGTTCGTGTCGATTGAGAAGTCTCATTTATCTACTGGTTATTTCTTTCTCGAAGCACCCGAACCTGGATTGCGCTCACCACGATTTCTTTTATTTTTTGGGAAGTTAACTTCACTATTTGTGCATGACCTGAGACTAGATTGCTCTGGAGATGCACTAGAATTTGTTGTTACATTAATATGAAAAGGAGTGCTTTACTAGTCTTTGATGCACTCAACTTCAGGGGAATTCTATCATTGAAACAAACATTAAGGGTTGCCAATCTTTAAAGACTTGCATATGTTGAGGTAATACAACTAATTAGTAATTTCTTTCTTTTGTATCTTTTTCTTTTAATTTCACCAGTGTTTCATATTGTTTGGAGCCTTCTCTACTCCCAGCCTAGCAAGTGTCTAGAGCCTCCCTATAAGGTGTTTAGATACAGCGAGTCCAAACCTTCTCTACACCCAGTCTAGCAAGCGACTGGAGCCTCTCTATAAGGTGTTTAGATACAGCGAGTTCAGGAGTACAAGTATCATCAATCCAATTTTCATTTGCCTGCTAGATAATGAATCATTAGTTGAATACAAAATAATGTTATATCAAATACATCATTAGAGTATTTCACGAATTTAATAAACTATTACAATAGATTTTTCCTACTATTATATATTTATTATTTAATATCTCTATGATCCTAGCTAGGAAGCGTCACCTCATTGTTCCTTGGAATTTCGGCTATGTCCCAATTATGACCCACCACCTTGTGTCGGTTCTGTCCTTCCTGTGAGGAAGTATATATAGCAGAATCATTAACATTTGTCTGTAAAAAAAATCGACGATATTAAAATAAATGTTGAAACTAATACTCAACCATGAAGAAAGAAATCAAAACATTTAGCTAGGAATGTGGAATCACAGATAATTAAATTCCAAACAATATGTAACATTGGTGTAATTAAATTAGACTTCTCTCCTAGCTACATATTGTTTGAAAATGGAGGTGATAGGGTTTCACACCATTCCAAACAATATGTAACATTGTTTGAAAATGGAAGTGATAGGGTTTCACACCATTTCTTTCTTCTTTCCTTTCCCACTCTCGAGCTCACTCTCTTCTTTCTCTTTAATTTTTCTTTCAGCTCATCTTGAATAGCTAGTGGGCTTGGATTTGGGTTTTAAAAACAAGTGGGCTGAATGACATTCAATGTCTCTATTCGCACCCCTATATATTACTATATACCCTAGATTTTCTAATACAACTCTCATGTAAAAATGCTTACCCAACTTCAAATCCATTCAAAACACATATTGAGTGAGACTGTAGGCTCATCTCCCTCCAGCCAAGTAGGTTCAGAAACTGTTAATTCGATCCCCTTCCCCTCTGTTGTTTGGTGATTCACTTTCAATTATATGCAAAATTGAGTGCGAATTCTTAGAGATTAAGCAATCCGTCTACTTAATTAGCGAGTCATTCGACTTATCGGATTCCCTGGCATTTCGAACATATGAAGAAGGTAGTACTTCCATGATGCTAATTATGATATGATCTAGCAACTGTTCCAACAAAGACAATCCATGAAAATGTCAGATAATGTATAACTAATAAAAGAGACTAAAAATTGAACAAAGATAAAATATTTAACTCAAATGGTATGAGCATATCAATTAAAAAACATGGAACAATGTTTCAATATCCAAAAGGCAATATATTGTAGAACTCAGAAAAACACCATATATGTCCATTGACTAGAAGAAAATAGAACTAAAACTCATCCAGCTTAGTCCATTTTAGATTTTCAGTGATTTCCCAAAAAATTTGATGGAATGTGATCCCAAAGAAGACACATTTCATTTTCATATTATTTTGTAATTCTATAAATGAATAATTTCAAAGACTAACATTTCAATTATAATGTCAAACATTTAAAGCACTTAGCCGTTCAAGCTTCCTAGAATTTTTTTTTAAATGGCAAAGAGTAGTATATATTTTATATAGCGTGTTTTTGAGGAACACAAAACCTATATACATATTAGTTGAGATAGCCACTAGCACTAACAGAGTATAAAATCAAAACCAAAATTAAAATACTCTAAAACAACTAAAAAGGTCACACCTTTGTAGGTCGGTAATACCAAACAATTGCTTAGTCTAGGAGGGTCACACATCACTCGTAGAAAAGACAATGGGTAGACTTAGTCTTCGCCAAAAACCAATTCCATGAGTAAAGTTTAGTCAAAAAGAAGGACTTGGAGGGGTCCAAAGTTTTATTAGAGAAAATTACTCTATTCCTAGTCTCCCAAATCACCCAGAGACTGAATGTCAAATCATACCTAGCTCCTTTCTACATTTTCTAGGATCAAGCTTGCTAGAATGAAATTAATTATTCATAAATCAAAATAATTTTTCATTGGGTTTTTATAACTAAATAATATAAAGCAATTAAGTCGATTAGTACATCAAATGAGAATGAACAAGTTCACATGAGTTATGAAAATTAAATATATAATGTCATATACAGAGCTATCTACAAAATAAATAAAATAATTAGTTATATCATCGTATACAAAATATTTTGTATATAAAGAACTTCTCCCCGGCATATTGGAAAAACCTCTAATTCAACGTACTCTAAGGAAATAAATAAGGCTTCCAAGACTGCGGCCCAATTAATCGCAAGACAAAATATGTCTTCTCTTTTACATACCGTTTTAATCAAAGAAATCACAGTTGGAAATTTATTGTCGGCATTATCAAAATGAAGAATAGAACAAAGCATAATCCAGAAGGAGTAGAAACATAAGACGACGTCAGCAGCTTCCATTTGTTCATTCCTGCAATCATAATCAATCAATCAAGTTTTGTTGACCCACTTATGAATCTAGTATAGAGAAAACAACGCAAGATTTGAAAAGAGAAAAGAAACCAACAAAAGATATAGATGCAATAAGTGACAAATTATGATGAATGACCTAGGGCTATACATGCGTATGGTATCGATATAACTAGAATTAGGGATACGTAGATAGTGAAAGATCTTTCTGCAACGCTTTGCAAAAGCAAGTAATGCGGGTCAGAGAGAAGAGGGGAGAGAGGCTGGCAAAATTGTGTGTGTGTGTGTGTGTGTGAGAGAGAGAGAGAGAGAGAGAGAGGAGAGAGAGGGAGGGAGGGAGAAGATGAAGAGAAATACCCTAATAATTTTGGGAAAACGGCGCTACCCAATACAAATATTTTGAAAATGAAGACTGCAACCACATATTTATATAAACATAACTTGAGCAAGAGTTATAATTAGGTTTAGTTTTTACGCATTTATATTTATAAATAATATTGAAAATTATTACTTTTAAATAAAATAATCACTAATATTTTGAAAATGATGACTGCAATCACATATTTATATAAACATAACTTGAGCAAGAGTTAGAATTAGGTTTAGTTTTTACGCATTTATATTTATAAATAATATTGAAAAATTATTTCTTTTAAATAAAATAATCACTTGAAAGATTATATTCAATCATTTCTCTCAAAGTATGAGGGGATGAATTCAAATTGCACAATTTATTAAAAAATAAGATATGAGTTGTAACCATTTTCACATGTGTCTAATAAATTATAAATCATTCAAATTGTTAGGAAAATAACCAAAACTAGAGTAGAACAAATATGAGATGAAGAAGAGAATGAAAGAGTCTTTGCATTATGTTCTTCACATGTACATCTCTATACATAAGGGTGAACCCTATTTAAGTGAATTGGTAAGTGAGAAGACAATCATAAAAATCCACTACATGAGTAGGTGGGGAGAAGGATAGACATCCACTATATAATAATAATAATAATAATAATAATAATAATAATAATAATAATTATAATTATAATTATAATAATAATAATAATAATAATAATAATAACACTCCCCATTGGATGTCCATCGAGGATATGACTCATTAAAACCTTACTAGAAAAAACCCAGTGGGATAAAAATCTAGTGAAGGAAAAAGAGTACAATATCCTGGCAGTAGGAATTGTCTCGTTAAAAACCTTTCCCGGAAAACCCAGTGGACAAAACCATGGCAAAAGGAAAAAGGAGTGTAGCTTTTCTCCCCTGAATGAAGCGTCACTTCAGAATATGAATTTTAAGAACTGGAGTTTCTTCCTGAGTGAATACGGAGCAATCTACTCTGCTGTCACTTGTGATGTATCCTCTTTTAGTGGAGTTTTGTGGTCAGTATTATTTGCAAAACATCTTCCTTGCATTGTTGGCATTTGGGCATGAAATGAAGAAGCAAGAACCATAGGTTGTTTTGTAGATCAAAAAGATATTTCAATGTCACCACATGTAGATAATAGCTGACTTGTGATCTGACTTAATCTAGATCAGAAAAATACTTTGTATCTGCATGGTTGATTTGTGTAACATACATAATTGATTTATTCATTAGGATAGTCAAAAATGAAATATGCATCCCATTTTGTTCTAATGTATTTTGATTTGTAATGAACTATATTACTACTAATTATAACATAATACTATCATATCAAGAGATAAACATTTGGTAATATGCATCCATGCTTTCATAGTCTTCGGGACTGATATATTTCATATATTTTTACCAGAGAACTCATGTACTCAACATAAATAATTTTCTACAGATCATTATGAGACTTTGTTTTTCAAAAGCATTAATTTAAAGATATTTCATTATATCTTGAATCCTTCTGGGATTTTTCTTGTAGAGGTCACCTATAGGTCCAACCTCAAAATCCATCAAATATAATTTGAGGTCATTCATCTAGAGCTCTTTTTTTGAACAGTCTCTATAGTTTTTTATATTGGAAGCTCTTCATGTGCTACAAGGCTAATTAAGTACTGAAAAGTACCCGCATCCACCCTTGAGCAACATGTCGAGCTTTGAATCTCACAATTTTACCATCCTCATTCTTTTTTGCACAAAAACCCATATGTATCTGCCTGGTTTCACAACTTCAGGCGTTTGGACTACAAGTCCAAAAACTTTTGTAAAACGAGTTTAATTTTACTTCAATTTCATCCTTCAAATTGGCCAATTCTCACTTTGTCTATAATCTTCAATAGACTTTGGTTCATGATCCTCACTATCATTTATCACTTTTAGTGCTATAATATATGTAAAAACATCATCAACGTTGACTTCGTTTTGGTTCTATCATTTTTCGTTCTTGACATAATTCATTGAGATTTCTTTAATTTCAAAAATTTATTTTTCAAGTACCTGATTAGTTCTTCTGGAACTGAAATATCAATTATATCTGAAGACTCTTTTAGATTGTTCGAGGATTTTTATCTATGGAACCGTCTGGTCTACCACACTTCAGCCGCGGTTGAGACTAGTTTGCAATATTTGATTGTCAAATAAGGACATCTAGTTTGCAATATTAGATTGTCAAATAAGGACATCTAGTTTGCAATACTAAATGTGACACCATTTACCCCGAAAGTAATTATAAGTGAAAAAGTACGAGAAACAGATAAATTTGTTTTTCAAATAATATTGTCAACTTCTTTTTCAAAATATCTTTCGCAAGTAAAAGATGTCATCAAAATCCTTAAGTTGTGTAAACACAATTTATAATAATATTAAAGACTGAAGCGCTAGAACATTTCTTTTAATTTAATACAATAACAAAATGAATTGAAATATAATTTTGTAAATACAACCCAAATCCCGTTGTCACATCATCAGAGCAATTAACTTTTAATCAAATAAACTAAAACTGAAGTGACATCAAGACGTAGAATCAAATCACTCCTGCTGCCTAGAAGGCCACTTCAATGGCACCTGAAACTCAATCTAAAAAGTGGTGCACGGGTGAGAAAGAGCGTCCAAACCATATAAGGAACATAAGACTGAAACTAAAACAGCAAAGACCATCACATAACAACTAGCAATCAACAATAGTATACAACTTTCATAACACACATGCACAGACAATCCTTAATTATTCTTCAACTAATCCTAGTATCGCGACCTCACGTATGGTCCTAGGACCACAAGCAGCAACAACAGCGTCAACAGGATCAGGACCATCAGCATCATTGACAACAACAACAACTATATGACCAGGATACCTTGCTTGAACGGGATACCATGCCCGATAATGCCCTACAAAAACAACAACTATAGGACCGAGATACCTTGCCTGAAGGATACCGCGCCCAATAATGCCCTACGAGAAACAACATCAATAGGACCGGGATACCTTGTCCGATAGCGCCCTACGAAGGACAACAGCAAGAGGACTGAGAGGACTGGGAAACCTTGCCCGAACGGGATACCTTGCCCGATAATGCCCTACAAGAACAACAGGACCGAGTCACTCGAACAGGATACCTTGCCCGATAATGCCCTGAAGGACACCCAGAAGAGGACTATGAGGACCGGGATACCTTGCCCGATATTGTCAAATAAGGACATCTAGTTTGCAATATTAGATTGCCACACGTTTTGAATCAATAAATGCATTTGGTAGATAATTTTCTAAGCTTTGCAAATGAATTATCTTTTGAACTTCTAGATCGCATTTTTTTAGTTCAAGGATCAATATGATACAATGATAATTTATTCAATGATCTCTTTTTCCAGCTGCTTATTCCCTCCCCCTAATGTTGGGAAATTTATTTCATCAAATTATAATCATCAAACTGGAGTATAAACAAGGCTCCATGAATTGTTGGCTTGAGATACTTTATTATACATGAAGATTTCTATCCAATATATATTCCCAAAATTCTTTAAGATCCCATCATAGTGCATTGTGAGTGGATAAATTAGAACATACACTGCGCTTCCGAAAATTTTAAGATGGGAAATATTAGGTTCGTGAGCAAAAACCAAATATAAAGGGGAAGAGTTGTGATAACTTGTTGGCTTGATGCCAATCAATGTTATAGCATGCAAAATTGTGTGTTCCCAAGTAGAAATTGGAAGTTTTTAGCTCGTAAATATTTGTCATATAATTAACTTTAGGCGTCTAAAGAATGGTTCTTCAAGACCATTTTATGAATGAATATATGCTACGTGATGTCCAATATCAATTCTAATAGACATATGATACTCGTCAGGTGTTTTCTAGACAATTTAGAAAAATGAGCTCTTAGTGAAGTTAGAGTAGCAAATAGTCTCACAAACTTCTATTTGTGAGTTGACGACAAATACATGCGTCCATCTAATTTATGCATCAATTCAAAATCATAAAGTATCTAAATGGTCCACATTGTGGGTGTATTGACCCACAAATATCACCATATGTATTCGTTCTAAAAAGTTGAGATATTCACTTCCAATTTTTGTGGTGATGGTCGAATTGTAAACTTCCATTGGGCACAAGAGATACATGAATCTGCAATTATCTTTCGCATCATTATAGACACGAGATGGCCCAACCGGTCTGCCAAACAACAAAATTTATTGTAATTTGTAAACTTCTGGTTTACAACAACGTGTGCTTCAATTGCACTAATGTAAGTGTAGTACAAACTAGAGAAAAAGCGGGCAACCCTTTCACTACACTTATTTTATCCAAAACATGACTCGTTCTATAAAGATGTTTAATATCTCCTTCATTTCTTGTTTCAGTATGATATCCATTTTGAGAAATATGCTTAATACATTTCTATGAGGTTAGGGGAATATAATGATTTATTAATGTGTAAATTTGTTAGCAAGACAAAATCTCGACCTTCCCTTTCTATAGGCAAGACAAAAGTGTCTCGACCCTCCCCTTCTATTAATGGGACTCGAGAAAGTACTGACGATCAATCTTCAGGATCTCCAATATGTATATAAGAGCGAGTGGGTATCTGCTACTGTTATTAGAGCATATGTCAGGTATTATGGCTCTGTTCGGTAAAAAGTAGCGGATAACGGATGAGCGGATAGCGGATAACAAATGATGTGTTTACTAAAACTAGCGGTTAAAATAGCTGATAAATGTAAAATGACATAAAAGGATATTTAATTAATGATTAAATTACTTAACGATGACAAAACGTTTAATGAGGAAAGAGGAGTTATTTAAGGAAAATAAAAAGGATAAAAATGTCAAAAAAAGTGAGACGTATGCTATCCACTAGCGTTTGAAAAAACGCAACTTAAAGTAGCGTCCGAAAAAACGCTAAACGCTACCCGAAAAACGCTAAATGCTAGTGCTTGCCAAACACGCTTACTCTTCACCCGCTAATTTCATCCACTATTTTCATCCGCTTTCCGCTAGCGGATGAGACACGCCAAACATAACCGTTGTATTTTATTATTTGACATTATTGATTTTATTTTATTATTTTGTTAATTTAATTTATATATATATATATATTAATTACAGGTACTTGTACCATGACATATTGGTCCCTTTGCAATAGACATAAAGATTTTTTTTCTTGTGCCCGGAGCATACTTATGTGCAATGTGCCCCTCGATCAAATTGATGCAAAATCAATTATGGAAAAAAAACAAGCGTGAAGTTACAGGTTATATCGGTCAAGAGGCTTGCTCAAAACACAAGCTATGACACCGTGTTTTTTAATCCATCAATCATATATAACATGCATTTTAGAAATACTTGCATTTACTTATTCAAAATTTTAATTTGTAGGGTACATTGGATATTGTTGGCAATCGATCCTAAGAGGATGTGGTGTACTTCTTAGATTCATTGCAAGGTCATTACAACAACTACCCCAACTACCCCAAGTTGATCGAGATAATAAATAGGTGTGTATTTGGATCCCTATCATATTTCATAATTAAATTATATATGTATATATTTCGATTAATATAGTTATATATATGACGTTGTGTTCAGTTGTTTGACAACATATTGGTCCTTGAGTGAAACCAGGACCGTGTACAGGAAGTCAACGTGTGAATCAAAATGAATACCAATAATTGTAAGTTTGTAATCAATATTCTTATAAATTTAATTAAATTTTTTGGTCAAAAATATATTTAATATAATTTAACAATTATATAATTTTTTCTAGGCTTAAATATGTTTTAGGCCCCTGCAAATATGGGTGTTTTGGTTTAAGCCTCTGCAAAAAAAAAAATTATTTATAAACCCTTGCAAAATGACACGTTTTGTTTTAAGCCCTTCTGTTAGCAAACTGTTAGTGAGACGTTAAAAATCTCTTCCACGTGTGTTTTTTATTTTATTTTAAGCCCCTCCAAAAATATATTTTATTTATTAGACCCTTGGAAAATATATTTTTTTTGGTTTAAGCCCCTGCAAATATACACGTAGAAGAGATTTTTAACGTCTCACTAACAGTTTGCTAACAGAAGGGCTTAAAACAAAACGTGTCATTTTGCAAGGGCTTATAAATAAATAAAAATTTTGCAGGGACTTAAACCAAAACACCCCATATTTGCAGGGGCCTAAAACATATTTAAGCCTTTTTCTATAGTGTCCCAAACAACCAAATAACAATGATGGCAACCAAATAAGAATGAGAATTTAACAATTATCTATATGAAGGAAATTTTCACTCAAAACCAATTGCAAATTCCAAAGAAGCTATCTACTTAGATTTCTTTGTGATATCGATATAATAATAGTTACTCGTATTTAACCATTTTAATTCTAATTTTATTTAATTTTATTTTTTCAGTATTTTCCTGATTGTCAGTCCAAGGAATACTCTGATGAGCAACTTACTGAGCTCAAGGGAGAGTAGTGTCGTTATGTTGCAGATTTTATTAAGTAACCAACTTTGAATTTGATACAATATTTTTGGATATAATGTAATGTAAGTTGTTCGTAAGTAACTAACATCCTATAATTAAGGAGGTAATCTAAATTGTTGATTTTAATCTAACGGTTATAATGACTAGTTATCATATCTTACTATGAGCACTAGTTCTCACCTGATACGCTCCCTATGTGTGTGTGTGTGTTGTGCTTCCTTCAATTATAAGGAATGGGTACTGTTTTCAAACTTAAATAGTTTCATATGGGGTGCGTTAATGGTAAATAGACTTAAAAGACTTCGTATGAGTTATGGCCAGGTGTTGTTGAGAAACTCACTGAGTTCTTCGTAAATCTCATTCTTTCATTATTGTGGTTTTTCAGATAAACAAGTTAAGCTGGATGTATCTGGAGACAAAAAGGACTCAAAAAGGACTGTGTTTGTGATTGACATGCTATAGTCATGTAGTTGAAGGATTCTAGTTGTACTATATTTTGTAAATTTGTTATATATTAGTAGCACGTATTCTAAAAAAAGTTCGGATCTAGGTTAAGTTTGTACACGAAATTTGGGTGTAAGGCTCCGGTAGTTTGCTAAGGATGAATTCAGCATATGACTACTGTTGTTATTTTAAATTTCACCCTTTGGAGTTAATTATTATTGAAGTTAATTTCACTAGAACCAAATTCAGCATATGCTAAGGATGTACATACTTCTGTTTACTTAATGAACGAAATTAGAGACGGTTCACATGAAAATCCATTTTGAGCTGCAGGTATAGAAGATGGCATGGCATCCAACTGAATATCATGTTTGACATGCACATGGCAACATTAGTCTCATCCATTGATGGAATCATAATATTAACCCCCTTGGTACTCATTAGCATCTAGGACATAAACATTACAATGACCCCCTTGGATATTGAATTCAAATAACCAACTTGAATGATGAATTGATGATCCATCCACGGGTATTTCAATATCAAGCCAAATGGACTAAATGCAAACCTTAAACAAATTGTAATGCCTCTATGCTTAAAGTCCAAAACACAGTAAACAAAACTACAACCACACATCACTACAGCGGAATGAGAATTTACCTATTAGTAGATCAAGGGCATTCTCTGCTGCATTATCTCTTGGTGCTACAAAACAAGATACTACTTTAAACAAAACTGAAAGCAATATCCAACCTAATAATAACTGAAAGCAATATCAATGAAGGAGAAGCATCATTTACCTTGTCCTCAACCTTTGCCTCTTACGCCTTTGCAAAGCATAACTATGAAGGAACACCGTACGTGGACAACCCTTACCGCTTCCATATCCTCCATTGAAGACTAATGGCAGCATTAAGTCAAGAACAGGAAAATCTTGGTTCGATTCGATATTTTTCATATATAATATGAAATTATTGCTGCTACAGGGCAAAGCAATCAACCACCAGAAAACACTCATCACCCAAACACACTAGCCCTCTACCATTCACCACTACTAAATCACCCTCACCACTCATACCTACCTCACCTATTGAAAAATCACCACCAAAACAGAAATCCCCCACTCAAACAACTGAAATCCCAACACACCAACCAACCCCCACACAACCTAAAAAACAACCTGAACAACAACCAATTATCCTACCCTATGTCACAGAGCAACCTGTCACTCAATCCACAACTGAGGAATCTGTTGTAAAGGTAACAGAAACTGTTACCTCTGTTACTAACATTGAACATGTAGGAACAAAAAGGAAATTGGATGTGCTTCATGAGCAGGAGGAACCAGAAGAAGAGGAAGGTGAAGAAGATGGCACAGAAGAAGAGGAAGAGGACACTCAAAAAGATGTAACTCAAGAGCAACCAAAGAAGCCCACTGGAATGCTTGCATCAGATGCAGCTGCAACTGATGCACCTGCAATGCAACAAGCAGGATATGCACCTGCAATGAAGGAGCTTGCTGTACTTGAAGGTCAGAAAGGACAAGATGCAGCTGCAATGAAGCAACAGGTTGATGCACCTACAATGGAGACGGATGCACCTGCAATGTTGAAAGCAACAGTTGCAGGAGCATCTAAACCAGCTATTGATCCTGCAGAAGCAGAAGCAGCAACACAGTTGGTCAGACAGACCCTGACAGCACTCAGAAATGAAGAAATAGCAAGGATCAAGCAGGAAAAAGTTGCTGCCATAAAAGAGCCCAGTCCACAACCAACAGTTGAAGCTGAAGCAACAGAGGCTGATGCACCAGCAATGGATGCAGGAGCATCCAAATCTAATGAACCAAAGAAAAATAAACAGAAAAAGGCAAAGGGTGCTCCAGTGAGAACTAGTAGCAGGCAAAGGAGTGGAGTTCCTAAGCAGTAAAAAGTTCCTTTTTAATTATGTTGTTATCTTTTGTGAACAACTTATAAGTATTTTGTGTTGACGTTTAACATGCAGCTATGATCTCTCCTCTCCCATTATCTTGTTGCAGTGAGGACACTGCTGATCCTTAAGTTGGGGGGAGGAGACTAACTATATTTTGTGAACATATGTTGCTGTTATATACTTGAATATGCATGTTTATTTATAGTAGTTTATGTGTGTTTTTATGTGATAGTTAAGTAGATTGGCAAATAAGTTTTGAAAACAATTTCTTGGTAACATTTTGAGAAGCATGATCAGCTGAAACTCTATTTTATGAAAAAGAACAAGTGCATTTTCAAGAAACCAATTTCTTTGTGAAACACTAAGTATTGAAGCCTAGGTTTAGACAATGATTAAAATTATTTTTGCTTCAACACTTATCTCACTGAACCTAAGAAAAGAACCTGATTAACTAGAAAATAAGTGGATGCCAAAGGTAGTTCTAGTAAACCAAGATCAAATGCTAAATTTTTACTATAGAATAGCATAAAGAAATAAGTTTGGGGGTGCAACAATGAAAATTAAGGTTAAGTAAATCAATTTTTAGGAAAGTTAGTGCAAAAAGGTTACAAACCCATACACCATCATGTAAAAAGCTACATTGATCCAAATCATATGAGCTGTATCCGTTCCAATAATTGCATGAAAAAGAAAGAAAAAACAAAGAAGAAAAAAGTCAAAAAAGAAAAGAAATAAAATATGCAAAAAGGGGAACAGCGATGAGGACAATGTAGTTACACACTTCAAAAGTTAGAAGCTGGAGCAACAAAATCTCATAGCAATCATATTGCTCCTGCAATAGGGAACCACCAAAATTTTTTAGAAACACTGACACAAATTGATTTGCTTACAAAAGATCCTTTGTTGTGCTTTGAAGCTCCCCAATACTTAAAGAAGTTGTTAGTCTATTCTCAATTTTGAAAAATCTTGTAGTTTTGATCAAAAGCAAACTTTTTCTATCCAAAAGCGAAACAAACTTTTCAAAATTAGTTAGGGACCAATCTAAAGTTCAGTGAAATCACACACCCACATAAAAGAGCTATAATAACTTTGAATGTTGGAAGAGCCTCTGGTTCACAAGCTTTATGGGAAACAAATGAAATTACGTTTCAAAAGAAATGCACTCATTGAAAATATGTTTTTAAAAGGGCTCAGCTGATCTGATCTTCTAAGAATTAAAACCATGAATTTTTGAATTTTTCTTAAAGTCATTACTTGAGGACAAGCAATGGTTTAAGTTTGGGGGTGTGATAACTCTATTTTATATAGAGTTACATACGCTTTCAAATCTAAACTATTGTATAGAACTCAGTATATTTATAACTTCAAATAAAGAAAAACAGAAGAAAAACAGCAAATTTAGGAACACATCATCATTGATTATCATGATTTGTGGCATTTTATGTGTTTGTTCAATTGCTGCAGCAATCATTGCACCTGCAATAGGTCAAGCAACTATTGCACCTGTAATACAGGAAACAGAAGTTCTGAAGAAAGCAGATACATTGCACCTGCAATGATGCTAACAACCATTGCACCTGCAATGTGCCCAGATGACAATGCACCAGCAATCATTGCACCTGCAATGACCACAACACAGAATGCTCCTGCACTATGATGATGACGTCAGCATGCCAAGTTGCAAGTGCAAGTTGTGCAAGTGGATGGTTGCAGCGTCAAGTTCAGACCCCTTGGACAACAAGTTGTAACGTTTTGGGTACACTTGTCCACACCTCATTGGACCACTCTTCATAGTTGGTGGGACTTCCAATCTTGCTTTTTGAAGACAAGGGAAAAAGGGAACCTAAATCAGCTTGGTGACCAAGGCAAAGCACTTTTTGAAGCCTATAAATACATCCCCTCTTCTCCATTCAAAAAGACATCTTAGAATATCACTAGTTATCATATTCTCTCCATCTCCATAATTTAGTAGATAGTTTCATTTTATTTTTAGAGTTAGAGGTACTCAACAAAGCTTGAAAGAAGGAAAGAAAGTGACAACTTCTTCCTTCTCTTCTCGTGGAGTTCTTGTTGGTGTTTTCCATTGTTGAGAGGTGATCTCCTCAACATAAGCTAGGTAGAAATGCAAAGGATCTTCATGTGTGTAATTCCTATCTCATCTCATTTCCTTTGTATTTTCCTTCTTATAAACATGTCTCATTCTGTTTATATGTGCCTATTTATGTTAAGTATGAACTAAACTCTTTATAGTTGGAATACCTTAACTTTGTAATAAAATTTTGATTAGTTATTATGTTATATTGATGTTCTTGCAATTTAGTTCTTGTGCTATTATTCTTTCAAACTTATTTTAAGATTGATCACTTAGAATAAGTAGGGTCATAAATACAGAAATGGTTTGTGATTTGAACTCAAGAACTAATATGAATAAGTGTTTTAATAAGAGGAAACTTTGTTAAAATCATGCTGAGACTTAGACATAAGATAGCATAGTCCATAGGGTGAATCTGTAAGGGTTTAAAAAACAAGGGTGAACTTATTTAGGGCTTAGACATAAGACTTATAACGAAACCCTGAAGATAGTTGCAGAAATGCACAAGTCATTTTATACAGCATCCATTGCAGGTGCAATGATTGCATGAGCATCATATGTAACATAATGCTTTTAAAGTGAATTTACTTAGAAAAGAGTATTTCAACTATCTCTCTCAATTGAAACACAACATCTTTTACTTGCTTTAATTTACATTCTGTTTGCATACACCATCCTCACATCAACTTAATTTTATTTTACTTTCCTTTTATCACTAGCATTACTATTATTTTAAACTCTTTAAAATTAATCCAATCTCTGTGGGTACGATCTCTACTTATCAGTATATTACTTGTTTAGACTGTGTATACTTGCACATCCTTTTCACACAACAATAAGTTCGTTGTAGTTTTTATTGACGACATTCTTATCTATTCGCGGAACCCTGAAGAACATGCAGATCACCTTCGACTAGTTCTCCAAATCCTAAGAGAGAAGCAGTTATATGCAAAATTATCTAAGTGCGAGTTTTGGTTGGAAGAAGTCAAATTTTTAGGACACGTGATATCCAAAACAGGAATTAGCGTAGATCCAGCAAAAGTAGAAGTCGTCCTACAGTGGGGATTCGTAGTTTTCTCGGGTTAGCTGGTTATTACTGGAGATTCATTGAAGGATTTTCAAAAATTGCTCTACCTTTAACCCAACTAACTCGAAAGGGACAGGCGTTCGTATGGACTGACGACTATGAAAAGAGTTTTCAGGAGTTGAAACGAAGATTGACGATGTCACCTGTTCTAATACTCCCTGATCCAAGTAAACGCTTTGAAGTATATTGCGATGCATCATTACAGGGATTAGGATGCGTTCTTATGCAAGATAGGAAGGTAGTTGCTTATGCTTCTAGACAATTAAGACCACATGAGAAAAATTACCCAACCCATGATCTGGAATTAGCTTCAATTGTCTTCGCTTTGAAGATATGGAGACATTATTTGTATGGGTCTCAATTTGATATTTTTAGTGATCATAAGAGTTTGAAGTACTTGTTTGACCAAAAAGACTTAAATAGGAGACAAAGGAGATGGATGGAATTTATCATGGACTATGAATTTGAACTTCAATATCATCCTGGAAAGGCAAACGTAGTAGCGGATGCTCTAAGTAGAAAGACTGCATATTTCCTCGATGATGATCCGGGAAATGGAACTTATTGAGAAATTTAGGGATTTAAACTTGGCTGTAGATGTGACAGGAAACCGACTTCGGTTGAACGTGGTTACCATTTCTAGTAGTTTGTTGACTCACATCAAGGCAAAACAAGAGGATGATGAGTACCTTCAAGAGGTGATGGAATTAAAGAAACAAGGGAAGATGGTTGAATTTAAAAAGGATTCCGATAGAGTAATCAAGTTCCAAGATCGGATCTGCATACCAAATGACCAAGAGATCAAAAAAGTTGATTTTGGAAGAAGCACATAAGAGTAAGTTGAGTATACATCCTGGAGCAACGAAGATGTATCGAGATCTTAAGAGGATGTACTGGTGGCCAAAAATGAAGAAGGAAATCGCTCATTATATGGCTAGTTGCTTAATTTGCCAAAAAGCAAAAATCGAACACCAAAAACCCGCAGGAATGCTACAACCATTAGATATCCCAGAATGGAAATGGGACGGTATAGCCATGGACTTTGTCTCGGGATTACCAAAGACCCCCAGAGGACATGATTCAATTTGGGTAGTTATCGATAGGCTAACCAAGTCGGCTCACTTTCTACCTATCGGTATTAGATATTCCTTAGAGAAGTTAACCTAAAGTTATATCAGAGAAATTGTAAGATTACATGAAGTACCCTCAAGTATAATTTCAGACAGAGATCCAAGGTTTACCTCAAGATTTTGGGACAGCTTACATAAAGCTCTTGGCACTAAGTTGTGACTAAGCTCTGCATACCATCCGCAGACAGACAGTCAATCTGAGCGAACAATTCAGCCTTTAGAAGATTTATTAATAGCTTGTGTCTTGGAATATTCAAACAATTGGGATGAATTATTGCCATTAATTGAATTTACTTACAATAACAGTTTTCATTCCAGTATAGGAATGGCTCCTTATGAAGCATTATATGGACGAATGTGTAGAACACCACTGTGTTGGTATGAGACAGGAGAGTCTCTTATTTTAGGACCAGAAATAGTGCAACAGACCACGGAGAAAATAAAGATGGTCCAAGAGAAAATGAAAACGGCACAAAGTAGGCAAAAAATTTATGCCGATAAACGAAGAAGACCCCTTGAATTCCAAGAAGGTGATCATGTATTCTTGAAAGTCACACCGATGACTGGGGTTGGCAGAGTAATGAAATCTAGAAAACTTACAACAAGATTTATTTATTGGACCCTAACAAATCCTTCGTCGAATTGGTCCTGTAGCTTACAAAGTAGCCTTGCCACTTTTTCTTTCAAACCTTCACAGTGTTTTTCACGTGTCACAATTAAGAAAATATATATCTGATCCTTCACACGTGATCGAGCCCGACACAGTACAGTTAAAAGAAAATTTAACATATGAGGCTCTACCTGTTAAAGTCTCAGACAGGAGAATGAAACAACTCAGAGGAAGAGAAATTCCACTAGTAAAAGTAATATGGAATGAGAATACTGGAGACGCTACTTGGGAGTTAGAGGAGAAAATGAGAGAACAGTATCCACATTTATTCAAAGGTGAGCAAATTTCGAGAACGAAACTTTTATTAGTGGGGGATAATTATAACGCCCCAAATTTAGAAAATCGATCAAAATAAAGAAATAAGGAATAGTATTTTAGAATTATTAAATACATAAAATAAATATAGTTTATCATACAACTATTACAAAGTCATAAATAAAATTTTGTTACCTTGTAGAATATTCTAGGCCTAGTTATATAAAGAATAAAAGAAACTCTTCATTTTAGTAGTAAATCGGGAGGTGTTATTAGAAACCAGAATTACTAGGTGAATGATCCAAAACACTCCTTTAAACCCAGCCCATTTGTACAAGTGGGCTGGGTTTAAAGGAGTGTTTTGGATCATTCACCTAGTAATTCTGGTTTCTAATAACACCTCCCGATTTACTACTAAAATGAAGAGTTTCTTTTATTCTTTATATAACTAGGCCTAGAATATTCTACAAGGTAACAAAATTTTATTTATGACTTTGTAATAGTTGTATGATAAACTATATTTATTTTATGTATTTAATAATTCTAAAATACTATTCCTTATTTCTTTATTTTGATCAATTTTCTAAATTTGGGGCGTTATAAATACTCTTCGTGTATCTTTATTATTTTACCTATGATGCGTCCCCCTGCGTCTTAGACTTACATAATATAAAAGCTACGACGATACATATAGGGAACCTGTGTTCTCTAAATAAATAGAACACACTAACCTAACCTCTTGGGCCTTGAAATTGGTTCATGACACCAACCCCTACATCATCCATTCTTTAATCAATTTATTTTTCCTTATATATAGGATACATAGTGGTCTCACCCGTTTAGCAAAAACATACATAATCAGTCCACAACAAATTTCCAGCATTTACACATAAACTTCAACAAATTAATTACCCTATCTAATGATATCGAAAATTAGCAAACGACCCATCTACGGAACGCTAATGAAGTCTAGTGTTTGACTATAGTTTTAGAATTTCAAAATGATGGGTCAATAAGTACAGTTTTAGAAAACAAGTTAGTATGTCCAGAAAACAGGACTGCAACTGTGACCTAGATTGCAATCCTTCTAAAATGACCAAAACGTGCTCAAATAATCTGGAACTTGAGCTTAAACAGTAGAAAATTAAGTCTAGTTTTCAAAGAAATAAAAAGCATTCGAAAAGGAGTTTAATTGAAACCACCATGCCCAAAACACTGACCTTATATCCAAATTTTCTCCAGAATTTTACCCTAACTTGTGGAGCCTATAACTTGAGCTACACCACTCCAAATGAAACCAAACCAGAACCAAAATAACGAGAATTCAATCTAGTTTCTAAAATGGTAAGCTACATAATTTTTCAACCAGTAAAACAGTCCTAGTCACCGAAAAATTGAGTCTACCCCAGAATGTCTCTAAATAGTGAAATTAACAATACAATTAACACCAAACAAGTACCAAATCCAACAATCAAGGCAAGAAATCATCTTAGAAAAGTAATACACTTATTTTACTAAAACAAAACACAGTAAAAACGCAGAACTCACCTTAAAGTGCAAAGAAGGGTTTCACAAACCAACAATTGACAACAAAACACCCAAAAACTGATTCTTTGAGCTCCAAGAAGCAACCCACGATCTACAAAACCCTCCAACCAGCTTCCCAACTCTGACCCTAAGGCTCCTAGCTCCCCCAATTGACCCAAATGAACAGCAACCAAGTCCCCATGACAGACTTCCAACTCAAAATCGAATGGCAAGTGAAAGAACTCAACTTTCCCCCATTTTGGGCTCTTAGGGTTCAAGTGGGGAAAGTGATAGGAAGGAGTTTTCTATTGCTGAGATTAGTATCAATGGAAAGGGAATTTCATGGGGATTCTAATGGTGAAAAGAGTTAGCACATGCATTGCAAGATGACCTCCATCTCCTCTCTTCTCTCCTATGCCCATTCCCTCTCACAAGCCCTCACCCTCTCTATTTCTTTCCTCTTGGTCCACTGTTTTTGAGGGAAAGAGGATGCTGAATGTTTTGTTTTAAAAAGAAGGGTGTGTGGTGTATTAATAAGGGCCATATGGTCTTTCTAGGTTTCTATAACTAATGGGCATTAATCCCTCTTATTCTAACCCTTTTTAATCCCCAAAATAATTATATCTATTCACACATAATTAAAATAAACTTTCTCAAACAATTACTTAAAACAAGTTAACATTTAAATTAACTCAAACAAATAAGAAATTAACAGTCAAGCCATGAAATTAACGATGGGTGTTACAACTATCATATAATCTTGATGCCCGAGCTAATGTATGAGCGGCAAAATTTGTTTGTTTCCGAATGAAGCTAACCTGAAAGCTAGGAAAATTAACTAAAAAATTACTGCAATTTGACACTAAAACACCAAACTCAATATTTGGTAAAGGGTCTACCTTCAAGCCATTTACAATAGGAAGACAATCCGGTTCTATGGAAACAGAAGACAGCCCCAATACCTCCAACCAAAGTAAGGTTTGCAAAAGCCCCATTGCCTCCGCCTCCTGAGGTGTTGGAATACCAATGAACCATATGGTCTTGCCCCTATAAAAGTTGCCAGTGGAGTCCCAAATGCAAATGCCAACGCCGTATTTGTTGTCGCTATTAAAAAGGGCGGCATCTACATTACACTTATACGTACCTACACTTGGCTTTTGCCACTGTTGCTCCTCACGGTGTTGTTGCGAAGAAGCTGTTGCGGAAGTGCCCTCGGTTTGCGAGCCCAACTCCATTCATTCATCATGACCATTGCTCTAGTAACTATAAGCGCAACAGGTTGCAATGTATCTTTCCAAACTTGATCATTTCTACGACGCCATAAAGCCCATAAATGCATAATGAATCGAATCTTCTTCTCTTGTAGTGACAGTAGGATGTTGAAGAAATAATGACGAAATTCAAGTGTTGAATGCATACCTGCCTAAACCTCCTCCAACATACCCTCTTCATGCCAAACTTCCACTGCTCGCGGACACTAAAGAAAAGCATGTCAATCTGTCTTCGGCTCCCTCTCACACATTGGGTAGCAGCTTGTGCCCTCCACATGCCTTCGGACCAAGTTATAACGCGTTGGAAGGCACCCCCTTACAAGTCTCCAAATCATTAGCTTAACTTTAGGTGGAACTCTACACTTCCATAGAGACGTCCATGCCTTGTCAACCCGTACGCGTGATTTGTCAATAGATTCCTCCATGAATGCATAATATGTTGATCGAACCAAATAATTACCATTCTTACTCCGCCACCAACATAGTTTGTCTTCACTGCCATTAATTAATCTTGGAATTGACTTAACAAGGGCAGCCTCGTGAGTATTAAAAATCTGATCTACCAGCCTTATGTTCCAACCCCTAATGTACTCCGCGCACAAATCTTTAACACGTAATTGTTCCATCCCTTGAACAATAGGAGATCGAACAAAACTATCACCTCTTCCTTTCAACCAAGGATCATTCCAAACCGAGATATTTCCCCATTTCCAATCCTCCATCGTTCCCCCAATTTAACAGCATCCCGAGAAGTGAAGATATTACGCCTCACATAACTGGGATTATGGCCCAAGCGAGCCCCCATAAAATCACAATTTGAAAAATATTTAGCTTTGAATATTCTACTTACTATAGTATCTGCGCGGTTGATGATTCGCCACGCCTGCTTCCCTAGCATTGCCAAATTAAAACTATGAAAGTGTCAGAAACCCATACCTCAAAATTCCTTCCTTACTGAAAGTTTATCCCAACTCAGCCAGTGAATGCCTCTATTCTTCAGAAAACCATGAAGAGAGCTTCAATCCTCTATTCGAACCCCACCAAAAAGAGTTTAGCATCCTCTCAATCTCAGTACATAAGGTTGTAGGAAGCATGAAAGTACTCATACAATATGTAAGGATTGATTGAGCTACAGACTTCAAAAGAACCTCTCTACCTGTTTTAGATAAATGTTTCCCTGACCAATGTTGTATCCCGCTCCAGATTCTATCTGTAACATACCCAAACAACTGCTTCTTGTTCCTTCCTATCATAGAAGGAAGACCCAGATATTTGCCAGTGCCTAGACACTCTGTGACTCCCAGAATGGCCGCAACAACCTCCCTTGCTTTTTGATTTGTGTTCCTGCTAAAAAAGATTTCAAACTTTTGTAAATTAATTGGTTGCCTCGAGGCTCTCTCGTAGGTATTAAGAATGGCCTTGAGGTGGTTACTTTCACGCCCGTCAGCCTTGCAAAATAAGAAACAATCGTCAGCAAAAAGTAGGTGTGAGAGGGATGAAGCCCCTCTACACACTCTCATTCCCTGAATATCCCTTCTACTCTCAGCTCTCTTTAGTAAAGTAGTAAAACCCTCCGCTCATATTATAAAAAGGTAAGGTGACAGTGGGTCACCGTGCCCGAATCCTCTCCCTGGTGTGATAGATCCCACTTTCTCGCCGTTAACCAAAACCGAGTAGCTGACAATCTCCAAACACGTGGTCATCCACTTCACCCACACTCATCAAAGCTAAGTTTCAATAGCATACATTTGAGATATCCCCAATCTACACGGTCATACGCTTTAATAATATCAATTTTTAGCGCCATCTCCCCCACCTTGCCCTTCGTTTTGCATTTCAAATGATGAAGAGTTTCAATCGCCACGAGAACATTGTCAAGAATTGACCTGTTTTCCACAAACGCCGATTGTTCCATAGATATACACTTTGGAAGGACCACTTTGAGTCTATTAGCAAACACTTTACATATTGTTTTCTAATCACATCATGACACTTAGGCTAATCCATTTTCTTTTATTTATTTTTTTGTAAAATTAGCCTAAATGTCACTAGTGTGATTAGAAAACAGCACCATCGACACCTAAGTTTTGTGGTAAAAATAATGTTAAACTAATTATGCATTTTTGTACATATTGAATTAATTATATAATTATTTGTTGTTTATGAATTAATGAATTAATTAATAAATTATTAATTAATTAATTAATAATAAAAAGCAAAGAAAAAAAAGACGTACTACGAGTTTCTTCAACCCTCATTTCTTCGTCAATCGCCGACGTTCGGAAGCCGGAGATCGTCAATCGCTATCTATCGTTTCCTACGCTGTTTTATTCTGCGCTTTCCCTCACCGGCATCCGTCATTCTCGTTGTTAGGGTGCTTCCACAGGTTTGGGATTTTGGTTTCCGGTTTAATTTTATGTTATTTCGTAGCTCACTTTGCTGATGATTTGGGATTTTGCTTGATTTTGAAGTATTCCTTATCATCATTTACAGATTACGTGATTTACACCCTAAAAAGGAGTTTATGAATTTTACAATAAAATCTTTTTTTTGTCCAGAGGTCTTTCACCCGCTCCGGTGTCCAAGGGAAAAAGCTCTGAATAATCCAGAGTTCGGCCGGGAGGTATGTAAAACCTGACTCCAATTTGTTCCATTGTCCAGGATCGAACTCGAGTACTAGTTGAATCTGTCCCTTTAGATGGAGTGCTTTAACCACTTGCACACATATGTATAACAATAAGAAATATATATGTATGATGTATCTCATAAACGAAATCATGTTGTTGATTGGTTTGGTTCTGTTTGTGATGCTTTATTCAGTGAGAAAAATCGATGCTCCCAAATGCTGATTGTTGTTTTTAATGTCAACACAGTTTCACTTTTGCATGTTTTGGGGGAAGAATCCAATTGAATTGAAATAGAGTAGTTTGCATACTTAAATGGGGGACAAGGAGAGGAGTGACAAGAAGAGGAAAGTGGTTTTTGTGACTGTAGGAACAACTTCCTTTGATGCTCTTGTGAGAGCTGTGGATTCTGAACATGTTAAAAAAGAGTTGTTTGCAAAAGGTTATACCCATCTTCTCATCCAAATGGGTCGTGGATCCTATGTTCCTACCAAGGTAGTTTCAAACTTTGTCTCTGCTCTTTCACATTCTCTCTGTCTCTGCAAAAGGCATGCCAATTTTGTATCCAGTTTTCTTAGTATGATTCATAATTCATAAATGTTAACAGTCTCGCTTAATTAATGATGAGAGTGAGATATGCGCAAATTTTCCACTTGATGTGCTGTTTTCATGTGAAAATTTACCAAGAAAGAATGCAGGTTTGGATTCAGTGACTTTACCAACCATACTTTTGATGACTTTAGGCTTTTTTGGAGAGAAAAAGATGAGAGAGCAAAACGACATAAAGGCATAGTGTCTTTTCCACTCTAAATGTATACATCCTTTTCCGATAGAATGCATCCTCATTTATAATTTGACGTGTATTTAAGTTTTTATGATGATATTATGGTTATGAAAATTCATGCCAAATTATCACTTTAATCATTTGCTGAATGATTTTTGGGGAGGAAGTGGCTGTTAGGGGATGGTGGGTTGCTTGAATAGAATTAGTATGTGACTTTGCTAACAACTTAACTACTCATGGAAATAAACTAGTGCCTGCTAATTGTGTATGCAACGAATTCCAGAAATGAAGGTAGATTAAAATATGGAGATTTAAAGATAAACCTCCCTTTTTTTATTTGTTTTCAGAAAAGCCTAAGTGCATAATTTTATTATTTCTGTAGATGAAGTATTGAAAAGTTTTATATAGCAGAGACTTCTATTTTTACTGAGTTTATTCTAGTTACTTACATTTAATTGCAGTCGGAAGGAGATGGCTCATTGGCTTTAGACTACTTCACTTTTTCTTCGAGTATTGCAGACCATCTCAGATCTGCTTCTCTTGTCATTAGCCACGCAGGTATGCTTGTAAAACTTGTCTTTTGCATGTTTTTTTTTTTGCACCGAATTCTTAGGTCTTCACTAATATTTTTAAGGTACTTAGTCTTGGTGGCTTGTATTGTGCTCTACGGGAGAATTAGCTGTTGTGATTGATTGTTTAACACCAATTTTGTTTTGATGATTATCTGATAAGCTTTTTCCTTTGACAAACTTGGCTTCGGAAAGTAATAGTTTCATGTGAGTAGCTGCAGTTGACTCACCAGTTCAAGTGGACAAATAACCTATAATGGTTTGCTTAGTCATTCCTTCCCTGTGCCCCCAATGTAGCGGAAATAATCACTGAATTGTAGTTATGACACCGATTAAGTGGATGTTAGGAACCCATAACGGAAATAGAAAAAACTAAAATTTTCATTGCTTGATTAAGAATAACCAGAGCTACAATTCCCTGAATCAGAAGTAACAATCATAGAAATGAAAAAATTCACTGTATTAATGAGATCCTAGATCTGTACCAAGAGGTCTGGATATGGAAAACAGAAAGAAGCGGGATACAATGCTGAGAAAGGAAAATAGCCCAGGTAGTTGTAGAGTGCTTAGTCCCTACCAAAGGTTCCAGCTAAATCTCATTATATAGGGTGGTATTGCATTTTTTTCCTCTCCTAACTATGGTTCCCTGTGTTGCACTCCATTTTACTCATTATTTGCACTTTTGTTATCCTTTTAACCCCATACTCTTCTCAAGACACAGATGTCTTCAACCAAGAAACATGGAAAACTGGATGCACCTTAGTGTAACTTTAGCTTATAAGCAACTGGACAAATTTTTCCATATTATCGTAAGGTCTATAATACCTATGACTCAATTTCTGACTCACCCTTTGAACCCTCAATTTTCAAGGTAGTAATTTCAGGAAAGCTACGTCGCCTACCTGTAATTCTACCTCTTGCACCCGTTTGGTTGCACATTTTGTGTTTTGCCTGAATCAAGTGCTCCCTCAACTAATCCACTAAGTGATTTCTTTCAACCAGAAACCTGTTAATCTATACTTCTGAGTTCTGATTGAGTCACATCTCTAGTTAATTCAGAGGGCCTCTCTCCTAAATAGTATTATTCCAAAATTCTGTCAATTGAGCTATGTGGGAAATAATAAATTGAAAAGAGACACGTGAATTTGCTGCTTCTTGTGGGCAGCTTTATTTTGATTAAACTTGGAGAACATAAAAAAGGGAAAAAAACTGTATCATAGAAGGAAATTTCAAGCAACCTCTTCATATTTATTTTCTTGTTGTTGTTGCTATTTGGACTTGGGGAAGTAACCATGCGACTACTCTGATTTGTTGCAGGGTCGGGTAGCATATTCGAGACATTGCGGCTTGGCAAACCATTAATTGTGGTTGTAAATGAAGATTTGATGGATAATCATCAAAGTGAGCTTGCGGAAGAACTTGCCAACAGAAAACATTTGTATTGTGCTAGTCCTCAAACACTGAATCAAACTATAGCTGATATGGATTTAAGTTCTCTCATTCCTTACTCTCCAGGTGATGCTACACCAGTGGCCAAGCATATAAATAGATTCCTTGGTTTTCCTGATGATTGATCTGAAGGCTTTCCATTTTTCTTTTTCTTGTTAAATGTCTCTGTGATGGATAATGATATACTTTATAAGTATCTGAATGCCTGCATATTTTTGTAATATCTGGACAAAGGTATTTTCCCAAAATGGATTCTCTGCAATCGATTCCCTCGAAGTCAGATGGTCTCGGCGGCCTGATTTTAATTAAATGACTCAAAAAATAGGCTTAAATATGTTTTTAGTCCCTGCAAATATAGCGATTTTTGATTTTACTCCTTGCAAAAAAAATTTGTTTTAAAAAACTCCTTGCGAAATAATTTTTTTTCATTAACATCCTTCTGTTAAATCTCTGTTAGTCATTGCCAATGTGGCTAACAGAATTCCATCCTGGAATTGACATGTAATGAAACATTTTTTCTTTTATTTGTTATTTCATTATGTGGAATTAAATAGACCCCTAATGCGTTCAAGTGGTCGAGACCAGGGTAGTCACTGTGTTTGGCGGTGGAAACTCTAGTCTCGACCAAATAAATGGAACACTAATGCTAAAATTCCCAATTCCTTCCAACATTCTTCTTCTTCCCCTAAGGTTCTGCCTCAAAAACCATCTTATTCTCTTTCTCAGTCATACATCTCTGCATATCTCTCTTTCTTTTTCTATCTCTCGCAGCCACTTTCCCTCACTCTCCCAAGGTCTCTCATTTCCCTCTCTATTTTACTCTCTGTTCCCTTCCCTCACTTTCTGGGAATACATTTTGTTTTAGTTCAATCCAAGATTTCGTCATTGAAACTAGAAAAGGAATGTTCAGCAAGAAGGAAAACAAAACTATAAGCGAAAGTTCAAGTCATTTAAAGGAATTTAATTAGAATAGGCCTAAAAACTGGTCAGCGAAAATTGATGTATTTAGTCCAAAATTTGTATCAGATACATCAACTTTTATTGACTAGTTTTTGCTTATATTTTGTAACAGAATGAGTAGTTACCAATTTTGATGCCCATGTAAATACTACTACTTTCGGTCTTAAATAGAAGAAATAATTTTTTCTTGATTCAAACTCGGGAGCACCAAAAGTAGTAGTATTTACATGGGCTCAAACTGCTTTTCAGGATTGCCAATTGTCCTCTCAAACTAAAGACCGGTCTTTTTAGCGTCCTTTATCTCCACTTGCATACTTTTTGGAAAACATCTTAGAATGCACCCATCACATAAGTCACCCAACCAGTGGCGGAGCCACATACAGTTGACAGGGTTCAGTTGAACCCCCCCAAATTTTTTTTGGCTTATCATCCTATAGAAATATTTTTTTGACACACCTGAATATTTTTAATTGCACCAATAGCCTAAATTTTGCACCCATTTGCACCAAAGACCCAAATTTAATTTACCCAAAACACAACACAGTCACTGTTTCACGCACGCACAACTCTCTCAGACTCTCACATTCTCTACGAGGTCTCTCAGACTCTCGTTCTCTACGAGCTCTCTCACTCAACTCTCTTCTCACGGTGAGCGGTGGCTTCTCTATTCTCTCTCTCTCTCTCTCTCTCTCTCGGACCTGGCTTCTCTGTTCTCTCTCTCACTCAGTTTCATGGCTTCTCTGTTCTTCTCTCACAGCAGCAACTTTCTATTTTCCATTGAACTCTCAAAAACACTAAAACAGGTTAGATTTCTTCTCTTTTCTAGTCTAATCTACTGAAGTGATTGTTTGATTGAAAAGCCTAATTGCTTAATTTTTGATTCGGGGAAAATTGAAAACCTTAGTTGTTTAATTTTTGATTTGGGAAAAATTGGTAATCCTAATTGTTTAATTGCTTAATTTCTTCCTTGTGACTTTTATTTTTAATTTTAAAATATTTTCTCTACCAGTAGGATAGGATGAAGGATATAAGAAGCTTCATGCCGTTGACAATGACCTTTTTAAATACCAACATTCTGTTCAAAATATTAGTATATAATTTAAAGCTGGAATTTCATTAATATGATCAATGTTTGAACAACAAGCTATTTTGCTCTTTATTTAGTTTTTTAGCTTGTTTTAGAAAACTTTTCAAGAAAAAAATAGTTAAGTTAATAGTGTGTATTAGTCTCCAATAGTATTAGCTTAATTCTAATTACTATTAATAGTGTGTTTGAACAAGGTCATCAAATTGATAAATTTTTAACAAATTGGGTATTTAAAAAATTTGACACCCCCGAACCGGTCCCGATCCGCACTTCACTCAACTATACATGTGTTTGTATATGTTGTACCAATCATATAATTGAATGCTTAGTATCACTACTCTCTCACTCATTTATTCATTTCACGTAACAGAATGCCACGTGTATTTCTCTCCAACCACCCGTGTCTCTTTCCCTGTCTAGCTCTTAATTTCTTTTCTCAACTAGCAGTGTTTTCTCTTTTGTGTTTTTGGGCGTGCGTCATATTATGATTGGTACACACGTGGTTTATATGGCCAGGGAAGGGGATAGCGAGTAACAGGGATTAGTTACGTGCAGACAGTTGATTTATATAAAAAATGTATAAATAGCTTTAAAGCGATATGTATTGTGAAATAGAAGAAGAGTATTTTTTTTTTGGTTTGGATCATTGCTGCCTACCCACTGAGTGTTTCAACACTTTTAAGTTTCAATAATTGGTCAACACCAAGTTTGTCCACTGCGAGAATTGAACTCGAAAGCATCGGTCGACCACCTGTGTCCTAGGGTAGCCACTAGGCCAACAGTGTTGGTTTGAAATAATTAAGTTAGTTAAACAGAAGTAATTAATATTATTTTGGTCAAAGTAAATGCAATTAATATTATTTTCTTAAATTTGATGTAATTAATATTATGAGAAAGAACATTAAATAATTAAGTTAGTGAAATTCAAGTAACTAGAGTAACTTACCCGTAGTTAATATTAAAGTTTAATTGCTACACACTATCGGAGTAAACTCTTTTACAACCATAACTAATAAAAATTCATGGTATTTGACTAATTTCTTCTTAAAGACGTGTTAACCTCTAATTGATAGATGGTGTAAAACACTTATATACCTATTATATATATAAATTAAATCCTTAATATTATTAGGGTTTGATTAGTATACACATGCTTCGTAAAACTTATTACACTATCCACCAATAACAACACATAATAGGGTTGACACATCAGGTGATTACTAATTGAGTAACTTCTTTTAAATGATGTGTCAACCTATAATTAGTAGATAGTGTAAAACATGTATACACATATTGTGTATATAAATTAAAATCATGTTATTATCTTAAATTTATCAAAAAACTATTTTTACTAAACGTTGTAAAAAATATTATTATCTTTAAAAAAGAAGTAATTAATATTTAGATGTGGTGTAGCATGATGGGCGCTGAGAACACATTGATGGTTATCCAAAGTAGGTAGCTCCAGGGTCGTCCCAAACAATTTGGAAGCCCCTGTTCAAATTTTAAAAATTGGCCCTTAATTATACTTTTATTGAATGAATCACTAAAACTTCAAACTACTTTATTTAAATTTTAAATAACATCTTAAATTCTTAATACAACTTTAAATTTGTATACTAGTTTCCAAAGGATGAATGTATGAGCTTGTAGTTGAACCGCATGACCATTGACTCAATCTCGATAAAAAAAGTTCAAATTTTTAGGACCTATAAATTTCATACATGTAAAACTTAATTTATTAAAATTAAACTCATGAAAAACTTAATTGAGTTTCTATTTATAAGAAAAGTAGTATATTTTTTCATATAAAAAAGAGTGTGGAGAGTACCAAAATTTGGTACAATACTTTCCTAAAAAAATTGTGCGATGGTTTGTTTTTAAAAAAACTATTAATGGCGTAATGGTATTGAGCACCGCATGGTAAGCAAATTGAGGTTCGAACATGCACACGCTGAGTCACAACGTGGATGCATTACCGCCAAACAAGGTGTGATTTTGGTATAGAAGTGTCGAATATTATAGATATAGATAAAAAAACTAATTATTTTCGTAGGCCCTAAAAAAGTACATTAGGTTGGGCTCAACCCGGCACAGGTCCATGATCGGCCCTGCATAGCTGATATAGAAGGAGTATAAGAATCAGGTCAGGGTTCAAACCCTAAAAAGTAACATTCTCTCCTTCGTCTAAAAATTAACACCTAACCTTCCTTATAAAAAAAACACGTTGATTGTTTTGCCCGCAGCAGATTCACATGTCGTCGTCGTGTGTTCTTCGCCGCCGTCATGTACTAATCGATGAGGCTGATTCAGAAACCAGAAACAGTCAAATAGCGGGCGCACTTTTCAACCTGGAGTTTCCTATGAGATGGTCATCGTCGTGAATGATTTCCCTCATGACCCTCAAGCCTTCACCCAGGTCAGTTTTTTACTATTATTCTTGCATTATATGTATTTAGCTTGGTTATCTTAGACGTTAATTGTTGTAAATTTTGAGTTTCACATAGTCAAAAAAATCACGACCTATGAAGCACCGACACAGGCACAGATACAGACATGGATACGTAGATACAAGTTTTAATTTGAAAAATGCAAGTAATTGAAGTTTCGGAGTTGGGCGGACACTGGACACGTCTTCAACCGAAGGTGTCGGTGCTTCATAGATCACAACCAATCATATATGTGACTTTAGGAGTAGTTATAATTATGATGAAAGTCAAAACGTTTTTAGTGTTCCAGGTTATAATTGAGTAATCTTTACACCGACTGTTTATATGAATTCAATCTCTTATCTTAATGTAGTTGGAGTTCAATTTTTTGGTTACTGCTTGATATGGATGGGGATTGGCTTGGTTTCATGTAACTAGTTTTTTTGTTTGTTTAATTAACTATTTTGAGTATTAGTTTTTATTTGATTAAATACCCAAATTGATTGCCGCAAAAAACACAGACCATGTCTGGAGAAATGAAAAATACCAATTTGGTTTATTAATGAAATTCCGATATACCAAGGAGGTGTATATTTTTAAAGAGTTTATGAAATTGTTGGTTAAAGCCTGAATTGCTTCATTAATGAAATTCCAATATATTGATTTGGTTTTCATTTAGTTTGTCACTCATTGAAGAGAAAAATGACTTCTCTCTGCTTGTTGGATTTCAGGGCCTTCTTTATACTGAAAATGACACCCTATTTGAGTTAACTGGTCTTTATGGGCAGGTAATTCATTCATTTCTTTTCTTCTGTTTTCTTTTGTATTTTTCTAAAATATCTTTATCCTTTTTTCCTTTTATTCCATTCTGCAGTTGGAGTGGGATGCGAAGTTTTGTCCAATCTTGAATTATAAATAGTCTGTTGATATCATTCACATCTATTTGTTCATTTTGTTTGAAGAATGATTATTAGAATTAGTTGAGGGTTAATCATTGTAAACTAGTTAAAGTTTGTAATCTTTTGACCTGATTGTCATGGGTTCCAATCACAGAAGAAACAATCTCTTTGCTGTTGGGAGAAGGCTTGGCACATCTGATCCTCCCCAGAGCCTAAAGTGGTAAGAACTAAGAACCTTTTTGCATTGGTTTCTTTGGAGGTGTTAGGATTACATTCTTAGGTTCTCTAGTTTTGTGCTCATGGTTTCTTTGGAGGCGTCTCTTTCTTGGAAATGCTAGACTATCAAAATGTAGAAAAAATTACTTTGCAATCATAACAAGTGAGCACTTACATATATTTTCCCCACACTTACTAGAATATATTATTTTTGCTATGAATGTGTCAACAAATTTCATGTTCTTAGTAAGAGATATCGTATCAAGGTGACAATCATATATTTAGTTGGTAAGATATGTATTGAAGTTATATTAGAAAAGTATTGGGAACTATCGGGTGCATATCGTATCAGATACGTATCAGACCCGATACATTTCCATTTTCGAAGCTTTCATAGGGACAGAATAATCTTTCAGTGATTAGTTACCAAAATTGTATTCTTTTGGGGGTTTCTTTCCACATAATTCAGGACAGCCAATTCTTGTTATTTGAACTTAGATATGCATTTGGATTGGACGAACCCCCATCATCTCTCAAAAATTTTCTCTCGTCGATTATTCTTTGTTAAATGTGTGAACTCATGTTGATTTATAGTATTTAAGCTGAATTGGTAACCTGGCTCACCTTTTTTTGATATTCTTCTTCATGAAATATGATTCGGGTATTAAGCTGTTATTTGTTCTTAAAGTTTGCATTCAGTGCAATAGAGTCAATGAAGATAATCATGGTTAAGTATTAAGATGATTATGAATATGAACAGTACTGGTTTCATCTATTGGATAAACCCAAGATGTTTTTATATATTGTAAAAAATTGTTTATCAAGGCTAAGTTTATTTTTTAATTAAATTCCTAGACTAACAATTATGTTGTCTTTTACTAAACTTAACCTTTTGATTATTTGTTGTTTCAGTCCTCTGTTAGTAAAGTAACTGAAGGTACAAACACTTGGTTTGGGAAGGTACAAACACTTGATTCTTGATTTTCATGTTTTTTACACATTCTCAATTCTCATGTACTTTTGCTTTATGTAAGAATTCCTTTCTTTAACACTATAGATAGATATACTGCGTGAAAACCATATATGCAAGACATTTTTTTTTTGTGCTACTTACGAAAATTTTGACATTTCAATCAGGGCACAAATGGATATTAGGGAACTGTGCATATTAATATGGCATGATTGTTATGTTTGATTGAGTATTGGACGCTGAAAATTCTTGTAAAATTCATATATTTAGTCTTTGTGCTCAGTGCAGGTTGAGAATCTTCTGAAGATGGATAATTCATTATTTGTGGAAGGTTTAACTCTCCTCAATAATAGGTGTGCAAGGCAAGTTATTTTGCATTTTTTTTTTTAAATTCTTTTATGTAGACTAATAAACTCAAACCAAGACTCTTCAGGTGGTGGAAAAGAAAGGGGAACATGTCCACATATTTTAATAATTGTTTAAGGGTGAATAAAATCTCGTATTTTAGTTTTTTCCTTTTATTAAGACAGGAGTACTGCCTTTAATCTTTACACATTTCCTTTTTCTTCCTTCTAATATTGTGAAAAGATTGAATACGAGTGGGTACTGCTTGACCAGATGTAGGAACAGAAACGTGTGGGGTACTGCTTGACTAGATATAGTGCCCTTTCAGATAATCAAGACTTTGAATATTATTATTGACATTTCATCTGTGACTGGTACCGACGACTCAACGTTGGTGGTTGGGCAACAATACTAATGGACATTTCATCTCTAACTGGTGCCGAAGACTCAACCTTGACGGTGGATGGCCAACAAAACTACCAATGGGACATTTCATCTCTAATTGGTACTGACGACTCAATCTTGACAGTGGTTGGACAACAGGACTATCGAGACATTTCATCTGTGGTTGGTGCTGACGACTGAAACTTGACGGTGGTTGGACAACGAGACTACAAATGACTAATTATAGTGTGCTGGGATTGTTGACT
The DNA here is from genome assembly GCA_963573325.1 of Astragalus glycyphyllos. Lineage (NCBI taxonomy): Eukaryota > Viridiplantae > Streptophyta > Magnoliopsida > Fabales > Fabaceae > Astragalus > Astragalus glycyphyllos. The sequence continues at coordinate 16,692,961 of OY754313.1, read as the reverse complement.
AGAGAGCTTATCATTAGAGACTCATTTGTGACAAGGCAGAAAACACACTAGATTCTAGATAAAAGTGATCTAGACAGATGATCAACAAAAAACAAAAACTAACGAACAACCTAAAATAGGAGAGAGAATGTGATTGTTTGAACTAAAACATAGGTGTTCATGGACCAATTGGAATCAACAACTACAATCATCAATTTCTCAATCCTGAAGTGCAGCTAACATGGTTTGTCTGGTTTGTATTACTTGATCTTACACAAAGCTCCATCATAACCGTTTCATTACTTTGAAACAATTGACTCTTAATATCAACGAGGTCATCCACCACCATCTCAATATTAGCGGCCCCATGATTTTCAAATGCTGTGATTGATTTGGATGTGACTTTTTAAAAGGTTAACTTTAACCCTATATAACAGTTATCTTGGTATATAACATAATCGGGAAGAAGAACAACTTCCATATTTGTGTCGACCACCTAGTGAAGGATAAAATGAGCCATTCTCTGCAATATAAGACACAAAAGTCGTGACCAAGAAAATCGTGCATCAATCTTCTGGATCTCGATCCAGAATCAAATCAATTGACCTTTATTTGGAGGCTGATAAATGCATGTATGAGAGTTATCCATCCAGTTCTGTGTCTTATATTGCAGAGAATGAATCGTTTTATCCTTCACTGGTGGTTGTGGACTGAGTTATTGGGGAAGAAATTCCAACATGGATGACACAAATATGAAAGTTGTTATTCTTTCTGATTATGTTATATATCAGGATAACTGTTATATAGAGTTAAAGCTAACCTTTTCAAAATGTCACATCCAAATCAATTATTCAACTGCAATTGAAAATCATGAGGCCTCTAATATTGAATTAGAGGTGGACGGTCTTGTTGATATCAAGAGTCAATTGTTTCAAAGTAATGAAACAGTTATGATGGAGCTTTGTGTAAGATCAATTAATACAAACCAGACAAACCATGTTAGCTGCACTTCAGGGATTGAGGAATTGACGATTGCAGTTGTTGATTCCAACAAGTCATCGAACACCTATGTTTTAGTTCAAACCATCACCTTCTCTCTCACGGTTTAGGTTGTTCGTTGGTTTCTGTTTTTTTGTTGGTCATCTGCCCAAGTCACTCTTATATAGTGTGCTTTTTGCCTTGTCTCAAATCAGTCTCTAATGTCAAGCTCACGGGACTACCAATGACTATCTACATTGTCCAGGGACCGTTGTCTTGATTGTACAGTGTACGTGATCTTCACCATAAAAAGGAGTTGATGAACGCAGAGTTTTGAATTATATACATTAAAATCTTAATTTTGTTTATTATTCTTAACCCCCCTTACAATGGAATGCACATACATGTATATCAAGAAGAAATTGGATGTATGATGTATCTCTTGGATTTTGTTTACTTAGCTGAATTCCTGAATGTAACTGTTAGAAATAATTTACGTTTAGTTACGAGACCAGTGAGCCAAAAAAATAAACAGGTCCACAAATGAAATCATTATGTTGATTGATTTGGTCTTGTTTGTGATGCTTTGTTCAGCGAGAAAATTGATGCTCCCAAATGTTAATCGTTGTTTTAATTTTAACACAGTATCACTTTTGCATGTTTTGGGTGGAAGAATCCAATTGAATTGAAATAGAGTAGTTTGCATAATTAAATGGGGGACAAGGAGAGGAGTGACAAGAGGAAAGTTGTTTTCGTGACTGTAGGAACAACTTATACATTCATTCCAAGAGAATTCATTCTCATTTCTAATGTGAAATGTATTTTAATTTTTATGATATTATGAGACATTGCTAACAACTTAACTACTCGTGGAAACAAACTAGTGCCCTGTAAATGTAAATGCAACGAATTTCAGAAATGAAGGAAGATTAAAATATGGAGAGATTTATAGATAAACTTCCCTTGTTTGATATGTTTTCAAAAAAGCTTAAGTACTCAATTTTATTACTTTTTACGCAGGTATGCTTGTAAAACTTGTCTTTTGCATGTTTTTTTTGCACCAAATTTATAGATAAATTTTTTTGCACCAAAATTTTGAACCAGGAGAAGGATCTCTCCTCCAGGAGTTTTCCTTGACAAATGCTTTCCCTTTTTCGCTACGAAGTGCTTGCTTCGTTATCTCAAAATACAATTTCTTGAATCTGAAGTAACAATAATAGGAATCAAAGTTCAGTGTATTAATGCAGACCGTAGATGATGGGAACCTAGCCTATCCGCTATAGAAAATATGTAGATTTTGCTTGTTTTTTAAGGCTTATTGTGTTGAACGTTTGATCTTGATCCAATTGTCACTGATATGCTGACTGTGTGAATGCATGGACTCTCCACTGTAGAGAATCTGAATCTGTATTTTTCTCAAATTTACGTTTGATTATGCGCTTAATTCGAGGTATGAATGAAAATCAATATTTTATCTTCAAATATGGCAAACCTTTGTTTCAGACTATTAATTTGGAATTTGTAATTCCAACAAGACAACTACTATTTGTTACTATTAGCCATGATTTTCTGGTGTCCAAGCTTTCACAAAAAAGTCTTAATATGATAAGGACCCTCCCACCTCCATAATTTCTAAGCAATGTATTTTGGTTATTCAGAAAAAAATTACCTACTCAACTACGCATAGTTCATTCCTAAATAGCCGGTTTATGCTAAAAAAATCGTGAAAAGAATGTAAAACGATACACTTATTAGTGTGTTTTGGGGTACTTAAGGGTTTGGAAATATTTTGACTTCCCATCACAAAAAATAACATTAGAAATATGAAGCATCATACAGAAAAGGAAGGGGTGCAGAGTCATGGATTTTGAGCTTGAGAGTGAAGTAGCTCGCGATATAGACTTGCGTGTTCGGATCTGGAGTGGATCTTTTACTCGGTGACAAACTGTTGTGGTTGTTCGTATGCTTAAAATATTTTTTGGGTTGAACTGCTTTAAATAGTCATGGTTAGTTGATGTTAATTGATGCTGAGGCATAATTCACATTGATTTACATGGATTTCTCATTGGCTGTTTAGCCGAAAGATAAGTCTGTAAGTTAATCCTAGTCCACAATGATATGTTGAATCATTCATGTCGGTTGAACCAAATAGTAAGTGAACCTAGTTCACACTATCTTACATGAAATCATCATTGATCAATTGAATCATATTGTTAGTGAATCATTGATTTACACTATGGTACGTGGAATATTTTATGGTCAGTTGAACCACAAGGTAAGTGAACTTGATCTGGAACTAAAATTGAATTTTAGTCATTGCAAATATCACGTAATATAGAAATGTCACATCAGTTTTTTTAAACATAAAAAAACTTTATGTGCTAAAATTGATGGTTTTAGAAATTGTAGGGACAACAACAATTTTTTATAGGGATTATAATCAGAACACACTATATTTGTAAGGAACAAAATGATATCTAAACCTATATCATATTATATTTGAAAATAACACTAAGAAGTTGGTCTAGTGGAGCATGACAGGAGTTGTATCTGAGAGCCCAAAGGTCTTCATTGTCTTGGACTGGGGCGCCATCCCTTCACCCTAAATTTTCTTCTACCAAAAAAAATATTATATTTGAAAATTAAAAAACACAAAAACCAATAATTAAAATTTGACTATATATACTTTTTATTCATCGACAGGGCCGGCCCAACACTAAGCGAGGCCTAAACCGAGCTCCGAAATGTGATCCTTTATATTTCAGTGATAATATTTTGTAAAAACATTTTATTTTTATTTTAATTAATCTTTCAAGCATTTTGTGATGCGAAATCATTTATCAAACTATTGTAATCAATTTCACTTAACTTTTCTTTTTCAATTGATTAAGCTAACTCATTTAATATTTGTTGAGACTTTGTTGATGTACAATTTTATTAATTTTAATTTTGAAAAACTTCTTTCCACCGAAGCAACAGTTACCAGAATCTTTAGCATTATTCTATAAGTAACAAATGCATTAGAAAAAAAATCAAGTCTAATTATATAATTAAGGATGTCAATTTTTCAACTTGTATAATTTCTATTAAAATTTTCAATTTTAAAAATAAGTCCAATCCATCAATTTCAGAGTTGTCGTCATGTTTGAATGAATGTTCAAGGTTAAGGTTGCAATCTTTTAACTTTTCAATTTCTAATGACTTTAATTTCTTAATATTAAATAGAAAACCAAACATATCTCGATATATTTCAAATTGTTCAAATCTACTTTGAAATGTTAAATTGAGAAGGAATAATTGAAATGTTAAATTGAGAAAACAAGCAGTTGAAATTGAAAAACTAACACGTATATTGAAATTGGAAATAGAGGCCGTTCTGTTTAAGTCATTTACTATTTTTTTTTATGAAACGTTGAAGCCATTTACTGAGAGGAAAACGAAAGACCCTTCAGTTCAGTTGGCGCTATTTTTTTTTATCAAAGATCAGTTTATGCTATTTAATGAAAGTTGAAATTGTTTAAAAAAAATTATAGATAAAATTGAAGAAACCTTGAGTTGAATGGAGAATGAATCATTTACTAAGAGAGAGTAAACAAATAGTATGGGAGTTTAACTTGTTTTTTTAAAGGAAAGACAAAAAGAAAAATTGGGAATTGAAGGGATTCAATCCTAGCAAATGCAAGTCCCGATGAAAAACAAGTTGAGACTGTTGAGCTATGCAACAAAGGTATAATCACATTCCACTATTGCGGTTTATGTAGAGTAAAATGGAGGCTCTTTTTCGTTAATAATTTTTTTTTAGGCCCCAAGCCCTTGCTTGGGCCGACCTTGTTCCCTAATATTTTAATTTCAATTAGGGTTACATAAATTTTTGGTCCTAATAAACATTGGATTTTTGGTTTTAATCCCTATAAAATAAAATGATATGTGTGCGTCCCCGTAAAATTTTCTTGCACACAGTTTTAATTGCTGCTAAATTCCAATATGTTTAATTATCCTCAAACTTTTAAATTTCTAAATGAATTTCTTTTTTGCAGATATATTTAGAACATTATAAAAAGTTCCTCCCAAAAAAAAGAGCTCAAAACATGATTTCTAGGTTCAGATTTTCATTAACTTTTGGCGTTTCAAAAATTAATATTTAAGTAATTCCATGCTAAAAAATACTAAGTTTTTGTAAAAGAACTTTTATGATGTTATAAACTTGCCTATGAAAAATAATTCAAAAATTTAAAAGTTTAAGAGTAATTATATAAACTTGAATTTAGTAGAGACAAAATCTAGGTACCTGAAAATTTGATAGGCACACAAGCATCCCATTTTATTTTAAAAGGATTAAAATAAAAAAACTCAATATCTGTAAGGACCAAAAACTTATTTTACCCTTTTAATTATAACTGAAAGGTAAAATGTAGAAAATAATATAGTTTGTATATTTGACAACATAAATTAATAACTTAATAGTTGTAAGCAAAAAAAAATGGTTGAGTAGAAGTTTCTTATTTTCTTTCAAGGTAGTAGTAGCTTTTTAGGCATTGTTTGACAAAAAGTAGCGGCTAACAAATAAGCTAGCGGATGAATTGATAGCGGATAAGCTAGCGGATTGAATTTAAAGTGTTTGGTAAAATTAGCAGTTGAACTAGTTTATAAATATAAAATGACATGCATAGGTCCCAGGAATGTAGCTCAGTTGGCGAGCTAAGTGATGGCGACCGCAAGAGCATTAAGAAATGTTATGGACACAAAGAGCATGAAGATTCAAGACATGGCACTTGGACCAATTAAAAGAGGAAGAGCAAAGAAGATTAAAGAACAAGAACAATTGGAAGCTCAAATGATTAATTTGCTTAATGATAGCAAATAATCTAAAATTGTTCATTGTCTTTTAAATAGCTTTATAATTAAGATTTCGTATGAATTTTATAATTGGAATAAGCCAAACATTTTTAGACGCGTTATTTCTCATTCTTAGATGCCTAATTGTGTAAGGCTTAGTTTGGGCTTGAATTTGGGATTTTAGGTTTATGTTTGTCACTTTAGTGAGTCCACAATCTATTCCCTATAAATAGGTGTGGTTTTGTAAGTTGAAAAGAACTTTTTGATGAAATAGAATTGTGAGAATAGAGAGTGTTTCTCTAGGGTTTTCTTAGAACCAAATTTGAGTCTTATCAAGAGCCTCTTACTCTTGTGGTGATTCTACCTTGATCTTATCATCCTCGTGGATGTGGCGATTTCTTCATCTTCTTGGCTAATCCGTTTGTATGTTTCTTTTCCCTTTCTCTTTTTATCCTATTTGTTATCTTTGATTAAAGAAATCACTTGGTTAGATCCATAATCTATCATGGAATCAATTAGATTCTCATCAAGTGGTATTCAGAGCCATTACCAATTGTTATTGTACTGTTCTTGAATCAAGAAGAAAAAAATTCAAAAAAAAAACTGCTTGAAAAATCTGTTTATTTTTGTTACGGCGAGAATTTTGTTCTTCAGCACATTTGTATTCTTTCCTTACTATTTCATTTTGTTCCATTTTTTTAACTTGTCCTTTGATTTTTCTCTACGGCTGTCGGTATTACCCTAGTTTTGGATCTTAGCTTCATTTCATGTTCAACTTGAATTCAACTTACTGGAAAATGAATTCAATATCCTAAGATTCAAATCGTTCAACTTGAATTCAACTTACCGAAAAATGAATTCAATATCCTAAGATTCAAATCGTTGCTTTAGGAAGCATTTTACGTTTTTGTTGTTGTTGTTGTTGTTTTAAATTGGGTGACCTGATTAAGTCCTTGATGAATTATTAGAGTTCAACTCTTGTATCTGAGAAGTAGCTAGCGTCGGTTTTCTTTGGGGAAACTTCACTTGCAATAGTTTGATCCAAAATCTTAATTGCAAATTTGTTTTTGATGTTATTTCTATCATACATGTCTGATTCTGGAAATTCAAAAGTCTAAATTCATTAGAAAAAAAAAAGAGAAATTCAAATATGCAGAAAAAAAATGAAAAGATAAGTGCTGCAAAAAAAGTGATTCTATACAAAAGCACTTGTAGAAAAAAAAAAGAGGCATTTACAAAAAAATCAGAATCGTTCATTTTGATACATCAATCCATTTTGCATCTTTGTTGCTTCTATTAGAAATTGCAAGTTATTTTTAGTGTCTTACCTTCCACATATTTGAATCACTTAGTCAATTAGTTTTGTTCTTTTTTTTAAGTCGTCTCCTTGTTTATCTATTTGAGTGTGTCTTCTTTTGCTTTTCTTTCTTTCGTGTCTTTTAAATTCCTTGGTTGCGTCTTAGAAGTTTCTCTCGTCTTTGTTGACCTCTTGAATGATAACTTTCATGTGTGTTTTGTCACAATTGTGTAGAGGTTTTCCACAAACTTGATTGAGACTTGTTTGGTTTGTTTTAAGAACTTGAAGAGTTGCATTAGGGAGTGGAAAAAGGCTAGAGTGAACATAATAGAAAAAGCCATAATTGAGCGACATACACGAGTGATACATTTCTTGAGTGTAAACACTTAGCGATTGGTGAGGACTATTGTTCTTTTTTGTTACTTTGCTTGATCAGTTGGTACTTGTTAGCTTGTCATTGGAATGATGAATAGAGGTTTGGACTATAATAGAGAATCTGTTGCAAAAATTCTTAAGAAGTATAAGGTTGGAGATTTGCTCTGGAAGATGCATGAGAGGTATGAAGGGAATGTGACAGAAAAAGATAGAAAGTATAAAAAAAAAGGTGTTATGAGAGGAGAGATAGAGAAAAAGAGAGAAAATATGGAGATTATTTGAGAGAAAATGAGATGAAAGAAAAAGTGAGCGTTCCAAACTTTCATGGGAAGAGTGAGCCCGAAGCGTATCTTGATTGGGAGCTTAAGGTAGAACAAGTTTTCTCTTGTTGTGATGTTAGTGAAGAACAAATGTTGAAGCTTGTTGTGTTGGAGTTTAGAAGTTATGCACTTACTTGGTGGGATCAAGAAAAAAAGCTTAGGAGGAAATGTGAACTTGAGCCGATTGAAAAATGGAAAGATTTGAAGGCCGTGATGAGGAGGAGACATGTTCCTTCTCATACCCAAAAGGAGTTGCGTGACAAATTGCATAGGCTTACTCAAGGAAGTAAAAGTGTTAGTGAGTACTTTGAGAAGTTAGAGATGGCTATGACTAGAACTAACGTGGAGGAGAATTTGGAGAATACCATGGATAGGTTTCTTGATGGTCTAAATGAAGATATAATGAAGCAAGTTGAGCGTCACCATTTTGTAACAATTGAAGATCTTGTCCACCAAGCCATTAAGGTGGAAAGACAATTGCAAATAAAAAAGGCCTATAAGAAATCCCCTTCAAATTACTACTCTTCAAGTTGGAAGAACAATTCCAAGAAGGAGGGGTCTCCACCCAAAAGACCTGATGTTGCAACCTCCAAGGGTAAAGGTACAATTTCTAACTCTTCTTCTTTAAACCCTAAGTTAAAGAACATGAAATGTTTTAAATGTTTGGAGTATGGGCACATTGCATTAAACTGACCAACTAAGAGACTTTTGGTCTTAAGGAAAAATGGTTGTGTTAGTTCACATGAGAGTGAATGTAAGGAAAAGTCTCAAAAGGGAGATTTGCTCATGGTTAGTAAGTTTGTTGAAGCCTATGAGCAAAATGAGAATGATTCACAAAGAACTAATATTTTCCAAACTAGGTGTCTTATTCTAGGAAATATATGTTCTTTGTAGTTGATGGAGGTAGTTGTGCAAATGTTGCTAGCACTAGGTTTGTGTCAAAGCTTAATCTTGAAACTACTCCACACCCTAGTCCATATAAAGTGCAATGGTTAAGTGATCATGGAGAACTAGAGATAAATAGACAAGTCAATATATCATTTTCCATTGATAAATATTGTGATGAGGTTATATGTGATGTAGCACCCATGGAGGCTGATAACTCTATTTTATATAGAGTTATATACGCATCTAAACCTAAATAATTGTTTAGAATCAAGTACAATATGTGTTAAATATAGTAGTATGAATAAAATAAACAACATTCAAGGTTTATACTCATGACTTAGCATTTTGTATATATATTGGTATGTTTGATGTGTTTGTTCAGTGCACCTGCAGTTGATGCATCTGCACTGGAAAACAAGCAGCGCATCTGCACTAGATGCAGCTGCACCAGATTACCACAGTGCAACCAAATTTAGTGCATCTACACCATCCTGCACCAAAGACAGAATTACTCCACAATGGAAGCACCTCAATTCATACCATGGCATAAATATCTCTATGACATCATGCTTAGTCACAAGTCACATGGAGGCACCATGGCAACTTGCAAAAGGATGCACCTGCATCGCATGCAGCTGCACTACATGCAGCTGCACCATCCTGAAAGGGAGGAAAAATGCCAACACCGGAAGCACCTCAAACTCAAAGAAGATAAAGACACCACAATATGACATCATAATTGGTCACAAATCACATGGGTCACATGGGAACCTTTCAAAGGAGGTGCCTACAATATATGACCATTTGAAGAGTCATCTTATAAAGGACACATGGCTACACCTAATTGGACCATTCTTTGCACTTGAGTGAAAAACTCAAATGGCATCATCAACTTCTGAAAAGTAACCATGGTTAAGTAAACTTTGTCTCCAAGCAAACCCTCACTTGAAGGAAATCTCAAGGCCTATATAAAGGACTCAACTCTTCACTTGAAAAATATATAGATTTTTACATACTTACTTCTTGTTCTTTCTAGTTTAGTTTTTCTTAGTTTCAAAGTTTATTTTCTTTATAGTTTAAATTAGTTGTTAGTTTGTAAGAAGGTGAGAAAGGAATTGACGACTTCTCCCTTCACTTCTTCATAGAGTTAGCTAGTGCAAGGAATCAGTGCATCTGCACTGCTTGGCAAACTTATGCAAGAGTTCTTCAATTGGTGTAATCTCTACCCTATTGTTTTCTCTTGTAATTTCCTTTACTTCAACATGTTTTATTTCATCTTTATTTGCCTTGCAATGCCTATGATGAGCTAAATCTCTTTAGTTGAGATGTTCTAACCTTATAATGATCTTTTGAGAAAGTTATTGTGTTTTTATATGGTGTATGCATTTTGGTTCTTGTGTTATACTACATCCATCTTATTTTAAGGTTGATAGCTTAGAATAAGTAGAGTTATATTCACAGACATGGTTTATAACTAGAAATCAAGAACTAAATAAAGATAAGTGTTTAATGAAGCTTTTTGTTAAACTTGTTTTAATGAAGTTAGCTTGTTAATTCCATGTTAAGTCCTAGACATAGGATAACATAGTCCTTACATCAAAGTGTAGAGAACTTAAGATACAAGAGTGTACTTATTTAAGCAACTTGGATCATCTGTAAGGGGGCGAGAGAGGCACTGACAACCCTACTCTTTACCGCAAAAAAACAGGATCATATAGAGCTTGTAACGAAACTCTCAAGAAAGTAGCTGAAAGGCACATACTGATGCAGCTGCACTCAGTGCATCTGCACCACATAAAAACACATAACTCTTGAAAGTGACTTATTTGGTGAAGACATCTCAACTATCATTCTCAACTGATTTCCTCTACATTTTATTGCATATTTACATTCTGTTTTCTTTTCAACTCCATCCAAAACTGTGAGTAGTGTAGCTGCACTAATTTATATCTTCTTAAGCATACAAGAGTTAATCCAATCCCTGTGGGTTCGATCTTTTTATACTACTTGTTTGTGACTGTGTATACTTGCACACGTATTTTCACACACCAGAGGCTAGCCACATATTGCTAGGGAGACCTTGGCAATTTGATAGGAAAGTTTTTCATGATGGTGAATCCAATAAATACACTTTTGTTCACAATAAAATTAAATTTACTCTTCACCCTCTTAGTCCAAAGAAGGCTAAAGAAGACATGTTAGCTTTGAAACTTAAAATAGAAAAAGAGAAAGAAGGGTTGAAAGAAAATGAAAATGAGTGTGGCAAAAGAGAGTAAAAGAGAGAGAAAAACAATGAAAAGAAAGAAATGGGGAATAATAAAAATCTCTTAAAAAGGGAGATTGAGGTCAACAGAGCATTGTTGGTAAGGCCTATGCTTAAACTTGAAGTTCCATTTCATTGTTTTCTTATGCTAACAATTTCCCTAGTGTTGTTGATCTATTTTTGAGCATGCATAGGGACGTCTATTCAAGAGAGGTGCCTCGTGGTTTGGTGCCTTATGGTGCTACTCCCAATTCGCAAGTTTCCAATGAAGTCCATTTGCTTAAAGAAGTTGATTCAAGGGAAGTTTCTTTTGATTTGATTACTTACGAAAGTGTCAAATCAATTAAGTTTTCTAAATTCATGTTGGATGACTTGTTTATTGCATTGCTTAAGTTTTCTCATGTGATTGAAAATTTTACAAATTTGATGATGAAAAGGTTTAACTTGTATTTTTTGCCTATGTTTCAAATGGGAGAAGAAATTTTTCTAAATATGATGTCTCCAAGTCGTTCCTTGTGCGCTCTCTATAACCATTGTGATATTGATTTTCTAACTCCATCTTTGATACAAGGTCAATGTTTTGATATTTTAAAAGGGTTTGACAATACCAAGACATTTATAGTGAATGAATCTGTATCTGGTAATTCGGAAAAAAATTGTCATGTTCGTGTTTCGAAATTTACTTTTTTATGGTGTTGGGTGTTGGTTATATTTGTTAAATATATTGATTCTTCCCAATTTCCATTTGACCCGGGAGGTAAGTTGGTATTTATTTGAGTTATTTCTTTATGTAACATACAATGGAGATGCTGTCATAAGAAGAGGGATACAATGGAGATCAAATTCGAGGTCGAATTTCTTCAAGAAGGAGGGAATGATGGCGACCGCAAGAGCATTAAGAAATGTTATGGACACAAAGAGCATGAAGATTCAAGACATGGCACTTGGACCAATTAAAAGAGGAAGAGCAAAGAAGATTAAAGAACAAGAACAATTGGAAGCTCAAATGATTAATTTGCTTAATGATAGCAAATAATCTAAAATTGTTCATTGTCTTTTAAATAGTTTTATAATTAAGATTTCGTATGAATTTTATAATTGGAATAAGCCAAACATTTTTAGGCGCGTTATTTCTCATTCTTAGATGCCTAATTGTGTAAGGCCTTGTTTGGGCTTGAATTTGGGCTTTTAGGTTTATGTTTGTCACTTTAGTGAGTCCACAATCTATTCCCTATAAATAGGTGTGGTTTTGTAAGTTGAAAGGAACTTTTTGACGAAATAGAATTGTGAGAATAGAGAGTGTTTCTCTAGGGTTCTTCTTAGAACCAAATTTGAGTCTTATCGAGAGCCTCTTACTCTTGTGGTGATTCTACCTTGATCTTATCATCCTCGTGGATGTGGCGATTTCTTCATCTTCTTGCCTAATCCGTTTGTATGTTTCTTTTCACTTTCTCTTTTTATCCTATTTGTTATCTTTGATTAAAGAAATCACTTGGTTAGATCCATAATCTATCATGGAATCAATTAGATTCTCATCACTAAGAGACATAAAAGAGTTGCAAGAAGGAGGTCCCATGCCCAGGGTTTGAACCCTGGAAACTAACATTCCCCCACCCCCACTAATATTTGCTTATAAAATATGACCTGCATAGACATTTGTAATTAATGTTTAATATGAAAGAGAATATTTATTTAATTGAGGATAAATAATGAATTTAATTAAATTAGCAAGGGTAAAAATGAGAAAAAATGAAACACTAAAAGATATATGCTCAAACGTTACTTCAAGTAGCATTTCAAAAAACACCATAAACTATTAAAAAGCGCTATGATGTACCTTTGCTAAACACATACCAAAAGCTCATCCGCTATAAGCTAGCGGATCAACTTTGTAGTTTCTTCAACTTTGTAGTTTCTTAGTTTATTTTTTTTTGACTCATCTTAGTTTATTTTAATGAAATACATTTATATAAAATAATATTTGACATTATGACCTTTGCTTTACCTTTGATTCCATAAAAAAATAGACATTTGATTTGGTGCATAATTATTACGGGTGCAATAACCATATGAGAGAGAAGCCACCTTAGTCTTTGTGAATGGTCATAATCAATTATTTTAATTAAAGTGGGTGAAAATGAAATTAATATAAAATCTATGATAGACAAAATAATGTTAACTAATTTATGTTTTTTTTTACCATGTCATTGATGCGTAGTTTCTATCGACATTTGTCGGTGACTAATCTACGTCGGGGAACCTAACTGGTCACGAGTACTCGGCTCTGTCGGCCCCGTATGGTTCTCCCCTTCCAACAGAGTTATGTAATAAGGCTAGTGGGATATATGTCACTTTTTGAGTGGAGAAGGTAAATTAGCTGCATTTCATAAAAGGGCAGTCAAGAGTTTACCGATATGTATTACCCCCCCCCCCCCCCCGTTTCACAATATACGTAGTTTTAAGGTTATTTACTCATACTAAGGTGACAATACCATTAACTACTTCCCATGTTCCTTATTACTTGTCGCTTTTGCAGAAAAAAATTATTTCTGTTTATTTGTCATTCTCAAAGTTCAATGCGACATTTATTATTGTTTTGTCAATAACGCCTTTTAGTATTTATTGGAGAGAGAGAAATAGATGAAATGAGATAATAAATCATAAATGCTATTATAAATAAAAGAGAATTAATTGTAATTGTATTAAAAGTAACAAAATTTATTAATATCATTGGTATGTGTAAAAAACCAAAAAACGACAAATAAATACAAACAAATGAAGTATTCATTATTTCATTCCACATATTTCTCTCACTATAACACATAGTTAAAAAATTATTGACAAAACAATAATTAATTAATTAATGTTGTATTTGACTTTGAAAATAATAAATAAAATGAAAGCGACATTGTGAAGTAGAAGGAGTATTATTTTGGTCAAAAGAAGTAATTAATATTTGGATGTGACGTGGCACGATCGGCACCGAATGGAACCCATTAATGGTCTCGCCTGCAGCTGATTCACCCGTCGCCGTCACGTGCTCTTCATCGCCGTCGTCACGTATTTCTTGACGAGGCATAAACAGACGCACACAAATAGCGGGCGCACGTTAGCTCTATTTTTCATCTTGCAACTCCAACGTGCTATCGTGCGCCTCCGATCCTTCTCTCTCATGAAGAAGAGGTCCTTTGAATCGAAACGCAAGCAGAACCCTTCCATGGCAGTTCCCAAAGATAATCCGCGACGGCGAAAGCCTTGCTCTATAGCTACAGTTTCAACTTCTCTCTTCATTTCCGTTATTGTCCTCTTACTCATTTCGTCGAACATGTTTCGTGCGTTTCAACCTGTATTTGCGTATGATATTGTCACCGTCGTCAATGAGTTCCCTCATGATCCTCAAGCCTTCACCCAGGTCAGTTTTCTTTGCTATTATTCTTGCATCATATGTATTTAGCTTGGTTTTACACCGTCAACAAATCACAATCAATCATATATGTGATTTTAGGAGTAGTTATAATGAAATTCAATCGTTGTTAATGATCTAACTAATACAATTGAGTGACAGTGTAAAATATATTTACTCCCGCTGTGTATATGAATTAAATCCTTTATCTTAATGGAGGTGAAGTTCTGTTTTTTAGTTACTGCTTGATATGGAGAGGGATTTTGGTTTGGTTTTGTTTATTTAATCAACTTTTTTGGGTGTTAGTTTTTATTTGATTAAATACCCAATTTGATAGGCAAAAATGACATGGAGACCTTGAGAAATAAAAAGTATCAATTTTGTTTATTAAGAATCTCTAATGTGAGTCCAATTAGTTCAGGAACTAAAATGTTCCTAAAAATTATCTGAAAAATACTAATAGAACCTACTTTTGAGATTGTTCTTTGTTTTGTATAAGCTAGAGAGTTGGTAACAGTTGGTGATGTAATGCAAGTTTGCTTCATTGTTGATGATGAATAGTTAGATACCTTAAATGCTATAAGGCTCTTCACTGCAGTAAGTCATCTCAGAAGTTGTTAAAGTCCGGATCATCCAACGGCTTACATTTTATGTTCTGGTTTGAGTCCAATTTGCGAACGTTAGAATATAAGATTCTTAATTTTCATCCAGTGGTTCTGATTTGTTAACTGCAGTGGACACATGAAATTAGGGAATCGAATTCAGTTTTAGCTAACAGATGAGGGGGGTTACTTATAATTGCATTTTCATATCTTTATTTGAACAAACACCGAGTTCGTCCATGAAAATTTGCAGCAAACACCTTAATTATTGAAAATGTAATACATCACTTTAGTTCCCATGAATGACAAATGTTTGTCATATTATTTCTTAAGAACACCGACATTAATCCCTAAGAAGGATTGATATGGATTGTATTTCTTGTTCGATGAAAGTGGGGATTTGAATCCTGAAGGACTATAATAGAAGTTGAGCAGAGGAGAAAATGTAAGAAAGCGCAAGAAGATATAGAGTTTGAGGGAGTATTTTGAGACTGAATCTAATTCTCATGGAATGAATTACTAAGTGCTTGGTCTATTTATAAAGGTATAGCTGGTGCAGATCAGTTAGACTAGAACTAACTAATGATCATCTCAGATTTCTGATATAATAGAAACCTGTTATGCAGCTCAGCAATTACACGTGACTAACATAGAAACTAAGCTGCACGAGATAAATAGCCTTGCCACACTTCACACAGTACACTAACAAATTCATATGTCTGACGCCATATGTCTTGGGGATGAATTTTGGGGTTCACGATAATTATTAATGAGGCAGCTTGACTTGTTTTGGGAGTAAGTTCAATGAGGAAGGCTAGGTATTTTAGCTAAGATAGGTAGAAATTTGGTGAAAAAGAACATACTCTAAGTTAAATATCATGTTCTATCTCATATTTCTCCTATAAAAAGGGTTACAAAAAGCAGCCTATCGAAGGAACCTTAAAAGGGTTTCTTTTAACTTGAGTTCATGTGGGTTTACACTTAAATTGGAAAGAAACTGTTGACTTTGGCAGAAAATAAGATAAGGAATTCCATAAAAACAAGACGGAATTCAGTGATCGGCATGACAACTTTCTTGGATCTCTAGCATCAGTAGCACATAATCTTCTTGATTATTGCAAATATTGACCTTTATGCCACGGAGATGAATGTTATTAGAGAGTTTGTGAAATTGTTGGTTAAAGCCTGTATTGCTTCATTAATAAAATTACAATATATTGACTTGGTTATTATTTAATTTGTCACTCATGGAAGAGAAAAATGGCTTCTCTCTACTTGTTGGATTTCAGGGCCTTCTTTATATTGGAAATGACACCCTATTTGAGTCAACTGGTCTTTATGGGCAGGTAATTCATTCATTTCTTTTCCTCTGTTGTCTCCTATTTTGTCGGAGTGCCAAGTCTTTGCTGCTTTCTGGTGTCTACGGATGCCGAGAAATCTTTGACTATTAAAGTTCAAGGGCACTCTTTCAAGCCTAAACTTTCAGTTACTTAGGATTACATTTTTAGGTTCTCTAGTGTTTTGCTCATGGTTTCTTTGGAGGCGTCTCCTTCTTGGACATGGTTACTTTAGAATATTTTTTTTTGGTTACAAAACTTTAGCATGCTTTGTTATATGGTATATCATACGGGTTTTAATTGTTTTGCTGTCTTCTTGTGATGATGTCTTATTCTCTTTCTTTGTATTCTTCCGTTTATCCTTTGTAAAATTTCTTTTTCTGCATAAAAGTTGATTAATTTCTTCTGTGGTCAGAATAATCTTTGCAGTGGTTAGTTACCAAAATTGTATTCTGTTGGGGGTTATATCCATTTAATTCAGGAAGGCCAATTCTTGTTATTTGAACTTAGATTTGCATTTGGATTGGATGAAACTCCATCAGTTCTCAAAAACTCTCTCACGATCATTCTTTCTTAAATGTGTGAAATCCTAGTGATTTAGAGTATATAAGCTGAATTGGTAACTTGGCTCACCTTTTTTTTTTTTGGTATTCTTCTTCATGAATTAATAATTATGATTAAGGTATTAAGCTGTTATTTGTTAGTTTGCAGTGCAATGCTGTTTCAATAGTCATTTAAGATAAACATGGTTAAGTATTAATATGAATATAAATATGAACATTACTGGTGTCATCTATTAGATAAACCAAAATGTTTCTAAGTTTTTATATTGTAAAAAATTGTTAATCAAGATTTATTTTATTTTCTAATTACTTAACCTTTTGATTATTTGTTGTTTCAGTCCTCTGTTCGTAAAGTAGCTCTTCGTACTGGAAAGGTACGGACGCTTGGTTCTTGATTCTTATTTTTTTTACGCGTTCTCAATTCTCATGTACTTTTGCTTCTGTGAGAATTCCTTTCTTTAACACTATAGATATACTCCGTGAAAACCATATATGCTAGACATATTTTTGCTATGCTACTTAATGAAAACTTTGACGTTTCATACAAATGTGCATTACGGAATTGTGCATATTAATATGGCATGATTGTTATGTTTGATTGAGTATTGGACACTTAAAGTTATTGTAAAATTCATATATTTAGTCTTTGTTCTCTATGCAGGTGAAGAAGCTTCAGAAGATGGATAGTACGTTATTTGGGGAAGGTTTAACTCTCCTCAATAATAGGTGTGCAAGGCAAATTACTTTGCAATTTTTTTTTAATTTTTTATGTTGACTAATAAACTCAAACAAAGACTCTACAGGGGGATGGAAAAGAAAGGGAAACATGCTCACATATTTTAAGAATTGTTTAAGGGTGAATACAAATCTTGTATTTTTGTTTGTTCCTTTTCAAAGGACAGGAGGGCTGCCTTTAATCTTTACACATTTCCTTTTTCTTCCTTCTAATATCTTCTATCACATCAATAAATTTATAAACATGAAAAATGTAAAATTTCTTTAAACCACTTGAAAATTGACATACTTTTGGAGTCATATACTGCATGATATTAATATTAATGGCCAAACAAGAGTTTCTTATACTGCAAAAGCTGTTGT
This sequence comes from Astragalus glycyphyllos, assembly GCA_963573325.1. Lineage (NCBI taxonomy): Eukaryota > Viridiplantae > Streptophyta > Magnoliopsida > Fabales > Fabaceae > Astragalus > Astragalus glycyphyllos. The sequence goes on along the minus strand of OY754313.1, from coordinate 16,675,022 downwards.
TGTTGTTATTGCTGCTGCTGCTGTTGTGACTTTTCAGATATTATATGCTTTTGTCATAGACAATTGACAATTGAGCTATTAATGATTAATCATCAAGTTACATTTACTCTTACATTTGATGTTTGGGTTTATTCTAATACAATATGTATTGCACTTTTTGCAGGCTGTTCCAAGTAACTTGGTTGAAGACAACTGGTTTCATATACGACCTCAAAAATTTAAGCAAAGTTTGTTGCTTTACCTTCCTAGTCATGTAATCTTTTATCCTTTTTTTCTCACTTTGGTCATTTGTGTTTCAAATCTGTGTCACATTGGTATAAACTTTAAGAATAACATTTATATCATACAACCAATCTGTCTTTACTATTCTGCATGATATAAATGTTATTCTTAAAGTTTATACTGTGTAGTCCTTCATGCGTTTCATTTTAGTTTTAGTAATAATATGTTAAACTAGTTTGCTTCTCTTGGGAGCTTCAATTTGAATTTTTTTTGGCCAAAGGTCGTTTTTCTTTGACCAAAATGTCAGTTTGGTTCTTTATCTTTTTCCCCACTCTGGTCCTTTATGTTTCAAATATTTGTCAAAGTGGTCATTTTCTTACATAAAGGACCAAAGTGAGATAAAAAAGAATCACTTTAACACATTTGAAACATAAAGGACCAATGTGACACAGATTTGAAACATAAATGACCAAAGTGAGAAAAAAAGGATAAAAGACCAAACTGACATTTTGGTCCCAAAAATGCAGTTTGGCCAATTTTTAATATGGAAGCTAGACGTTGAAAGTATTGTTGGCTGGTAATCTAACAGCTTACTTTTTGAATCTCTGTAGATCGGGACATTTAATCATGGCATGAAAGATGGTTGGGGTCTTGCAACTGATGGAAAAGTCTTGTTTGGAAGTGATGGAAGTTCAACACTGTACGAATTGGATCCTAAAACATTTAAAGGTGAGTCTCTTTAATGAAAGTTTATTCCTTTTCACTTACAATTACATTTGCCAAACCATTGGGTCTAGCTTTCAAACTTGACAATACTTTGTTATCCTTGCATTTCCTGGAACTTACATTGGTCTCTTTGTTGTAGCTGTATCAAAACAAGTTGTCTACTATAAGGGTCATCAAGTTCACAATCTCAATGAATTGGAATATGTAAATGGCGAAGTTTGGGCGAATGTATATATGGTATGTTAACCATTTATGCATGGTGCTGTGACTCAACGTTCTCTGTTAAACTAAATTTCATTTAAGGTTTATTTTTCATTGTGTAGACTGACTGCATTGTAAGAATCTCTCCTAGTGATGGTGGTGTTCTTGGATGGATTCTCCTTCCAAATTTAAGGTATGGTTTCTTTTTCTTTTCCTTATATAAACTACTACTTCTCGTCCCTAGCATAAGAAGAAAAACTCAAAATTAACAAAACCAAGGAAACTTATTTAATGATACAAAATTGAAATGTTATCCCATATATATCCTTGGCATTAGGAAAAAGATAAATTTGCAGTGAAAATGTATCTCAGATTAATTAGGGGTATAAAAAAAATTCTAGCAATTCATGCATCTCAAAAGTGGTTGTCTTTTTCTTATAATTAGATAAAAAACCGGAGGTAGTATCTACTTAAAGCCTAAGTGTGTTTTGACATAAGTGGATAATCCCTGATTTGGTTCTCAGACAGATTAGTAACATCAATTTGGGCCTCAATGATTTTCAATCATTATATGCCATCAACTTGGTCTTAGTATACACTAAAATTTTGATTATATTGATGCCAAAATAGTGTTATTGGAGGGATTATTGATTGATAATCTTTTTTAGGACCAGAGTAGGGATTTACTTTAACAAGTATTTGTACATTTCTTTCTAACTGTTATATTTTATCTACCATTTGCAGCAAAGGATTAATAGAAGCCGGGAATAATGTAAGAAACCTGAGTCTTTTATTTAATATCTAAAATAATATTGTGTCCTATTCAGTGTGTATGAGTTATATTTTTTAATGCAGGCTGCAACTATAATTTTAAAATAGGATCAAGAAAAATATCTGCTTTCAATAATGAATTATCTTGTGTTGATCTTTTATATTTCAGGGTATTGATGTTTTGAATGGGATAGCATGGGATGGTGAGAAGAAGAGGATTTTTGGTAGGCTCCAATTTGAACATTTTATTCACAAGCATATAATTCAAATTTCATGCATCCGAGACATAATTTTTTTAAATATTTATATCATTATGAAGCATGCCATGCGATGAAAATCACGGTCTAATTAAATTTAAATGGAAATAACCTGACTCCAGAATCTAACTACTATGTATTTTACTTGAAAATGTTAAAATTAGTCAGGAATTGGTAAAATGTTTTGTTCTTCTCCCTTTAGGAATTCAGTAGTAACCATCAATAGATTAATTTTAAGAGCATGCTTCATTTTCTATTTTTATTTGTTTTTGTTTTCAGTTTTAATTGTAGAAGTGTTTTATTTACTTTTTCCCATACAAAACTTTGAAAACAGAAAACAAGATTCTATCTTTTAAGGAGAAAGAAAAACAATTTTCTTCTTCGGAAAACAATTAATAGTCCTTTATTATTTTCATTTACAGCTCAAGTAAGTTTATGTGACATTTGTTCTTGCTTGCAGTCACTGGAAAACTGTGGCCAAAGCTGTATGAAATCAAAGTTGTACCCATGAAGAAACCAATCAAAGAAGGGATTATTGAGAAGCTTTGCTTGCGTATGCCTTTCAAATTTTTATGATTTTAGCTGTTTCTGTGTCAGTTCTTGAAATATACTTGGAACTAGACCTTACCCGTGTGCATCTACCCCTGGCCGATGCACAAGATATCCTTATGAAAAAATAGGTAGTATTATGCATATTTCGATTTGTTACGTATTTGAACTATTTTATAGGCAGTATATTATTGGAGAATTTTATGTAAAAACACAAATTTAACTCAGATAAAATTATGCGATGAAACAAATTAGTGATATATATCGAGGTTAAATTTTAGAATGGAAAAAATGCTCACTTAAGTAATTTTAGTTAAAAATGAAACATTTTTTTTTTCAAGGAAAAAATTAAAATTATTATTTAGAACCACCCAGCTATTTTAAATTCAACTCTATAATTACTTCCCTATTGTTTTAACAACTTTCTCGTTGAGAATTTATGATGGTTTTCTGAAGCACGTGGAGGTTTGTTGAAGAATAATGAGTTTGTGATGGGTACTTAAAATTTTTTCCAAACCCTAAAGCACCCAAAACACACTGATAGTGTCGCGCTTTACATGTTTTGTCATGAAACTAATTTTTCTCTGCGTAAGTCGGTTATTGAGTATCAAACTTGGTGTGTTTGAATAGTTAATTTTTTTTCCAAACCTTAAAGTACCTCAAAACATATTGCTTAGTGCTGCACTTTACATATTTTGTCGCAGATTTTTTTACCAAACTGGTTATCAAGGAACAAACTTTCCGTTTTAAATAGCTAGAAGTTTTTTCTGAACTTTAAAGTACCCCAAAACACATTTCTTACGGTTGCACTTTTAATATTTTGTTGAGAAATTAATTTTTTTTCACCAAACCAGTTCTTGAGAAATGAACTTCGTGTATTCAAAAATATAAAATTTTTTTGGACTCTAAAGTACCTCATAACACATTGTTTGGCGTTTCATTTTACTTATTCTCTCACAATTATTTTTTCCCACCAATTAGGTTAGTGACGCCTGAATTTCACATATTTGAACATTTAAAAAAATTTCGTACCCTAAACCACAAAACACACTGCTTAATGTCGCATTTTACATATTATATCACGAAATTAATTTTTTTCACAAAATTGGCTATTGAGGAACAGACGTTGCCTATTTGAACAATAAAATTTTTTTTGAACTGTAAAGTACCTTAAAATACATTGCTTATCACCGCACTTTACGTAATTTTTCACGAAATTAATTTTATTTTTCACTAATTTTGCTTAATTTTGCCTTTAAGATTAAAAGATGATAGTAATAAAAAAATATTCTACCATAGTGGGACCCACCCAAGGCTTACTCACACATTGCTTGTGGGACCCATTAAAATTATTGTGGAACCCACCTAAAAATTGGTTCTAGAACACACCACTAAACTTACTTACGTTGAAGTTAGCTTTAAGAGTGTTAAGATAGAGGGCAGTCAAACTGAGTTTTGGAATATTGATATGAAAAAAATTAGTTGGGAGAATGATGTTTCCTTCATTGTTTTGGACCCACAATACATAAATAGTAGCATGATGTGGAACTCTTAATACACCCCCTCACACCCAGAATTGGACAACTAGAGGATGATCCGAGTGTCCTAATAGCGGGTGGCCTAATAGATATTGGATAGACTCTTCTTAGAATTTGGTTTGAGCCTAAGTCAACCCTATAAAACCGGTTTTTAAAGTGAAGGATGCCTCCTACTTATAAACTATTTTCAGGCCATATCACATCTGATACAGGACTCTTAACAGATATTTTGGTCTATGAAATAATTACCGAGATGAAGAAGCTTGATCATCCGGCTTTTCCATCAGAACCATTCTCGACTCCTCGAAGCTCTCAAGGTCGACTAACCTTTCTCGACATCTTTAGCTTTTCTTCTGCAAGAGTCCATTAATTGGCCTCCTTAACAGCAATCACTTCCTACAACTAGAAGGTTAAAGATGCATAGAATGATTATTGTTAGATAATGTATTTTATACTGTACATGTATTTACTACACATACAGTTTACTTTAGCTTAGTGATAGCTTAGTATTATCTATTCTAACTAAGTTCTCTATTTTTTCCCTTTGTACAAATTCTGTATATATATCTTGACACCATCATCAATAAAGTCAGAGAGTTTATTTACCAAATTGTAACATGGTATCAGCTGATAATTCTCTCCAAACTCTCTCTTTCTATCGCATAACCGTTTTTTCCCTTTTCTCTTCTTCTTTCTTCCAGATCTCGCCACCGTCTTCCATGGCGCCTTCTTCCTCTTCTGATGAATCTGATGATTCCAATCACTCCAATCGCTCCATCGTGCAGACTCCTCGCCGGAAAACCTCCAAACCGAAGGATTACTCAGATCCGTATTACATTCATCCTAACGAGAATCCTTCTCTCGTTCTCGTCACTCCTGTTCTTGACGGTCCAAATTATCACTGCTGGATTCAGGCCATGACTTTGGCGCTTGAAATGAAGAACAAATTTCCTTTCGTTGACTGTTCAATCGTTCGCCCTAACGCTTCCAATCCGAAATTCGCACTCTGGAAATGATGCAACATGTTGACTCTCGCATGGATCAATCACTCGGTCTCTACAGAAATCTCGTCCAGCATCCTCTGGATCACCGAGGCTTACAATGTGTGGCAGGAATTGCGCAATCGCTTCTCGCAATGTGATAACACTCGCATCTCGCATCTTCATCTTGATATCTTCTCTTTGAAACAAGGTGAGACCTCTGTTACTGCGTATTTCACGAAAATGCGCATCCTCTGGGACGAATTGTGCAATTATCGCCCGATTCCTTCTTGCCTTGCTCCATGGTGTGTGAAAAAGATGTGCAAGTTGTAACGCCCTAAAATTTAATCAAATTACTTCGAAGTTGGATTGCCGTAGGATAATTGTAAGAATTGAAATTATGGGCATAGTAGCTATGTTGAAAATGAGTTAGATGATAATCACGTGTCGTGGGCCAGTTAAAAATAGCATTGGGCTTAGCACCGCGAGTGCGCAGTGCTCACGCAACCCTAGCAGCGTGTCCAGTGCGCAGCTTGCGCAGGAAGGCCCTTGTGCGCCACTCATCCTTATAAATATAGCGCAAATATGCGCTAGGGCTGGTCTTTTTGCGCAGCCGCCCTCTTTTCCCTTCTTCTCCTTCTTCCTCTCACTTCTAAGTTACACAAAAGCCTCAATTTTCAAGAGCTCTAGCCTAGGATTGGATTGGGAGGGTTGATTTTCATTGCAATTCTCTACGTTCGTGATCGTCACGCGTCGTTACTATCGCAGGGGAGTCGCCGTATTCGGAGAATCGAGGAACGAGGCTAGGAGGGAGTTTGCGCCACCATAGATGAGGTAAGGGTGGGTTCGAATTCTATAATAGCGTATATGAGGGATCGTATGCGGGGTTTGGGGTTTATTATAGATTGCCTCTGTGTATGTTGCGTAGTTATATATATATATATATATATATATATATATATATATATATATATATCGTATGAGAAATGTTTGATGAATTGACCGTGTGTGCTTGAATTCCTATGTCGTTAGTTCTAATTAAATCGAATTGTAATTTTGTTGGATTAAGGTTTTCACTATTATAATCAAAAAAAAAAAGATAGGAATATAGATAACTCGTTAGTAAGAATTATAAATAATTTTCGTAATTGAATTGATGGTTACGTTAATGCTGTTACTGTTTTGATGTAATGCTGTTGCTGTTTTGCTGTTAATGCTGTTGCTGTTTTGCTGATAATGCTGTTGCTGTTTTGCTGTTAATGCTGTTGATGTTTTGCTGTTAAAGCTGTTGCGGTTTTGCTGTTATTGTTGTCATTGCTGTTACGTTTTGCTGCTGTGTTTTTGCTATTCTTGCTGTTTTGCGCTGTTGATGTTGCTGCTTTGTCAATATTGTTGCCACAGTTGCTGTTGTGGTTAATTGTTGCGTTGAATACCTTGTCGAAAATGTGGTAAATTGCAGGTGAAGTTGTAAAAGTTGATTTGCCTCTATTTATTGGCAAAGATAGTAAATTGTAGGCCTATGGCCGCCATGACGTTTTGGTGTTGTTGTCGTGCGATTGCGTGACTGTGATTGGCGTTACTTGTACATTCACATTGTGTCGCATACCTTTGCATTTGCTTTACGACGTGAACGATGAGGGCTATGCCCTGTGAGCCACTATTTACTGGCAACGACGATTTTTACGACGGGAGTTTTGCTCCAATGGTACCACATGCATATGCACAGTTGAGTCGCATTCCGCATTGCACTTCGATGATTCTATGGATGACTCTATTGAGGATTTTATTGATGATATGTGTAATTCTATAGTACCTGACCTATCATATTGTTCTATAGTTCGATATCTCACCCCTTCTGTTTGAATGTTACCCCTATGTGGTAACGTGCAGGTAGTCGCGAATGAAGGCGGTGATCCTTCCTTAGTTGAGTCGGTGTCGTCACTCTGATACGTAACACTCGGGGGGATTGAACGCTGTTTTTTTTCCTTTATCATTTAGGTTGCAATATTTGTTGAACTATGTGGTAACGTGCAGGTAGTCGCGAATGAAGGCGGTGATCCTTCCTTAGTTGAGTCGGTGTCGTCACTCTGATACGTAACACTCGGGGGGATTGAACGCTGTTTTTTTTCCTTTATCATTTAGGTTGCAATATTTGTTGAACTCGAAGTTATTTCTATTAAGCAAATTGTTGATTTTGAGTTGTCAAATGGACAAGGATTGTTAAGATTGCTTCAAATTGAATTTACCATGAATGAATTATATTGTTTGTGTTGGGAAGTAAGTGTAGCACTCCAATATTTATGTTGAAAATTCCGCACTCTGATTTATAGTATTATTGGGTAGAATTGGGGTGTTACACAAGTATACACAGTCACAAACAAGTAATAAAGTAGAAGTAAAGTATCGTTCCCACAGAGATTGTATAATTCTTAATGTATTGTTGTGAAGACATGTAAATTAATGCAACTATCTACTCACAAAGTTTGGTTTTGGTTGAAGTTGAAATGAAGTTAGAATGACAATAAACAATAGAAAGGAAATCAGTGGAGAAATATAGTTGAGATGCTTTCATCAAATAACTTTCTTTTAAGTGTTAAGTGCATTCGTGTGGTGCAGGTGCACTGGATGCAGCTGCATCAGTTGTGTGCTTTTCAGCTACTATTTCAAAAGTTGTTTTACAAGCTTCCTATGTCTAGGTGTGCTAAATAAATTCACTCTTGACCCTGAAATACTTGCTGATTTAATCCTAAGGGCTATGTTATCCTATGTCTAGGACTTAACATGGAATTAACAAGCTTCTTTTATTAATCTAGTTAATAAAGGCTTTATTAAACACTTACCCCTATTGATTCTTGATTTCTAGTTATAAACCATGTTTGTGAATATAGTTCTACCTATATTTAAGCGATCAACCTTAAATTAGGATGGATGTAGTATAACACAAGAATCAAAATGCTTACAACACACAAATGACACTTAAACTTCCTTAAAAGATTATTATAAGACTAGCACATCTCAACTAAATGAAATTAGCTCATATTAGGCATTGCAAGATGGAAAGAGATTGCATGAAACATATTGAGGTGATGGAAATTATCAAGAAAGAACAACAAAGTAAAGTTTACAATATTGAAGCTTTCTTGCATCAAGCAATGCAGGTGCACTGATCTCCTTACTATATCTATGAAGGGGAGAAGGGAGAAGTCGTCAATTCCTTCCTTTTCTCCTTGCTACTATCTAAGAAATTAAAACTGAGAATTTGAAAGTGAAAATTACAAGAAATTTAAAGAAGTGAAAATGTGAAAAAGAGATTATGAGATATATGAGATATTGCATTTTTTTCAAGTGAAGAATGAAGGTCTTTATATAGGCTTCGAGCTTTCCTTCAAGTGAGGGTTTGCTTGCTGATTTGAGTTCACCAAACCATGGTTACTTTTCAGCCTTTGAAAAAGCAATTTGAGTTTCATACTCAAATATCAAGAGTGGTCCAATTAGAGCTTGCCATATGGTTCATGAAATGATTTCTTCAAGTGGTCATCCATTGTGGGAGCCTCCTTTATAAAGTTTCCATGTGCCCCATGTGATTGTGGATCAGCTATAATGTCAATTGGATGTGCCTTTGTCTTCTTTTGGTTTGAGGTGCTTCCAGTGTTGGCCTTTTTCTACCATTCACAGAACGGTGCAACTGCATGCAGTGCAACTGCATCAAGTGTAGGTGCACTGGATGATTTGGATGAAATCTTTTACTTTGTGTATTTGTGTTCTTCCAATGTAGATGTTTTATCTGAAAATACTCACAAACATATCAAACATACCAATATCTAGACATCAAGCTTAATATTGTGAATGACCACTTGCTTTATCCTTTAATGTTGTTTATCTAATTTCTTCTATGATATTTACTTAATATATATTTGATTTCAACAATTATTTAGGTTTAGTTGTATAAATAACTCTATGTAAAATAGAGTTATCACACCCCCAAACTTAAATTGTTGCTTGTCCTCAAGTAATGACAAAAAAGAAAACTACAATAGACTTCTATAATTAAGAAGAACAGATCAGCTCATATCTTTTCAAAAATTTTCAAGATAAAAATGCGTAACTGAATGAACTTCTTTTCTCAGAAATTTTGACTTTGTGCTTCTGAAATTCCAAAACATCCAAAGTTTTTAGAACTCATTTATGTGAGTGTGTGCTTCACTGAAAATCAATCAGTTCCAAACTAGATAAAAAGTTTTTCTTTAACCTTTGGAAATTTCTAGATTACGTTCGGTCAAAACACAAGAGTTTTCAAAATATAGATTAGACTCACAAAATTCCCAAGACTTGAAGGGCTTTAAGTACAACAAAGGGCTTGAGTGGGTATTTCAAAACTGTTGGATCAATACAATTTTTCTGTTTTTGGTGGTTCTTTTTCTTGATGCAAATGCATGAGGTGCAGGTGCATCACTTTTCTTCAGTGCAGGTGCATCACTTTTCTTCAGTGCAGGTGCACTGTATTTTGACGATGCAGGTGCATTAAGTGCAGCTGCACTGGATACTACTTTTGAATATTTGTTGCACATATTGCCCTCCTCACTGACCTCCTTATGCATACTTTTTTCTTTAGTCAATTCTGTCTTCTTTTCTTCTTTTTCTTGACCAAATGCACTATTGGAACAGGTACAGTTTAATGACTCAGGCAATATAGCTTTTTGAGTAATTTTTGGTAGTATTTGGGCTAACCTATTGTATTGACCACTCTAAATTTTTCATACCATAGCCTTTGTATTCATGAAAACTCCCCCAAACTTAAGTCTTTATGCTCTTCTATATTTTTACTAAAAATTTGTTTTTGACCTTAGCTTTCTAAAAATTTCCTCTTGCATCAGATAGCTTTTTTAAAAAATAGCAAGGTTCCTTTTGAAATTCAGTTCATGTGGTGGAGTGATAATAACCTTGGTTATTTTTGAAAAATCATGGGCTTTTTCTTTTTCTTTTCTTCATCATTGAAAATTGATTCAATCAAGCCATGCAAAGTTTCAGTGGAAAAGAAATTTAAGCTGATCATGCTTCAAAATCATCAAATCCTAATTATAGCTGCTGTTTTTGAAAGATGGACTTTTGAAAACAACATTTTGAACATAGACATAAATACTAATACAGATACTAAAATAACACACTTAGTTATAATTAAACATACTACCACACATGCATAATGTTTTCATGAAGTTCTCCTCCCCCAACTTAAGAGTGAGCAGTGTCCTCACTGCTCTAAGTTGAGTAGCCAAAATAGTAGAAATTGTTCAAAATGGGGAGGGGGGTTAATACATGTGGGATGGGACTCTATCAGTGTAAACAATATAGCAAAACATAATAAACAACATTAAAAGTTTACTCTTTCTTGGCTCCAGTCTTGAGCCTTGAGCTGGATCTGATTGGAGCATGCTTGACCTTCAGTTTCTTTGTCTTTGGCTCCTGTGGCTTTAATGCAGCTGCTCCCTTCACTGTTGCTGTTGCTGTTTCTGCAAGATTTTCCAGTGCAGCTGCATCAGATAGTTTGTCAATAGCAACATTCTCCTCCATGGCTGGTTGCTCCGGGTCTTTAGCAGCTTCAGGTTGGTCTTCTTTGGTAGGTTCTTTAATTGTTCCTGCATCTGTTGCCTTTGGATTTTCCTGGGGAAGCTTCTTTGCAGATTTACCTTCACTAACAACTTCACCTTTACTTGCCTTAGGGTTTTCCTTCTCATTCCTTGCATCTCCAACTGCCTTTTTAAAGAATTTCTGGGTGTTGCTCATTTCTTCCCTCCTCTTTGCATCAAGTTCCTGCAGCACAAGTTCAATTGTAGCATTGGGGTCAGTTGAAATGGCAGTCACCGTAGGCGCTTGTTGGGATACAGCTGCATGAGATGCAGGTGCATCACATGCAATTGCACCAGCTGCTGGTTTATCAGGTTCTTCAGCTCTTTCCTCCTCTGAACTTGTTTCTTTTTCACCAGGCATATTTTCTTCAATAACCTGCAAAACAGTTTCTTTTTCAATTGTTAAGTTCACAGGGGTGATGATTGGGTCAGTTGAGGTTTGTTTTGTTGGAATTTTTGGTTGAAATTCTGATTCTGATGGATCATTTGTGGGGTTGTCACTTTCTTTTTCTGGTTCAGGGTCATTTTGCGTAGGTGTAGGTGATTGTTGTCAAGGTGGTGAGGTGTGTGTGGTTGGTGATTTCTGATGAGGTGATTTTGGATGTGGTGATTTGGGTGATGATGGTGGTTGTTCTTGCCTTTTTGTTATTTTACTTGCTACCTGTTCCATAGTGACATCTTCTTCAACTTCTTCCTCCTCAAAGTCAGTTTCTTCTTCATCTTCCTCCTCATCTCTGTCTATCTGGTTTACCACATTCTGCAGATCCTCATCCTCCTCAGTGTCTTCTTCACTCTCCACTATAGGTTCTTCCTCACTCAATTTTTTTCCCCTTCAAATCTTTCTTACCTTTTCTCTTTCTTTTTGGTTTTCTTATCTCCTTCTCACTCTCCTCTTGCTCTTCTTTTGAGTCTTCCTGTTCACCTTCTTCTAAGACCCATTTTGGAAAAACTGGAATTTCCAATTGAGTTTCCTTGTCAGATATCTCTCTCAACCTGAGTTGGAGCCAATCATGCTGCTCATCCTGAAATTTCCACACTGCCTTCATTTTCTGCACAAAGTGCTTACGTATCACTGTACCAATTTCTTGTTTCTTCTTTTCTTTGAAATTTGCAGTGAGTGCACCAGGGGGAAACTTTCTTTGTAGTTGCTCTGTTTCAGTTATTTTAACTCCTTGTTTTCTACACGGCTCAGTGATCAAGCAAGGGTAGAACAAATTTCCAGAATCTTTCATAGCAAAATCCAATATTTTTCTTGAAATAATTCTACCTATATCAACATTGGTTTCAGTCAAGATTGCATCTAGGAGAAGCAATCTCTCCTTAGTCAATGTGTAAGTGTGTGAAGTAGGGAGGATAGAGGCATCAATGAATAAATGCCAATTTCCTAATTCTGGAATCAAATATCTACTTTTCATTTTAAATTCAGTGTGTGTAAATTTCTCCCAAGGAGCCCCTTGAACAGCAATTCTAGACATGACCTTAGTCATTTCCTTTTTTCCAAAATGTTTAACTTTGTTTTCAAAATCCTCAGAGTCACAAATCAACATGAAATGATTGTTAATCCTTTCAGAATCAAAGAATACCTTTCTACCTCTAACAATGGAGTGAGGGATAATTTTACCTCCTTTGGTATCTTGAATACCTGCATAGAATTCTCTGACCAATTGCTCGATGTAATAGGTCCTGTGTTGCACAAACAGTTCCCATGTGAGATTTTCCACTGTAGAGAGGAAAGATTGGCTTGCTTTGGCTAAATGCTACCCTCGTTCTGGTAGCATGTTCATTGTCCAGAAATGTGAGCTTTCTTCGTCAATGGCAGTTGCGGAAGTTGTTTTTGAAACTGGTTTTGATGATGCTCCTGCAACTGAGGCATGACTGCCAGAAGTTTTGGTAGCAGATTGCTTTCTCACCATTTTGATTTGAAAGATGTCAAGTTTCTGGGTTTGATTTGCTAGAGGTTAGGGATGATTGAAGTTTTGGGATGGTTTCAGAAGTTTTGTGTTTATGAGAGTTTTGGGATGATTTTACGATTTTGAGAGAGAGGTGGAAGTAACGGTTAGATTAATGGGGCAGTGGGTTATTAAAATCGGATTGAGGAGAGGTTAATGGGAATTGATGTGATGGCTAAGTAGCCGTTTAGGTTTAAGTGGGTTATCATGCCATAAGACACGTGTTACACTAGGTGTAACAGCACATCATCTTAGCCATTGGTCATGATTACTTCTCTGATGTGCTGGCAATTTTTGAAAATTATTCTCCTAAGTGATTTTGAGTGAAGGATATAAGTGCCTAAAACAGTGGATTTTCACGCAATGCAGGTGCATGCAGTGCAGGTGCATGAGGTGCATGTGCATGCAGTGCAGGTGCATGAGGTGCAGGTGCATGCAGTGCAGCTGCACCAATACCTGTATCCTACAAAACACTTGAAAAACCATCAAATTGCACAAAACAAAAAAAAATACTAATATTTATCAAAAAGTTATGGGTTGCCTCCCACAAGCGCTTGTGTTTAAGAGTCTTTACAGCCTGACTATTTTTTTATTTCTTTCTCAAGGATTTTTGAAATAAGTGGTGCCTTTATCTCTCACCACATGCTCACCATAGTACATTTTTACTCTCTGACCATTCACTTTGAAAGTGGTATCTGATTTTGCATCATATAAATCCACTGCTCCATGAGGGTATATTTTAACTAGTTGGAAGGGTCCTGACCATCTTGACTTTAATTTTCCAGGGAATAATTTCAACCTAGAATTATATAATAGGACCAATCCTCCTTCCTTAAGCTCTCTCCTCTGAATTTTTTTATCATGCCATAACTTGGTTTTTTCTTTATAAATTTTAGCATTTTCATATGAGAAATGTCTAAATTCTTCTAACTCATTTAGTTCCAAAAACCTTTCTTCACCTGCTTTATTGAGATCAAAGTTCAGCTTTTTTATGGCCCAATAAGATTTGTTTTCTAACTCAACAGGTAAATGGCATGCTTTGCCATAAACTAACCTATAGGGGGACATTCCTAATGGTGTTTTAAATGCAGTTCTATATGCCCACAATGCTTCATCTAAATGTAAAGACCAATCTTTCCTATTTGGTCCTACCATTTTCTCAAGCATTCTTTTAACTTCCCTATTGGATAGTTCAGCTTGTCCACTTGTTTGTGGATGATAGGCAGTAGCAATTTTATGTTTGATCCCATATTTTGCAAGAAGATTTTCAATGAGTTTATTGCAAAAATGAGAACCTTCATCATTGATGATAGCTCTTGGGGTGCCAAATCTTGTAAAAATGTTTTTCTGTAAAAATTTACTAACTGATTTGGCATCATTGTTAGGTAGTGCTACTGCCTCAATCCACTTAGAAACATAATCAACAACTACTAAAATATATTGATTTCCAAAAGAAGGTGGAAATGGCTCCATGAAATCCATGCCCTAAACATCAAAAAGTTCAATTTCTAAAATATTGGTTCTGGGCATTTCATGTCTAGCAGATATATTTCCACTCCTTTGGCATTTATCACAAGTTTTAACCAAAGAATAAGCATCTTTAAACAAAGTAGGCCAGAAATAACCTGATTGTAATACCTTAGCAGCTGTTCTATGACTTCCAAAATGACCTCCATAAGGTGCAGCATGACAGTGCAGGAGCACTGCTTGTTTTTCTGTTTCTGATACACACTTCCTCATTATTTGATCTTGACACATCTTGTATAAATAAGGCTCATCCCAATAGTATTGTTTTACTATATGAAAGAATTTCCTCTTCTGTTGATAGCTCATGTCCACTGGTACAACTTTACTCACAAGGTAATTAACAATGTCAGCATACCATGGTGCATCTGCATGTGGTGCAGCTGCACTGGATGTAGATGAGGTTATTGCTAACAATTTTTCATCTGGAAAATTCTCCTTGATTTCTTGTGTACCTGCATTCTCATTTTCTAATCTAGATAAATGGTCAGCCACTTGGTTCTCCACCCCCTTCTTATCTCTGATTTCAAGATCAAATTCTTGAAGGAGGAGAACCCATCTAATTAGCCTTGGTTTTGCATCTTTCTTTGCAAGCAAGTACTTGATGGCAGAATGATCAGTATAGACAATTACTTTAGTACCAACCAAGTAAGATCTAAACTTATCAAATGCAAATACCACTGCTAATAGTTCTTTTTCTGTCACAGTATAATTCATTTGAGCTTCAATTAAGGTTTTGCTAGCATAATAAATTGAATGAAAAATTTTATCATACCTTTGCCCCAGGACTGCTCCTACTGCAAAGTCACTAGCATCACACATTAATTCAAAGGGCTTGCTCCAGTCTGGTGTTACTATCACTGGTGCAGTTATCAGTGCCTTTTTAAGCTTTTGAAATGCTTCCATACAAGATTCATCAAAGTTGAATTGTGTATCTTGTTGTAACAAATTACACAATGGTTTAGAAATTTTTGAAAAATCTTTGATAAATCTTCTATAGAAGCCAGCATGGCCTAAGAAGCTCCTTATTGCTTTAACTGTTGATGGAGGTGGCAATTTGTCAATGACTTCAATTTTAGCCTTGTCTACTTCCAATCCTTTCTTTGATACCTTATGTCCAAGCACAATGCCTTCTTGTACCATAAAATGGCATTTTTCCCAATTGAGCACAAGATTGGTGTCTTCACATCTTTGGAGAATTTTTTCTAAATTTGATAAACACAAAGGAAATGTTTCTCCAAAAACTGAAAAATCATCCATGAAAACTTCCATTGATTGCTCAATGAAGTCAGAAAATATAGACATCATGCATCTTTGAAAGGTGGCAGGTGCATTACATAAACCAAAAGGCATCCTTCTAAATGCAAAGGTGCCATAGGGGCATGTAAAAGTAGTTTTCTGTTGATCCTTAGGTTCTATTGCAATTTGATTGTAACCTGAATAACCATCTAAGAAACAATAAAACTCTTTTCCTGCTAACCTATCTAGCATTTGATCAATGAAAGGCAAAGGAAAATGATCCTTCTTTGTGGCCTTATTGAGTTTTCTGTAATCCATACAAATTCTCCACCCTGTGACAGTTCTTGTTGGTATCAACTCATTTTTTTCATTGGCTATGACTGTTACACCCCCTTTCTTAGGAACACATTGTACAGGGCTAACCCATGCACTATCTGATATGGGGTATATGATTCCAGCATCTAGCCATTTTATAATTTCTTTCTTAACAACCTCTTTCATAATTGGATTTAGCCTTCTTTGTCCTTGTATGCCATTTTTAGAATTTTCTTCTAAAATTATCCTATGCATACAAATTGAAGGGCTAATTCCTTTTATGTCTGCCATTTGCCAACCTATAGCCTTTTTACGCTTCTTTAAGGTATTTATGAGATCATTCTCCTGATCTAGGGATAGATCAGATGCAATAATCACTGGTAGAGTATTATCTTTTCCTAAAAAAGCATATTTCAAATGTTTTGGCAATTCTTTCAATTCTAGTTTAGGAGGTTGTTCAACTGATGGTAAATTCTTTTTAAGGTTGGGATTTTCTAAATTAAGAGATTCCTAAGTTCTAGCCCATACCTTAGGTGTTAATTCTTCCTTTGGCAGTATACCTTTTTCTGGCAATTTTTCTTCTGGTAGTGCAGCTGCATCTAGTGTAAGTGCACTGGTGAGGTGGTCATACTGCTTGTTGAAGTGTTTTTGTACCAAAAGATCAAGAGAGATGATTGCTGAACATTCTTCTCTTTCCTCTGCAGGATACTTCATAGCATTCATCACATTGAAAGTCATCTCTTGATCATTTACTGTCATGGTCAGTTCTCCTTTTTGAACATCAATCAATGTTTTTCCTGTTGCTAGGAATGGTCTTCCAAGAATCACTGGTACATCTTCATCTGCAACAAAGTCAAGGATAACAAAATCTGCAGGAAATATAAATTTGTCAACTTTTACCAGTACATCTTCAATGATTCCTTTTGGGTAAGCTATTGACCTATCTGCTAGTGACAAAGTTACAGTTGTAGGTTTAGCATTACCAATTCCTAGTTGTGTAAAGACTGATTTAGGCATCAAGTTAATACTTGCACCTAGATCACACAATGCACTACCTGTATAGAGCTTGCCTATTGAAAATGGAATGGTAAAGCTACCAGGATCTTTCAATTTTTTTGGAAGTTTATTTTGTAATATTAAACTGCATTCCTTGGACATGACAACAGTTTCAAAATCACCTAATCTTTTCCACTTTGAAAGGACATCTTTCATGAACTTAGCATAATTAGGCATTTGTTGTAATGCTTCAAGCAAAGGAACATTGATATGCAATTGTTTAAAAACATCTAAGAATTTACTGAATTGCTTCTCCTCATGTGCCTTTTTTAATCTTTGAGGATAAGGAGGAGGAGGGTATTCAGGAACTAACCTTGGAGTTGGTACTTCATGTGTTGCAGATGCATCAGGTGCTTCTGCATTTTGAGAACTTTTTTCATTTTTATTTTTTTCTCCCTCACCTGTACCTTCATTCTCATAAGGTTCCGCAAGATCTTTTCCATTTCTGAGAGAGATGGCTTTTACCTGTTCTTTACCTGGCCTTTAAGATGGAGTTGCTTCTGTATTTGATGGTAGTGTACCTGTTGGTCTTTGATACAGAGCAGTAGCTAACTGACCTACCTGATTCTCCAAATTTTTGATTGAAGCTTCATGAGCTTGCCTAGCTGTTCTATTTTCATTAATGAAAGCTTTAAGCAAACCTTCTAAGGAGTTATCAGTAGCAAATTGTTGTTGTGGCCTTTGGTAATTCTGAGATTGAAATGCTGGTGGAATTGCTGGTGCAGCTGCACTTGGTGCAGGTGTACTGGCATTATTGTTACTCCACTTGAAATTTGGGTGGTTCCTCCAACCAGCATTATAGGTATTAGAGTAAGGGTTGTTATTTTTATTATATCCTACAAAATTCAGAGACAGGGTTGCTAGAACATTCCTCATAAAGTGACCTCCCCCACAATAGACATAACTTACAGTTCCTGGAGGGGCTTGTTCTATGGCTGCTGCAGTGTTCTCTGTAACACCCTGGAAATAATTTAATTAAAATAGTTGATTGAATTATTAAAATAATTTGGAGGCGGGATATAGATAAATTAAAAGGTTAATATTTTATATGCGTAGGAGGTGAAACGAGTAAAGGAGGTGGTGACGTAGAGAGCCCAGTGTTTACTGAGCCCTCAACTTAAACCCTGGGGGTTTAAGCCAAACCCTCATTCGCAGCAAGCAAAAGAAAAACGAAAGTGAGAGTGAGAGAGAGAGCACGCGGCGCAAAGAGGGAGAGAAGAGGAGGGTTTCGCGAAGAATTTCAAAAGGAGATCGTTCGTGTTGCTGTGGTTTTGTTCGTGTCTCGTTCGTCGTGTTCCGGAGCTTACGTTATTCGAGGTAAGGGTGGGCTTAACCTTGATAATGGGTTGATGATAATTATGTGTGGGTAGTCTAGGGCTTTGTTGAATTGTTCGTGTTGTTGCATATCGTGTTTTCGTTGAGATTGGTGCTTTGATGATCATTGCACGTTATTGTGATTTGTTTCGTTATTTGTTGTTGCGTGATTGTTGTATCACGATGATGGTGTTGTTATTGTTCATGTTTTTGTTGTTGCTGTGCGTGGTTGATTGTTGTTGTCGCGTTGTCGAATTGTCGTTTTTGTTGTGGTGGTTGCGGTGTCGTTGCCGTTAGGGTTTGGTGTTTGGCAATTTAGCGATTCTGGACACAGGTTCGGTTTTTCTAAAACTGGCGCTGTATGGTTGATCCAAAAATTATGAGGTTGATTGTTTTTGAAAATAGACTTAACGCCGGTCGTTTTGGCACTGGTTTCGTTAAATTCGGAGTTGTATAGCTCGAGTTATAGGCGATACAAGTTAGGTTAAAATTCTGGAAACGATTTGGGTATAGATTCGGTATTTCGGTGACTGGGAACGTTTTATTGACCGAAAAATTATGTGGTTTATTTTTCTGGAAAATAGACTTAATGCTTGTTAATTTGGATCTGGTTTGGTTGCGTTTAGAGTTGTGTAGCTCGAGATATGAATTCCACAAGTTAGAGTAAGATTCTGGAAACAATCTGGACACAGGGTCAGTGTTTTGGTTACCACGTTTTCAAAAGAACTCCTTTTCGAACGAATCCAATTTCTTTGAAAACTAGACAAAATTTGCCCCAGTTTATGCACAAGTTTCATGCAATTTGATTGAGTTTTGGTCACTTTGGAATTGGTTGAATTTGAAGGACAGAAACTGTCCTCTTTTGCAACTAGCCTGTGTGCTTTTCGAAAACTGTACCTATTGGACACTCTCCTTCAAAAACTGAACTTAGGGATGATAACCAGACCCATAGGGCTTTCCAACAAGTATTTATTTGTTGAAATCCGATGTCGTTTGCTATTTTAATTAATTCGCTGAAGTAGGTGCGATGTGCCTAGGCGCTGTGCGCCAGTCTTGTGCGTGGTGTGCGTGCGTTATGTCCGCGTTGTGGAGCCGTCTGGTGTTAATATTTCAGGTGCGGTGCTGGTATGCTCAGGAGAGTTTAGTGGTAGCTGTGATGCTACAACTTGGTGCTATTTTTGGTGAAATCATTTGTTTTGATTCTGGTGATATAGTATTTATTTTAAATACTTGTTATGGTGAGTTGGTGCATAATCATGGTGTCGCATTGTCATATGCATGTTTTGGTGATATAGGCTCTGCCTCTGGTGTTTATTGGTGATATGCCCGTCGTGGCTCATTTTGGTGATCGGTACCGCATGCATATGCCCACTGGAGGGGTTGCATATCATCCCATTGTCTATGAATGTTATAATTTTGGTGGTTCACTGTCACATGGATTTTTCCTTTGGTATCTGGTGCTGTGATATGGTGTAATTGTATTGTGTTGCTGTAGTTACCTGATGCTAGCATATTTTTATCATCTGCTTATTATCTCTGTTAGACTCACCCCTTCTGCTTGGAATGTTGCTCTCATGCGGCAACGCTGCAGGTGATCGCTAGTGCTCGTGGAGGAATTGCTAGGTTTTGCTTCCTCTCTCGTTTGGGTCTGTGTCAGCTCTGATATGTAGCACCGGGGAGTCGTTAGTTATCGTTTTGAACTATTATTTTAGTTATTGGAAATTGTTTTAATTTATTTTGGAGATGTCTTTAATTGTTAATTCTGGAGATGTTTAAACTGGTTAATATTTCCGCTGCTTGGTGATTTCTTTTATATAAATTATTTTGGAGATTTTCTTTTTTTTAAAATGGTGAAAAATGTAGCGCCCTTCGAGGTGACTCTGATAATTGTCTATTTAATTGTAATAGTAAAAGGGGGGTGTTACATTAGTGGTATCAGAGCAGTTCGGTCTGTCCGGCCAAGTTGTCGAGTCGTCGAGTCGAGTAACACTTGAGTAATTGTTACTCGTTTCTGATTATAGTTTCTGTTGCAGTGTTAGGTTGAGATGGCAGGACGGAACGATGCTGCACTCGCTGCTGCTTTGCAGGTTGTGGCTCAAGCTGTGGAGAATAACCCAGGTGCTGCTGGTGATGCTGGGTCGCGCAGTTTGGCTACGTTTCAGAGGGAGAATCCTCCTACCTTTAAGGGCAAGTATAACCCTGATGGTGCTTTGGCGTGGCTGAAAGAGATGGAGAGAATCTTTCGTGTTATGGATTGCTCTGAGGCGCAGAAAGTCAGGTATGGTACTCATATGCTGGCAGAGGAGGCTGATGACTGGTGGTTGGAGGTGAGGCAGAGGTTGGCAACTGTGAATGAAGAGGTCACTTGGGCTGTGTTCAGCAGAGAATTTCTGAGAAAGTATTATCCTGAAGATGTCCGTGGGAAGAAAGAGATTGAGTTTCTGGAGCTGAAGCAGGGTAATATGTCGGTGACTGAGTATGCTGCCAAGTTCATTGAATTGGCGAAGTTCTATCCACATTATGGTGAGGCTGGTGCTGAATTCTCCAAATGCATCAAGTTTGAAAATGGGTTGCGGGCTGATATCAAGAAGGCGATAGGGTATCAAAAAATTTGGGTGTTCTCGGAGTTGATTGACAGCTGCAGAATCTTCGAGGAAGACAGTAATGCTCATTCTAGAGTCATGAGGGATAGGCAGAAGAATTTCTCGAGTCGTGGGAAGCCGTATGAGGTTCCAGCTGGTAAGGGCAATCAGAGAACTGCTGTGGGTAAGAGACCTAGTGGGGGAGATGCTGCTGCTAGTGTGGTATGTTACAAGTGTGGTAAACCCGGTCATAAGTGTCCTGACTGTCCAGGTGATGTGAAGAAGTGCTACAAGTGTGGTAAAGAGGGTCATATGGCGTCTAGCTGTGATCGAAAGGATGTGTTATGCTACAACTGTGGTGAGGGTGGTCATATCAGCACTCAGTGTCCTAAACCGAAGAAAGAAAGGTCCGTTGGGAAGGTGTTCGCTCTGGCGGGGTCAGATGCAGTGAATGAGATCAGAGGTACATGCTATATTAATAATTCTCCTCTTATTGCTATTATTGATACTGGTGCTACCCATTGTTTTATTGCTACTGCATGTGTTGAGAAATTAGATATTGTTTTATCTTCTATGTTGAGGGAGATGGTTATCGATACTTCGGCTAAGGGTTCGGTGACTACCTCGGTTGTTTGTGCTAAATGCCCTTTATCGATATTCGGTAATGATTTTCTCGTTGACTTGATTTGTTTGCCGCTGAGCGGAATGGATGTTATTCTAGGTATGGACTGGTTAGTTGATAACCATGTTCATATCAACTGTCATGAAAGGTCTGTGAGTTTCTTTTCTCCTGAAGAGGAAGAGTCTGGTTTGTTGTCTGCTGGTCAGTTGCATAGGGTAATGAGGGAAGACGTCCAGTTGTTTTCATTAATGGCGTCATTGTCTGCTGAGAGCCAAGCGAAGGTTGATGAGTTGCAGGTGGTGCGAGAGTTTTCTGAGGTTTTTCCCGACGAGATTCCGGATGTACCACCAGAGAGAGAGAGGTTGAGTTTGCTATTGATCTGGTACCTGATACTAAACCTGTGTCTATGGCACCGTATAGAATGTCTGCATCTGAATTGTCAGAACTGAAGAAGCAACTCGAGGATCTGCTTGAAAAGAAATTTGTGAGGCCAAGTGTGTCGCCGTGGGGAGCTCCAGTGTTGTTGGTGAAAAAGAAAGATGGTAGTATGAGGTTGTGCGTAGACTATCGGCAGCTGAATAAGGTGACTATTAAGAACAAGTATCCGCTTCCGAGGATTGATGACTTAATGGATCAGTTGGTGGGTGCTCAGGTGTTCAGTAAAATAGATTTGAGATCGGGTTATCATCAGATCAAGGTGAAAGACGAAGACATTCAGAAGACAGCTTTCAGAACCCGTTATGGGCATTATGAGTATTCCGTGATGCCTTTCGGTGTGACTAATGCGCCGGGAGTGTTCATGGAGTACATGAATCGTATCTTTCGTGAGTATCTGGATCGGTTTGTGGTGGTATTCATTGACGACATCCTAATTTATTCTAAGTCAGAAGAGGAGCATGCAGAACATCTGAGATTGGTATTGGAAATTCTGAGGGACAGGAAATTATATGCGAAGCTGTCTAAGTGTGAGTTTTGGTTGAAAGAGGTTAGCTTTCTGGGTCATGTTATTTCGGGGAATGGAATTGCCGTGGATCCGTCTAAGGTTGATGCCGTGTTACAATGGGAGTCTCCGAAGTCAGTTACTGAGATTAGAAGTTTTCTGGGTCTGGCAGGTTACTATAGGAGGTTTATAGAAGGATTTTCGAAGTTGGCACTTCCGTTGACTCAGTTGACTTGCAAGGGTAAAGCTTTCATCTGGGATGACTGTTGTGAAGAGAGCTTCAAAGAATTGAAGAAGAGGTTGACGACGTCTCCTGTTCTGACGTTGCCTAATCCGGAAGAGTCGTTTGTGGTGTATTGTGATGCTTCCAAGATGGGGTTGGGAGGTGTGCTTATGCAGAATGGTAAGGTAGTTGCCTATGCGTCGAGACAGTTAAGGACTCATGAGAAGAACTACCCTACCCATGATTTAGAACTTGCTGCAGTTGTGTTCGCGTTGAAAATTTGGAGACATTATCTGTATGGTTCGAGGTTTGAGGTGTTCAGTGATCATAAGGGTTTGCAGTATCTGTTTGATCAGAAAGAGTTGAATATGAGACAGCGCAGATGGTTGGAGTTGCTGAAAGACTATGACTTTAGCTTGAACTATCATCCGGGAAAGGCTAATGTGGTAGCTGACGCTTTAAGTCGAAAGACGTTGCATATGTCAGCAATGATGGTTAGAGAACTCGAATTAATTGAGCAGTTCAGGGATATGAGTTTGGTTTGTGAAGTGACGCCTCAGAGTGTCAGATTGGGGATGTTGAAGATTGATAATGAATTCATGGCTAGCATTCGAGAAGCTCAGAAGTTAGATGTTAAATTAGTTGACCTGATGGTTGGGATTGATCAATCCGAGAATAAAGACTTTGAGTTGGATGCGCAGAATGTATTGAAGTACCGTGGGAGAATCTGCATTCCTGATGATGAGGAGATGAAAAGAGCAATTTTAGAAGAAGGTCATAGGAGTAAGTTGAGTATCCATCCGGGAGCTACAAAGATGTATCAGGATCTGAAGAAGATGTTTTGGTGGCCTGGTATGAAGCGTGATGTGGCGCAGTTTGTGTATTCCTGCTTGACTTGTCAGAAATCGAAGGTTGAGCATCAGAAGCCTGCTGGGTTGATGCAACCGTTGGAGATTCCGGAATGGAAGTGGGATAGTATTTCTATGGATTTCGTGATAGGGTTACCTAATACTGTGAGGGGGCACGATTCGATTTGGGTGATTGTGGATAGATTGACGAAGTCTGCTGATTGTTTCGTTATTTGTTGTTGCATGATTGTTGTATCACGATGATGGTGTTGTTATTGTTCGTGTTTTTGTTGTTGCTGTGCGTGGTTGATTGTTGTTGTCGCGTTGTCGAATTGTCGTTTTTGTTGTGGTGGTTGCGGTGTCGTTGCCGTTAGGGTTTGGTGTTTGGCAATTTAGCGATTCTGGACACAGGTTCGGTTTTTCTAAAACTGGCGCTGTTTGGTTGATCCAAAAATTATGAGGTTGATTGTTTTTGAAAATAGACTTAACGCCGGTCGTTTTGGCACTGGTTTCGTTAAATTCGGAGTTATATAGCTCGAGTTATAGGCGATACAAGTTAGGTTAAAATTCTGGAAACGATTTGGGTATAGATTCGGTATTTCGGTGACTGGGAACGTTGTATTGACCGAAAAATTATGTGGTTTATTTTTCTGGAAAATAGACTTAATGCTTGTTAATTTGGCACTGGTTTGGTTGCGTTTAGAGTTGTGTAGCTCGAGATATGAATTCCACAAGTTAGAGTAAGATTCTGGAAACAATCTGGACACAGGGTCAGTGTTTTGGTTACCACGTTTTCAAAAGAACTCCTTTTCGAACGAATCCAATTTCTTTGAAAACTAGACAAAATTTGCCCCAGTTTATGCACAAGTTTCATGCAATTTGATTGAGTTTTGGTCACTTTGGAATTGCTTGAATTTGAAGGACAGAAACTGTCCTCTTTTGCAACTAGCCTGTGTGCTTTTCGAAAACTGTACCTATTGGACACTCTCCTTCAAAAACTGAACTTAGGGATGATAACTAGACCCATAGGGCTTTCCAACAAGTATTTATTTGTTGAAATCCGATGTCGTTTGCTATTTTAATTAATTCGCTGAAGTAGGTGCGATGTGCCTAGGCGCTGTGCGCCAGTCTTGTGCGTGGTGTGCGTGCGTTATGTCCGCGTTGTGGAGCCGTCTGGTGTTAATATTTCAGGTGCGGTGCTGGTATGCTCAGGAGAGTTTAGTGGTAGCTGTGATGCTACAACTTGGTGCTATTTTTGGTGAAATCATTTGTTTTGATTCCGGTGATATAGTATTTATTTTAAATACTTGTTATGGTGAGTTGGTGCATAATCATGGTGTCGCATTGTCATATGCATGTTTTGGTGATATAGGCTCTGCCTCTGGTGTTTATTGGTGATATGCCCGTCGTGGCTCATTTTGGTGATCGGTACCGCATGCATATGCCCACTGGAGGGGTTGCATATCATCCCATTGTCTATGAATGTTATAATTTTGGTGGTTCACTGTCAAATGGATTTTTCCTTTGGTATCTGGTGCTGTGATATGGTGTAATTGTATTGTGTTGCTGTAGTTACCTGATGCTAGCATATTTTTATCATCTGCTTATTATCTCTGTTAGACTCACCCCTTCTGCTTGGAATGTTGCTCTCATGCGGCAACGCTGCAGGTGATCGCTAGTGCTCGTGGAGGAATTGCTAGGTTTTGCTTCCTCTCTCGTTTGGGTCTGTGTCAGCTCTGATATGTAGCACCGGAGAGTCGTTAGTTATCGTTTTGAACTATTATTTTAGTTATTGGAAATTGTTTTAATTTATTTTGGAGATGTCTTTAATTGTTAATTCTGGAGATGTTTAAACTGGTTAATATTTCCGCTGCTTGGTGATTTCTTTTATATAAATTATTTTGGAGATTTTCTTTTTTTTAAAATGGTGAAAAATGTAGCGCCCTTCGAGGTTACTCTGATAATTGTCTATTTAATTGTAATAGTAAAAGGGGGGTGTTACATTCTCAGCTGGTGCAGGTGCACTAGATGCAGGTGCACTGTTACTATTGAGGTTTTTAACCAGATTTGCTAGTGAGGCTACTTGAGCAGATAGGGCAGAGATTTCACTGATTTCATGTACCCCTGAGGGTTTCTTTTGGGCACTCACCCTCTCAGTAGGCCAACTAGAACTATTGGTAGCAATTCTATCAATCAGTTCACATGCTTCATTATAGGAAAGATTTAACAAAACACCACCAGAGGATGCATCAAGCATTACTCTAGTTTGTGGTTCTAAACCATTATAAAAAGTTTCCATTTGAATAATGACTGGTAGACCATGATGTGGACATTTTCTCAAAAGTTCTTTCCATCTTTCCCATGCTTCAGACAATGATTCTTGTTCTTTTTGTCTAAAAGATGTAATATCATTTCTCATTCTGGCATTTTTGATAGGTGGGAAATATTTTGACAAAAACTTTTCAGCCATTTCATTCCATGTATGAATAGAATTAGGCTCCAATGAATTTAACCATGATTTAGCCTTATCTTTCAAAGAATATGGAAATAGTTTAAGTCTAAATGCATCTTCACTAACACCAGGTATGATAAAGTTACTACATATTTCTAAAAACTGTTTTAAATGCTCATGGGGATCCTCATGAGGATATCCACCATATTGACCAATTGTTTGCAGCATTTGAAACATCATAGGTTTAAATTCAAAGTGGACAGCATCTATGTGAGGTCTTGCTATGCTTGTTTGCATGTTTTGATGATCAAACATAGCATAATCTTTCATAGGTCTATCTCTATCATTAATCATACCTATTGGTCCCATGTGAATGAATTGGTTCTTGTGATCTGCTTCAGCATCTCGTTGTGAACCTGGACCATCTCGTTGGATTCTACGCAACCTTCTAAACTGTCTTTCTATCTCTGGATTAAACTCAAATTCTGGTGGTTTGTCTCTGGGCATAAGCTAGTGCAGATGCACCTGTTTCTACACAGAAAACAAAACACCAGAATAACAAAACAAATAAAAATAAACACTAATCTACTATCTTTAAAACAACAAAAATTAATGACAATCCCCGGCAACGGCGCCAAAAACTTGGTGTGTGAAAAAGATGTGCAAGTATACACAGTCACAAACAAGTAATAAAGTAGAAGTAAAGTATCGTTCCCACAGAGATTGTATAATTCTTAATGTATTGTTGTGAAGACATGTAAATTAATGCAACTATCTACTCACAAAGTTTGGTTTTGGTTGAAGTTGAAATGAAGTTAGAATGACAATAAACAATAGAAAGGAAATCAGTGGAGAAATATAGTTGAGATGCTTTCATCAAATAACTTTCTTTTAAGTGTTAAGTGCATTCGTGTGGTGCAGGTGCACTGGATGCAGCTGCATCAGTTGTGTGCTTTTCAGCTACTATTTCAAAAGTTGTTTTACAAGCTTCCTATGTCTAGGTGTGCTAAATAAATTCACTCTTGACCCTGAAATACTTGCTAATTTAATCCTAAGGGCTATGTTATCCTATGTCTAGGACTTAACATGGAATTAACAAGCTTCTTTTATTAATCTAGTTAATAAAGGC
Organism: Astragalus glycyphyllos; assembly: GCA_963573325.1. Classification (NCBI taxonomy): domain Eukaryota; kingdom Viridiplantae; phylum Streptophyta; class Magnoliopsida; order Fabales; family Fabaceae; genus Astragalus; species Astragalus glycyphyllos. Next base: position 16,647,961 of record OY754313.1, on the reverse strand, counting down.
TTTATTAAACACTTACCCCTATTGATTCTTGATTTCTAGTTATAAACCATGTCTGTGAATATAGTTCTACCTATATTTAAGCGATCAACCTTAAATTAAGATGGATGTAGTATAACACAAGAATCAAAATGCTTACAACACACAAATGACACTTAAACTTCCTTAAAAGATTATTATAAGACTAGCACATCTCAACTAAATGAAATTAGCTCATATTAGGCATTGCAAGATGGAAAGAGATTGCATGAAACATATTGAGGTGATGGAAATTATCAAGAAAGAACAACAAAGTAAAGTTTACAATATTGAAGCTTTCTTGCATCAAGCAATGCAGGTGCACTGATCTCCTTACTATATCTATGAAGGGGAGAAGGGAGAAGTCGTCAATTCCTTCCTTTTCTCCTTGCTACTATCTAAGAAATTAAAACTGAGAATTTGAAAGTGAAAATTACAAGAAATTTAAAGAAGTGAAAATGTGAAAAAGAGATTACGAGATATATGAGATATTGCATTTTTTTCAAGTGAAGAATGAAGGTCTTTATATAGGCTTTGAGCTTTCCTTCAAGTGAGGATTTGCTTGCTGATTTGAGTTAACCAAACCATGGTTACTTTTCAGCCTTTGAAAAAGCAATTTGAGTTTCATACTCAAATATCAAGAGTGGTCCAATTAGAGCTTGCCATATGGTTCATGAAATGATTTCTTCAAGAAGTCATCCATTGTGGGCGCCTCCTTTATAAAGTTTCCATGTGCCCCATGTGATTGTGGATCATCTATAATTAATGTTAATTGGATGTGCCTTTGTCTTCTTTTGGTTTGAGGTGCTTCCGGTGTTGGCCTTTTTCTACCATTCGCAGAATGGTGCAGCTGCATGCAGTGCAGCTGCATCAAGTGGAGGTGCATGCAGTGCAGGTGCACTGGATGATTTGGATGAAATCTTTTACTTTGTGTATTTGTGTTCTTCCAATGTAGATGTTTTATCTGAAAATACTCACAAACATATCAAACATACCAATATCTAGACATCAAGCTTAATATTGTGAATGACCACTTGCTTTATCCTTTAATGTTGTTTATCTAATTTCTTCTATGATATTTACTTAATTTATATTTGATTTCAACAATTATTTAAGTTTAGTTGTATAAATAACTCTATATAAAATAGAGTTATCACTCCACCTGGTACTTGTTACCGTAATGTTGCGAAAATTGTCACGGATTATCGTGAACTTGACGCTGTTATGTCATTTCTCCAAGGATTGAATGAGAATTTTGCTGCTGTGCACTCTCAGATCCTACTTATGGAGCCTCTACCTCCTCTTGCGAAGACCTATGCCACGATTCTACAACAGGAACGACAAATTAGTACTCCTATTGCACCAGAAATCTCAGTTACAAATGTGCAAACCTCTGCTCCTCCTACTATGGCTCGTGGTAGAGGTAATCCTCAACGTGCTAATCGTCTCTGCACATACTGCAATCGTACCAATAACACCGTGGAGACTTGTTGGAAGAAGCATGGTTATCCACCTGGTTTTAAGAACAATACAAAGGTTGTGAACAATGTTGCTGTTGAAGATTCTCCTGCTGCTTCAACATCCTCTTCCTCACCTGTGAACTTAACTGCAGAACAACTCCAGAGTTTGTTATCACTACTTCCTAGCACACCTCCCACTGCTACTGCATCAGCAAACATGGTCAGTGTTAACAGTGTGCATTCTGCTCCATCAGGTACTTCATTCGTTGCCTGGCTTGTCACTTGGCTTGTTGATACTGGTGCTACTGATCATATTTGTTCTTGTATTGAGTTCTTCTCAACTTTCTATGCCATCAAGCCTATGCTCATCACATTGCCATCTGGAGATACTAGATACACACACTATAAGGGCACTCCAACCATCACTCTATATGATGTTTATTATGTACCTGATTTTAATTCTAATATCATCTCTGTTGGACAACTTGCTGACACTATCAATTGTCAAACTCTTTTTGATGGTGATTCTGCTGTGTTACAGGATATCCCCTCCAAGAGAGTGATTGGCCATGCTAGAAGGGATGGAAATCTTTACACAATGAAGATCTCACCCCTCTCTTTTTCAGCTAAGTCTAGTCCCATCCATTGTAACAATGTTTCTGTTGCTTCTATTAATATAGACATATGGCATAATCGTTTAGGACACCCCTCCCCCTCTTGTTACCATCTTATACAAAATTTACATTGTAATATGCCAAAAATTTCAAATGAAAATTGTGATACGTGTCACTTTGCCAAACAAAAGATGCTCAGTTTTCCTGATCACTCCACACCCTAACTGCACAATTTTGATTTAATTCATGTTGATATTTGGGGTCCTTTTGCCACTCCATCTATGCATGGAAACAAGTATTTTCTAACTATAGTAGATGATAGGTCTAGATTTACTTGGATAAAGTGTTGTGTAAAAACGTGATAGTGCAAGTATACACAGTCAATAAGTAATAAAGTGAAAGTAAAGTTCGTTCCCACGAGGATTAGCACTTAAACAAAGCTTAATTTAATCAACAAATTAGTGATGGTAAAAATAAAGTAAATGACACAAATGTTTGGTAACATGCAAAATAATAAAAAGTATCAGGGTAAATAAGATCAGATATTTGGAACAAGTTGAGATGCATTCACTTTTAGTAATTTCATTAAAGTGTACAAAAATGCTATGTTAAGTGCTGCAGCACTAGGTGCTGCCGCAATTGCTTATTTTCTCAAATACTAGACACTAGGTTTTTTTCCTACTAGTTTATCTCTAGACCAGAAAGGAGTATTGTCCTAGGCTGCTGAAGCACCCGCAGTGTTCACCTCATGGCTTATGCCTCCCCTATCTCTAGGGTTAAGACAAGGAACAACAATATCTCTATTATGCAACATACCATGTTATCTTGTGGGGTAAATTTACAAACCATCTCTGTGAATATAAATGCTACTTAGATTAGACGGCCAATCCTAATCTAAGATGGAAATATTAAGAGCACACAAGATAAAGTATTCAACACTTAAACATAAACATTAATAACACAATAAATTCATTACATTCAGTTTTGCATCCCAACTACAAGAGTTTAGCTCATGTTGAGCTTTGACAACAAAGAAAATAACTTAAACATTAACATAAATGAAGAAGTCATACTAAATCTCAAGGAGAGAATTTACACTACAATCTTTGAACGTGAGAATAGCTCCAATGAAGATCAAAGGAACAAACTCCAGCTCTCCAACGTAGCTTCTTCCAAGAGATGAAGCTTCAGTGTTGCTGCAGCAATCAAAATCCATCAATTGATCTTTTTAGTGACTTGGAGAAGGCACGAAGCTTGCGGCTATCTCTATACCTCAAATTCGGCTTAACCTAATTCTGGGAATGTAGTCCTTTATATAGAGGAGGCTAGGGATGAGAGGTAACCCTAATTGGGGAGGCGCCTTTTGTCCTTTAATGAGGGCAAAAGGTCATTTTTGCCCAAATCCCTAGGTCATCAGCGAATATTCCATGATTGGTACGCACACCCACGCCTGATGATCACTGACAGCTGTCCTTTCCTCAATTTCCGTGTTTCCTATTGCTTTCTCTCTCATGTTGCGCATTTTTGCACTGCTGCCACATTAGATGCTGCAGCAATTAAACAAACACATTAAACCACAATTGGGCACCAAAGTGCCAATTATAACAAATTCAAGCTTACACCTTAAGCTACTCTAAACTAACATATTTACAACATTAATTACTATATTGCTTGAGAATTAACAATGATTTAAGCTTGAACTAAGAGGTAATAACAATCATATTTGATTGTTATCATAAAGCTCATGAGAACTAAATCCGAAACCAGAAATCACCTTAAACAGTTTGTTACCTTTGTTGATACACAATTTAACACTATTATTAAAGCCATTAGGTCAGATAATGGTGTTGAGTTTGCCATGCCTGATTTTTACTCATCTAAAGGAATTATTCACCAAAAATCCTGTGTAGAAACCGCTCAACAAAATGGTATTGTTGAACATAAGCATCAGCATATTTTGAATGTTGCTCGTTCGCTCATGTTTCAATCTCATCTTCCTATCCAATTTTGGGATTTTGCCACTTGCCATGCCATCCATATTATCAATAGACTACCTTCTCTTACCCTTCACTCCCAATCACCTTACTATCTCCTATACCTTCTTTTTGACCTTCACAATCATGAAGTATTTCTCTCCAGGAATGTTTCTTTTTATGAAAATGTCTTTACCTATCCTGTTCATACCTCAAACAATTCATCCACCTCATCATCTCCTACTCCACCCTCAAAAGTTGCTCTCACCGAGATGTTTCCCAGTGTCTCTTCCTCATCCATTCCCTGTGCATCTCCTTCTGCACATAACTCACCTAGCCCAGAATGTCCTCCCCCTACTTCCACTACAACAGACTGCCCTATTTCATCCCCCACACCTCTCCAAAAGCCACCATACTTCTGGCTCACCTCCTGCTCACACAGTTTCCCCACCACATGTTCCATCTGAACCCCTTAGAGCATCAACCAGAATCAAAACCAAACCTACATATCTCCAAGATTTTCATTGTGGCATGATTTCTGTCTCTTCTACTGCTCAATCTCCCTAAGGTATTGTATATCCTTTGTCTGACTATCTCTCTTATGATACTCTCTCTTCCTCCCATAGAACTTTTATTGCAGCTATCAGTACTCACACTAAACCTAAAACTTTTGCTCAAGCTTCTTAGCATCAATGTTGGATTGATGCTATGCAACAAGAAATACAAGCTCTTGAAATGAATTCCACTTGGAGTATCACTGACTTACCACCTGGTAAACATCCTATAGGCTGCAAGTGGGTATATAAAATAAAACATAATGCTGATGGTTCAATTGAGAGATATAAGGCTCATTTAGCCAAAGGTTTCACTCAGCTTGAAGGGGTAGATTATTTAGAAACTTTCTCCCCAGTGGTCAAGATGACCACTGTCAGACTTGTCCTTGCTTTGGCAGCAACTCACAATTGGAATCTCCAACAGTTGGATGTCAACAATGCTTTTCTTCATGGGGATCTTCAAGAGGAGGTCTACATGAAGATTCCTCAAGGCATTCTCACTACTTCTTCTAATAAGGTTTGCAAGCTTCAAAAATCCTTGTATGGTTTGAAGCAAGCTAGTAGACAATGGAATGCTAAGCTCATTTCATTCCTACTGCCCTTAGGTTTTGTTCAATCAAAACATGACTATTCCCTATTGGTCAAACACTCAGATTCTAGAATTATAATTTTGCTCATTTATGTTGATGATGTAGTGCTGACAGTTGATAATCTAGATGAGATTCAGAACATTAAACAACTTCTTGATAACGAATTCAAGATAAAAGATCTAGGTGTTCTGAAATTTTTCCTTGGTCTTGAAGTAGCAAGATCCTCTGCTGGTATTGTTCTTTCCCAGAGGAAATATGCTCTGGAACTTATTGAAGAAGCTGGGCTTCTTGCTTTTAAACTTGCTTCCACACCCATGGTTCCTAGCTTGAAATTGAGTGCTCATACAGGTACACCCATGGAGGATCCTACTCAGTATCGCAGGTTACTTGGCAGGCTTATCTACTTGACTAACACAAGGCCTGACTTGTGTTATGCTGTGAATAAGCTTAGTCAGTTTATTGCTAACCCTCTGGTTCCCCATATGGAAGCTGCATCATTACACATTCTTAAATATTTGAAGTCTTCCCCAGGTCGTGGTTTATTCTTTTCTGCTAGTTCTGACAGTAAGCTGAGTGCTTTTAGTGATGCAGATTGGGCATCTTGCCCTGACAGCAGACGCTCTACTACTGGTTTCTGCATATTTTATGGTGATTCCTTGGCTAGTTGGAAGTCCAAGAAGCAAGGTGTTGTCTCACGATCCTCATCAGAGGCAGAGTATTGTGCTCTTGCTCTCACTACCACAGAAACTCAGTGGTTGCTCTATCTTCTGCAAGATCTTCACAGACCTCATACTGCTGCTGTTTCTCTTTACTGTGATAACAAATCAGCAATCCACATTGCTCAGAATCCAATTTTTCATGAACGCACAACATATTGAATTGGATTGCCACTTGGTTCGTGACAAAGTGCAAGCTGGTGTCATTCATCTCATGCCTGTCCCCACAAAAGCACAGATTGCAGACATGTACACCAAGCCACTTCATCCCTCTCAGTTTGAACAGTTCTTATCCAAGCTCAACATGAAAGATATTCATAGTTTAGCTTGAGGGGGGCTGTTAGATAATGTATTTTATACTGTACATGTATTTACTGCACATACAGTTTACTTTAACTTAGTGATAGCTTAGTATTATCTATTCTAGCTAAGTTCTCTATTTTTTCCCTTAGTACAAACTCTGTATATATATCTTGACACCATCATCAATAAAGTCAGAGAGTTTATTTACCAAATTGTAACAATTATGAGCATCTACTAGTCGATCTTGAGGGTGTCGAGGATGTTTGTAATGGAGGAGCTGGATTATAAGCTTCTTCATCTCGTTAATTAGTTATATTTACTATTGTATAGACCATAATATCTTTGTAGTATTCAAACACTAATTCTACAACTTGTGTACCCTTTAGCAGGTCAATCAATCCTTCTGCATTATAGGATTGAGGCTGTAAGTAACATTAGAGTACCCTAGTCAATGGTATTTTACGTGGACAACTTGAAATGGTTTGCACATATAAATTGAAACTTATATAGTCAATGGTATTTTATAGGGAAATGGTATCATTGTCTGTTTCTACCCTGAAGCCCAGGATCACAATTCTACTTTGCCCCGGGCTTCTCCCACTCCCCCTATTCACCACACACCCCGAAACCGCAAAAGTTCCAATATTATCCTCACGTGCAATGCACATGGAAACAGACGGACGCCAGTGATCAGTGGCGTATCTAGGACCCTGATTGAGGGTGGTCAATCGAAATAATTTAATAAAAGTTTAAATTAAGATATATATATATATATGTATATATATATATGTGTGTGTGTGTGTGAGAGAGATTTAAATTATAGTGGTGGTGTATACCGATACCAATTAAACAAATTTTGCTATTCTAATTTGGAAATTTTGGCCCCTGTAATTTTTTTGTTGCACTTTTGATCGCTAAAAATCATGGATTGTGCAATTTTAGTTCTCTAATTTTCCAAAATTCAAGATTTTTGAGAACCAAAAGGGCAAATAATCAATGATTTTGAGGATAAAAATTGGGAAATTAAGAAAATTGTGGACCAAAATTATCAAAAGCAAAATAAAAGCACCAAAATCACCATATTTGTTTGTGATAATAATAGACTAGTGAGACTTAAACTAATGTACTTGTTATTGTTCTTTTATCTCCACAAATAAATAAATTTAGTTGGGGTAACTAAATAATATATTAATGAGGTAGGTAAATGTAAAATATACCTAATTATTCAAATACATATATTATTTTTAGGGAAGCCAAAACTGCCGCATAGTTATACTATCATCCGCCCCTGGAGCTACAACAGTAAAGAGTAGCTAGTAATAGAAAGAGAAAAATAGGAATAGAGTAGTAAAAAGTAGCAATAAAAAGAGGAAAAAAGGGAGAGGATGTGTAAAAACAAAACTAGCAGTGTCAAAATATATTTTTCATAGGGGTATTGGTGCAATTTTTTAATTTGAGGGTGTGCAGGTGAACACCCTAGGGACTATGTAAGTCCGCCCCTGCCAGTGATAGGGTTTTTACACAGAACAGAAACGGTTTATTGGTACCGTGTTAAGAAAAATATGGGTTCAATACGTTACAACAGAACCAGTTCGGTTCTGAAGTCCTGGATGTGTTGCAAGGAGTGTGTGGCATGTTTATGCAGGTCCGGTACAAACGTATCGAACAAGTTCAGTTTTAATGTACCAAACCCCACTGATAAATATTCAACACGTAACAGTAATTATGTGAGAAATGTGTCGTTTTAATACAAATTTGAATACAAATCCAACAAAATACTCAACTAAACATAAATCCTATTCATCTTTAGTTAAGTCTACATAAGTAGGGGGTTTTATCTCTATTAGCACTAACATCCACTTTTGCATGCGACCCGTAAATTGCATGTCCCAATCCATTGCTATGGCTGCCCTGTTAAGATTCCATATCGCATCGGTCGGGCATTGGACTTCCATTCTTCATAAATACCTAACAAGGAAAGCGTAACTAGTATTTTAACTAACCTTTCACAATATATAAATGAATTATAATTTGTGGTTCACATACCTGTACAAAGTGGTCGTTTGTATAGTAGATGTTGAAGATACTAGCACTTCTGAATGGTACAATATGAAATGGGAAAATTGTTAAAGATCCTTTAAACAGACCAACAAGTCAGTATGACCCTGTATCTGTTAGTGATCAGATACCCTATATCAGGTACAGTCATCCAATTATCTCGTCCATTCTTGTGTGTTTGGATCAACAACTTCATCAGAACAGTTAATTTTCCAATACAACCATACAACGTAGTGTAGAAGTCGTCCATATGAGTGATAGTACGATTTGGAGTAAGAGTAGGATTTGGAGTAAGAATAGGAGTAGTAGTAAGAGTTAAAGTTAGAGTGCAACTTGGCTTCTTTTCTAGTGGTAGTGGTATGGATCTTGGCTTCTCTGGTAGTTGAGGAGTAGGATTAGTAGTTGAAGTATTAACTTCAGCTCCCTTTTCGAAAAACAAGTAATACAATGATAAGAAGAGATCGTACCCACAGGGATTGGATTAATTTTTGAGAGTTTAAAATGGTATAGCAATACTTAGTGAGAATAAAAATCAAAGTTAAAATAAAAGATGATTGGTGTGTGTGTAAACAATCTAAATTAAGCAATATAAAGATGAGTGGTGATTTAATTGAGAGAGATAGTTGGAGTGTTCTTTTCTAAGTAATTTACTTTGATAGCCTTATGTCATATATAATGCTCCTGCAATGGATGCTGTAGCAATGGATGCGTGCTTTTCAGCAACTAACTTCAGGGTTTCATTACAAGTCTCATGTCTAAGCCCTAAATAAGTTCACCCTTGTATATTAAGCTCCCACAGTATCACCTTATGAACTATGCTATCCTATATCTAGGTTTTAGCATGGAATTAACAAAGTCCTTTTATTAAAACACTTATCCATATTAGTTCTTGAGTTCAAATCATAAATCATGTTTGTATTTATGACCCTACTTATTCTAAGTGATCAACCTCAAAATAAGTTTGAAATAATTATAGCACAAGAACTAAATTACAAGTATCAATATAACATAATAATTATTCAAAGGTTCATTACAAAGTTAAGGCATCCCAACCATAGGTGTTCTGCTCATGCTTGACATAACTAAGCACATATAAACAGAAGAATTCATTTCATATGATTAAAAATACAAAGGAAAGGATAAGATAGAAATTACACAATTGAAGTTCCTTTGCATATTATGTCTAGTAATGCCGGGGCAATCACCTCACAGCAATAAAACAACAACAAGAAATGGTGTAGAAGTAGAGAGAGAAATTGTCAATTTCTCCTTCTCCTTCGAACAAAAGTAGTATATTTAACACTAATGACTAAAACTTGAGATGGTTTCAAATGAGGAAGAAGGGATGTATTTATAGGCTTCATAAAGTGAAGTTGTCTTGGGCACCAAGGTGGTTTTAGGGTTTCTCTTTCCACTTGTCTTCAAAAAGCTTGATTTGATCCTCTACCAAATAAGGAGAAGGGGTCCAATGGTGTGAGGACAAGTGTTCCTAAAATTTTTGCCACTTGTAGTCTATGATGCTCAAGGGTGGCGTCGCAGCTTCCCACTTGGCAACTTGCACTTGCAATTTGGCTTCATGACATCATCACCAGGGTGCTAGGGCATTCAATGTTGTGCAGATTGCTGGGGCGATTGATGCTGGCGCAATACCTCTGCTGCTATTGCTAGAGCATCTGTTGCTGGGGCAATGATTGCTGCAACAATTGAACAAACACATGAAACTACCACAAATCATATAAAATAGTGATGATGAGTCCCAAACTCCTCCTTATCATAAAATTCTATTTTTCTTTTGTTTTTCTTTATTTGACACAACATTATTACTGAGATTCTCACAAATATTTAGGTTTGAAAGTGTAAATAACTCTATATAAAATAGAGTTATCAATGCCATCGAGTGAAATTTCTCAAGAAACCCCATAATATCACCCTTTACCACCCCCCAACATTCCTTAAGGACCGAACACGAGTGTAATGATAACACAGTGATGTATGAGGAATTTGATCCTTTTCATTGGTCTCTGAGGGCTATATTTATATTACAATTTGTAGTTAATACTAACAAATACATTTATGGAGGATCAGAGGAAAATCAGGGATATTTACCTCTGATTGTGCTTCATTCCTTTCTGGGGGAGGCTGAGGAGAGATATTTGGGCCGATCGGTCAGTCTTCAGCGAAGGTCCTTCGAGAGCGGAGCGGATGTAGGAACCAGTCGGTCCGGATGGGAACAATATACTAATTACTATTTACAACAATTTGTTTTAGAACAATATAATTAAAATGGTGACACGACTTAAGTACAAATAGAATAATACCTAGGAAGGTCACACACACACATGGTAGCTGTGCGTGATTCTGATCGTGCATCCACATGCAGATGCATCAATGCCAATCATGTTACATTGCTTCAACTCTTTGCCTATATAGTCTATAGCATTGGCAGAAACTAAACCCTTAATGTTATCATATATTTTCTTTAAGTGATCAAATTTTACTCTACCGGGGCTATGCTCAAAAGCCATCTTAAGGTGAATATGTTGTAGTCTAAGCATGGTACATATCGAATCCTAGCACTTACACAAGTCTCCCCTATTGTTGTGCAATAGTTTCTTTAACAATGAGTGTGCAGACCCAACTCTGTTGGTGGTAGTGTTGCCGAGGTGCATATACCAAATTATTCATGCATCAATAAACCGCTCTTTGTGAGGGTTTAGCCAAGTGTTCTTAACGTAATTTATGAAGTTGTCAAATGGTTCTGACATACTCTCAAAGTTTTGCAACTCCAGCTCATACTCATCCGTAGTGGCCGCATGGGCAACTCTTTGAAATGCACTCATGACATCCTCAACTAATGCCATCGGATGCACTTACATCCTAACTTTGGCCCACACATTTTTTAATGTGAAATTGGCACAAGTTTGCAGATGTTGGAGATATCGTTGCCACAACATTCATCATAGCAATGTCTCTGTCAATAAGTATGACCTGTGGCAAATCATACTGTCTCCTAAATAGATCCATCAATTTTTTAAAATCCACGCAAAGTTATCCAATCTTTCCCCCTCAACATAAGCTAATGCAGTAGAGAAAATCCTCACTGTTGAGGTTACACCAGCGATCTCAACCAACAGATACCTATATCGGCTGATCTTATATGTGGAATCAATAAACAATACAACGAGGAAGGTGTTTAGAAGATCACTGGAGTCCAGATGTTCCCAAAAGATGTTTTTGACAACATTAGTGCCTCGTTCAACTTGTTGCCAGTACACATATTGATCACGTTCCAACAAATTCATCAATTAATTGTTGGATCTCAGTCCAACCTTGACGTAAATTTGACCATTGTCTTGTTTGACAATTGTATATTTGTTTGAGAGTGGTGCGGCTATTTTAGACTTCATAGTTTTGATTTCATTAAGGATGAGATTAGGCGGGTTCAAACTCTTAGTCATTCTAGCCACTACTTCATTCTCTTCCGCCGTTAATATAGAATTGTATGGATGGCCTTCATCATAAGAAATTAATTTGTGGTTATGTTTTCCTCACATAACCCTCTAAATGCATCTTCCAAGTTTCTAAATAAATTTACCTTTCAACCTAATTTTACAGTAGTGTTTTCTAGTCTTAGTAGAATCTAAATTATTGTGCTTGTACTTTCCAGCTTTTTCACACATCAAGATGCAATAATCTTTACCTGATCTTCGTTTGTTATCGGATCTAGATATCACAATCACCATCCCAAAAGACTTGCTGACAGAGCGTACCCATTCGAACAGCTCGTCACGAGTAGCAAATAACTGGAGAAATATAAATAACATTTAGTTATTTAAAAAATAACTGTCAGTTAGTTAATAAAAAATCAAGACTTAATCTCTACCTGTTGAGTTGTGAATGAACTAGTAAAGCTCACAACCAACGCGTCATCTAAGATGCCATCTACTCCTGAGGTCGAAGCATTTTTTTTCGTTTTATACTCCTAAGACCCTACAAAACCTGAAAAACAGAAGAAAAAAAGTTGTTACTACACAATATGATAACATACCATGTACGGCAGTATTATGCCTAATAGGTTTGGCACTATGAAACCAGACGTATATTACAATACAGGTAGGATTGCATAAAAACGAACCTGTCCGGCACAATACTGCCGTGTCTATGGACTCACCGAAACACTCCCTAACCACATATTTTTAAAGGTACGATTGTTATTGACCATACCGATTTCGTTCTAATGTATCGAACCAAGCGCGATTTCAGAAAAAAGAACAAATACGTACACATAGTTTCAGGGAGAAATTAAAAATGAAAATGGTTGGTAGGGATGGTACCTTATTGTGGTTGGCAATGTCTTGAGTTCAAATCTTAAGTATGACAAAAACTCTGTTGGGAGGGGAGAACCACACGAGCTGCAAAAATCGGGTACTCGTGGCCACTCAAGTTCTCTAGTGTAGATTAGTCATTGGTAAAGTCGGTTGATACTGTGCACCAATAACACCATAACAAAGAAAAGTCATAGGGCCTATATGGGAGTTTGTAGGGGAGGGGAGGGCTTGAAAAAAAATAAGAAGGATGAAAGACAAATTAATGGAAGGAATGATGTACCATCAACTTCAATGGGGAGTTTATTTTTTTATAAAACCATTCCCCCAATTTGGACGAACTCAAAAATTGTATTGGAGGAGGGTTTTTAAAGATTTGGGAGGGCTTAGGCAAAATTTTCAAATCATTTACATCATTTTATAATAATATTAAAATTAAAAATTAAAATATATTAATCATAAGCATTCTCTTATCATTCTTTAAAAAATTACTCTCTTAATTAAGGTGAAATATTTCTATAGCTTTCCCTCTACTCGACTCCCCCCAAAGCCATCCATTTCCCTCAAAACTCCCAAACAGACCCTTAAATTCTTGATTTCTTTTCATCATTTAGCATTGGGAGGTTATGTCACACATGGATACCCAACATCTGGATAAGATATTTTATAGGAAAAAATCTAGCCACAATAAGATGATGATAAGATGCATATCTATCATTCAGCATTGGGAGGTTGCGTATGCCGCCAATGCCTTTGCATAAATAATACTTGTCCAAATAAGGGATAATTATGGTGGGAACAAAGAGAGGATAAGATGCATATCTTCTTTATTTATGGATATATGCCATTGCCTTTGCATATTCATCCTTCAAAAATTCCCATGGCTGGCTGATTTTGCTCCCAAGGAGAATAATTAGATAATGAAAGTTGCACTTCCATATGATATTGGTATAGAAAAATTTTCATATATGTAATGCAAATTTCGTTCATATATATATATATATATATATATATATATATATATATATATAATTTTTATTGTCAATTTTTAATTGTTGTAATTTTAATTATTGTAAACTTCAACCAAGGCAATAATACTAAGACGCAAGAAACATCTTCAATCAAATCCTACGGAAGATGGATAGTGCAAGACCACAAAGAAAAGCACTTTAGTGTAGTGCTCTATCCAAAAAGGAATATTATGATGAAAATATTACTATTTAAATATAATATATATATATATATATATATATATATATATATATATATATATATATAATTTGTATACACTGTCGGTGTATAAAAATGTTATTCGACCAACTAATTAGAAATGAAATGTCATTAAATGGATCAACTCATAATCATCTTATATGTCACTCACTCATGCAAAGAATTGTGATTAGTTGTGAGTGGTAAAATATTTACACTAACATAGTTGTCATTATAAGCTAGAGTTCTCATCTGATACGCTATCTGATACGCTCTCCTAAATAAATATATAAAGTAGGACTCAATGACTAAATTTTTGGATTCTAAACTTCTTTCTGAATTTATCTTTACTTAATAGTTGAGGATTTAAATTTATTTATCTAATTGTCAATGTGAGAGAAAATTTCAATTGAGAATATAAGAGAAATAAAACATAACATTATGGGCTCACAAAAGAGTCACCTAAAACATCATCACTAAGATGAGGGGACTTCAAAAGATTAAATTTGAATTTAAATTATCTATAAGAGATAACTAAAATTGAGTTATTGATAAACACAAATGACAAAGAGGATATTCATTATGTGTATATTTAAATTTACTCTCATGCAATAAGAATGTGAAAACGAGCTTACCTGTCCGCGGGTGTAATAAATATCTTTTTTTTTGACAAACAATAATATATTTTAGTTTAAATGATACTTATAATTATATATGGGAAAGTCATACTTACTGTTTATACTTCAATGACTCTCCATGACTTACAATTTTTTTTTGTTGCAAAGTTAATTGCAAGTCTTTTTTGTGTAAGCAAACAAAATTATCTTCCACTCAGAACAAAAAAAAATATTCCATAGATTTTTGAAACCCTACCCTGCTATATATATCCTTCTATTTCCTCTTGGGTTTATGTATCCCCCTCATTTGCTCCAAAAAAACCTTCCTACATTACAACACCCCTCATAGTAAGAAATATGTCAAAACCTCGTTATATAGATGCTGCATTTCTTTCATCCTACGAAAATGAAGCTTACTTATTCATGAAAGATGAGTATGTACTTGTGAACTATGCTCCCGGAACCACGAGAGATTGGATTGTGAGAGGGCCACATCGTATTCGTGATGGATTTCCATCGCTCGCTAATACGCCATTCGCAACCAATGGGATAGATTGTGCCTTTGATTGTGTGCCTTTGATTCTGCACCATCTTCCTAGGGCTCGTCTCTTGAGCACGGCATATATTTTCTCTGGAAACCTTTGTGCCCACATAAACTATGCTCCACACACTAAAAAAGACAAAATACTCTCTGGCCCTATGAGGATCACCTCCATGTTCCCCTTTTTCAAGGGAACAATGTTTGAGAATGGAATTGATGCTGCATTTAGGTCAAGTAAGACAAATGAAGCCTACTTATTTAAAGGATCCTTCTATGCTCGTATAAACTATGAGTCAAAGCACTTGATTCAAAATATTCAGTTGATTAGTAAAGGGTTTCCTAGTTTGGCAGGTACAATTTTTCAAAGTGGAGTTGATGCAGCTTTTGCATCTCACATGGAGGATGAAGCTTACCTTTTCAAAGGAAAGTACTATGTGCTTATTGATTTTGCCCCAGGCACAACTAATGACTACCTCATTGGAGGTGGAGTCAAACGAATTCTTGACTATTGGCCCTCTCTTCGTGGCATAATACCTCGCTATAATTAATCATGGTGGTCATGCTAAAACTCATGCACAAGATCAACAAATAAAAATTTTTAATATAATTTTATTATAGGAATGAAAGTCATTGAGTTTGCTCCCTGATCCTTGATGTAATATGTGTGTGATTGTTTTCTTCCATTTCTGGATGTAATAAGTATATGGTGTGGCTCCTTTGTTATTTTCCACTCATTTAGTGTTTGACTCCTACATTTTTTGATGTTTACTTTCGTACACCTAAATGTAAGATAAATGTTCATGGTTGTTTGCATCCTTTTCATAATTTAATATGGGTTTAAATATATGTTTTGTCCTTGCAAATATACGTTTTATCCAGTTTAGTCCCAGTAAAAATAAAACTGTGTTTAGCCCTTGCAAATATAAGTTTGATCCAGTTTAGTCCCTGTAAAATTAAAACTTTATTTTTCGTCCTTGCAAATATACATTTTATCCAATTTGGTCCTTTTAATATGTAAAATATTTTATTTTAGTCCCTCCAATATGAGAAGAAAAAGGACTAATATCAAATATTTTATATATTAGAGGGACCAGACTGGATAAAACATATATTTGCAGGGACAAAAAACAAAGTTTTGTTTTTACAGGAATTAAACTGGATCAAACTTGTATTTGCAAGGGCTAAACACAAAGTTTTATTTTTACAGGGACTAAACTGGATTTAACATATATTTGCAGGGACTAAACATATATTTAAGCCTTTAATATATGACTCTACCTGGCTTTTATGACTTTACTACATAATAATACGATGGGAAGAAGAAATGGATAAAGAAATTTGTAAAATATATGAATTCAAAAGTTGATGTAAAAAAATAGTAAAAGTTTCAAATGTGGTGTCAATGTTAATAAGTAAATTTTTTTAATACACTTATTATAAATTCTTGAAATCGTAACAACTAATCTAGAATAACCGTCTAGGGTTTTCTAGATTATAAATTCTTGAAATTTTTTCTCTCATAGGGTTTTCTCTCTAGCGCCTTTCCTAGAGTTTTGATCCTTGTGAGAAGAGATCTCTCCTTGTGAGAAGGTTTTAGCTCTCGTTTTCCATTCAAGCACTGTCTTTGTGTATCGTTTTGAGATTCATTGCGTCATGGCAGCAAGTAGTAGTAACCCGATGGTGGAGGTCGAGTTCGAAGAAGAGGAAGCATCTGAATCACGGTCAAATACGTCGCTAACCTTGGTAGGGAGGTTCCTCACGAACCGACCGGTAAGAACTCATATCATGAAGGAACGTATGGCAGGAGTTTGGAGGCCAGGAAGGGGGGTTTCGATAAGAGAGGCTGGTCAAGGTACCTTTCTTTTTCAGTTCTTTCACCCTTTGGATTTGCAGAAGGTTTTGAAGCAAGGGACATGGTCGTTTGATAAACATTTGTTCCATGTGAAGTTCCTCTATTTCAGGTCCTGTTTTGGGTGCAAGTTCATAACGTCCCCATGGGGTTCATGTCTGAGGCGATAGGGAAGCACGTGGGGAATACGGTGGGTTCGTTCCTGGAGTATGATTTAAAGAACTCGTCGGAATTCTGGAGGCTGTATATGCGTATGAAAGGCTGGATGTGTTTTGCTATATTTGTGGTATGTTGGGACATGCTGAGGGAGATTGTTAGAGGTTTTTTGATATGCAGTTTGATGATAGTTCACGTAGAAGGGGACCAGAGTTGAGGGCTGAGATTCGTAGAGGCGGTGATAGTGGTGGCTCGTGGTGGTTGAGGGAGGAGAATCAACCATGGACAGCTCCTAGTTGTGTCACTAATGCTAGCGTAAATCATGGGGGAAGGTTCCAAATGTTGTGGATCGCAATAATTGTCCATCAATGCGCCAAACAATAACGTCTAGTAATAATGATAATATTCAAGGCATTGCACAATTAGTGGAAGTGTTTAAAAATCCTGCATTAGTATTCCCAAAGTCGTTACAGCAAGTTAATGCTGGAATATCTGTAATTAATGATGGTCATGCCAACATTGAAGACGTCACCATGGATGTTGAGGTGGAGGTAGGCGTGGATCAGAAGCGTATGCGTGAAGGTACTGTTAGTAAGGGGGAGGCCGAAAAAAATAATGATGGTGTTTGAGGGGGTGGTCTCGCAAACTTGGTGTTGCAAAATGATGGTGCTTTGCTTTCCAAAGATGATTCTTTTTTATGGGCAGGTCCTGGCAGAGGGGCCTGCCAGGAACAATGAGTATTATTAGTTGGAACTGCTTGGGCTTGGGTAACCCACGAGCAGTTCCCTCATTACGTGACCTCGTTCGGTCGTATCAACCGGATGTACTATTCTTGTGTGAGACTTTGGTGCATGCTGACAAAATTGAGGAAATTCATGTTCGACTTGGGTTTGATTCTGCTTTTGCTGTTGACTGTAATGGTAGAAGTGGAGGCTTGGCTTTGTTATGGCATCACCCGTTTGACTGCACTGTGACAAACTATTCTATTAATTTTATTGATGCGAAGGTGCTTAGTGTGAATGGTCCTTCTTGGAGGCTTATAGGTTTCTATGGGTGTCCGAAGAGTGGTAGGAGGCGTGAGTCGTGGAATCTTTTGAGAACTTTGGCTCGTGATAATTCTTTACCGTGGTGCGTCGTTGGTGACTATAACGACTTATTGTCAAATGATGAGAAAAGAGGTAGTGCCGATAGAGCTCGATGGCTTCTCAAGGGTTTTAGAGAGACTATTCAAGATTGTTTGCTTCATGATGTCTCTATGCAGGGTCATCCATTCACGTGAAGTAGGGGGAGGGGTACCGACGCTTTTAAGGAGGAGAGGCTGGATAGAGTTCTTGCTACTCAGGATTGGATTGATCTATTTCCTAGCTGTTGCCTTGTTAACGGGGTTGCTGGTCGCTCTGATCATACGCCTCTTTGATTGCAATTATGGGAATACTGTCGTCGTGGGGCGCCTCGGCCGTTCCGGTTAGAGAATGCTTGGTTGGAGGAGGCGGACCTTCCTATTGTTGTGGAGGAGAGCTGGGCGAATGGTGGGAGTGTGGATTTGATGTCGAGGGTGGAGAATTGTACTAGTGCTATTGACGGCTGGGGTAGGAGGTTGAGGGCAAGGTACCGTCTTGATATTAAGAAGTGTAAGGAGGAGATGGAGGTGTTGCGGGGTTCTTTGGATGAGGGGGCTATGTATCGTTATAAAGAAGTTAATGACTGGTTGAGTTCTTTATTGGTTCAAGAGGAGGCTTTTTGGAAACAAAGGGCGAAGGTGCATTGGTTGAAAGACGGGGACACAAATTCCAAATTTTTTCATGCGATGGCTAGTGCGCGCCGAAGGCACAATGCTATTGCCAAGTTAGTTTGTGATGATGGTTCAATGGCTGATTCTCAGGTGGCGTTGGGAGAAGTTGCGCATGATTATTTTACGCACTTATTTGAGGGTGCGCAGGGAGATTATATGCCGATGGTGGATTGTTTGCGCAGTGTGGTTATGGCAGAGGATAATGATCAGTTGACAGCACCTTTCACTATTGGTGAGTTTAAGGAGGCTTTGTTTCGAATGCATTCGGATAAGGCTCCAGGCCTGGATGGTTTGAACCCAACTTTCTTTAAACGCTTTTGGAATCTCTGTGGTCCTGAGTTGTTTCATTCTGGTGTTGCCTGGCTTGATAGTGGTGAATTTCCAATTATGCTTAATGATGAAAACATTGTATTGATTCCTAAGGTAGACAACCCAAATACCATGCGTGATTTAAGGCCAATCTCTCTTTGTAATGTCATATACAAAATCATTTCTAAAGTGTTGGCTAATAGATTGAAAGTTTTGCTTTACAAGTGTGTGTCTTTAGAACAATCAGCATTTGTCTCAAATCGTTCTATTCTAGATAATGTGTTGGTTGCTATAGAGACTATTTATCATTTAAAATGCAAGGTGAGGGGGAAATTAGGAGAGGTGGCCCTAAAAATTGATATAAGCAAAGCATATGACAGGGTGGACTGGGGTATTTGCGCTGTGTTCTTGAGAAGTTGGGTTTTAATGAGAAGTGGGTTAATTGGATGGCAATGTGTGTTGAAACGGTGCATTATTCAGTGCTTATGAATGGAGAGAGAGTTGGCTCAGTCTCACTAGGGAGAGGTCTTAGGCAGGGTGACCCAGTGTCACCTTACCTTTTTATTTTGTGTGTAGAGGGCTTGACGGGTTTACTAAAAAAATGTGAGGCGAGAGGAGCGCTACATGGAGTCAAAGTGTGTAAAGGGGCTCCAATCCTCACACACTTGTTATTTGCAGATGACTGTTTTTTGTTTTGTAGGGCCGATGTAGCGGAGGCAACAAAATTAAAGAATGTTCTAGCAACCTATGAGAAAGCTTTTGGGCAGTCTGTTAATCTTCAAAAATCTGAGATCTTTTTTAGCAGGAATACTCAGGATGACATTAAAGCGCAGGTGGTGAATATCTTGGGAGTGACTGAATGTATTGGTACAGGGAAGTATCTTGGTTTGTCGTCTATGGTAGGCCGGAGCAAAAAACATCTCTTTGGCTACTTGCGGGATCGGGTGTGGAACAAGGTTAGACAGTGGAAGGCAGGTCCTGATGAAGTCTGTTGCTCAAGCCATTTCGGCTTATTGTATAAGTACCTTTCTGATTCCTACATCTCTAGGAGAGGAGATGGAGAGGATGATCAATTATTTCTGGTGGAGTTCGAATAGAGGAGCACAGAGAGGAATTAATTGGTTGAGTTGGGATAGGCTGTCTGTGCGCAAAGAGTTTGGTGGTATGGGCTTTCGACATTTCTATGGCTTCAATTTGGCTATGCTAGGGAAGCAAGGTTGGCGTTTGTGCACCAACAAGGATACTATAGTTACCCGTGTCTTCAAAGCTAAATATTTCCCTAATGGGGACTTTTTGGGGGCTCGCTTGGGCCATAATCCCAGTTATGTTTGGTGTAGCATTCACACTTCACAGGTTTTGGTCAATTTTAGAGCAAGATGGAAAACTGGAGATGGTACATCTATCAACTTTTGGAATACTCCGTGGGTGAAAGGAGGTAATAGTTCTTTTGTGTCTTCTAATGTGGTTCCGGGCACTGATAATATGACTGTCTCTAATCTCTTTGATGCAAATGAAGGGGTTTGGAATATTTCTTTGCTTGATCAATTGTTTAATGAGGAAGATAAAAGTCGTATTAAGAGTATGGTGCTCCATGGGAGAGGAAACGAAGATAGTTTGTTGTGGAACAAAAGTAGAGATGGACTTTATTCGGTTAAGTCGGCTTATTATGTATGTATGAATGAGTTGATTGATAGTTCGGCTTTTCGTGTTCCGGGTGATTGGAATTTAATTTGGCGGCTAAAAATTCCCAAAAAGGTGAAGATACATTTATGGAGGTGTGCTAGAGGGGTGCTTCCAAGTCGTGTTATTCTTTGTAAGTGCCATGTAAATTGTCTCGTGGAATGTCCGTGGTGTGAGCAAGAGGAAGAGAGTGATTGGCATTGTTTTTTTGGCTGTTCACATGCTATTGAGGTATGACATCAATCCGGTCTTTGGAACACCATTCAACATCTTCTTACCGTAGGTACGGCTGACTTTAATTCTGTTATTTTTAACATTCTTGCGACAATTCCCGATAGCAATAGGAAGATTGTGGCTATGACTGTTTGGTGCCTATGGAAGTGAAGAAATGAGAAAATTTGGGAGAATTCTGTTCGGCCTGTCGGGTTGTCCATTTCTAGCGCCATGGAATTTCTGTACCACTGGCAGCAGGCTCGGCACCCTCCTATTGTGCAGGAACAGCAACGTGCGCGCGTTAATGCTGCAAACAACAATGATGTAGGTGCTGTTTGGGTTCGGCCAGCAACAGGTTTTGTGAAGTGCAATGTCAACACAACTATGTTTGATGATAACAGGTTTGGTATTGGTATTTGTATGCGGGATAGTGATGGTGTGTTTGTTAAAGCGAAATCTTCTTGGTTTTATGGAGCTCCACAATCACAGGAAGCAGAGGCATTGGGATTATTATTAGCAGTCAAATGGCTTCAAGAATTAGACATCCAAAGAGTTACCATCGAGCTGGATTGTAAAGCAGTGGTAGATGGCATCAGAGGAGTGTGTAATTCTGTTACCGAATTTGACTTAATTTTGAGTACTTGAAAGAACATTTTATCTGTGACACAAAACTATGCGGTTTAGTTTCATCTGGAGGCAAGCTAACTTTGTTGCTCATACTTTAGCACGAGCATCAAAGAATTTCACTAGCTCCCAAGTCTATGATTGTAGTCCGACTTGTATTACCACCTTGATTATGAATGAAATGATATAACTTTTCCTTTGTCAAAAAAAAATCTAGAATAACCGTCATTGTGACATT
Organism: Astragalus glycyphyllos; assembly: GCA_963573325.1. Taxonomy (NCBI): domain Eukaryota; kingdom Viridiplantae; phylum Streptophyta; class Magnoliopsida; order Fabales; family Fabaceae; genus Astragalus; species Astragalus glycyphyllos. The sequence continues at coordinate 16,626,125 of OY754313.1, read as the reverse complement.
CATTGATAGAAAAGGAAATGTCCCCAAATTTCAAAACACGAAAATAAGCAACGAAATTGGAGTTCCGCCAGCGTGAAAAACTATAAACTACCCTCATTGTTAGTGTCTGTTGACCTACTTTTCTTTATGGGTAAAAACACCGGTATCACTAGAAATGAGAGAAAAACAAGGATCAAAGTGACAATACCTAATAGATTGAGGGACCAAAATTGTTGATACCCACCCCTCCTTGATTTACAACATTGTCTACCACATGTCCCTCGAGAGTTTCAGCATTAATTTTATACTCAAAGCTTGTTGTCCACTAAGTTTTAGTTTTGTTTTGTCTCAACTAGCATTTCTAAACAACATATATACAATAAGTGGGTTCTTTTAGGGTGCGGAGGAGGAACAAAACCATTGGGCAATCCATAGGTTGGTTGAGTCGTGTTAACGTTCTGGCTCTCAGGTTCAATTGGATATTCTGGTACTAATTACCTGGCTTTGAACGAGATTAGTAGTTTTCCACGAGGAACAACATATATGTTATTATATTATTCAGATGAATTAAATACTTGTTGAACTTCTTGTTTGGAATTATTATTCCTGTCTTGATTGGGACAACTTGTGGATGGTCTGTTGCAATTTTTGGGATGAGCCATTTTACCACTTCAGAGAAGAATGCAAAAATCAAGATTGGTGAGAGAAGTAAAATAACAATCAAAAGTGTTTAGACGATAACGTAAATAACTGAAATAAAATTAAGCAAATAAAGATGGTGTATAAGTTGATATTAAAAGGTAGTTTGAATGCCTTTCACTAAGTAAATCCTTTAAAATAGATCAATGTAATGTCTGATGCTATAGCATTGGATGCTGTAGCAAATGATGTGTGCCTTTCACTCACTAACGTCAGGGTTTCATTATAAGGGCTTATGTCTAATGTCTAACTAGGTTCAGCCCTGTATATTAAGTAGGTTTAAGCACGAGTTGTTAAAGTGTTCTCTGACAACCACTCATCCATGTTAAACTTTGACTTAAATTTATAAACATATCTGAATCTATAAATAGTACTTATGTTTAGTTGGCCAGTCCTAAAACAAATCTGGAAAAAGTTTCACGCAAGCATTAGGATGCAAACATTAAAACATTACATTAAAACTACTAAAATATCATTACAAAGCTTTAAGCATCCCAACTACAAAAGGTTTAACTCATGATGAGCATCAACCGGAAAATAGGAATGAAGATAAAGTCATATTAATGAAATACAAAAGAAAAAATAGTACAATTAGTTATACTATTTAAACTTCCACGCATAATAGTCCCAATGATGTTGAAGAATTGCTGCACAACATTGTAGTTCTGAGTCTCCACTTGATGATGATGATGAACACTAGCGTAGCACAGAAATGGAAGAAAATATTTGTATCTCACTTCTTTGTTTTTGAACTAGCTGAAGAGTGTATGGAATAATGGAGAGTGATGGAGAAGAAGGTATTCATTTATATTTTTATCCCACTTGCCTTCAAAAGGTGTGACGTGACAAGCCACCAACTATTTTTATCTCCCACTTGACATTAGAAAAGTGTCCCTATAAAGTGACTTGGTTGGTGGCTGAAACAATCAAGTTGTCCAATTGTTCTGCGATGACTTGACAAAAAAGTGCAAGCGCCAAAAGTGCAATTTTGGCTTTTCTCTCTTTGCTGACGCGAGTGAACTGATGCTATAGCACCGCATGCTGCAAAATACTAAACAACATTATTAAAATACCGCAAGGGTCACCAAAGTTCCAAATGCTCACTGATCAGTTCCTATCCTGAACCTATCTCTTTAGGATAGACCTATCTGCTAAATAACCCCATGCCTAACATAAGAGTTATCGATACTCAACATTAAATCCCTGTCTATTTAGTATCCTTTCCACCATGTTTTCGATATGATCCCACCTCCCGCATTTTGTTTAATTTGCTGCAACATGTCATCAACATTTTGGTTCTTGTTGACAATAGCAACATTTCGAGGGGTCATATTATTTCGAAGTGGTTGAACAACAGGCTATTCTTGAATCTTTTCAACATTATTTTGAGCCCTATTTTCATTATCCACTGGGGTGCACCAAAAACATCAACAATTATTCCCATTTGTGTAGCCAATATTTGATAACTGGTGTTTTCTATTAAAGGACTAAACACAATGGCTATTTGCTGAGTCATCATATTTACCATATCATGGTTACTTTCATCCATTTGTTAACTGAATGAATGTATGGTCGTATTTGTTACTCGAGAGTTAAGTAAAATCTCCAATGCCACATTGTTTGTATTTAGATGGCTAAGTTCCGAAATGTCAATCCCCAAATTAAAATTCCCTGAAATCTAGGAGGAACACTCAAACTTGCCAATGTCATCCTTGGACGAGGAACAAAACCATGAGGCAATCCATAGGGTGTTTGAGTCATGTTAACACTCAAGCTCTCCGGTTCAATTGGTTGTTCTAGTACTAAATAACTGGCTTACAATGAGATTAGACCTCAAATCTCCACGAGGAACAACATATATGTTATTATATTATTCAGATGAATTGAATTCTTGTTGAACTTCTTGTTTGGAATTATTATTCCAGTCTTGATTTGGAGAACTTGTGGATGGTCTGTTACAATTTTTGAGATGAACCATTTTACCACTTCAAAGAAGAATGCAAAATAAAACTTGGGACGACTATCTCTTCAAGAGGGGTTCGGAACCAGGAGAGGGGAATTAAATTAAAGAGACAGAGGGGAAGTAGGTAGCATACGGAATGCAACAAGTAAATTAAAGACAAAACAGATAAAAACTCACGAGATAGATTAGGAGGTAAAACCTTCCATGTACTATCTATGAGTTACTTTGATTGATTGAGATAGTAAGAACTATCTATGAGTTACAAGATTGAAGATTGAAGAAGAGAAGAAGAAGATTACAAGTGCTCTGGCTTCTCACTAGAACTAGAGAGAGAAGTAGAGATGATAGTTGTGTGTCTTCGTGTGTGTGTGTGTGTTACACAAGCCTAAGGCGAGATTAAATAGAATGGAAATTTGAATAGTAACCGGTTACTAAACCGGCACTGTGCACTAAAAGACTTGCACTGTAGAGAATCCAAGGGCAAGTGACTTGAACTGTGCAGCATCCAATGAAATAAGCAGAAGCATCCAAAAGTGCGCAGGACTAGAGCAAAAATGGAGCCTTTGAATTCAAGATGCCAACGGATAGTGGGAGACAAGGGGTCCCCATGGATTGACCACCAGGATTTGATTAAAGCAAGAATCTTTGACCATGATGAGATCATGAGGGGTTCGACCATGGTCGAAATTTCCAAGGTTCGACCAAGAGAAATGCTTCTATGTCTAAAAATTGAAAATTGCTGGTCGAAATTTCCAAGGTTCGACCAATATTAAAATTGCTTCCAATCGAATAGCTTGACTACCCTGCAAAATAAGAAAAGCAGCAGAATAGAGAAGGTGAAAATTAAGCATAAATTGAACAGTTTTTCATGTCCATAAGGGCACTACAATCACCATGTTCAAGGGTGGTGGAGGACCAGTTTTTCATACCAATATTGGTATTACAATCACCATAATCCAGGGTGTTAATGGAACAGTTTTTCATGCCTAAAAAAGACACTACAATTACCTTGTTCCAGGGTAGTATTAAGTAGTTTTTCCCACAAAGAGTGGTACAGTTATCATGCTTAAGGATAAGTACTTCCCTGTAAATATTCACGAGTGAGGTAATCAGGAAGGGAATTGTCAGAACCTTTAAGATATTCGATATCAAAATCAAATATACTTAAAATTGCTTGCCATCTGGCGAAAATTTGTTTAGATGCAAGGTTTTTAACATCCTTTTGCAAAATATCTTTTGCAGACTTGCAATCAATACGAACGAGAAATTTTTGATTTAAAAGATCAGATTGGAATTTTGAAATGGATAGCACAATAGCTAAAACTTCTTTTTTGATAGTGGAATAATTCTGCTGGGCAGGATTCCAATGTTTAGAAGTGAAAGCAATGATTTGTTCTTTTCCAGAAATTTTTTGTTTTAAAATTCCGCCGTAACCAATATCAGAAGCATCAGTTTCGACAATTTTGAAGGCTTCAGGATTGGGTAGGTAAAGGCAGGGTAGCTCTTTAACCTGGGCTTTGATTTGTATGACAATTTTGGTGTGATCATCCGTCCAAGGAGGAGGATCCTTCCTAAGACGATCATGAAGAGGTTTGATGAGATTACTAAGTTGTGGAAAGAAGTCTGAGACATAATTTAGACAACCAAGGAACCTCTGTAATTGAGTTTTGTCAATAATTTGATTGGGGAATTTATCCGAGAACTCAATGGCCCTAGTGATAGGAGTAATAGTTCCGTGATGGATATTGTGACCTAAAAATCTGATTTTTGTTTGAAACAAATTGATTTTTGCTTTAGACACAGCAAGACCATTTTTCTTTATGATAGAAATAAAGGTGTTGATATGTCTGATATGTTGATCAATAGATTGTGAATAAATAAGCACATCATCAATATAGACAATGGCGAATTTTGCATAATCATTGAATATATCATTCATGATTCTTTGGAATTCAGAAGGAGCGTTTTTCAAGCCAAAAGGCATAACGTTCCATTCATATTGACCAAAAGGGACAGTGAAGGCAGTTTTGTATCTATCCTTCTCTTTGATCTGGATTTGCCAAAATCCAGATTTCATGTCGAATTTTGAAAATATTTTCGCGTCATGAAGACGTTTGAGAAGGTCCTTTTTGTTAGGGATAGGATATCTAATCCAACAAAGAGCTTGGTTGAGAGGTTTGTAATTAATAACCAACCTGGGAGTTCCCCTTTCTATTTCTGCTTGTTTATTAACATAAAAGGCAGAGCAAGACCAGGAACTCTTACTTTTGCGGATAAGACCCTTTTTTAAAAGATCATTTATTTCCTTCTGACAAACCAAGAGGAGATCCTGATTCATCTGGATAGGTCTAGCTTTGGTGGGAATTTGTCTTTCATGAAAATCCTTTTCATAAGGAAGTTCCACAACATGATGTTTTCTTTCCCAGAAAGCGTTAGGAAGATCAGAACAAATAGTGGATTGTATTTGCTCTAAAAGACTCTTAATTTTGAATTGGTTTTCCTTTTTGAGTAACTGGTAATCGATGTTTCTAAAAGTAATTTCATCTTTTAGAAAATTGATTTGATTTTCTTTGTAAGAAATTGGATTTAAGTTTCTGACAAAAGGTTTTCTTAAAAACTTAAAAATGATTGGCTGTCCTAAATGCTGGGCTATGATACCTTCTTCAGTTATTTGAAAAGGAAAAAGTGATCTTATGAACGGAGTTCCTAAGATTACCTGATTTTTCAAATTTTTGACAAGAAGAAAAGAGGTATCAATTTTGAAATTGTTGTTTTCGATGATAGCTGAAGACAATTTGTAATTGATTCTTAACTTAGTACCATTTGCAGCACTAAGTTGTTCAGAGGTTTTTTCAAAGTATTTTGTTGGGATGAGACCCTCTAAAATACAATTTGAATCTGCTCCTGTGTCAAACAGAGCAACAGTTTCAAAAACAAAATCTTTGATAATAATTTTGACATTTATGTAAAATTTTTGAATTTTTACATAATTGATTAACCCTAAGAAATCTGAATCCACTTCCTTATCAGAGTCAGGGACACTTGAAGAGGAACTGGTTTCATGATTATTCCAATGGTCAATAATGGACTGGTGATTAGCCTGTTTTTCTTTCAGTTTATTGACCTCAACTTTTAAGTTGTTGATCTCATACTGAAGATCTTGGATAGTAACAGGTTTGATACTGGTTTTCTCTAACCTTTTGAAGGTATCCTTGAGATTATACTTATTGGTTATTAAAGGGCTTTTGGGAGGTTTAGTCTCAAGAGTAGACTTAAGCTTTTTGAGATACTTTTCTCTTTCCTGGGGGTCAGGAATGGCATTTATGGCTTCAAAGAGAAGATCTTGTTCTTTGGTGAGAACATTGATACTATTAGAGGAGTCAGAATTAGATAAATCATCATCCTGAATTTGATTTATTTTCTCAGATGGTTGATCCGAGGATTCTTCCGAAGATTGGGCTAATAAGTTGTTAATCTTGCTTTCAATGTCTGAACCAAGATTAAGAACTTTGAGTTTGTTAATAACTCTACAATTTCTACTAATGTGCCCTGGTTTGCCACATTTGAAGCAGATGATGGGTTTTTTATCATTATTTTCATAATGATTTTTGGTAAATTGACCAGTAATCCTTGGCCTAGGTCTCCTATCATGCCTTTCCTTGTAATAGTCAGGTCTAGGTAAGGTGTTGATAGGTTTTGGTTTGGCTTTGGTTCTTTTGATGCAAGGGAGGCCGAATTGTTCGCAGAAGGTTCCTAAGTCTTTGCGATTTTGAGCCTTTTCTTTGGATAATTGTTGCTGAATTTTGTCGTCTTGACAAATTTTTAAAGCAACTCTTTGGATGATAGCAATAAGCTGACCATAACTTAATTGCTGATAGGGGATATTTCCATTGGGGTCTTGATTGCGCAGTTTATCTCTAACCTTATCACCTAGAGATTTAGGGAGGCCTGCAAGGAATTTCTCCTTCCAGAAGGCTTGTTGGCTATCTTCTCTGGTGTAGACTCTTGTAAGGAAAGTGTCCTTATACCATCTAAAGTCACCGAGAGTTTTGCACCTAAGATTAGACAACAACTCTGCAGATCTATCCTTAATCAGGGAAGGGTCTCCTACAAAGTGTTGGGCAATGGTAAAGATCAAGGTGTTAACTTGATCAGGAATTTGAATCCCATTTTCAAGGATGGGTTCTCCGTTTGGTTCCCTTTTGATGGCAGTAATGATAGATTGTTTATCCTCATCACTGAGGTAATTATCCCACCAACCTTTAAGCTGACCACAGAATCCTGCAATGAGGATTTCTACGATCATGTCTTCTGAGCAGTTGTTGGAAGTTTCATAAGCAGTGGCAACCATAGTCATATTTTGGAGGATTTTGGTTATGCCATACTCATTTTCTCCATCAATGTTCCACTCATAAACATTGTTGGCACTGAAACTTTTGAAATTGGTTTCCTTTTCTTCTAAGAGAAGGTCAGGAGCAGTGGCCCTAGGGTAGTAAAGTTTGGTTTCCCTACGCCATTTGTTTTTAGGATTGTAAATGATAGGACTGACTTTATTCCTAGGAGAGGCATCTTCTGATTGATCAGAAGAGGTTTCATTTAAAATATTGATGCTTTTCCTAGGGGTATGAGGAGAAGGCGTATCAGGGATTGTTGTTTTGAGGAGAGTTAGATGTTCATTGATTTTCTCCAGGATTTCATCTCTGGTTTCATCAACCTCTCTTTTGATATGACCTTCTTGCTTGAAGGCCTTTTTAAAGGTTTTGGATATCCTATAGGGATTGAATAGGGGTTTCTCAATTCTAGCAGAAGAATAAGATGACTCAGTTTTAGGGGAGGCATCATTGTTTCTACTTGATCTGGAGTCTCCTAGTGCTTGGAGGTATTTGTTTGTATAGTTGGATTGTTCCATGAGATCTTTGATATCTCTGGCTGTTATGGGTTCATTGTCAGGTCTAGCCTTAAAGGGGGCAGCTAAGACAGGGGCAGATTGGTTTTGAATATTAAGGGTAAAAGGGCCCTTAGGAGGTAATTCTGATTGGACCTTTTGACCATCTTTTAGATGCCATACAGTGATGACATCCACGATTTTTCTTCCAATAATGTCATCCTGGAAGGGATAATTGACATTTTTCTTGATGGTATACGCATGAAACCAATCAAAAAAAGGAATATTGTATTTGACATTTTCAAGAAATTTATAGAATTTTTCCTGAATGGATTTTCTATTTTTCCTTGATATTGTTTGAAGAACCATTCTCTGTGAAGAGACCATTCTTCAGAATAAAATTCCTTTTTGAGGGAAATTTTATCTATAACAAAAGTGTTACCAAGTGGCTTCAGTCTCAAGAGGGGGGGTGAATTGAGATTGTTGAAAACAGTTCCCCTTTTTAACGACTTAGTTTGATTTTCGCGCAGGTTTATGAAATAAAAGAATTAGAATATAGAGCAGTAAAGCACGCACGAGATTTATACTGGTTCGGTCACCTCCCAGTGACCTACGTCCAGTCCTCACAACCCTTTGTGAGATTTTCACTATAAAAACAAAGCTTTCAACTGGGTGCTTTAATACCCTTACAGACACAGGCACTCTTCACCAAGGATACCCCACCTTGTGCAAGAGCCCTAAACAACAATTACAACAAGAGATACCCCACCCTTGTTACAATCAGAAACCCTAGAGAGATACCCCACTCTCTAGTAAAAACCCAATACAGTATTACAAGAAATTACAATAACAATGAAATAACAAATACCTCTGAGAAGGTGAATATGACAACTTGAAGATCCCCAACCTAACCCTTGAGAGAAATCAGCTCACAGTGATGAAGAACGTGAAATAGTGATTGTGACAGAGAGAAGCTTCACGTTCTGCTTTTAATCGTGAAATAGAATTGTAGGTTGTAATTTTGATCGTGAAACCTAGGGTTCTATTTATAGAGATAGGAAAAATATGACCGTTGAAGCACTTTGTGTTATAAGTGACTAATCGATTTATGGCTTGCAAAACATAAGATAATAATCGATTAGTTGCTTTAAAAGTAAATAGCTCATAAGTGAATAATTGATTATATGCTTCAAAAAACAAGTTGTGAATCGATTAGTTGCTTGAAAAGATATAATGTTGAAATCGATTATGTGCTTCACAAATGCAAGTAGAAAATCGATTTCTTGCCTATGGGAATAGGTGAGGAATCGATTTGGTGCTTTTATAAGGCAAGTAGATAATCGATTGTTTGCTTTACAAAATGAAGTTTCACCAAATTAAGAGAAGAATCGATTATCTTCTTTATAACTATGAGCCATGAATCGATTGTGGGCTCTAAAACAAGTTCAATCGATTGCTAGCTTTAAGTTCAAAGGTTGTGAATCGATTTCTAGCTTTAAACAAGTTATGAATCGATTTCTAGCTTTAAGGTTACAAGCTATGAATCGATTGTTAAAAAAAATTTCTTTTAAAACAAAAAACCAAGAATTTATTTCTTTTAAGAACAACAAGTGCCTAACCTATTTATCAATTGAAAACATATGTTAGGTTCATTTGTGTGAGTGATATTGTGTTTTGTGATTTGAGCCGATTCTCGGAAGCGGTTTACAATTCATTCCTAAGACGACCCAACTTCCTAGGGACTACTACCCTTGACACACTTACTTCTTGAGTTGGTTGTGCCTTGGAATTCCACTTGTCACTTTGTGTTAGATTGCTTCATCATCAAAACTTAACCTGCAACACAAGATATCCACAAAAAGAAGTTTGATTGTTGATAAGATCTTTGCAAAGATCTTGATTGGTAAGATCTTTACTAAGATCTTGATTGTTATTTTTAGAAAATTGATTTTCTAAAGAAGGCATAGTAATAAAAGACATGAGAGAGTGAGGAAAGCAGTAACAGAGGTTTTTTTCAGAAAATTTCGTATAATTCCTCACCCATAAGCATCATTGCCTTCACTTGGTTTCATCAGAAATATAAATATTAAAATATGAACTAGTAACTACTTTCTAGATTATGCTGGGGAATTAAACGTGCTTTGTTCAAAAATCAAAACACGGCCAAGTGCAGGATATTAAAACTTGGATAAAAGAATTACTATCTAATTTATACTTCAGAGTGAAATCCTTTTACTCAGAAAACAATAAGTAAAGTAAATACTGAAATATATCTAATTTGGACCATTAAATTATATTTTGAGCTTGATTCTGACAGACAAGTGATCAATAAACAAAACTGTTTTCTGTTTTACTTTCTTTAAACACCAAGATATTTCAAGAATACAACATCTCTCTGGGCGGCAAGGTAGCTGCTCTATCACTCGTGAGGCTTACGCATTCGTTATGCCGTTCGTCATTAGCGAGATTTCCAAGTATTCCTTCAAAATCCTATAATGTCGAAAGAGTAAGTAAAACATGGTTTTGAAAAAGTTGTAGCTGTTCTTGATCAAAAGCACAGAATACTTTTACAAAATATAACTTAGGAAAAGTTCAAATTAAACATATGACAACACACTTTGACAAATTGTTTTAAGATCAAAAGTAAATCTTTGCAAAATATAAACACAGATGAATAATTTTCTTATTCAATCACCTTTTATGTTTATATGTTATAAAATAGTAAGCTAATTGACTATGGGATTTCTCAGATATCTGGTACTGCTCACAACAGACATTGGCCACGTTTGTGAGGCTCCCAGAGATTTCCTTGAAAATACACCAGTGAACTGGCCTGAACATTGCTAGCCATAGTCAAAGAGTATACTAATAGTGTAACATTTAAGAAGAATTTTAACTTTGAATTAATATCCATTACAGGCACATATATGATTATGACAAAAAATAATTAACTGCAAAGCATAACCCAGATAAGTAACCAGCAGTTCAAAGTTAATATCTACATTCCTACTTCCACCATCTGGCTCTGATACCAAGAGGGGTTCGGAACCAGGACGGAGGGGATTAAATTAAAGAGACAGAGGGGAAGTAGGTGGCATACGGAATGCAACAAATAAATTAAAGATAAAACAGATAAAACTCACGAGATAGATTAGGAGGTAAAACCTTCCATGTACTATCTATGAGTTACTTTGATTGATTGAGATAGTAAGAACTATCTATGAGTTACAATATTGAAGATTGAAGAAGAGAAGAAGAAGATTACAAGTGCTCTGGCTTCTCACTAGAACTAGAGAGAGAAGTAGAGTTTCTGAATTGTGTTCTGTGTGTGTCACACAAGCCTAAGGCGTGATTAAATAGAATGGAAATTTGAATAGTAACCGGTTACTAAACCGGCACTGTGCACTAAAAGACTTGCACTGTAGAGAATCCAAGGGCAAGTGACTTGAACTGTGCAGCATCCAATGAAATAAGCAGAAGCATCCAAAAGTGCGCAGGACTAGAGCAAAAATGGAGCCTTTGAATTCAAGATGCCAACGGATAGTGGGAGACAAGGGGTCCCCATGGATTGACCACCAGGATTTGATTAAAGCAAGAATCTTTGACCATGATGAGATCATGAGGGGTTCGACCATGGTCGAAATTTCCAAGGTTCGACCAAGAGAAATGCTTCTATGTCTAAAAATTGAAAATTGCTGGTCGAAATTTCCAAGGTTCGACCAATATTAAAATTGCTTCCAATCGAATAGCTTGACTACCCTGCAAAATAAGAAAAGCAGCAGAATAGAGAAGGTGAAAATTAAGCATAAATTGAACAGTTTTTCATGTCCATAAGGGCACTACAATCACCATGTTCAAGGGTGGTGGAGGACCAGTTTTTCATACCAATATTGGTATTACAATCACCATAATCCAGGGTGTTAATGGAACAGTTTTTCATGCCTAAAAAAGACACTACAATTACCTTGTTCCAGGGTAGTATTTAGCAGTTTTTCCCACAAAGAGTGGTACAGTTATCATGCTTAAGGATAAGTACTTCCCTGTAAATATTCACGAGTGAGGTAATCAGGAAGGGAATTGTCAGAACCTTTAAGATATTCGATATCAAAATCAAATATACTTAAAATTGCTTGCCATCTGGCGAAAATTTGTTTAGATGCAAGGTTTTTAACATCCTTTTGCAAAATATCTTTTGCAGACTTGCAATCAATACGAACGAGAAATTTTTGATTTAAAAGATCAGATTGGAATTTTGAAATGGATAGCACAATAGCTAAAACTTCTTTTTTGATAGTGGAATAATTCTGCTGGGCAGGATTCCAATGTTTAGAAGTGAAAGCAATGATTTGTTCTTTTCCAGAAATTTTTTGTTTTAAAATTCCGCCGTAACCAATATCAGAAGCATCAGTTTCGACAATTTTGAAGGCTTCAGGATTGGGTAGGTAAAGGCAGGGTAGCTCTTTAACCTGGGCTTTGATTTGTATGACAATTTTGGTGTGATCATCCGTCCAAGGAGGAGGATCCTTCCTAAGACGATCATGAAGAGGTTTGATGAGATTACTAAGTTGTGGAAAGAAGTCTGAGACATAATTTAGACAACCAAGGAACCTCTGTAATTGAGTTTTGTCAATAATTTGATTGGGGAATTTATCCGAGAACTCAATGGCCCTAGTGATAGGAGTAATAGTTCCGTGATGGATATTGTGACCTAAAAATCTGATTTTTGTTTGAAACAAATTGATTTTTGCTTTAGACACAGCAAGACCATTTTTCTTTATGATAGAAATAAAGGTGTTGATATGTCTGATAAGTTGATCAATAGATTGTGAATAAATAAGCACATCATCAATATAGACAATGGCGAATTTTGCATAATCATTGAATATATCATTCATGATTCTTTGGAATTCAGAAGGAGCGTTTTTCAAGCCAAAAGGCATAACGTTCCATTCATATTGACCAAAAGGGACAGTGAAGGCAGTTTTGTATCTATCCTTCTCTTTGATCTGGATTTGCCAAAATCCAGATTTCATGTCGAATTTTGAAAATATTTTCGCGTCATGAAGACGTTTGAGAAGGTCCTTTTTGTTAGGGATAGGATATCTAATCCAACAAAGAGCTTGGTTGAGAGGTTTGTAATTAATAACCAACCTGGGAGTTCCCCTTTCTATTTCTGCTTGTTTATTAACATAAAAGGCAGAGCAAGACCAGGAACTCTTACTTTTGCGGATAAGACCCTTTTTTAAAAGATCATTTATTTCCTTCTGACAAACCAAGAGGAGATCCTGATTCATCTGGATAGGTCTAGCTTTGGTGGGAATTTGTCTTTCATGAAAATCCTTTTCATAAGGAAGTTCCACAACATGATGTTTTCTTTCCCAGAAAGAGTTAGGAAGATCAGAACAAATAGTGGATTGTATTTGCTCTAAAAGACTCTTAATTTTGAATTGGTTTTCCTTTTTGAGTAACTGGTAATCGATGTTTCTAAAAGTAATTTCATCTTTTAGAAAATTGATTTGATTTTCTTTGTAAGAAATTGGATTTAAGTTTCTGACAAAAGGTTTTCTTAAAAACTTAAAAATGATTGGCTGTCCTAAATGCTGGGCTATGATACCTTCTTCAGTTATTTGAAAAGGAAAAAGTGATCTTATGAACGGAGTTCCTAAGATTACCTGATTTTTCAAATTTTTGACAAGAAGAAAAGAGGTATCAATTTTGAAATTGTTGTTTTCGATGATAGCTGAAGACAATTTGTAATTGATTCTTAACTTAGTACCATTTGCAGCACTAAGTTGTTCAGAGGTTTTTTCAAAGTATTTTGTTGGGATGAGACCCTCTAAAATACAATTTGAATCTGCTCCTGTGTCAAACAGAGCAACAGTTTCAAAAACAAAATCTTTGATAATAATTTTGACATTTATGTAAAATTTTTGAATTTTTACATAATTGATTAACCCTAAGAAATCTGAATCCACTTCCTTATCAGAGTCAGGGACACTTGAAGAGGAACTGGTTTCATGATTATTCCAATGGTCAATAATGGACTGGTGATTAGCCTGTTTTTCTTTCAGTTTATTGACCTCAACTTTTAAGTTGTTGATCTCATACTGAAGATCTTGGATAGTAACAGGTTTGATACTGGTTTTCTCTAACCTTTTGAAGGTATCCTTGAGATTATACTTATTGGTTATTAAAGGGCTTTTGGGAGGTTTAGTCTCAAGAGTAGACTTAAGCTTTTTGAGATACTTTTCTCTTTCCTGGGGGTCAGGAATGGCATTTATGGCTTCAAAGAGAAGATCTTGTTCTTTGGTGAGAACATTGATACTATTAGAGGAGTCAGAATTAGATAAATCATCATCCTGAATTTGATTTATTTTCTCAGATGGTTGATCCGAGGATTCTTCCGAAGATTGGGCTAATAAGTTGTTAATCTTGCTTTCAATGTCTGAACCAAGATTAAGAACTTTGAGTTTGTTAATAACTCTACAATTTCTACTAATGTGCCCTGGTTTGCCACATTTGAAGCAGATGATGGGTTTTTTATCATTATTTTCATAATGATTTTTGGTAAATTGACCAGTAATCCTTGGCCTAGGTCTCCTATCATGCCTTTCCTTGTAATAGTCAGGTCTAGGTAAGGTGTTGATAGGTTTTGGTTTGGCTTTGGTTCTTTTGATGCAAGGGAGGCCGAATTGTTCGCAGAAGGTTCCTAAGTCTTTGCGATTTTGAGCCTTTTCTTTGGATAATTGTTGCTGAATTTTGTCGTCTTGACAAATTTTTAAAGCAACTCTTTGGATGATAGCAATAAGCTGACCATAACTTAATTGCTGATAGGGGATATTTCCATTGGGGTCTTGATTGCGCAGTTTATCTCTAACCTTATCACCTAGAGATTTAGGGAGGCCTGCAAGGAATTTCTCCTTCCAGAAGGCTTGTTGGCTATCTTCTCTGGTGTAGACTCTTGTAAGGAAAGTGTCCTTATACCATCTAAAGTCACCGAGAGTTTTGCACCTAAGATTAGACAACAACTCTGCAGATCTATCCTTAATCAGGGAAGGGTCTCCTACAAAGTGTTGGGCAATGGTAAAGATCAAGGTGTTAACTTGATCAGGAATTTGAATCCCATTTTCAAGGATGGGTTCTCCGTTTGGTTCCCTTTTGATGGCAGTAATGATAGATTGTTTATCCTCATCACTGAGGTAATTATCCCACCAACCTTTAAGCTGACCACAGAATCCTGCAATGAGGATTTCTACGATCATGTCTTCTGAGCAGTTGTTGGAAGTTTCATAAGCAGTGGCAACCATAGTCATATTTTGGAGGATTTTGGTTATGCCATACTCATTTTCTCCATCAATGTTCCACTCATAAACATTGTTGGCACTGAAACTTTTGAAATTGGTTTCCTTTTCTTCTAAGAGAAGGTCAGGAGCAGTGGCCCTAGGGTAGTAAAGTTTGGTTTCCCTACGCCATTTGTTTTTAGGATTGTAAATGATAGGACTGACTTTATTCCTAGGAGAGGCATCTTCTGATTGATCAGAAGAGGTTTCATTTATCATATTGATGCTTTTCCTAGGGGTATGAGGAGAAGGCGTATCAGGGATTGTTGTTTTGAGGAGAGTTAGATGTTCATTGATTTTCTCCAGGATTTCATCTCTGGTTTCATCAACCTCTCTTTTGATATGACCTTCTTGCTTGAAGGCCTTTTTAAAGGTTTTGGATATCCTATAGGGATTGAATAGGGGTTTCTCAATTCTAGCAGAAGAATAAGATGACTCAGTTTTAGGGGAGGCATCATCGTTTCTACTTGATCTGGAGTCTCCTAGTGCTTGGAGGTATTTGTTTGTATAGTTGGATTGTTCCATGAGATCTTTGATATCTCTGGCTGTTATGGGTTCATTGTCAGGTCTAGCCTTAAAGGGGGCAGCTAAGACAGGGGCAGATTGGTTTTGAATATTAAGGGTAAAAGGGCCCTTAGGAGGTAATTCTGATTGGACCTTTTGACCATCTTTTAGATGCCATACAGTGATGACATCCACGATTTTTCTTCCAATAATGTCATCCTGGAAGGGATAATTGACATTTTTCTTGATGGTATACGCATGAAACCAATCAAAAAAAGGAATATTGTATTTGACATTTTCAAGAAATTTATAGAATTTTTCCTGAATGGATTTTCTATTTTTCCCTTGATATTGTTTGAAGAACCATTCTCTGTGAAGAGACCATTCTTCAGAATAAAATTCCTTTTTGAGGGAAATTTTATCTATGACAAAAGAAGTTTGATTGTTGATAAGATCTTTGCAAAGATCTTGATTGGTAAGATCTTTACTAAGATCTTGATTGTTATTTTCAGAAAATTGATTTTCTAAAGAAGGCATAGTAATAAAAGACATGAGAGAGTGAGGAAAGCAGTAACAGAGGTTTTTTTCAGAAAATTTCGTATAATTCCTCACCCATAAGCATCATTGCCTTCACTTGGTTTCATCAGAAATATAAATATTAAAATATGAACTAGTAACTACTTTCTAGATTATGCTGGGGAATTAAACGTGCTTTGTTCAAAAATCAAAACACGGCCAAGTGCAGGATATTAAAACTTGGATAAAAGAATTACTATCTAATTTATACTTCAGAGTGAAATCCTTTTACTCAGAAAACAATAAGTAAAGTAAATACTGAAATATATCTAATTTGGACCATTAAATTATATTTTGAGCTTGATTCTGACAGACAAGTGATCAATAAACAAAACTGTTTTCTGTTTTACTTTCTTTAAACACCAAGATATTTCAAGAATACAACATCTCTCTGGGCGGCAAGGTAGCTGCTCTATCACTCGCGAGGCTTACGCATTCGTTATGCCGTTCGTCGTTAGCGAGATTTCCAAGTATTCCTTCAAAATCCTATAATGTCGAAAGAGTAAGTAAAACATGGTTTTGAAAAAGTTGTAGCTGTTCTTGATCAAAAGCACAGAATACTTTTACAAAATATAACTTAGGAAAAGTTCAAATTAAACATATGACAACACACTTTGACAAATTGTTTTAAGATCAAAAGTAAATCTTTGCAAAATATAAACACAGATGAATAATTTTCTTATTGAATCACCTTTTATGTTTATATGTTATAAAATAGTAAGCTAATTGACTATGGGATTTCTCAGATATCTGGTACTGCTCACAACAGACATTGGCCACGTTTGTGAGGCTCCCAGAGATTTCCTTGAAAATACACCAGTGAACTGGCCTGAACATTGCTAGCCATAGTCAAAGAGTATACTAATAGTGTAACATTTAAGAAGAATTTTAACTTTGAATTAATATCCATTACAGGCACATATATGATTATGACAAAAAATAATTAACTGCAAAGCATAACCCAGATAAGTAACCAGCAGTTCAAAGTTAATATCTACATTCCTACTTCCACCATCTGGCTCTGATACCAAGAGGGGTTCGAAAAACTGGTCCTCCACCCAAGGATTGTAAATTGTAATGGCGAACCACCGTGCGTGCCAATTTGTTTTTAGTATTTTTTGCTCTAAAAAAATGACTTGGAAAGAGACTAAAAAAAGAGGAGTCGAATTAAATCCTTGGTTCACCAGTTGACAGGTTTAAGTTAAGTTTGATTAAGGCTATTTTCAAAGAGTAAAATATGATTTTTACAAAGGAATTCAGACATATTATCAATCAAATCATGGATTGAACTCAAGATCAACAATAATAACAGGACTCGAATGACCGCTAGTAAAAATAACTTAGACAAGTCATGAAAATTAGACCCAATAGTGGGTGAACATCATGAATCCTTTAAGTATCAGAGTTCAAGAAGTAAAGTGGAATGCAAAATAAATTAAAAGAAAGGACAAGAGTAAAGCACTCAATTGTCAAATAGAAAGATAGCTACATATCCCTTTTGGATTATCTGTTAAAGGTAAGATCTATGGCATTATTGTCATTGGTTTTTCCATTTACTGATTTTATTCTCACTATTTTGGCTTCTTCTAAGCTTTTGGTCAATGATATTGTTTATGAATTTGAAATTGGGTTTTATGCATAGTTTAATCTTATATTTGGTGGACGTATATTTGAAGTAAAACTAGTAGTCTGAAATATTTTAAAATTATATTTTTGACCAATTATTATGCATTGATTTATCTGTTTTATGTTAAGAATTATGTTGTCTTTATAAGGGACTTCTAGTCCCAAACAACTTTGGAGGAGCTTCCAGTTCTCCACAACTCAGAGTTCAAGAGCACAATCTTATAGTAAAATATGCACATTTACACAAGAAGAGCATAGATTTATTTTCAGCCCAAATATCAGATTTTCTATTTGTATTAGACTGTGAATTTGATTTGAGATGATACAATGCTATTTTCTTGTAGGCTAAATTAAATATAGTGCATGTTTTTGTGTTATTAATTGATTGTCATTAAATTTGAGTGCTATCACACATAACTTTTATGTTGGGAAGGAATGGACCTCTAATATTTTTTCTATTGTTATTATTATTTTTTCATTTTTTATTAGCTATGGCACGTTTTTAAAGTGTTGTATTTATTGGTGAAGGCAATGGTTTTTTTTGTGTTGCCAATGACTGCAACAGTTTTACAATGTTGCCAAAGATGGCAACGGTTTCTGCGTGTTGCCATAACTGGCAACGGTTTGAGACTGTTGCCGATGCGTGAAATTGAAAACCGTTGCGTCTAAGTTATCAATGGCAACGGTTTTAGGTATGTGTTGTCTTTGGTCACAAATAACCGTTCCTTATAGTTTAGGCAACGCTCGCGAAAGATAAGTACGTGGTTATAAATTATGCGCCGGGTGCTAAGAAGAATGAACTTTTATACGGGCCATCTCATATTGTCAATGGGTTTCCAATTCTTCATAAAACTGCATTTGAAAAAAAAATAGATTGTGCCTTTGAAACCGTTGGCAACGAGGCGTTCATCTTCTCTGGAAATCATAATGCACGAATACAAAAAAAAAACACAAAACACCACATTCCTCGAATTCTAGAATACTCTCGGGTCCAAAAAAAATCTCTACGATGTTTTCGTGTCTACATGGAACACCGTTTGAACATGGAATAGACCCTGCAATTAGGTCTATTGGCCATTATGTTATCTTATTCAAAGGAAGCCATTATACTTGTATGGACTATCAAACTGAGCATATCAAGTCTCATGGTTACATTCGCAACGGTTTTAAAACTTTGGTTGGCACAGTTTTTGAAAATGGAATTGATGCAGCTTTTGCTTCTGATAAGAAGCACGAAGCTTACATTTTTAAAAAACATTACTATGCATGTATTAGTATTGCCCCAGACACATATAGTGTTGGCCACCTAGTTGGTGGTAGAGTCAAGCAAATCCTTCATGATTGGTCCAATCTTAGTGGCATATTGCAATGAGGGCTTAAATATGTTATAGGTCCCTGCAAATATAGCGAGTTTCGATTTTAGTCCCTGTAAAATTTTTTGTTTTAAAAAGGTCCCTGCAAAAACATCTTCTTCTTAAAAGAGTTCCTAAATCCCTAAATTCTCAAATCATCTTCTTCTCACCATGGATGCTCCCTCTATTTTCACCCACGATCTGTTTCATCAGCATGCCCTCCATTTCTCTCTTCCTTGCGACATGTTTTAGTTTCTCCAATGCAACAAGTCCAACTTGCCTTACTCTTTCTCTTGACAAACCTATCCTGCAGACATAACACAACAGAGTCATGAATAGAAACATGAGTCATGAATAGAAATGAAAAAAAAAATTACACATCAGAATTCCGTTAGTCAACTCATTTTTTTGTGACGTTTGATTAACAGAGACTTTTTTAAAACAAGTTATTTTTCCAGGGACCTTTTTACAAAAAAAAAATTGCAGGGACTAAAATCAAACTCGCTATATTTGCAGGGACCTAAATCATATTTAAGCCTTGCAATGAGTAATGTTATTTAGCCAAAATGTTGCAGCCAAAAATAGCCAAAAACCAAGTTACAACACCAATTAACTAAGTTTTATAGGCGAGAAGGCCACTAACCAACCTGTTTTTTCACAGTTTTTAATCAATGGCCTAGAAAACTGTGGAAACAGGTTGGTGAATGGCCTATAAAACTTGGTTAATTGGTGTTGTAACTTGGTTTTTGATTATTTTTAGCTTAAACATTTTGGCTAAATAACATTATTATATTGCAATCGCATGGTACGTGCTGAAACTCGTGGTGTTTATGTTTTCATTCTGTTTCTCAATGCAATGTGTGTGGTGATAAGCTTGGCTCTTCAATGATGTGTTTGGTAATAAGTGTGGCTCCTCGTAAATTTGTCCACATCTACTTCTTTTTCTTTTTCATGTTGTTAGTGTTTACCTTTTGCAAAATAATGTAAGATATGTGTGGTTGTTTGCTTATTTTCTTCAAAGTAATATCTGATTCTATCTGCTATATATCTATCTAAAGAAATGATTTTTGGTTTGTGCACTCTAACAAATCGATGGAAATAAGAAAGAGATAAAGAGAGTATAAAATCAACAATGTAATTGTTAAGATATGGAAAAGTTAATGCAAATGTGTGTCTGTATAGATTCTTTTTATAAGAAATGATGTATTAAATACGAGCACTAGGGGTGCTCAAACCCAATACAAAGAGGAAACAATACTATAAAAGTATTAAACAACCCAATGTGGTATTCCACTATTGGATTACAGAGAAAGTAACATTCTTTCCTACATTGCCAGCAAGCCAACTCTAAGAGAGTTTTATATTGTTTGTCACAGATTATGGATTATGCGACTTCCCTTGAAATACTCGACGATACCTTCCCAATCAAATTGCCCACATTGTTGCTAACCAAATAAAATGTTTGAACTTAATGTCTTCCCGTAATAACATGTCCATACCACAAGAAATGATCCATACCTGCTAATACCATATTTGGTTGCTCTCCAATCCAAACACTAATACCCTGCAAATTTGTCCTTGAGAAAGAGCACTCAAAAAAATAAGTGTAAAATGGCTTCGAAATGATCATTACACATAGGACAAAATGGATTTGGTATAAGCACCGCTCTAAGAGATAAATTTTCTCTAATTGAAAGTTTTCCAATTAACAATCTCCACCCAAAGATGCACACCTTGGATGGCATCTGTGTTTTCCACAAGATAATTGAATTTCTTGTAAAATTTGCAATAAAATTGCTGCATCAACAGCTTCTCCTTCATTTAGCTCTCGGCCCCATGTTAAGTGCCAGAACCAACGACCATCCTCCCACACACCCACCTCGCCTACGGTGGCAAGTGTTTTGATGGAAACTGCATACAATTTCGGAAATGCTGCCCCCAACTGAATTCCCGACCCACTAATGGTTCCAAAAGCTTACCTGATTACCATTGTACAAAACACAATTCAAAGATGTAATGAAGAAATTTTACTCATGAAAGAATTTATAAGGATAACTCTACCTCCCATAAATAACCGACACCCCTTCCAAGAAATGGCTCTTACTAAGTCCACCACTAGCCTCCACTTGCCACTTCTTCTAGGATTAGCACCAACCGGTATACCAAGAACCTAAAAGGAACGGGAGAGATGCTACAAGATAAGAAAGAGGATGTCGTATTAAGAAATCCCTCCTGTAATTTAATTCCAAACAAATTGCTCATGCGAAAGTTTACTTTTAGCTGCGACGCTAACTCAAATCCTCGAAATATAGATTTGAGACTCTATAAATTATTCCAAGTCCCTTTTCCAACAAAAAATGTATCATCCGCCTAGGGGAGAGAATAATGCTGGGCTGTATTCATCTTATACCCTTCAAAAAACCCAGGCTAATAGCCTTTTGGACCATCCTCGCCAAACCTTCCACCACAATTAGGAACAAAAAAGGTGATAAAGGATCTCCCTGCCGCAAGCCCTTATTTAGCTTGAAATCTGCAGTTAGGGACGGATGCATGCATACATAATTGAGGGCATTTGCCTCCACTTAAATATTATTTTGCTTATAAAAGTATATAACAATTTTTATTTTGCCCCCATAAGAAGATAAGGGTTGACCCACCGCCGGTCCCCCCTGACCACCACTCCAGACACCATCAACCATCGACCACCACTTCGACCACTGTCAGCCACCATTCTAACCATTGTAAACCACCACTTTGATCACCACCAACCACAGTGGCCACCATTGATCCCAACCATTAATTACTATTACGACCACCACCACCGAGTACCACTCTGACAAGAGTGTGTCAACAACTACTATTTTCAAACTTTTTCATTAAAATTATTACTATAAATACATTATATAGTTGTAACATTTTAATTAATTTTTTCAAACCGAATTTTATATATTGTTTTGATTAAGATAAGTTTTGATAAGTCTTATTTTACTATGTTTTTAGTATTTGAGTTAAATAAAAATTGTAGAATTTTAGTTTTGATTTGGAGCTATTTTACTACAAAATGTTGGTTTCTCTTTTCAGGATCAAATAATGAAGGAATGGAAGAAATTCAAGTGATTAAAGGCAAAGAATAAAAGTTCAAGGACCAAGGAGCAAAATCAAGCAAATGAAGTCAAGAAATAAGTGTTCACGCACGGTCCGTGCCTACTACACGCATGGTCCGTGCTCACTGTTACAGAAAGTAGTTGAAAAGACTCAAGACACGCACGGTCCGTGCGCACCACAAGCATGGTCCGTGCGCATTGTAAGTTGCAGAAGCTGGAAAGTTTGAAGACCACGCACGGTCCGTGCTCCTTACACGCAAGGTCCGTGCTCCCTGTGCTGAATCCGAATTTTACAAGTTTTACGGCACGCAAGGTCCGTGCACCTCAGCGGCGTGGTCCGTGCACCTTTGTCTGAAGCTAAAAATGTTACAAAACTCTTCCAATTCTTTCATTATGGCTTGTAATTCGAATTTACTCCTTTGTCTACTGATCCTAGGCTATAAATAGGACCTCATTTCAGCTGTAATGGGGGCTTGGGATACTTGTAATCTCACTCCAAAGTTTAATCTAAGTTCTTTCTCTTATTTTAGTTCTTGTTTACTTGCTTTCTTTTATCTTCTTGTTCTTTATTTTTCTGCTCTTTATATTTCCAGCACTTTACATTTCAGCTCTTACTTTTTGCACTTTATTTCTTGTCATTTAGATTTCAGTCATTTACAATTATGTCTATTTATCTTATTGCAATTTACATTATGAATATGAGTGAGTAGATACAAAGTCTTGGGTTATTGGGAGTAATCCAATGATAGGTCCCTAGTAATTCCCAAAGACTATTCTCCACTCCAATTGCTTTATATTTCAATCTAATTTCATTGTCCTTCAATTCTAATCCTAAACATCATACGAAGAACCGAAATGTGAAGTATTGATGTTGGAACTATGAATTTAGACAAGGGATTCAAAACATGAGAATAGTTTTGAAACTCTTGAGACATTATAAAGGTGTTATGCTTAATGGGTTTTGGTGACAATCAACCATGAGAATAGGCTTGATTGTTAGTTCAAAACACACTTTTGTACTCTGAAAGGAGACATTTGTTATATTCGTTGCATTGTCTTTGAAATATATTACTTTATAAGTTTGGTAAATGGTCTAAAGAATTACATGGCTTCCTCATCATTGTGATGAAATTAATAACCCGAGACTCTTTATAATTCTGAATTTAAAATCAACAAACCTTCCTTCTTCTAAAATCATTCCTTTTAGCTAATCAAAATTGAAAACAAAATCAGTAATTACAAAGTCTCTGTGGGATCGATACTTTTTATTACGCGATAGAACCGTGCACTTGCGGCCTATCAAGTTTATGATGATTATCTATTTTTATGTTTATGTTTGTAAATGATTTTGATTCTTCAAAGTTTCTTAACTGAAAATTGAATTTGGTTTTCATTTTGAAATTTTAAAAACTCAAAACAGAAATTGATTTTGGTTTTTGAAAATTTCAAAACAGAAAATCACCTCGAACGGTGCAGTAGATTTTTGTATTAATCAACCTCCTTATTTCTTAAGAAAAATATCCTTTACTGTTTGAAATGGTTCCAAAATATTTTACCTCTCAATTGGGAAGTCAAGTCACCTATTAACTAATTTAATAATCGTTGGGAGTTATTCATTTATGTCTAGCTAGCTTGCTAGGTCAGTCAAGTCATAAATATACTTAAAAAAGACTCGCCATAAAATAATTAAGTGGACTTATTACCAAAGAAAATTATTTAAAAGGGTAGAGTCTTCCTCATAATGGTAGTCAATGTATTATACATTTTCTATCCAGATACCTTACCATGTGGATTGGTAAGTAACGTGGCCAAACGTGTTTTGATCAATTTATTATTTGTATTCACATTAATGGTAACCACTATATACAAAGGCCTTCACAACCGAAGGGAAAGCATTCCAACAAAGAGAGTTTTTAAACACTTGAATTAAAGAAGAGAGAGAGAGAGCTTTAGAGAGAAAAAAAAAAAGATGACACAACTAAGGCTAGATGCTGCATTCCGTTCATCTAGGTCAAATGAGTGTTACTTGTTCGTGAAAAATAAGGTTGTAGTTGTGAATTATGCTCCTGGAGGCGAGAAAGATGAGCTTATTAGTGGACCTGTTAATATCTCTGATGGTTTTCCAATACTCAAAAAAACCCCATTTGAAATCAAAATAGATTGTGCTTTAACCACTGATGGCAATGAGGTATTCCTTTTTGCTGGAAATCAGTGTTGTCGAATAAACTATGTTCCGAATCGTCCAAGGGAAGCTAGAATACTCGAAGGTCCTTCGCCAATCGTGTCCTTGTTTCCTTTTCTGAAGGATACAGTGTTTGTAAATGGAGTAGATGCTGCACTTTTTACTGCTTGCAAACATGTTTTCTTATTCAAAGGAGACAAGTATGCTCGTATAAACTATCAAGCTAGGAGTCTTGTATCTTATAAATCTGTTAGTGAAGCTTTTGCTAGTTGGGTTGGCACAGTTTTTCAAAATGGAATTGATTCAGCTTTTAATTCTCACATAAAGGATGAAGCTTACATTTTCAGAGGAAAGTATTGGGCACGTATCAATTTTGCCCCAGACTCAACTAGTGGTGACCTAATTATTGGAGGTAGAATTAAGCTTATTTATAATGATTGGAGTAGTCTTCGTGACATAATAAATCCCTAGAAGAAATTGTTAACTTTACTTTCATTGTTATCATGTTGAAACTCACGTTATTAATGTTTGCTTTTTGGTTATTAATGTAATGTGTGTTGTAATAAGTGTGGACGGACCCTTTTTGTTTGGCCACATATATTCTTTGATTGCTTTCTTAGTTTGATAATTTTTACATTTTGCACTTCAATGTGAGGGGTTGTTTGTTTCCTTTTCTTAATGTGATGTGTTACTTTATCGACTGTCTAAAATGTTCCCTCTAGTATTGAAAGAACTATGAGCTGCGAGGGACACCTCTCGCATCCTCCACTTGCACCCTTCGTTGGCTTACATGTTATTAAGTCATTAGGGTTGGAGTTTTGTTGTTGTTTGAATATGTCTGAAGAAGGAAAGGATTTCTTGGAGAAGTGTTTAAAAGGGATCCTAAGGAGAGGTGGAGTTGTAGTCAATTGTTGAAGCATCCATTTGTGCAATTAAAGGTTGGAGTTTTGTTGTTGTTGTTTGGATATGCCTTTAAATTGGATCTGCAATGTGCATAGGGAATTCAAAAATTTGAAGCTCTAAATTTACCTATAGCAAAAAGGTAACTTGCTACTTTTATTTTCTATCATAAGTCAAAAGCTAAGATACTGTTTTTAGAAAATGCGTCTGATATGCAATGATAAGTGTTTTTTGGTATTGGACAAAGCACGGTGAGAAAAGCGGCGAATTTTCTAATATGGGCAATAGTGAGAGATATTCTTCAGATGGCATTGATACAAATACATGTGATTGCGACGATTTCGAAGAATGGAAAAGGCAATTGAAGATGATCTTAATGATTCCCCTCCAATATTTGAGAAGTTGCTAAGTGATGCAAAGACACCGTTGTATGAGGGTTGTACTAGATTTACAAAACTATCAGCGGTGATAAAGTTGTATAACTTGAAAAGTTGAAATAGATGGACATATAAGAGCTTTATTGAATTACTCCCACTATTGAAATATATGTTCAATTCCCAGAAGATAATGTGTTCCCTACTCGAACATATGAGACTAAACAAATGTTAGGCTATGTTTGCTTGTACTATGAAAAGATACATGCATGTCCTAACGATTTCATTTTATTTCGGAATGAACATGCATCATTAAATTCATCTCATAAATGTAAGGCCTCGCAGTATAAGAAGACAAAATTTGCTCTAGAGAAGGTTTTGTGGTATTTTCCCATAATTCCCAGATTTAAGCGCATGTACCGTAATCCAAGAGATTGCAAAACAAATGACATGGCATGAGGATGAAAGGGTTGAAGATGGCATGCTCCGACACCTGGCAGATTCTCCACAATGAAATAAATTGATATTGATTATCCCGATTTCATACATGAACCAAGAAACCTCTACGACTTGCATTGTCTTTTGATGGGTTTAATCCTCATGGAATTTATAGTAACTTCCACAGTACATGGCCTACGATTTTGGCGATTTATAACTAACCACCCAGACTTTGTGAACTATAGTGGTTGCAGATCTCGGCCAGGCTGAGGGCTGAGATGCTCGCCAAAGTGAGTAGCTAACTAGCTCGCTCCAAATAGTTGTTGAGATGCTTCAGCTCGCGTTGATCGGGTGAGTGGGGTGGTACCTGCACACACTTCAATTCTTAAGTTGACATTGAGAATAGGTGATGTGAGGTAATTAATGTGTACCTGACAGTTTGATGGAACAACACTTTTATAGGGAATATTGCCTGTACATGGCATGCCATGATAGGTCTTTTGGTGGAAGCGCCGAAACAGTTCAATGGAATACTAACACATCCACACGGTTAGTTCATTTGGATTGTGGGCTTCATTAGAATGGGCCTAGAGAATTTGACCGATCCAGAAAAGTTGCCCCCCAAGTCCAGGTTCGTTAGGAGGAAGAGCTTCGATTTTTAAGAGTGCAGATCGGTTCATCTAGGCTTGCTTGTGCCAGTCTGTTCTTTTCCCATGATCATCTAAGTATGATGTCGCGATGATTAGCTTGGTTTTTGTTAATATCAGATAGTCCTGTAGGCTTTTGGGCTAGTGAGAAGAGATGCGGTTATCCCGTCCTTTGGGTTTGATGAATGTGTGAAATTTCTCAACCGTTAGATTTGTAATTATTGATTGTGATAGATGATGATCTTAGCTTCCTAATTTGTCACAAGGAGGGTAGCCTTTTGCTTTATCAAATCGTCGCATCATGATGGCCTCCTTGAGTAGCCCTCGTTTGTAGTGCTTCATTATTAATGCTAATTAGGTTTGCATCATGAGTAGTGTTATCATTTCGTTTTTCTTGTCTCAGTATAAATAGAGGTAGCCTTTCCTCATTTGTACCTTTCTGCTCCGTGTTTATTGAGTGAGCGACGTGGAATTTTAAGCCGAGGTCTTCTGAGGTGTCATCACTACAGTCGAACCATTCTTCTTTGAACAGGTGTTTCCCTCAATGTCTTACGTTTATTTAATTTGCCTCCATCGATTGTTCGTTCTAGCTTCTTTTGGCTAGACATCGGCCGGTTCCCTCGTAGCGAGATCTTTCTTAGGAGGAGGGGATTTAGATTACTTCAAATTTCTCTTTTAGGTACATCGAAGATCCCTTAGAGACTGAAGAACGGTTTCGTTTCAAGCAGAAATACTCTTGGAGGTTCAATGATCGATCTACTAAGTGAACTCCCTCCTTGTAGGTAATGATATGCTTCGTGGCAAAAGTAATCCAAAGAGACTTCCCTCCCCTCGGTCTGTTATGAGGGTGAGAATTATGCCAGGGACCTGACTGACGCCTCACAGGGCAACGCCTCGGATCACTCGGTGAGACAGGATGACCACGTCATTGAAGATGTGGATGATAGGGCCAAGATGAAAACCTGTTCAAGTTCCAAATCTTCGGGTGAGAGCAGTTCTTTAGGTGACAATGACTTGGATGTTGGATCGGTTGGTGATGCCGAGATACAGGACCAAACCCTCGAGGATTATAGTTGGGTTAACGGAGAAGTCCGTAGTAAGGTCAGCAAAATAGATCCGGATAATCCTCTTCTAAATCTTCCTGTCTATCATTTAGGTCACATCCAAGGAGAGCAGTGTGTTGTCCAAGGGGTTTTCTGGTGGCGATATTAAACTCTGGGATGGAGACGTGGTGGTCACCACATATGGTGACCCAAGTTTGGAATTTTGTTTTGTTTCGCTATTTTTATTCATTTTGTTGTTCATTCTAACTATAATTTTTTATGTATGATTTGTTAGTTTTGTTTTATGAAATTCTGCTAATTCTATTCTTATTCTTAGAGTTTTTTGATCTTGAACAGAGAGGCATAAATATGATTTTTTTTATTAGAATTCCCATGTCCCATTTGATTCTTTCTGGAATTTGTTTGGGTTTTACTTTGTGTCTATCTTTGAAACTTCACACATCTCCTTTGAGAATTAGGGGTTCGGTTTTAGGATTATATGAAAAACATTTTATTATTCCGTGTAATGGGGGAAAATGTTCCACAAATCTGTCTTTCTTATTTTAGACATTATTAATTATTTAAAAAAATTGTTAAAATAAAAATAACTTTTTTAAAATTTAAAATCCCTTGCGGCAATCCAGTTTGGTATGCTACGTAAGATAAGTGAGGACATTGTCAACAAGAGCAGGCACAGATCTAGGTGCATCTAAGTGGGGACACTTGCCCCGTACTTGAAAAATTATTTTGGTTTAAAAATATATATAACAATATTTTTTGCCCCCATAAAAAAATAATAGTTGCTCCCATATGATTTTTTTTAAAATTTAGTGTAGAAATTCACACGACATAAATAAAAAATAGAATAAATTGATACTAATTTTATCTTTTTAGCTATGCAAATCGTAGATATTTAGGCATTATAGAATCTTTCTGTAGTGAAATTATGTTTTTTTGTAAGAATTTACAGTATTTTTTTTGAGAAAATATTATACAGTTATCTTTTTCCCCCACTAGTAAATATTTCTGGATCCGTGAGTGAGCAAGAGGTTTGGCCAAATTTGGAAATGGCAAGTATTTTAGAAATTGAAATGACTCACTCTCTCTCACACTTTTTCAAACTTTTTCACTTTTTCACTCTCTCCTCCTCTTTATTCCCCTAACTCTATCTCATTTTTCGATTTTTCACAGTATATCTAGTTTAATTTCATCTACATGTTTTCTTCATTTTTTTATTATTCTACTTTTTGTCTGTCAATAAGTTTTACTTAGTGTCTACAGGAAATATTAGAACTTGTAAAATTTGAAACTTTACTACAATTTTGTTTTCTAATCTCTACAGGAAATATTACTTATCAATCTCTCTCATATATTTTTCAAACTTTTTCAATCTTTCTCACACATTTTTTCACTCAATCGATAAAAGTATAATCAGGGGCCTCATTATAAAAATTTGAACAGGGCCTCCAAATCGTTTGGGACGGCCCTGCTCCTTCCTCCTCTTTCTTCCTCTAATTCTATCTCATTTTTCTATTTTTCACAATCTATCTATTTAATTTCATCTACATGT
Organism: Astragalus glycyphyllos; assembly: GCA_963573325.1. Lineage (NCBI taxonomy): Eukaryota > Viridiplantae > Streptophyta > Magnoliopsida > Fabales > Fabaceae > Astragalus > Astragalus glycyphyllos. The sequence continues at coordinate 16,596,943 of OY754313.1, read as the reverse complement.
CTCCTTCATTTTTATTATTCCATTTTTCTCTATCAATAAGTTTTATTTAGTCTCTACGAAAAATATTACAATTTGGAAAATTTGAAACTTTAATACAATTTTGTTTTCTAATCTCTACGGGATATATTACATATTGACAGTACTTCACGGGGTAATGTTCGGACTAACTCAATTACAATTTGAAACTTTTTGTTTATCTACTTTAAATTAGTCTTGATTTTCACAGTGTAATATTCAGATTAATTAAATTATATTTAAGTCTATTAATAAAAACAACACGACAACACCCGTGTGTATGTACAGGTATACTGCTAGTTTTTTTTTTCAATCAAACTTATTATTTCTTATAAAAAAAGTCATTACTATTAGATAATAGATCCAAAATATATTACCTCTCAAGTTGGAAGTTAGTCACCTATTACTTTTTTTTTTGGTTTGGATCATCGCTGGTAACTCAGAGTGTACCCACACTTTCAACGAAATATTAATATCCTTCGTGCTTAAGATCAAATTTTGCGCTGGTCAACACCGAGTTTTTCCATTGTGGGAATCGAACCCTGGAGTGCTGAGTCGACTCTCGTGTCCCAAAGTAGATTAAGTCATTTGGCCAACTACGTTGGTTCAGTCACCTATTACTTAAATAATCATTGGAAAGAGATGTACGAAAACGGGGTTATTACTGAAAATGATTGTATTTGTTTATTTATAGCTAGATAGGTGAATTGGTTACACAAGCAAAAATATATAATTTTAAAAGACTCACCCTAAATAAACTAAGTGGACTTGCGAAAAATATTTTTAAAGGGCAGAGTCTTCCTCTTAATATAAGTCAATATTTAAACAATTTCCTTGTAGCTAGCTTACCATGTGGATTTATTATTTGTGTTCACATTACGAATAACCACTATAAACAGATACCTTCGCCACTGAAGGGAAAACATACCAACCAAGAGAGTTTTCAAACACTTCGTTAAATAGAATATATTTAGTGAGAAAAAAAAATGACACAACTTCGAATAGATGCTGCATTTCGATCATCTAGGACAAATGAGTGTTACCTGTTCGTGAGAAATAAGGTTGTTGTTGTGAATTATGTTCCTGGAGGCCAGGAAGATGAGCTTTTGAGTGGACCTACTAATATCTCTGATGTGTTTCCAATACTCAAAAATACACCATTTGAAATCAAAATCGATTGTGCTTTAACCACTGATGCTAATAATGAGGTAATCCTTTTTGCTGGAAAAAAGTGTTGTCGAATTTACTATGTTCCAAATCATCCAAGACAAGCTAGATTTCTTGAAGCTCCTTTGCCAATTGTTTCTATATTTCCTTATTTGAAGGATACAGAGTTTGTAAATGGAGTCGATGCTGCAATTTTTACCTCTTGCAAACATGTTTTCTTATTCAAAGGAGACAAGTATGCTCATATAAACTATCAAGTTGGAAGTCTTATATCCACTAAATCTGTTAGTACTGAGTTTACCAACTTGGTTGGCACAGTTTTTGAACGTGGAATTGATTCAGCTTTTAATTCTCACTTGAAGGATGAAGCTTTCATTTTCAGAGGAAAGTATTGGGCACGTATTGATTTTGCCTCACAAACAGCTAGTAATGACTTTTTTGTAGGAGGTAAAATAAAGCTTATTTCGGATGATTGGACCGGCCTTCGTGACATATTAAATCCCTAGAAGTAATTGCGGACTTATTTGTCGGTTTCCTGATGGTTGGTTGGTTAGAAGTTTGAGTTCAACTCTCCATCCCTCGGTTCGAATCTGGCCAAGAATGATCAGGAATTGTGGACATATTTTTGGTAGAATAATTGTGGACTTTACTTTTATGGTTATCATGTTGAAACTCACGTCGTTAATGTTTGCTTTTTCTTCATTAATGTATGTTGTAATAAGTGTGGACCCTTGTTGTTACTTTCTGCACTTGAATGTGAGGTGGTGCATGGTTGTTTATTTCCTTTTCTTAATGTAATATGTTATTTTATCGACTTTGTTTTCATTCAATATTTTCATCGACTGGTGGATCATTAACCAGTATAATCATGAATGTAATTTTTTTTGAAAGGCAACCAATATCGATATATATCATAAAAAGAAGATCACAAGGGTTACTTAGTCCATATACAGAACAGAGAGCAGTTGTTGATACTTATGACAAAGTTAATATTGGAAATGGAATGTGCGCGTCTCTCTATAAACATTTATTTTTTAGATAAGCAACTTTCACAAAGGGGCGTACAAGGGGTGCACCAACCCCTTACACCTAACGGGTCTCATTAAAACCTCCAAGGGCCAAAACCCTTTGAGAAAAAGACCCAAGGAGGGAAAAAGAGTACCCCAACTAAAATATGTTTGTTACATAAGCGTTACAATCAAATACAATAAAGAATTACAACGAAGACAATACCCCCATCGGACAATTATACCAATCCGACCACCCAACGTCACAAAATCTTCCTTGCCTATTGCTTTGAACCAGCCCCATGAAGTATCTTTAACAGCCGCCACCACCGATGAAATTGAAACTACCTCCCCTTTGAAGATTCTTTTATTCCGTGCCAACCAAATATTCCAAATAACCGCCAACCATATGATATTTTACTCGTTTCGTCCTCCTCGCTTTTGTCAATTTTCCAAACTCCACAAAGTGAGCAACCATTTCGGTCTCATGTGACTGCGCAACCCCCAGCCACAAGTAAACCAGCCCCCAAACCGATTGTGCAGCAGCACAAGTGATAAATAAATGAGCCACTGTTTCCTCTTCAATCCTGCAAAAAACACAGCACTTCTCATCTTGATTCCGAAGCACCCCTTTACGGAACAAAGCATCACGCGTGGCTATACGATCAAGCAATACACGCCACGCAAAAATCTGCACCTTCGAGGGGACATTCTGACGCCAAACTCTCGGCCAAACAGCAGCTCTGCTGTCAAAATTCGCTGCTGCAATACCTGCGAAAAAACCAGCCAACCACGCATAGCAACTTCTAACCGTAAACCCGCGAGCCACATCAATTGTCCAACACCAATAATCTGAGATTTGCGCTGCTGGAGCAACAGGCAGCAGCAAATCTTTTAAATACTGTAAGTTTTGCGCGTCGGAATGTACCTCCTCCAACGCCCAATCCCAATCCCACCTCCAAACATCTCCTTCCCAATGGCCCATATCCTCAACTAACGCTTCTTTTAAACTACATGCATTGTATATAGCGGGAAAAAGTTCAGCGAAAGTGTCGGTTCCCAACCACCTATCGTTCCAAAATTTGGTTAAATTGCCTCTTCCCATTTTAAGTTTAACAATTTCGTTGAACCAACCACCGTTCAAATTCGAGCCGTCCCCTAATTGACATAAATCCCTCCACCACAACGAAGATTTCCCCCATTCTCTTCTATACTCGTTTGAATTAGGCCACCTCTCCCTTAGACCATATCTTACCGATAAGATCTCCTTCCACAAAGGATTACCCATCTCCGTCAAAATCCTCCACCTCCATTTTGTTAGTAACGCTATGTTGAAAGCTTCAAGACTTTTTATACCAAGTCCTCCCTCCTTATTTGCCGTGCATATTTTTTCCCATTTGATCCAAGCCATCTTCCTAGTCTCTCCATCACCACCTGTTGCGCCCGAAAAATCCGGTTTGGGACTTCTCGTTTTGCAACGTGGAAAATAGTAGAGCCGCCACCAATATTTATTTGGGAAAACATCGGAAAAACCCTTTTTTTGGAAAAGCGAGTGGTCTTTCGAAATCAGAGATGTAGGTTCGGGGGTCGGTTACGCATGGGGAAGGTATTAGCATCCCATACGTCCTTTCTACTGAAAGGGAACCATTAACTCGATGTGTGGTTTGACAAAGGTTTGAGTTGAAAGCGATTTGTTCTACTTCTTTTCTTTTCTTTTCTTTTCTTTTCTTTTTTTTTATTTGAAAAATCGTTTTATTGAAAACGGAAGACAGGAATATTTTTGTTATCTTTGAAAAGTGGAAACAAAACAAAGATTTTTTAAAAGGGTGCTTGACGGGACGGACCCGCTCCTACGTACCCTCACTGGGTTGAGGGATCAAAGCTACGTAGTTCTCGGCTTTTGCGTCTGAAAACGGCTTAAGAGTTTTTCGCAATTGGGTGAGCGTTTGTGAAGACCGAACAACAACGGTTAGAATGGCCTCACTACTAACTCTTTTTTGAAAATAAAATCATCATTAGCGATCTAAACGGCAACAGCGCGAGTGATCATCAATGACAATTTGTTTTATTTAATGGAGGAAGAAAATGTTTTCGCAAAGCAAGGAGCGTTTGAAAATGAGTTTAGAAAATGGGTTTTGGAAAACAAGTAGAACATTATTCAATCAATTCCAAGTCCATAACCAAATGCAACAATGAATGAACAAGATCCAAACATACTCACCAATCAAGCAATCATAAACATGTTGATTATTAACCAAGATTAAACATGCCAATATAATCAAGAGATCCAATTATTAAGGATGCAAGACAAAGTTCTCAAGACAATTGTGTGTGTGTGTGAGAATTGCTACGGGACGGGCAACAATCTCAAAGGGGTGCATATACCTTAATGACTCTATGCTACAACCGAAAAAGTAGGCTTACATCTTCATTAAGAATACATACTAGTGGAAGGAAGGGCATACAATTAAATCAAGTCATTCAGATGGCATCAAGAACAAGTGAACACAATTGATCATAGGCATAGAGTATTCTAGGTTTAATGAATGAACATGTGAGCGATGATACATGATTAAGCAAGCATGTGAATGCATGAGCATACAAGAGAATGCATGAATAAGTATACAAGAGAATGCATGAGCATACAAGAATGCATGAGCATTTATTATGCATGGTATACAAGTATGAGTGAATGTCTGTGCAAGCATGCAAGGTGTCGCATAGATGATGCAAATAAGTGAAATGCAAAGTTTGAAAATGTTTTGAGTAAGAAGTGGTAAAAATGTTGAGTGAGAAGTTAATGAAATGGTAGAGTAAAAATGCATGAGGTAAATGGTAATTATTTAATGAGATGGTAAAGTAAAAAGGTAAAAGGGTAAAAACACAATTGCACAATTGCATTTATTCACACAAGATCAAAACAACACGTTTTCAAGCACAAAATATGCACAAAAGTGGCCTAAGGCCGAAGCAATGCTAAGCACAAATCACCATCAAATTTCATGCTAAAATTCACAATTAATACATGAAACAATTCACAAGACTAAACCCTAGATCATCATGCCATGTTCTAAAGTAAGCATCAAGCATATCATGTATTTTATTCTTCACAAAATCAAAGAAGTAAAAAGGCAACAAAAACCCTAGGTTTTGAAGCAACAACCCGAGGCACCCAACACCAAAATCAAGCCAAAATTCAACTTAAAATCATGAAATGAACAAAATGAACACAAGAACCCTAAAATCCATTCTATGGCCGAAGCAAAATAGGTAGGAAAACAAGGTTTTATTTCACCAAAATCATGCAAATGAGGTAGAAATGCAATGAATGATGAGAAAACACAAGAATCTTTCCTTCAAGGCCAAGGACTCATCTCAAACACCCAAGGCTCCCAATGTCCTTGTCCAATAATGTTTGAAATGAGTCCTCAAAGCTTCTTTCAAGAAGGAAAGAGGAATAGAAAAGAGATTACATGATGAAAATTAAAGAAAATGCAAGGGTTAGTGAGCTTACCTCTAGATCTAGCTAGAAAATGAAGAAGGAAAGAGAATAGAAGCAAGAACACTTGAAGAACACCACAAGAACCTCTTGAACCTTTCGCAAATGCTTGATTCTTGATGGTTTTTGATGAAACTTTGATGATTATGCAAGTTTAGAAGTAGATTTATTGAAAGGATGAAGAATAAACAAGGTTTGATGGTTGATTTTTTTGGAAGAATTTTGAAGAAAAGAATATGGGTATGGTGGCTGGTTGCTTCGAAGGAATGAGAGAAAGAGAGGAGAGATTTGGGTGCTAGGGTAAAAAATGTGAGTGTCCCCCTCATGGTCTCTTATTTTGGGTTTTATATAAGGTGCAAAATTAAGGGTATATAGGACATTGTGCTTTTGCAAACCATTGAGATTTGAGCTAGAATTTGAATCAAAGGCCAAGATTGCAATGCACATGGATTAGGGACAAGGAGAAAACACAAATGAGTGAGGAATAGCTGGTCATACACAAAAATTATGAGTTTTTGTTGCACAAAAATTGTTGAGGGCATCTAGGTCATTCTACACAAAGTTGTAGCCTAGGATTTGATCTAGAATTTTAATCAATGGCTAGGAATACAACTCACATGGATCAAGGGCATGAGGAAACACAAAATGAGGTGAAAATGAGCTGGAAAATTCGGAGCAAATGAGGCCTTGGTGCCCAAGTTTTGCAAGCTTGTCAAGAAAAATAGTACATTTTGTCTTATTGGGGACACTTCCTTATTTTCACCATTTTTTATTATTCTTTTCTAGATAATTCCATAAAAATCATGCCACTTTGGGCCATGTCCTAGGAATCAATGATTGGGCCCAAAATTCCATGATATCACCCTTCCCAAAATTGATTTGAGACCTCACCTTGATGGAAATTCCCATTTTGCCCTTTTGCTTAAAATTTGAATTTTATGCCAAAAATCATGCATGCATGCGCACAAAAATTCATAACCCAAATCATCTAGATCCAAATAAATTCCTCTGAGATTGAACAATGATTTTTGGTGAGAAATTGCTTAATTTTGGAAATGACCAAAATACCCCTTTTGCCCAAAAAACCCTAATTTTGCTCCAAAAGGCATTCCAATCCTAAAAACGATTTTAAAAGCGCTGAAATGACTTTTAGAACCCAAAAAATGCATACTCATAGTTCTTCACATCCTTCAGAATGATGCTTCACTTCATAATTTATTTCTTTTTGTGGAAAATTAAGGTTTTGTTCCAAGCCGGACAAAATTAGGGTATGACACCACCCCATAGAAAACTTCTTTGTAATCTAGTTATCTCCTCAATCACTTTCTTTGGAGCTTTGTAAAATGAAAATAAATAAAGAGGTAGAGAAGATAATACCGAGTTTATAAGCGTGACTCTACCTCCAATTGAAAGTTGCCTACTCCTCCAACAAGTAAGTCACGCTTTTATAGTGTCAATGATCGGTTGCCAAGTGCTCGCCATCCTAGGATTCGCTCCCACCGGTACTCCAAGAAACTTAAATGACGTTGACCCCAACCTACATGATAAGAATTGAGAGATCCCCTCCATAAGATTGCTTTCAAACACCACACATTTCGATCCCCACCATCACAAAAGAAAATTGTATCGTCCGTGTTGCACCCCGAAAAATCCTTTGGAGGGATTTCTCTTCACACAACATGAATTGGAGTCGCCACCAATATTTTTTTAGAGGTAAAACATTGAAAAAAACCTTTCTTGAAAGACAATGGTCCTTGGAACCACGAGATTTGAGTTCGGGGGTCGGTTATGCATAGGGAAGGTACGAGCACCCCACACATCCTTTCTACTGAAAGGGAACCTCGATTTGACGTGTGATTTAAAAGGTTGATTTAAGAAATGCTTTGTTTTTATCTCTCTTTATTTCTCCTTACTTTATGGAAAAACTTAAGGAAAATTTAATCTTTTGCGCTTGACGGGAGGGCACCGTGCCTACGTATCCTGGGGAGGGAATCAAAGCAACGTAGTTCTTGTTTTCGAAAATTGTTTTGTTTTTAGAAATTGCCTTGTTTTGGAAAAGGGTTTGTTTTTTTGAAAAGAAAATGGTTTTCATTTGTCGTGCTTGACGGGAATGTGACCCGCTCCTACGTATCTCCCAGTGCGATGGAGAATTCAAAGCTTACGTAGTTCTCGGTTGTCAAGAAAATGTTTTTATTTTTTAGTTGTTTAATTGTGAAAATTGAATGTTCACAGTGATCAAACAACAAAGGTTTCGAGTGATCACCACTAGCATCCCATTATTGACGATCGTGCATGCAAAGGCTTCGCATTATCCTCAACAAAGTTTTTAATTTGTGAAATGAGAGTTCTTTTGAAAAATGAGTGTTCATGATAATCAATTGAGCAAAGACTCCAAGTGATCACCACTAGCACCCCATTGTTGACGACCGTGCAAGCAAAGGCTTCGCATTATCCTCAACAAAGTTTGATTTGTGAAAAATAGTTTGGAAAAAGCTTTAGAAAATGATTGATTTGAAGAAAGGAGAAGGGAGTTTGAGGGTGACATTGGTCACAAAAGGTTTGTTGAGATGGCGTGGCATCCAAAAGGAAAAGAAAGTAGAACATTCAATCAATTTCCAAGTCAAGAACCAAAGTGCAACATTTAACAAATTGCAAGCAAAGCAATCAACAATGTAAGCATAAGCATAAACATTACCAATTACAACATTTGAGCACAAGAATGACACTTAGTCATCAACATCTAATGGCATGCATATGTAAGATCAACAATAGGCACACAAAGAGATCATACAAAAGTTCAATTCAATTAGGTGTCAATACAAGATAAAGCACAAGGTTGAATCCCTTTTAGTAATCCTTGACGCTTGAGATAATGCACAAGTGCATAAGTGTCTAGTCCTTTTACCAAATCATCAACATTAAAGCATAACATTGACCTAGAAAGAACATCACATTTGCAAGACCAAAAGTGACCAAAAGAGGGCATTAACAAGTCATTTTTGTAACCAAAATTGATTAATCAAGTTAGAAAACTAGCATTTGCATTTTCAAGCAAGAATTGCACAAAGAAAATTGAATCATCTTAGGCAATCCTCATCACTTAAAGTGAAGTGCACTAGGCACAAGTGAGAGTCCTCTTGCCAATCCTCAACATAGAATAACTTTGCAAACAAGTTACTAACAAGCAAACCAAAGTTTACAATCAAAGCACAAGGTGGTGTTGAATCATCTTAGGCAATCCTCAACACTTAAAGTGAAGTGCACAAAGACACAAGTGTGAGTCCTCTTGCCAATCATCAACATAACAATGACTTGCAAGCAAGATACCATCTATTAACATCAAAATAACTTGAGAAAACGTTTTTGATCACAATTGCAAACCCATTTCACAAGAAAATTAACAAACCCTAATTCTAATCATGATTTGCGAAGCATCACATCATTTTATTCAACAAAAATGCAAGATCATAGTGAAAGCAACATAAATCACAATTTATTCAAGGGTGAGAAGCATCTCAAGCACCCAAACCTCCCACAGTGTTTGTCAAAATGCTTGAGGCACCTCTCACCAACAACAATCAACAAATCAATAATATAACAACACTAAAATGCATGAATATGGTAGGATGCAAAATTAGAAACATGATATCTACATTTTGATGCAAGAAAGTTGAAGATGATGTTAGGTTTTAAGAAGTTTACCTCAAATCCAAGCTAAGGAATGACTAATATGAAGAACAAGACCACAAATCAACTTGAATCTTCACCAAACTTCAATGAAACCCACGAAATGCTTGCTTAAAAATGCCCTTTGATGATGCAAGCTTGAATTAAATTAGGAGAGAAGGAAGATATATGAAGTAGGAATGGAAATGAGGTGAGAAAATGGTGATTTGGTGAAGGAGAAGTGAAGAATTGATGGAGGAAGAAGGTGGTATGATTTCGGCCAAGAGAGGGAATTAGGAGAGGGAGTTGTGTGCTAGGGTTGTGTGAGTGAAAAAATGAGGCCAAAAGTTTTCTCTCCTTTTTTGAGGTGAGGTTAATAGGGTATATATAGAAAGCAATTAGGTTTAAGGGTAGTTAGGTCATTGTGCATCTCATCTCACCCTAGGATTGCATCTAAAATTTGAATGGAGGGTGAGGATTGAATCACACATGGATTGAGGTCAAAAAATGAAAATATGAGAGGGAATGAGAGGGTGAAATTCGGCCAAGAGGTAGTGGGAGTGGTCACCAAGTTTTGCTAGTTGTCATCTTGTATTATTGTACGATTATATGACCTTTCCATTATCCCTTCATTTTTGATTATTCTTTTCAAGATAATTGTACAAAAATACACCACTTTGAGCCACATACAAGGTATTTTGAGGAATATGCCATTTTATGTGATCACCATGACCAAAAAAATGTCATAAAAATCACATCTTGGAACTTTTTGTAGAATATTCCCTATTGATCCTCTTTGAAATTTTGTGCACAATGTATGCATGCATGCGCATACATACATACATGACCAAAAATGTTTTGCCTCAAATAAATTTCTCTAAAATTGCACAATGATTCTTGATGAGAAATTATCTTATTTTTGGCAATGACCAAAATACCCTTTTGCCCTAAAAACCTTGTTTTTTAACAACAAATGCATTTCCACTCTAACAATGAATTTAAAAGCCCTAGAATGACTTTTAAAACCCAAAAATGCATGCACAATGCTCTTCACTCTTCAAAATAAAACCACACTTCTCAATTTATTTATTTTTTTGCGGAAAATTAGGGTTTTAAACCTAGGCGGACAAAATTAGGGTATGACAGTCCGTAAATTGAAGTAATGTAGTCGAGAGAGACTCACTAACTTTAAAGCTGTTTAAACTATTAGATTCCACCCCTTTTCTCACCAATCCCGCTAGACCTTCCGCCGCAATTAAGAATAAAAATGGAGCTAATGGATCACCCTGTTTTAAACCATTCTGAGCCACAAATTCTTCGGTGGGGCTACCATTGACAAGAATGGAGATAGAATTAGAAGAGTATCATGCACGAATCCAATCCCTCCACTTTGTGCCAAAACCCAACCTTCCCAACATGTAATCCAAATACACCCAACTCACCGAATCATACGCCTTTTCAAAATCCGCTTTTAGCACAACGCATTTTTTCCTCTTTCTCTTTGCCATATCCATAACCTCGTTCACAACTACCACCCCATCTAGGATATTTCTTCCGGCTAGAAAAGCACTTTGCCCATTTGAGATCACCCCCTTTAGCACCCTTTTTAACCTCCCCGCTAGAACTTTTGCAAACATCTTATACAAACTCCCAATAAGAGAAATCGGTCTATACTCCCCTAAGCCTTGAGGGTTACTTGTCTTTGGGATAAGAGCAAGAAAAGATGCACAAACGGCTTTAGGCAACCTCGCGACCCTATGAAATTCATTAAAGAAATTTAAGATCTCCGGTGAAATTACCTCCCAACAATTCTTGATAAAGTTGAAATTGAACCCATCCGGGCCGAGGCTCTTGTTCCCATCACACTCCCATACAACCTCCTTTATTTCCTCCATTTAGAATGACTCAATTAAAAATTCGTTTTCCACATTTGAAACTTGATTGAATTGGATACCATCAATTGTGGGTCTATTATACTCCTCTTCTTTGAACTTCTCCTCAAAATGATCTTTTATCGCTTTTTTAACCATTCTAACCATTCGTCATTCACCAACACTTTCTAACCATTTGAGTCCTTCTTCTATTACCCTTTATGCAAGCGTGAAAGAAGCGACTATTAGAATCACCTTCCGCTAGCCATTTAATTCTTGACTTTTGCGCTAATAGACTTTCTTTAGCATGTAATTCAGCCCAAAACTCGTTATTTAAGCGTTTCCTCAACTCTTCATCGACACCCCCCTCCACACTTAGCCTTTCAATTTCATTCAACTCTTTGACAATATTTTCTATCCTCAAATCTTTGATTCCAAACACTTCTCGGTTCCAAACTTTGAGTTTCTCTTTTAGCATTCTTAATTTCTCTTTCACCACAAAAGAACCCCTTCCTTCAATTTGGAAAGAACTCCAACACTCCTTTACGAACCTTTGGAAATCATTGTGCTCCAACCAATAATTGTTGAATCTAAACGGTTTTGGCCCCCAATTTACTTTCGACGTCATCAACCAAACTAGGCAATGGTCCGAAATTTCCCTATCCCCTATCCATTGAGCACTAATACTCCAACGTGAAATCAAGCCTTCATTCAACAAAATTCTATCAAGTCTACTCGCCCTTCCGTCCGAACCAAAACATGTGAACTTTTTCCCTAACGCCGGCACATCTATCAATCCCATGTCTTCAATGAATGCTAGGAACACTCTCTCCTCTGCTTGATTAAAATTAGTAGCGCACCCACTTCTTTCATGTCTTGAAACCACAGCATTGAAATCACCTGCTATACACCAATCCCCCACCTCAAACTGATCTTTCAAACATCTCAAATTGTCCCATAATCTCCTTTTGCCCCTCATACTACACGCTGAATAGACTTTCACAAAGTAACAAACGTGTCCATCATTTTTAGCACATATCCCTACGAAGTTGTCACCTGAGAAAGAGAACATGACCTCCAACATCTCACTCTTCCAAACACTTAGCAATCCACCCGATTGTCCCGTCGCATTGTTTTTAACACTTGAGAGCAAGTGTCTCTCTTGCAGAAGTAGTATAAAAAATATCGTCTCCACAGGGATTAATTAATAAGCACCAAACTACTTAAGATTAATTATTATTTAGACTAACGAATGTTGGTGATTGTAGAAACTAAAATAAGACGAAGTAAATAGCAAGAATTAAAATTGTAAAGTTCGATCAATGGAGAGAAGCCTAGGGTCTCGGTTTCACTTGCTAGTTTCGATTCCTCTATGTCTAATTCTACCTGAATTCCCTTATTTTATTCAATTACCAATCCCTTTACTAAACCTATTAATCCGTTTGGTCATTCGTGATTAATATTCTTTTCCCTAAATTAATCCTAGTTTGGTCATGCTAGAATTTAAATTTAAGAAAAGCATGAAGTACAAAAAGGTTGAATGATTGGAAGACTAAATTAAAGTTTGGTCATTCATTAATTATAGTCTCAATTATCCTATAGGTCCACCAACTAGTTGTAGTACGGTCGCTAATCAACTAATTGATTATAAACATGCAAAGGGTTGTCAGTCCTAATTATGTAATAAAGCAATAGGATAACATTAATTGAAATAAAAATTGGGAATTCAAAATATAAATTAAAACATAAAAAGGTCTCTAATCAAGCAAGATCCACCTAAGACCCTAGAAGAGGATTTAGCTATCCATAGTGTTCAAGAACATTGGATTAAAATAAAAAAGTCATGAATTACAGAATATAAAAATAACCCGGAGATTGAGTAAATTCTGATCCTGTATTCAGTCTGTATTCTGCTCCAAAGCACTCTCACGGTGTCAAAAATTGGTACCAATTTGACACTGTCTGTCCGTCGTAGGTGAAGCTCTTCTCTCTGGTTGCTGATGTGCGCCGTCAATGATGCACTCTCCTTTTTGAACCTTTTCGCCTAGGTTAGCGTGTTTCTCCCTTTTGTTAATTCATGCGTATGTATCCGCCTGCCCTTGTGTTTGTGGTTTAAGCCTTTTTATAATTGAAGAATAGGGTTCCGTGTCCCACATGCCAATCATGTGTTGCATCACGTGCCTTACTTTCTTTTCTTAACCAACAATTCTTTCTTTCTTCAATTAAGGTGAGTGTGGGCCTTAATCTTCTTTTCCTTTCCTCATCACTTTCAATTGGCCAATGGGCCATTTTCTTCTCAAAGTTGGCCGTATGGTCTTTTGTTGTTTTAATGGGCTTTAAGCCCTGTTTTTCTTTAACTTGATCAAACCTATGTGATGTTATATATATATATATATATATATATATATATATATATATATATATCACATATTTTATTCATATTTCCTTTTTTCCGCTTTTCTGCAAAAATAGAGCAAATTGAGTTAGCATTTATTTAATTAATAATTATTGCTGTAAAAATGTGTCAAAATGATTTATAAAAATGCACTAAATTGGAGTTTATCACGCATCCTTCTTCACCCAATCAAAATTAACGTCACTCCAAATACTGCCTATCGACCTCTTAGAGATGTCACTACTCTTTGTTTATTGTATCATACACAAATCAATCTGCTCCTCTCTTAACAGCTTTTTGAGGCGCTGTCTCTTAGCCCCCCCCCCCCCCCCCCCCCCCCCCTCGAATATTAAAAGTTGCAATCTTCATTGAGAATAATTTTTTTCCCCTTCCTACCTCTTGCCACTTTGTCACGAACCTCCAATGATTTAAGGTTGCCAGAGTAAACCTCATCGTGGTTTTTCCCTATCACCCCCAAGTGTCATACCCTAATTTTGTCCGCCTAGGTTTAAAACCCTAATTTTCCGCAAAAAAATAAATAAATTGAGAAGTGTGGTTTTATTTTGAAGAGTGAAGAGCATTGTGCATGCATTTTTGGGTTTTAAAAGTCATTCTAGGGCTTTTAAATTCATTGTTAGAGTGGAAATGCATTTGTTGTTAAAAAACAAGGTTTTTAGGGCAAAAGGGTATTTTGGTCATTGTCAAAAATAAGATAATTTCTCATCAAGAATCATTGTGCAATTTTAGAGAAATTTATTTGAGGCAAAACATTTTTGGTCATGTATGTATGTATGCGCATGCATGCATACATTGTGCACAAAATTTCAAAAAGGATCAAAAGGGAATATTCTACAAAAAGTTCCAAGATGTGATTTTTATGACATTTTTGGTCATGGTGATCACATAAAATGGCATATTCCTCAAGATACCTTGTATGTGACTCAAATTGGTGTATTTTTGTACAATTATCTTGAAAAGAATAATCAAAAATGAAAGGATAATGGAATGGTCATATAATAGTACAATAGTACAAGATGACAACTAGCAAAACTTGGTCACCAAGGACCCCTCCCAATGTTGTGTCGCCTATCCCTCTCATTCCCTCTCATATTTTCATTTTTTGACCTCAATCCATGTGTGATTCAATCCTCACCCTCCATTCAAATTTTAGATGCAATCCTAGGGTGAGATGAGATGCACAATGACCTAACTACCCTTAAACCTAATTGCTTTCTATATATACCCTATTAACCTCACCTCACAAAGGGAGAAAACTTTTGGCCTCATTTTCACTCACACAACCCTAGCACACAACTCCCTCTCCTAATTCCCTCTCTTGGCCGAAATCATACCACCTTCTTCCTCCATCAATTCTTCACTTCTCCTTCACCAAATCACCATTTTCTCACCTCATTTCCATTCCTACTTCATATATCTTCCTTCTCTCCTAATTTAATTCAAGCTTGCATCATCAAAGGGCATTTTTAAGCAAGCATTTCGTGGGTTTCATTGAAGTTTGGTGAAGATTCAAGTCGATTTGTGGTCTTGTTCTTCATATTAGTCATTCCTTAGCTTGGATTTGAGGTAAACTTCTTAAAACCTAGCATCATCTTCAACTTTCTTGCATCAAAATGTAGATATCATGTTTCTAATTTTGCATCCTACCATATTCAAGCATTTTAGTGTTGTTATATTGTTGATTTGTTGATTGTTGTTGGTGAGAGGTGTCTCAAGCATTTTGACAAACACTGTGGGAGGTTTGGGTGCTTGAGATGCTTCTCACCCTTGAATAAATTGTGATTTATGTTGTTTTCACTATGATCTTGCATTTTTGTTGAATAAAATGATGTGATGCTTCGCAAATCATGATTAGAATTAGGGTTTGTTAATTTTCTTGTGAAATGGGTTTGCAATTGTGATCAAAAACGTTTTCTCAAGTTATTTTGATGTTAATAGATGGTATCTTGCTTGCAAGTCATTGTTATGTTGATGATTGGCAAGAGGACTCACACTTGTGTCTTTGTGCACTTCACTTTAAGTGTTGAGGATTGCCTAAGATGATTCAACACAACCTTGTGCTTTGATTGTAAACTTTGGTTTGCTTGTTAGTAACTTGTGTGCAAAGTTATTCTATGTTGAGGATTGGCAAGAGGACTCTCACTTGTGCCTAGTGCACTTCACTTTAAGTGATGAGGATTGCCTAAGATGATTCAATTTTCTTTGTGCAATTCTTGCTTGAAAATGCAAATGCTAGTTTTCTAACTTGATTAATCAATTTTGGTTACAAAAATGACTTGTTAATGCCCTCTTTTGGTCACTTTTGGTCTTGCAAATGTGATGTTCTTTCTAGGTCAATGTTATGCTTTAATGTTGATGATTTGGTAAAAGGACTAGACACTTATGCACTTGTGCATTATCTCAAGCGTCAAGGATTACTAAAAGGGATTCAACCTTGTGCTTTATCTTGTATTGACACCTAATTGAATTGAACTTTTGTATGATCTCTTTGTGTGCCTATTGTTGATCTTACATATGCATGCCATTAGATGTTGATGACTAAGTGTCATTCTTGTGCTCAAATGTTGTAATTGGTAATGTTTATGCTTATGCTTACATTGTTGATTGCTTTGCTTGCAATTTGTTAAATGTTGCACTTTGGTTCTTGACTTGGAAATTGATTGAATGTTCTACTTTCTTTTCCTTTTGGATACCACGCCATCTCAACAAACCTTTTGTGACCAATGTCACCCTCAAACTCCCTTCTCCTTTCTTCAAATCAATCATTTTCTAAAGCTTTTTCCAAACTAATTTTCACAAATCAAACTTTGTTGAGGATAATGCGAAGCCTTTGCTTGCACGGTCGTCAACAATGGGGTGCTAGTGGTGATCACTTGGAGTCTTTGCTCAATTGATTATCATGAACACTCATTTTTCAAAAGAACTCTCATTTCACAAATTAAAAACTTTGTTGAGGATAATGCGAAGCCTTTGCTTGCACGATCGTCAATAATGGGATGCTAGTGGTGATCACTCGAAACCTTTGTTGTTTGATCACTGTGAACATTTAATTTTCACAACTAAACAACTAAAAAATAAAAACCTTTTCTCGACAACCGATAACTACGTAAGCTTTGAATTCTCCATTGCACTGGGAGATACGTAGAAGCGGGTCACATTCCCGTCAAGCACGACAAATGAAAACCATTTTCTTTTCAAAAAAACAAACCCTTTTCCAAAACAAGGCAATTTCTAAAAACAAAACAATTTTCGAAAACAAGAACTACGTTGCTTTGATTCCCTCCCCAGGATACGTAGGCACGGTGCCCTCCCGTCAAGCGCAAAAGATTAAATTTTCCTTAAGTTTTTCCATAAAGTAAGGAGAGATAAAGAGAGATAAAAACAAAGCATTTCTTAAATCAACCTTTTAAATCACACGTCAAATCGAGGTTCCCTTTCAGTAGAAAAGATGTGTGGGGTGCTCGTACCTTCCCCATGCATAACCGACCCCCGAACTCAAATCTCGTGGTTCCAAGGACCATTGTCTTTCAAGAAAGGTTTTTTTCAATGTTTTACCTCTAAAAAAATATTGGTGGCGACTCCAATTCATGTTGTGCGAAGAGAAATCCCTCCAAAGGATTTTTCGGGGTGCAACACCAAGTTATCTTTTGCGAACCTCCACAATTTATTTGCAAGAGAAATCTCGTTTTCAGTCACAACTCTATTATTACAAAAACGAATTTCAGAATCTCCAATACATACATCATCGATAACAGCATCTTGACCACCACGATCAATGGATAGAGAAAGACCCGGATTAGGAGGATTGCGTTTGACTACATAAGTTTTTGATACATTTGAGACACCATCCGAATCATCCAACGAATTAATCAGTCCCATAGCTTGCTTGTTGATAATCCCCACTGTAACTATATTTTTTTTTGATTTACAACATTTTGCTGCTTGGTTGGCCCACTAGCGCCTGTGACTACATTGTCACTGAAGGCCTTTGGTTGTGTGGTGAATTTTGTTGGTCTATTAACCTCCAAATTAAGCCCAATTCTCGGCCCACTCCCCTCCACATAGTCCACGTTATTTGCACGTCCACCAAAAACACCTGAGCCGCAATCTTCAACTGCTTCCAATTCCCTATTCAGAATATTTTTGACCCCATCCTCAACACCCATTATTTGCGTCGATTTTTCCTCTCTCCTTGCTTGGAGAGAAATTCAAATTATCATCATTACATTCAATGCCTTCCTTGATACCCTCCCCATTTAACTCTCCATTATTAGCAATATTAGCATTAATATTCTCCACATCCCTAGCACTCTCCTCATTATTAATTTCCTGATCATGAATTACGTTTCTACCCTTCGAATTTTCAGCCCTTTCGTCTTCCTCATCGTCCCCATCATCCCCTGAGATTTCATCTTCCACATCATGACATCTCACCCATACTAGTCTTTCAGTGTCTACCTCCGATTGACTCCATTGTCTAATGTCTTCGAACTTCTCATAGACCCAATCAGCTGCGTCAGTCATAAGAGCATGAATGATCCCTTCTTCCATCTCCTCCAATAGAACCAGATTTGCGCCCATAGGTGTCACCTTGACCGAGAAAAAACCTTGCATCTTGAACCATTCCTGGACCATGTGAATACTTCCTGCATTTTTCACCTCTCCAACATACATTTTTTTGAACAAAAACAACTCCTCCTCGGATGCATTATACGTCAAGTTACAAATGTTCTTCTTACGATAATACACTATTTTTTGTACTTCATGTTGCTGCCTGCCTACACCTTTCCCATTGTTGAAATTTTTTGCTACTGGATTTTTTGCCTCCCACCTTCTGTTGTTTTCGATTGCCTTCGCATTCACACCCTTCCAGTTGCTAACGCCACTCTCACCATGGTTCTTCTCCTTTGGCGCATCCTGCTCATCTTTTGCGTTACCTACGCCCTTCCCCTCCTTCACCTCTCTCCAAACCTGTCTAGCTTTCATATTTGGGGCCAAATGATCTCTGCCAACTGTTCTTTCTCTTTCGAACCTAGGAAGGTTCACATGAAGTTTGTCCGCTCCAAAGATGATGTTATAGAGTTTCACCGCAAACATTCTTGGATCTTTCACTTTCAACGAATCAGACGAAGCCGAATCTTTTCCCCCACTTGTTTCTTTTCGGTGGTATGACAACCTCCACTACTTTGCCATACACGCGAACGCCCGCAACATCTTCCTCGTGCCACGAGTATCTGGAAAGTCGGAGAAGAAGAAAGACGTTGTGTCTTTGCGACTTCCTTTCCAAACGTCTGCAACATCGGATCTTTGATGAACAAACTTGCGCTGATGATGCTTCTGCTGAACCACTTGCCATTCGCCGTCGTTAACACCCCTTACCACGCCCTCAGATCCGCCGTTGTCGCCGCAAGAACCCTTACCGCCGTCAAAACCCTCCAGCGCCTCCCCAGTTTCTCGGAGCTTCTCTCTCTAAATTAAGATTGTGAGCTAGGCAAAAAATATATAAACATTATACAGTTGTTGATACGTTGTGCGAATTATGGTGCTTAATTGATTCCTTAGTCGATTAATTATGAGTCATTTGCTTGGCTGATCAGCATATTGTTAGCGTAATGTCGACTAACTCGCTTTGCTATCAAAAAATCTTGTTTTGATCAAGCGATTACGGTTATAAAGTGACTATGTTTCTCAATGCGGTTCCAAGACTACTCCAAAGAGCATCTATTCTAGAAGGGTAAACTACTAAACTAAGGCTGCATGAAAATAGCAATAAAAGCGAGACAGGAGAGATAAATAAGTAAAGACTTGTGTTTGATTGTCACGTTCTTATAGCTACTTTATGTTTCATGTTCTTAACCCAAATACCCCACATATATAATACATCAAAATGGTAAATCATATTGTTCGTATATCTTCACAAACGGCCAAGTTAGGGTTAAACGACTAATTGCTCATTGGCTGACCATGTCTTCCATAATCCTATTTTTACAGTAAAATGTTTGCTTCGAGGTCCTTGACTTGGTCAACTGATAGAGATTTCATATTTGCTCAACTTACTATGATATCAGCAAAAATTCACTAAAATGACTAGTTATAACCACCACTTTAACTATGTTTACCATATCCTTATTTTCAACAAAATGGTGTGTGTTTTCGAATTGTTTATCCATGCATTCTAAGGGGTTAGTTACCTTTAATCTTCATCCCAAGAATATAGGAAAGTAGTTTCCAATCTAATTCTTTTCATAAATATAATAAAAAGTATGCTGGGTCTTAATTATCAACAATCACACGAGCTCATTAAGACAAAATAACTGCCTCAAAGTCCATATAGACATAGTAGCTGATCATACTCTCGATCGCTCCTTAACTACTTATCTATCTAGTAATATTTGGTCCATTAGATCTTAAGCAGTTGATTTTGTATTTAGTCGACTGAGAGTAAGTTGACTAGTAGGAGTCGAGCAATCTAGAGTTAGCCTATGTGGATTTTGCCTATGTTAGTTACAATTGGTTAGTGTAGCAACCGAAAAATTCGGGAATGGATTCCTCAAAGTTCGAACTGAAGCCAACACCAAAGTTTAATTACACGAGCAAACGTTGATAAATCCCTTTTGAACGGATAAAGGGTCTTTGAGACGAGATTTGGGTTCGGGAGTCGATTACGCGTGGGAACGGTATTAGCACCCCACGACATCCTTTCAATGAAATGTTACCTTTTAATTAACTGTAAAAAAAAATAAAGTTATTTCTAAAAATGTTTATGTCACCGTTTTTATTAATTAAGAAGTTGCATATTTGAAAAGAAAGACTTCATAACAATTTATTTATTTTTGTGCTTGACAAGGGATGGCCCCTGCTTCTACGTATCTCCGTGTGCAATGGAGAATCAAAAGCTACGTAGTTATTGATAGAAACTACTTTGTTTGTTTGTATTTTTTAATTAATGTTTTGTGGGTTTTTAAAGCTGCATGTACAGTTCATTCGTCTTAAAATGCTGTTTAATCCAGCAGTAGAGTTGACTTAATACTTGTGTCTGTTCTTTTTTATTAGAAATTATTTATTTGTTTTTATAGGGTTCTAGGACTCTTGAGTTGTACAACTCATTTGTCCTAAAACACAGATTAATCTAGTTGTAAATCGATTTAATCTCTTATTTATATTTTTATTTCTATTTTGGAGGTTTATTGTTTACGAGAGAAAAACATTATAATTATGATTTTGCATTACTCGATAACAAATATTTGATAATAAAGAAAAGTGTGATATCAAAAGTTCATGTACTTTTATCGTATTATTTTATACCTAATTGATTTGTTTTGACTGCACACTTCGGTCGAGTTTAGGACCAAAGCTGAGTAGCTTGCTCTATTCGAGTTACTTCCGAGATGGTGGTTGAGGTGAGTGTCGAATTATATATATTCGAGATGGTCTGACTCACGTTGATCCGGCGAGGGGGTGGTACGAGCACACACTCTGATGCCTAAGTCAACATTGGGAATAGGTGACGTGAGGTAATAAATGTGTATATGTAGCATTGATGGGATAGCGATTTTATAAGGATCAGTGCGTATACGTGGCATGTTGGGATTGGTGCTCTTGTGTGAGCGCCCCTGAGCGCTATATGGTGAGGACGCTTGTGAGCCCCTGATTCGTCATGGACTGTGGGCTTTGTGGGATTGGGTCTAAGTTTTTGGCCGATCCGGAACAATTTCCTCCCAAGTCCAGGTTCACTGGAACGAAGAGCCTCGCCTTGAAAATAGTAGATCGACCTGAACCTACTTGATATTTGTTGAAGTGTTTGATCCGTTATTTACGGGGGTGCCGAGATAATTAGCTCGGGAACTTATCGACATTGAGGGATGTCTTACTTTGTGGAATGAAGTGTGATGCTATTATTTCGGTTTCTAAGTTAATGTGTAACATGGTGGTTTTCCAACGTTGGATTTGCTTAGCTGGTGAACTGCCACGTG
Organism: Astragalus glycyphyllos; assembly: GCA_963573325.1. Lineage (NCBI taxonomy): Eukaryota > Viridiplantae > Streptophyta > Magnoliopsida > Fabales > Fabaceae > Astragalus > Astragalus glycyphyllos. The sequence continues at coordinate 16,575,332 of OY754313.1, read as the reverse complement.
GAAGACTATTTTTTCGGTTTTTGAAGTGTCTCATCAGAATGGCTACTTAGGGTAGCCCTCATTCCCAACGCTCCATTATGGCTTCCAATTAGGGTTGCATAGTTAGGGGATATCTTTGCTTCTTTTCCACCTCCTTAGTATAAATTGACACATATTTTCCTCATTTGTATATTTTTTCTCTGTGCTGCATCAAGTGTCCGACGTGGAATTTAACTCTGAGTTCTCCAAGAAGCATTCCTTTCTTCGATCCAAGTACTTTTTTCTAAACATATATTCTTTTTCGCCTACTCGTTTTATTTCACCTCCCTCCTTGGACTGTTCGTTCTAGGATTTTTTCTAGACGTCGGTCATTTCTCTAGTAGTGAGATCCTCCTTTTATGGTGAGGTCTCTCTTAGGAGGAGGGGTCTTTCATAACTTCGAATTCTCTCTGGGGTGTCATAACCTTCCTAGATCTATTTGAAGTATCAGTAACTACCTTGTCATGTGAACTCCCTTCTTGTAGGTTATAACATGGTTCTTGACAAGAACAATCCGAGGAAGGTCTCCTCACCTCTTATCGTGCAAGAAGAAGAGGACTATGCCCGAGATAGGACAAATTCTCCTCATAAGGATGTCTCAGATTGCTCGGGGAGAGGAGGCGATGATACCTTTGAAGAGCAGGAGCATGTCGTCGTTGGAAGGGGAGTTGGCGAGACTATAGAGGAGGGCGACTCGGGTTTTGAATCTTCGAGTGGTTGTTCTTTAGCAAATTCTCGAGGATGTGGGCGTTGTTGTCGGAATGGGGGCCTCCAACCCACCCGTTTTCTTTTTCCCCTTGAAAGTCTTGATGCCAAGGACCAAGAGTCCTTAAGTCTTATTGGGGAAGTAGCATTTCATGGCACGAAAGGGATCATAAATACCAAGTCTCTGGTAACAGCCGAGTCTTCTGCTGATCTTCATGGAGTCTGGAGTATGATCACGACCTTTACTGCTTGAGTTTATTCGTTCTTATGTCTTTGCTTGTTACCTAATTTTAATTTCGTTTATTTTTTCAAGCCAGATGACTCCGAAGTCAGCTTATGCTTCAATCTTGATAAAAACTAAGGCTAGTGCCCCCGGTTCCTCTGCTGCTTCTGTTCCATCTCCTTCTATGCCTTTTGTGACCTCGGCCACTAATGAAGTGACTTTTTCTACCCAGTGAGGACAATAAATCAAGAGGATCTGGAAAGGAATTCTACTATGTCTATTAATGATCTGAGCTCACACAAAGATGCTCCAATCCCCTCTCCCCAAGATCGACCAGTTCCCTCTGATGATGGGGTCGGTCAAAGTAGCAAGCGTTGCTCTAAAGGCATTGAGAAGCGGGGCCATCAAAAGAAATCGAAGAAGAGTAAGAAAAGCCAGCACGATAAGGTTCCAGAATATATAATGTAACAGAGTTCACCACGACCGACTTCGAAACTCTTAAAAGAAGGCTTTCGCGTTCTTGTCCAAGATTTGTGAGTTGAGGACGTCCCTGCTAAAGAAGGAGGCAGAGCAGAGAAACCGTGAGGAAGGTAATTCATTCGTCTTTGGACATTGGTTGGAGTCCGGTCTTATAAAAAATTCTTGTTGCGTAAAAAACACACTTAGAGCGAGTGTACTCTTTCGCAGAAGTAGTATAAAAGATTATCGTCCCCACAGGGATTAATTAACAAGTACTAAACTAATCAAGATTATATATTATTTAGACGAACAATAGTTTGATGAGAAGGAAAGAAAATAAAAATAAATAAATGACAAGAATTAAAATGAAAAGATTGAATTAATGGAGAGAAGTCTAGGGTCGCGGTTTCACTTGCAGGCTTCGATTCCCTATGTCTAATTCTACCTGAATTCCTTTATTTTATTTAATTACCAATCCCTTTACTAAAACTAATAATCCGTTTGGTCATTCGCGATTAATATTCTTTTGCCTAAATTAACCCTTGTTTGGTCATGCAAGAATTTAAATTCAAGAAAAGCATAAAGAGCAAAAAGGTTGAATAATTGGAAGACTAAACTAAAGTTTGGTCATGCATTAATTATAGCCCCAATTATCCTATAGGTCCACCAACTAATTGCAGATCAACTAATTGATTATGAACATGAAAAGGGTAGCTAATCCTAATTATGTGATAAAACAATAGGACAATATTAATTGAAATAAAAACATGAATTCAAATAAGAAACTAGAACATAAAAGTCTCTAAACTTGCAAGATCCACCTAAGACCCTAGAAGAGGATTTAGGTATCCATAATAATAAAGAACAATAAAATAGAAATAAGGTTCATGAATTACAGAGATAAGAATAACTCGATAAATAGAGGAATTCCTGGTCTAAGTCTTCAATCTCCCTTTTCTGCTCTAGAGCTCTTTCACGATGTCAAGAACGGTGCTCAAAAACTCCTTTTCTCCTCTCCTATGCGTTGTCGTCCTACCGTTTTTCCTAATTTAGTGTTAGTGTATACGGCTCCTCCTTCACAAGTGAAGCCCTCCTTTAATATTAGTTCCTTTTCTTTCTCTCCAAGCTAGGGTAGTGTGCTCTCAAGTCAAGATTGCTTCCTCTTTTAATTGCAAGAGCACCTTTTTATCTCAAGTCAAGATTGCTTCCACTCCATGCCTCTTTCTTTCCCTCCAAGTCACATGTGTATCACTTTCAATTGAAATCACCAAGAGGATCTTCTTCTTTTTATTACCATGGGCCTTCTTGCATTAATGGGCTTGGGGTTGGACTTGCTTTCTTTTATTTGTTAGCGATATATATATATATATATAAGTGGCTCTAAATTGAACTTTTATTCTTTTTCATATTTCCTTCTTTTCTGCAAAATAAAGTGCAAATTTAGTCAACGATTTATATAATTAGTAATAATTGCTCTAAAAATGACCTAAAACTATCTCTAAAAATGCACTAAATTGGAGCTTATCAATTCTGATTTTGACACTTGGGATTTTGACTTTGTAGAGTATCTTGTGCTGAAGAAAGAGCGGGATGATGCCTTGTAAAAACTTAATACTTTGAAGGGCTCTTTCTCCGCTCTTAAAGGGAAGAATGCAGAGTTGGACAAGATAGTTGAGACATCTTCTCATGAGGCTGAAAGGCTTCGCAAGGAAGCGACTTCTTTGCATACTTCTCAGGAGAAGTCTTCTGGAGAGGTTACCCGTTTGACCATTGAGAAGGAGAATGCAGAGAAGAAAGTTACCGAACTGACTGCGACTCTTGATTCAAAGGAAACCGAGCTATCAAAATTTTTCTTTGAGTCGTAGTCCACAGTGGTCTGTTTGACCAAGGAGAGGGATAATGCGATGGCGAATAAACAGGACACTACTGCCATTGCCAAGGTAGTAGGCGATGAGTGTTTTAACAATACTATTGAGCATATCCGCTTCATGAATCCCGGTCTTGAGATCAAATCCGAGGGTATGGTCAGTTAGTGGAGATAATTGTCGGGGAAGATGCTGAAGTTGATGTTGAATCCCTTTAAGTTTCCTGTTCACCTTTGTAAAATTTTACAATGCGTTATTTTTTCTCTGTGATTTTCTGACAATTATCAATTTGCCCGGCTTTGGGTATTTATTTCTAATCATCCTTCTGCGACTTCATCTTAGTTTGACGCTATATATGCCTGACCATATATTATGTAAGTAGCTTAGCTTGGCTTTGAATATGTTGCTTCGAACTCATGGTGAGTATATTAGTTTAGGGTTTAACTCGATTTGTAGAACTAACTCAGTAACTTGAGCTAACTCGCCTGTAGAGTTATTGCATTTTCAATTTGAGGAATGCAACTGCAAACTCCTTGAGCTCGGTTATCTAAGTAGATCGGCTTGGTACTAACTTGGCTGAAGAGTTATCACATTTTAACTTGGAAGGATGTGATTTCAAACTCTTTAAGCTCGGTTAACTAAGTAGATCGACTTAGTTCTAACTTGGATGGAGAGTTATCACATTTTAACTTTGAAGGATGCGATATCAAATTCTTTAAGCTCAGTTAGCTAAGTAGATCGACTTAGTGCTAACTCGACTGTAGAGTTATCGCATTTTAACTTAAAAGGATGTGATTTTGAACTCTTTAAGCTCATTTAGCTAAGTAGATCCACTTAGTGCTAACTCGGCTGGAGAGTTATCGCATTTTAACTTGGAAGGATGCGATTTCAAACTCTTTAAGCTTGGTTTGCTAAGTAGATCGACTTGGTGCTAACTCGGCTAGAGAATTATCGCATTTTAACTTTGAAGGATGCTATTTCGAACTCTTTAAGCTCGGTTTGCTAAGTAGATCGACCTATTTCTAACTCAATTGTAGAGTTATCGCATTTTAACTTTGAGGAATGCGACTTCGAACTCCTTGAGCTCGGTTAGTTAAGTAGATCGACTTGGTACTAACTCCACTGCAGAGTTATCGCATTTTAACTTAGAAGGATGTGATTTCGAACTATTTAAGCTCAGTGAGCTAAGTAGATCGACTTAGGTCTAACTCGGCTAGACAGTTATCGCATTTTAACTTTGAGAAATGCAACTTTGAACTCCTTGAGCTCAGTTAGCCAAGTAGATCAACTTGGTACTAACTCGCCTGTAGAGTTATCACATTTTATCTTTGGCTGAGGGTGCTCTTTTGGATCAAGGTTTTTTCTCCATTTCAAGCTATAAGAATTGATAGTGGTGGCTAATAATTAACTTCATTTAGTCTGAGCATGTTGTACTTCTCTCTTGAAGTACTATGGTTCGTTGGAGCGTCCTAGCTTCCCTTTGAGTTATACATACTAACCTTTTGATTTGGCTATCCCTTGTTGTTGTCTTCATTTGCCAAAGGGATAGGAACTGAGCTTCGTACTTTTTTTGGTTGTTCTTTGCCATCGATCAAGTCTTTGTCGTTGAGCTACAGAGGAGGTCGTTTACTGGATACCTTGGTAGAAGTAGAATCGGCTATGCTCATTGTTTTCTTAGATGCTCAACCCTTAATGAGGTACCCTCCAAAAATAACCATTTCCACTGGGAAGTTAGAGCTCTCAGGTTCATCTTTGTCTTGATCAGAGTCGCTTTCTTCCTTTTTTGCAGCCTTTTTGATATAATTGACTCCCTCTTTTCTTTTCTCAGAGACCGAGTGCGTGTTCGACCTTCATCTTTCTTGACATAGTGAGTGAATTTTCCCTTTCTGATCAGCTCTTCTCTATAATACGATGGTATTTCTTTCGGTTAGTTCATTTCCTCTCAGGAACTGGGTCTGGGGGATTTATTCTCGGGTCTTTAGTGTTAGCACACTCAGCAATGATACTCTCCATTGGGGCACAGAGATGGGTATGTTCGATAAATCAAGGTCCCCGAATTCTTGACTCTCGGCGAGGGTTGCTTTGGCCTTTCTTTTGTCGAGTTTCCTCTTATGGAACTTCCTTTAACAATGGGGATTTCTCGGTAGCTCAGGCGGCTATCTTGTCATCTTCATATTCCATGTGTCTTGTTGATCTTTGTAAGAATTCTTTCAAATTACGGGGTTTGTTGACCCCGACATCGATCTGAAATAGGCTACCCGAGCGAAGATCATCCTACAAGTAGCGCCAACGTAACTTATCCTCTAATCCATAGACATCCAAAGCTTCTGCATTGAATCTTTCTAATGCACTCCCTGATGGTCTCACCATCACATTGACGGATGGCTGTGAGAGTTTTTTTTGATATTGGCTTGACCTGTGAGGCAGTAAAGTTGGCTTTGTAAAGTTCAGTGAACAGGGACTAGCTTGTGATTGAGTTAGGTCTGAGAGTTCTATGCCAAGTCAATGCTGCCATGGTGAATGTCAAGGGAAATATTTTACACTTGACCTCGTCTTCAGCATTTCGGTATTGAAGCATTAGCTCAAAGTAATCAACATGGTCTTCTGAATCTCCAAATCCATCATAAAGGTTAAGCACACGAGGTTTCTCCAGTGATCTCGGGATGGGTAATTCATTGATTTCCCTCGACAATGGGCCCGATTTTGAGGACTTGTCTTTCTTTGAATGTTTCTTGTGCGGTGATTTCCTTCAACGTTCCCAGCATCGTGGGGATGATGATCCTAGAGAAGAGGAACGATGAAATGAGTCTCTCTTGTATCGAGAAGATTTGGGAGTTGTTGGAGGAGAGCTAGGGGAGACCTAGAATGATTTGCACTATAGTGATGTCGGCGAGACTGGTGCTTTGGTCGAGGTGAATGAGGGCGCCTTGATGCTACTGTGTTTAGGGGCAGAGACCGTGGTTGGCTTCTTCCGAGGTCAGGAGCTGTGTTGGCTCTTACTGCTGTAGCATTTCCTTCGTTGACTCTTCTTGCATTCTGGTTTGCAAGGCTTCTAGCTTGGTCGTTGAGCAGGGCGATGAGATTTTGGACGGCTTGGGCCGGCAGAACTAACGGTTCCCCTTGGGGGAGGGCAACTGTGGGTTCCCCGATTTGAGAAGGTCTTGGTGCAGCAGTGGTCGCTATAGGACGAATTTATTAATCATGAGGATCATCTATTGTAAGTGTTTGGGCGAAGCCTTCGGGTGTCGATTCCCTTGGTGACGGGATGGTGACTTGAGAGCAGACATTGGGAGTGGTTCTTACTAGGTTTGCCCGCGGCTGGGTTTGATGCTTAGGAGGAATCGTAATGCTCGGAGTGGATTCGAAAGTGTCGGGAAGAGCTCCCACTGTGGTCAACAATGATCTGTTCTGACAGCACACTTCGGTCAAGCCAGGGATCGAGAGGGTCGCCAAGATGAGTAGGTTTCTCACTCGGAGTTACTTCCGAGATGGTGGTTGAGGTGAGTGTTGAATAATATCTGAGATGCTCAAACTCAGTTGATCTGGCGAGGGGAGTGGTATCTGCAGACACTCTGATGCCTAAGTCAGCATTTGGATTAGGTGATGTGAGGTAGTAGATGCGTACCTGTAACATTGATGGGACGACGATTTTATAGGGATCAATACCTATACGTGGCATGTTGAGTTTGGTGCTCTTGTGTGAGCGCCCCTGACTGCTAGATGGTGAGTCATTGATTCATCATGGACTGTGGGCTTTGTGGGATTAGGTATAAGTGTTTGGCAGATCTGGAACACTAAAATTCATGAATTTTTTAGACATTAGCAAACGAAGTATTTGACTCTATTCAATCTAGTGAAGAAAAAGAAAGAAACGTTTCAAATAGCACAAAATGAATAAAATATAAATAATGGGATAGCTTGCAACAAGACATATATTTACAAGACAGATGTCGCCATGCAATTCAAGAGGAACAAAGTAACTGCCCCGCTCTACCTCTTCGATTGGCTCACGCGAGACAACACCTGTCGTTGATAAGGACTGGGCATGTATTGTGAGCAACCTCGGTGTGAGGTCCGATTCTGCTGCGTAGTAGCTCTTTAGATGATGGGCCGCCTCTCGACCCAAAGTATGGACAGTCCGCCAATCCAGAACAAACTCCTTTCTTGGCTTTTTATTTGAAGTGAGATGGGTTGTCGTTTTGAGGATGAAGGTTTCTAGCTAGTGAGATGAGTTGCCTCTTCCGTTGGCTCACGCGAGACGACGTCTGCTGTTGATAAGGACCAGACACGTATTGTGAGTAACCTCAGTTTGAGGCACGTTTCTGCTGCGTAGTAGCTCCTTCGATGATGGGCCGCCTCCCGGCCCAAAGTATGAACAGTCCGCCAATCCGAAACAAACTCCTTTCTTGGCTTTTTATTTGAAGTGAGATGAGTTGTGGTTTTGAGGATGAAGGTTTCTAGTTAGTGTTGGGTTGGTTTTTCTACAGGAAATGGTTCGATGGATGTTGAATGGTTGGTTATTATGAGTGGAATATTTGGGGTGGCTTTCCACTGTTGGTTGTGTCCAGAGGGTTTGCGTCATTCACTAACTAGTGCGTAGACCCATGCGATGCACGGGTATACATTTTCTTGTTGAAAAAACTTGAAAAATTAGAGGTAATATATAAAAATATTTTATTTAAACAATTTTATATCAATCAAATAAAATTTAAGGAATTTATAGTTTATATATCTTTGTGGATATACATGTTATATTAGTATTTCAGAAAAATGCAAATGAATTATTATTTGGTAAGGTAAAATATGTGATTTCATAGCATAGACAATAATAATATTCAATTTTAGATATTATGAACAATTTAAAATTATATTACAGAAGAATTTAAATTTCACTTGTATGATGGATTTCTAATGTAAGATGTATATTTAGAGTTATCTATTTTAGCAGTTTAGTAAAATAAATAGTAATATATGTTTCCAAGTTGAAAATCACGTTTCACATTAAGCAATTTATCTTTTTATTACTAATTTATTATACATAAATATATAGATATTGTTTAGATTATTATTAATAAAAATATATTATTTAGCTATATCATTTTATCTAATTTTACTAAATGATCAAAAAATATTTACCAAAATTTTATTTAAAATTTATTTTAAAGATTTAATTTATACGACTAAGTCCGTCTCAGAACCGGTTAAAACGACTAAGTCTATCTCATCTATTAGTTACAAATTTATACGATACCTATAGTTTTAAAGCGGTTAGATAACTCTTTTAGTTGACAAACCATGAATATAATGTATTGTGTATTAATAACTATTATGATCTAAAAAATTACCTTGGTGTTTGGAGTACCATATGACAATCACAATTTTCACAATAGTAGAGATTTGAAGTTTCAACAATAATGAAGATTTGAATCTGGATAGACTTGTCTCTTCATCGTACCACTGGTTAGTTTGTTGTAACCATACTCTATGGTTCCTAGAACAACAAAGTTTGAATACGTTGAAAAGAGTTTTTGGTAACAGCAACTAATAACTAATCGTAAAGAATTACCAACTAAAAAATCAGTATTAAACCCATTGTCAAAAATGGTAGCAAGGTTTGTGAATCGATAGATAATCTTTGGAACTGCAACAGGTGGTCATGCCTAACATTAGTATTAAATTGAAAGCTTATTTTATACTGGTGCGTGAAATGAGTATCAGCTTTATAGATGATACATGTAGTCTATTGTTGCCACAAAGGAAATTTGGCTTTGAGGAACCTACACAAATGTATTATTAATATATAGATAGATATAGATAGATAGATACCAAAACTAATTGGAATTAGGAAAAAGAAAAACACTAAACAGAAAATTTTAAATTATTGTCATAAAGAGATCCATAATATGTGTATCCGTTATAAATATATAGTAAACAGAAGTTATGAAATAAATTGTATTTTCAATGTATTTATATCATTTAATTTAATTTAATTTAATTTAACTATATCATTTAATTTAATTTTAACCATTCTTATTGACTAAAATTAGTGGATTAGAAATGGAGCAGACATTAATTTACCGGATATTTAACTATCCAGATTTAATTTAAAATGATTACATAGCAAAACCGGGTACCAATTAAATGGAATAATTATGACAAAATTAAGTGGCAGGTTTTTTTGTACACATCAGATTAATGAGTTTATGTGGACCAATAGGAATGATTTGTTATTTTATTTCCTTTCCGAGTATATTCGTAAATGTATTATATATATATAGAATATAGATATAGATATAGATATAGATATAGATATTCGTAAATGTATTTTATTTCCTTGTCGAAAAAAAAGATATAGATATAGATTATATATAGATATAGATGACAAAATTAAGTGGTAGGTTTTTTTGGTAATATTTTTATTTTATTTTATAATTATAGGTCAGCATGTTAAGTGGCAGGTTTTTTTGTACACATCAGATTAATGAGTTTATGTGGACTAATAGGAATGATTTGTTATTTTATTTCCTTTCCGAGTATATTTGTAAATATATTATATATAGATATAGACATAGATTATTCCCCCCCTTTCCACTTGTTTTATACTAAAAATTGTGCAGGTAGGAGTAGAAAAGGGATTTTAGCGCAATTATTCGTGGGATTTTTTGCTAACTTTTGGAGATCTGAAATAAATCAAATTAAAGAGTAATTGCTACCTTCCTTCTTTATGTTTTCTTTCATAACCATGCGGTTAGGTTTAGGGATGGCAATGGGACGGGGACGGGGCGGGGGCGGGGAGTACTTCCCCACCAATCCCCGCTCCCGCCTCCCATATTTTGTCCTATTTAATTATATTTCGTCCTATTTATTGATGTTTCACCCTTATCAATGCAATTAGACCAACGATGCCCAAAATATAATAAACGAAGAATAAGCCTCAAAAAATAGTTTTAGCTTATTTTTTTCTTTTAAAAAATTAAAAAAACAAAAAATGCCGGGGAAAATTATGGTGCAACAGTTAGGAGTCACCTAATCATAGCTCAATTGGTATGGACTCGCCGAATTGTGATTTAGGTGACCAGTATAACACCCCAACTTTGGTGCATGATACTTCTTTTAATGTGTTTACTTTATGTACTTTAAGATTTAAAAATTTAATGATTTTAATGCCATATGTATAATTGAATTTTTAATACAGGTTGAATCAATACTTATTTATATTTCTAGGGTTTGTTGCTAATATATTGATTCTTTTATATTTTTTAAAGAATAATTGTATATGAAATATTATAATTTGGGAAAATTATTTTGGGTTAAAGAGGTATTAAAATGAAGGTTCTCATTGAAACGGGCTTTAAAAATAGATAAAAACATGAGTAGTTAGGCTATTGACTCCCTTCAGATCAAGCAAACATACGCATAGCTGCCACTGGACCCTAACCGTAATCGCTCTAATGCATTAAAACAACCTGCCTGTGGGTCCAGCCATTGCCACATGGCCAACATACATTTGACAAAATGGAAGGTTGCATCTGATGACAAGTAGCAAGGTGTATGGTGTACACATGGTGTAGTGCATGAGTAAGTGTAACACATGTTGTGGTGCATATATTGCAATTGCAAGGGACACTTGGTGTGGTGCATGGAAGGCAAAGGACAAGTGAATAACAACAAGAAGCAAGAGAGAAAGAGAGCATTGCTCAAGAGAGAAGAGTGATCCTCATAGAGAGTTTCCTTGTGAGAGAAATAGTGAGCCAATTTGTGAGAGTGTTCCTTACAAATTAAGAGATACATTATAGTGAGATGGACCTAAGGGTGAAGTTGTTGTATTCCTATTATCATTATAATGGAAGTTTAAGAGGCCTACGGGTCCCGTGGTTTTTCCTTTCTCATATGGAGAAGGTTTTCCACGCTAAACTCTTTTGTGACACTGCGCTTATTTTCACGTTTCCGCTAGTGCCTATTTTGAGTTCACGGAGGAGGGAAACTATGGAGGTCATTTCCCTACAGTGGTATCTGAGCTCGGTCTGAGCTCTGGGATACTACGGTGTTGTACTCATAAGAAAGTTTTTAGTATGCTCTGTGGTTGCAACATTGTTTGATCTTCCACATCAGAAAAGAACTATTATTGTTGGAATTAAATCGTGGTATTGCGAAAATGTGTCTTGGTAAGTTCTGGCTAAGGAAAGACTTGGTATTTAAGTGTGTCAATATTGAGCCACCTCTCTTTCATGGGAACTTCGTTGTTGCACTATTCACAAACTACGGTGACTATTCCAGTGTACAACACTATTCACAAAATCTTCTAGTTGGAGGAACTACTTTCCTGTGTTTTCAAGATGCAGGGCTCTATCAATCATGATGGAGATATGTTCAAGCTGACTGATGTAAATTATACCTATTGGAAGTCGTTGATGGAAGGCCACCTATATTGCAAAGATTTGTATGATCCAATCTCCCTGAAGGATAAGCCAGAGGAGAAAGAAGGAAAAACGTGGGAGATCCAAAATCGGAAGGCAACTTATAAAATGCATAGACATGAGTCTATTCGAGCATGTGTCAACTTATAAAATGCGTATGAGTTGTGGACGAAACTTGAATCCTTGATTCAAAAGAAGACAACGAGGAACAAAGCTCACCTTGTCATACGATTGGTGAAATTGGAGTACTCAGACGACCAAAACATGATTGAGCATTTAAATACCTTCAAGGGTATTGTGAATCAACTGATGAAAGCTGACATGAAGATAGATGATGAGTTGCAAACTTTTCTACTCCTAAGTTCTCTACCTGAGAGTTGGGACACTCAAGTTGTCACTCTCAGTAACTCTGCTCCAGACGTAAAACTTATCATGGATTCTGTTACTGATTCCTTGCTAAATGAAGAGTCAAGACGGAGGGAAAGAGGCTTCAACAACCAGTTCGAAGCCAACGTTTTTGATAACCGAGGAAGGAGTAAGTTTTTGTTATTGTCGCAAACCGGGCCACAGAAGACCTGAGTGCAGATTCTTGAAGAGAGATCAATAGGCTGAAACAGTGCATCCAGATCTAATTAACCCAAAGAAGGATAAGGAAGATGGAACCACAACTGCAGTAGCCTCAAACAACGAGAATATTTTCCTTATTAGAGATGACAATTATCTAAATGTTGCATTCGATGACTGCACTTGGATAGTTGACACATGAACATCTTTCCATGTTACACCTCATGAAGAATTCTTCTCATCATACCAAAAAAGAGACTTTGGTACGGTGAAGATGGGCAACCATGTCACAAGCAAGATTGTTGGTATTGGTGAAGTGACTCTGATCACAGAGAATGGCAATAAGCTCGTGCTGAAGGAAGTAAGACATGTAACGGAAATGAGTCTAAACCTTATCTCAACAGGAATGTTAAATGATCTGGGGATGATAAACCAGTTTGGTGGTGGAAGATGGAATCTTAGCAAAGGGAGCATGACAGTTGCTCGTGGAAAAAAGGAAGGCTCCTTGTACATCATGCAGGGAATGTAAAAAAGGAGAGACTAATGTTTCTCAAGACGCAACCGAAGAATTGTGGCACAAATGTCATGCCCACATGAGAGAGAAAGGTTTGGATATTCTTGTTAAAGCCCATCTTTCAAACATCAAAGGCCAATCACTTGAATCCTGTGAAGACTGTCTAGCAGGAAAACAACACAAAGTATCGTTTAAAAGATTAGATGATGCAAGAAGGCGGAAGCAAATCCTAGTTCTTGTTCATTCATATGTTTTCTCCACCTCTGAAAGGTCCTTTGGTAGCACACAATACTTTGTTACCTTCATTGACAATCACTTCAGAAAGGTGTGGGTATATCCATTGAAGAAGAAAGATCAAGTTCTGCAAGATTTCAAGGAGTTTTATGCCTCTGTAGAACGAGAATCTGGAAGGAAGCTAAAATGCTTAAGAACTGACAATGGAGGTGAATACATAGGCCCGTTTGAAGCATATTGTCAAGCTCATGGGATAAGGCATGAGAAGACACCTCCAAAGACTACCCAGATGAATGGAAAAGCTGAAAGAATGAACAGAACGATTGTAGAGAAAGTCAGAAACATGCTTTCTCACGCAAAACTTCCCAAATCATTTTGGGGTGAAGTAGTGAGAACTGCGGTTGAATTGAAAACTTGTCTCCTTCAAAACCGTTAAATGGAGAGATACCAGATGAAGTATGGTATGAAAAGAAAGCCTCCTGTAGTCAATTGAGAGTATTTGGATGTAGGGCGTTTGTCCATATTCCCAAAGATGAAAGAGCAAAAACTCGATGCTAAGACGAAAGAGTGCATATACCTTGGTTCACCAAGAGATGAACTTGGCTTCAGATTATGGGATCCTGCAAACAAGAAGATTGTTTGAAGAAGATATGTGGTATTCTGTGAAGATCAAACAATCCATGCTATTCATTCTAAGAAGCCAAATACCATTGTGGTACACAACTCAGGGGGAGAGATTCCTCAACGAGATGAAGTAACCTGATCAAATAGAACAAGGTCAAGAAATACAGGGAGAGCAAATGATAGAGACTGATCAGATGGAACAAGAACCTCAAGTGAGAAGATCCATGCGAGTTTTAGACAACCATTAAGAAGATATTCCTCAGATGAGTATGTCACTCTCGTTGATGAAGGAGAACCTCAAAGCTTCATGGAAGCCATTGTTACGGACGACAAGGACAAATGGATTCAAGCCATGCAAGAAGAATTACAGTCATTGAAGGAGAACCAGGCGTATGACTTGGTGAAACTACCAAAGGGAAGAAGGGCGTTGAAAAACAAGTGGGTGTTCAAACTCAAGTCCGAAGAGAACAACCCAAACCCTAGATACAAAGCAAGAATCCTCGTGAAGGGGTGCCATCAGAAGAAAGGCATAGACTTTGAAGAGATATTCTCACCAGTGGTGAAGTTGTCATCCATAAGAGCAATCCTTGGTCTAGTTGCAATACTAGACTTGGAGATAGGGCAACTTGATGTTAAAACAACATTCTTACATGGAGACTTAGAGGAAGAAATATACATGGAGAAACCATAAGGATTAGCAAAACCAGGCAAAGAAAACCTTGTGTGCCGCTTGAAGAAAAGTCTATATGGGTTGAAGCAAGCTCCAAGGAAATGGTACAAGAAGTTTGAACTCTTCATGACCCAACATAAATTTGAAAAGACGTCCGCTGACCACTGTGTGTTTGTGAAGAAATATGAGAATGGCGAATCCATCATACTTTTGTTATATGCTGATGATATGCTCATTCTTGGGAAAGAAAAAACAAAGGTAGCTGCTCTAAAGAAGGCATTGAGCAAATATTTCGCAATGAAAGATTTGGGTGCATTAAAGAAGATTCTTGGTATGAAGATCATTCGAGATAGTCCCAAAAGAATTTTGTGGATGTCACAAGAAGACTATATCATGAAAGTCCTTGAGAGGTTCAACAGGCATAGTGTTAAACATGTGCATGTCCCACTACCTGGTCATCTGAAACTCAGTAAGACACAATGTCCAAGCAATGAGGAAGAAAAAGAAGAAATGATCAAGGTCCCCTATTCTTCAGCTGTGGGTAGCCATATGTACGCAATGATTTTCACAAGACCAACATTGCTTATGCCGTAAGAGTTGTGAGTAAATTCCTATCAAATCCAGCAAAAGAGCATTGGAATGCTGTAAAATGGATACTGAGGTATCTAGGAGGAAATGCCAAACAATGCTTGTGTTTTGGCAATAAAAAGCAATTACTCATTGGGCATGTAGATGCAGATATGGCAGAAGATGTAGACTCAAGAAAGGTTGCTTTGATTACTTTTGCAGGGGGGGCTGTCTTATGGCAATCACGATTACAAAAGTGCATTGCTTTCAGTACCACAAAAGTTGAATACATCGCAATCAGTGAAGGTTGTAAGGAGATCCTGTGGATGAAGAAGTTCTTGCAAGAGTTAGGCCAGAATCAAGAAAGCTATGTTCTCTATTGCGACAGTCAGAGCGCAATTCACCTCAGCAAGAACTCGACATACCATTCAAGGTCGAAACACATTGACGTGAGGTATCACTGGATTCGTGATGTGTTGGAGAGTAAACTGTTGAAAGTAGAGAAAGTTCGCACCAATGAGAATGGGGCAAACATGATGACAAAACCTCTACCAAAAGAGAAGATAGAGTTTTGCAATGAAGCTTCCGGATTGGCAGCAACCGCAAACTAGACAAGGTCATTCCGCTACGACTGGAGAGGGAGAAATGTGGGGTCCTGCCATTGCCACATGGCCAACACTTGCCTACCGGTGGATCATTCGAAGATGAACACCTATCATTGTTCCTAAGCCCTAAAGAGGTGGAATAACTACCCGCGATCCCACTAGCACGGTTAGTGGGGTAAAACCCTATCGCTCCGCTTTTCACGGTCTCGTTCATTCGCTTGATCTCCAATTGCCCCCACATTCCATCTTCTTGCTTCCTCTTCCTTGCCTTCCAAGCAAGCCTGCCTTACCTCGGCCATTTGGTTCCTTGGCTAACCATTGTCCTCGGTCAGTAACTTGGGCACCCAAGTCACCTTGGCCGTGGCACTCTATTGGCTGAGGCTTTACTCTCCCTCGGCCTAGCTCATTGTCCCTCGGACTTACCCCTTCCTCGCGGAGTTTATCTTGTGGTGTGCCCCGAGGGCTTATCTCCTGAGATTTAGTCTAGTGGCCTGCCTCAACACTGTAATCCTTTTCCCTTTTTCCTCAGCCATCGGCCTACGAGTTAATTATTTTTGGGTGTTAACACTAATTGATCCTTGTCGTCTAACTATCACGGTCTGGGTGATGTTGTGTCGGGTACTTGAGCTACTGCCATTGAGTCGGATTGAGGGCGAGCTCAGTTCGGAACAAAGGGAGTATAACAAGTACAACAAGTGCTAGTTACAGTCCCGTTTCTGACATTTTATGGGCCCTAGGCAATTTGTAAGAAATGGGCCCCCCTTGCATAACTATTTTTTAATTTGAAAATATTTCAATAGAAGACAAAAAACAACTTATTTCAATTAAAATAATATGTCTTAATACATAATAATGGTTTTACAAAATATTAAAAGTTTTCTCTTTTCTTGGAAAGCCATAAGAAGCGGTTTCTTCGAGCATTTTGAGATGCAAAATCATTTACAATCTCATCAACATCATTGTGACATTGAAGATTTCAAGTAGGTTTTATAATAGAGAAATGAATGGGGTGTGTTAGGAAAGAAAGAATTGAATGGAATCATGAGGACTAATTATTATGTGGAGTGAGAGCTAGGATATTTCAGAATTTGTAAAGATAATTTGGCCTGTTTTTATTTAAATTCTTTTTTATACAAGTATAATTTAGGCTTAGTATAAAAAAATTTGTACTAGTAAAATTTAGGCTTAGTATAAAAATTTTTGGAGTCCCCCTAAAAACGTGGGCCTTAGGCGGTCGCACCCCCGGCCTACCCCCAAGGCCGGCTCTGGCTAGTTACTTGCACTAGAATATTTCTATTATACTATATATATATATATATATATATATATATATATATATATATATATATATATATATATATTTGGTATCGGACCCACGCAGTGTCCCAACGCTGTCAACGAAAGACTTATCTATTATACTATATATGTTAAGAAGGTTTCTTAGAAGGTGAGGTATAATATTGAAAATATATGTTTCAATTAAACTGTTTATTTCTTATGAAAAATATTGATTGCTATTTGATAACGATCCCAAGATATTTTGCTTCTCAATTTAGAAGTCTCCCCCCAACTATAACTAGTAACTATTAAGAAAATCATTAGAAAGTGATGGACGAAAACTGGGGTTTAATATATTTTAGTTAATATATATTAATATTAAAGACTCACCAAAAAAGAATATTTTTAAAAGGGTAGAGTCTTCCTTTTAATATTTTTTATCTTACAAACAAGTCTTCCTTTTAAAAGTAGTCAGTAGAGTTAATGTTTTCTCTCCAGCTAGCATAGCGTGTGAACATGGATAAATATGGAACAATGCTTAAAGTCTGTAATTTAATACTTTATAAGCACCCCCATGCTAGATAGTTCAGTCTCCATATATAATGTTATGGTCTTCTTATTCAATATACTTAATTCATTCAAATAAAAAATGTAAATATAGTAAGCAGTTACGTGGGTTTTGTTAAAAAAACATAACGTGGGGCAACGTTTGTTGTGCATCAATTTAAAAGGGTTGACAAAGAGCAACTTATGAAGGGTTGACAAACCTTCCTATTCAGAATGTTCTTGGTACATTCTTGGGAAAGAAAGTTTCATGTAGTAGTGATTAGTTTAGATATTGTGAATTACTTTACAAATCAAATTTCAAGAAGACGGTCCAACCTATTTCAAGAAATGAAGCGAACTTTTTAGTGAAACCTTTAAAAGAAAAATATAACATAAAATTGAGAAATATTAAAAGAATTTAAAACCTTTTAAAGTAAGGGAGTACAATCAAAATTATAGACTTTATAAAAATTTAAAAACGAAATAGAATTTCACATAAAAATATTTATAATTTTGTAAATTTAAAGTATAAAATAAAATATTAATTTAATAATCAATATATTTGTATTTATACAAATGGGAGAGTTACACTACTAGAAATTTCGGTATTACCTGCGGAATTTCCTGCGGAAAGTTTTCGCAGGTATTTCCTGAGAACTTTTCTACTCACTCCTAGATATGTAGAATCTTTGCTGCCATTCTTTTTTTCGCAGGTAAATTCGCAGGAAAGATTTAGGTTTCCTGCGAAATTTCCTAAGAACACAGTTCCGCAGGAAAGTATATTTGATTTTATTAATTAAAAATACAAACTGTAAAAAAAAAATGTGGCCAAAAAAAGTTGTAAAAATTTTTAAAAATCTGAAAAGTTTTTTTTTCCTGGTAATATTATTTTAAATAAAAAAAATTTGTCCAAAAAAAATTGTAAAAATATTAAAAAATCTGAAAAGTTTTTTTGATATTAAATAAAAAACTTGTAAAATAAAAGTGAAATAGAAAACTCAAAACCTTTGTCAAAAAAAGAAAAGAAAAATTAAAACGCTCTTCTCTCTTCTCGCGTCAAAACATCTCTTCTCGGCAAAAACCATTCTTTCTCCGTTCTCTCGCAGCCACACCATTCTTTCTCTGTTCTCTCCACACCACACCTGAAATGCTTCTTTCTCTCTCATCGCGAATTAAGCTTCTTTCTCTCACACATGGAACCCTAATCGTGTAAACAGAAACGCGGATTAAGTTAAATCCCTAAAATTGAGAAATCAGCAGAAATCAAGAATCTGAACCTTCAAACCCTAATCATTTTTCATCTTCGCCGTTCGCTCTCATCGCTGGAAATTGAGGCTCTCAGTTCTCAGATCGCTCTCAGTTCTCAGTTCATCTTCTCAGTTCGCTCTTAGTTCTCAGTTCATCTGCTCGCGCGTCGTCTTCTAAGTTCGTTCTCGTCTTCTTTGATCGTGTTTCATGAAGGTAATCCAATTAGAACCCTAACGTTTTTTCTTCAACATTTTGAGTGATTTTTGCTGTGTATATTGATTGGATGCTTGAGTTTTGATTATCTTTTGCATTTTGGCATTTAGTGTGAGATTTTGAGTGATTTTCAATAATCAAATGAGTTGTGAGATTCTGATTGGATGTCATCAGAATTTGTTGAAGCACGCATCAGAACTTTGAGCGATTATTATGTCTATAAAGCTGTTTCATATTTTCTATATCAGCACAGTATATATATTTAATATTGCAATTTTGTTGTTCTTTGCCCCTTCACATTTTTCAATTGAGTTGTCACCTTATGCTTTTTGAATTTGTTTTTGGTTCCCTTACGTGAGAATGATGTTTGTGTTAATTTCCTTATAGGTTTCTAAAGGTTATGAGAATTGAGAAATTTGATTGTTTTTTGGTAATAGAGTCGGAGGAAATGATATTTAAAGAGATTTTACTATGTCCATGAAATTATCTCTCTTTTGGCTATGGTAACTAGTAGATTGTAGTATATTGAACTTTATTTGTAAGGCTGAATATGTGAACAACTTAACTTCAGTTTAGAATTCATCTTATGCAAAATGCTTGTCAGGTTCAAAAAGAACTTATATATTGAAGCCAATAAACATCTTATGCAAAATGAGTTTTTTTTTTTGACCTGAAAATGAGTTTCTCATGTTTACCTATGGGAATTAACTTTCCTTCTATGTTGGTTCTATATTGCAGCCAATAAATATATACTATGTACATGCTGATTGATGACTCTTTGTCATGTTGAATGGTTGATTGATTACATTGGTCAGCTTATGTTTTTGGTTTTTTCAGAAGCCAAGGTGGTTTTCACCCATTGATCAAGAGTTACTAAAGCATTTGTTGTGATGTTGTCAATCTCCACTGGTAAACTTCCAGAGAAATTATTCTTCTACAAGTCAAGAAATTCTGCAATTTCCCAATCTCTTTAGGAAGCTATCTTGAAAGCTGGTTTTCACCAACCCTCAACCTCACCAATGACTGGCAGTTTGCAACACTTGGTGGTAATCTTCCTGATATATTACCTCCTATAAATTACAATGTTTAGATACATTTTGTTCAGCCAATGTCATTTATCATAATGTTCTTTCATGATATAGTTTGTTGTATAACTGTATTCTTGTGTTTAAATAGGCCCCTTTACTATTTGGTTGTGATATTCAAACAATGGATAATACTACACATGAATTGATAAGCAACTCAGAGGTTATTGCAGTAAATCAAGACAAGTAGACTTTCTCTAAAGATAAAAGCATCGCTTTCTTTATTGCAAAGTGCTTTGAAACTTACGGGCTTGTGGTATTGGAGATAAACTTGGAGTTCAAGGAAAAAGGCTGAAAATCAACAATGATTTGGAGGTAATCTCTTTTCCCCCTCTATAATGATACTACATGCTTTCATGTTTCACTACAAAACTAGGATGTTGCTACTGAACTGTTTTTAAGTCCATCTATTTATCTCATTCAATCACACACAAATAGAGGAAATTCAAACTAATGTAACCTTGGAATCAAACTTCACACACACAACTTATTAATAGAAAGGTTTTGTGGCATGTGTGGGCAGGACCTCTCAGTGGTAACAGAGTCTAGTGGTGCCATTGGTATGCTACTAAATACTAACCGAATAGGGTTCACCTCTCATGGTACTGGTAGTTTTAATTTACATAATGGTAATTTCTCTTTCTTTTCTCATGTTTTATGTGCTGCAGGAATACCTGATCAGGGTGGTTCTTTATATACACCAAAGTGTTGAAGAGCTAGAAGTTCAGATCTGTGATATCTGTAGAGATGTGAATGTAGTACAGTCAGTATGAAAGAGAAGTTGGCAACTGGTTACTGCTGTGATATCGGGTAATGATACTGCCCCTGTGCTTTGCTAATGATACTGCATAGGAGTTGGCAGTTTATATCATTAATCAGATCTCAAAAGATTATGGCATTTTAAGCACTTAAACAACTGCATCATTTTTTTTACTACAATGCCTTGCATATGATGGGACTCCATTCCTGTGGCAGGGGATTTCAGTTAGAGATTTATGTATAAAACTTCACTTCATCAAATGAGTAGCTAAGTACTGCAATGTTACCTCCCATGTTAAAAACCATGTTTATTTTTCCTAGTGTCATAGCATGATGATATAAAAGGGTAGTTTAGTAATTGTACATGCTGACATGATAGGTATAGTTAATAGTTAATAATAATAACAATAGCCAGTTCATTGGATGAGAGACAAAATGCTCTTTAATACTTTTCATTTTTGTATAGCATACTAGGTAGCTATGTGTCCATAGATCCATTGCTAAAATTATAGAAATGTTAATTTTAAACCATAGTTTGTTACAGATTCTTTTAAAGCCAATGAATAATGGTTACAACTTACAACATTGAGATAATTATGTATTTATGTGTCTCATTTCCACCAATCTATTTAACTTTATAGTATTTGTTTACCTAGATCTCCCAATTCTAAAACTCAAGGAATTTATAATATTCTTTTAGGTAATTGCTGAGAACATGTCTGAAGAAGAGATCCCATGGACAAGAGAAAAAGCAGGATTGCAAAGACTTGGCTCAAGGCTTACAGAGGGTGAAGTTAAGCAACTTGAAGCTGTTCTCATACTTAGGCCACTATTTCTTCTTTTTGTTGTTGTTGAAAGTTTTCTTTAATTACATAACTTTGCATATAAATTGTAGGCTGATGTAGTAGATCTTTATGACAAATTCAGTTTTAAGAATTTTATGATCTTTAATTGCTAAAAAGTTGTGTGCTGATTCTGATCTTGAGTCTATGATGTAGTTTATTCGAATTTGTATGTCAAGCCCAGTTTCAGGAAGCATTTTATGACAAACTGGGATTTTTTGGTAAATAGACATTTCCTGCGGAATTTTCTGCGGAACTTTCCTGCGGAAATTCCTACGGATATTTCCTGCGGAGTTTTCTGCGGACTTCCTGCGGAATTTCCTGCGCAAACTCCTGCGGAAATTTCCTGCCGAATTAAAATTCCGCAGGAAACAATTATCCACGAACGAAATACCTGGGAACCGTAATCCGCTGAAAAATCCGCAGGAAACAGGTTTCCTGCGAATTTTTACTGAAAATCCTTAGGAAATTCCGCAGGAAATGACGAAAATTCTAGTAGTGTTAGAGGAAGAAAGAGGAGAAGAGAGTGAAAAAGTTTGAAAAAGTGTGCGAGAGAGTGAAAAGTTTGAAAAACTAACAAAAAAGAAATGTTATGTAAATATCATCCAATTGCTTATTAGTTGGAAAAAGGGAAAGAGTGGTATTTTGGTCCAAACAAAAAGGGCGATTTGTATAGATAGTAAATATATGAACACAAATAAAATTTAATTAGTCTGAACATTATCCCGCGTAAAAAAAACGGATATTAAAATTTTGTCAAAATTTATTTTTTTTTTAAAATAGTAAAGAGTAAAAATGAAGGAGACATGTAGATGAAATTAAAGTAGGTATATTGTGAAAAATAGAGAAATGAGAGAATTAGAGGAGAAGAGAGTGAAAAAGTTTGAAAAAGTGTGTGTGAAAGAAAGAGTGAAAAAGTTTGAAAAAGTGAATTACTTAAATATCCTCCAATTGTTTAGTTGGAAAAAGGATAAAATTGATATTTTTGTAGTGGGTGAATGGTATAGATAAATGGTATAGATAAATAGTAGATTACTAGTTTAATATTTTAAGCATATATATACAGGTGAATTTATTGACATGAATTGATTTAGTTTCCGTCAAAAAAAAATACAGGTGAATTTATATCTTGCTGGAATTTATATTTTGGATTAAGAATATAAATTTACATATCAGTGTTATTTTGTTGGAAAAAAAATTACTAATGGTTTAGCAAAACAAAAATTTAAATACAATTAATAAGTCAATAGATATAAAAATTAAAAACAAATATGATAAGCTAGTAAATTTAATATATATCTATATATATATATAGTGGTAATTAAAACCGGTTTAATTAGGGAAAAAATGTAGTTGCTTATAGCGGCGGTTTTAACTGCAACAATTGAAAAAAGAATTAAAAAATCAGATTCCCAAATAGCCATAGTAACAAACAGTCGCAACCTGGAAATGCGTGGCAACAATTCTGCGCGACGGTTATTAGAACCATCGCAAAAGGGGCCGCCAATGCAGAAAATCGCAGCTCACTTTAAATCGCCCCAAAAATCATTTACCGGCGGTCTTCAGCTAGAGTGTCTTACTCCCGAAAAGGATATTTTATGAAAACTGAATAACTTAAATCAGAAACAATAAGGAATACAAACCAATACTCAATTATGCTCAATACTATTTTATTTAAACTATGCAAACCAATACTCAATTCAAACTATATGTGCTCCATACAAACCATTAATCAATTCAAACTATGCTCAATTGAAATCAATACTCAAAATTAAAAGGCTAAAACATCAAAAAATACAGGACAAATGGAGTACTAATTTACTATATTGAGTAACATTAAAAAGAAGAGTATACCCTTTTAAACATATATACTGTTGTCGTGTCTTTAAATATACATATTTTTTTTGACCAATTTAAATATACATATATTATAAACCCCAGCTTCGCCCATCATATTCTAATGATTCTTTTAGTTGTTAATAGGTGATTTCAATTGAGCATAGTTTGAATTGATTAATGGTTTGTATGGAGCATATATAGTTTGAATTGAGTATTGGTTTTCATGTCTTGTTATCTCTCTCGATGGACATCGATCGTTCTCTATCGGATATATCGGCAATTTTGAATGTGCAGAAGAAAATTTCCTCCTTCACACCGCCTTTAGATGTATGATAGGTTGTTTCCAAAAAGAGCGTGTTTGAAACAATCTTTTGTAGACGGCGTGTGAGAGTTTGTTCTTTTTGCAATGAGTCAAGAACAATTTAGCGTTGAAGGGGGGATTCGATGTTCGTGCGTCAAATGCGAATATGGAAAGATTAAGAGTCCAACGGAGGTCATTGAACACTTGAAGAGAGTTGGGTTTAGGCCTAATTATTGGATTTGGACGAGTAATGGTGAAATAGGGTATGATGTCATCCCATTGGTTGGCGAAAATTGTAGGGGTTCTTCAAGTAATTCCGCAGATATAGGACTTGTTCAGAGCTGGACTTGAAGATGCTACGTTAGAATTTTTTGAGTTTATGGAACATTAGCGTAGTTTATGTATCACTTTTAGTGGTAGGTTTTGATATATTTTGATATTGGGTATGTTTGACACTTTTAACATTAGGGTAGTTTATGTTTAACTAAGTTGGTGGATTGGATTGACACTTTTAACATCAGTGGTATGTTTTGATATTTGGTATGTTTGACACTTTTAACAGATAGTTTATGTATGTTTGTCACTTTTAGAGGTTTGGATTGAATTGAATTGGTGGATTTGAGTCTAAATTTAATTGGCAGGGAAGTATTGCAAATAGAAATGGCATTGTAAATGGCCAAATTTTCAAGAATGTAATGTTTTTTGCGTACCGACGGAATTTGTGACAGAATTTCCATGGATAATTACTAAATTTGTGACGGAATTTTTGAAAGTTATTTAAGAAAAGGCTTAAATATATGTTATCCCCTGCAAATATACTCATTATCCATTTACCCCCTGCTGTTAGATTATGTTGACAGCGTTAAGTGTATAATGCGTATAAACAGTTTACGGTTACCCCCCTGCAAAATATAAACCGTTTACGGTTACCCCCTGCAGGAGGTAACTAGAAACACTTATTATTTGCAAGGTCTTTTTTAAGAGTTTTATTTTTACAGGGGGGTAAATGGATAATGGGTGTATTTGCAGGGGTAACATATATTTAAGCCTTAAGAAAATTCAAATAATTTAAGACGAAAAGGTGTCATAGTTTTTGACGACTTTGCCACGAATATTTGCGACAGATTTACTGCGGAGATATTTTCGACGAAAAATCCGTCGGAAAGGATTTGCGACGGACTTTTGTCCGTTGGAAATGTCAATTTGCGACGGAAATCGCCGTCGGAATTTGTCGATTTTGTTGTAGTGTGTAAGAGATACTCATTATTATTTTTTTGGTATAAGATACTCATGACATTTTACCACTCAATTTAGAAGTCTGTAACAATTAACTACGAAAATACTCATAACAAAAGTTATGCAGGAAAATTGGAGTTTACTACAGAGATTTCTTAGATCCAGTTTTTTTCTTCTTTCATTTCTTATAAATTGGGAATATATATATATATTTATATATGACTAGCAAGGCAGTCTCCTATGTATTATATTTAAAAGATCGTGAAGTCTTCTCTTAATATTAGTCTTAGTGAACGCATTAAATGTTTCCCCTCCAGCTAGGGACCATGTGGATGGGTACATAACGTGGCCAAACGTGTGAAAGGGAGGAAACAATTTATTATTTGTATTCACATTCACATTATTGATTATTGATAAATGATAACTTCTATAAAAAGAGGCCTTTGCAACTTAAGGGAAAACATAGCAATCAATAGAGTTTTCAAAGACTTGAATTAGAGAGAAAAAGATGCCACAAAAAAGGATAGATGCTGCATTTCGTTCAACTAGGGGAAATGAGTGTTACCTTTTCGTGGAAGACAACTTTGTAGTTGTGAATTATGTTCCTGGAGGCCTTAAGGATGAGCTTTTAAGTGGACCCACTAAACTTTCTTATGGGTTTCCATTACTACGTAACACAACATTTAAATTAACTCAAATAGATTGTGCTTTAACCACTGATGGCAATGATGTTTTCCTTTTTACTGGAGATCAATGTTGCAAAATAGATTATCCTCCACATCGTGTAAGGCAAGCCAGAATACTTGAAGGTCCTTCGCCAATCGTTTCCATGTTTCCTTTTCTTAGAGGTACAGTGTTTGCAAAAGGAGTAGATGCTGCACTTTTTAGTGCTTGCAAACATGTTTTCTTATTCAAAGATGACATGTATTGTCGAATAAACTATCAAACCAGGACTCTTATGGTTAATAAGCTCATTAGGGAAGCGTTTGGTAGTTGGGTTGGCACAGTCTTTGAAGATGGAATTGATGCAGCTTTTAATTCTCATATAAACAATGAAGCTTACATTTTCAAAGGAAAGTATTGGGCACGTATCAATTATGCCCCAGACACGGTGAATGGTGACTCCATTGTTGGCAATAGAATAAAGCTCATCACCAACGATTGGACCTGTCTCACTGACATTTTAAATCCCTAAAAATAACTCATGCTCATCATCCCGAAACTCATGTTCTTAATCTTTGTTTTCTTCTCTTTTTTTGGCGCCGGTGTTTTCTTCTCATTAATGTAATATCTGTTGTAATAAGTGTGGACCCTGGTTGTTTGGCCCACATATATTTCATTGTTCTTTCCTTGTTTTTGTTAATGTTTACTTTGTTCACATGAATGAAAGATTTGATCATTGTTTGAGGAATTTGATTGATGGGGTATGAAATTGTTTCATATTAGTCTAAAATTTTATATATTTGATCAGTATGATGATTACTTTTAAAACTGTGACGATCGATTTCTCTAGATGAGAAAGGACCAAACACAAGGTTAAGATAAATATGCTAGTGTATTGAGAAAATAAAATTGGATCCGTTTATTGGTCTCTCAGGACTGTATTGATAGTACAATGGTGATTAAATGCACATAATTATAATTAATGGACGAATTGACCTTTATAGACATATTAGAGATAAATCAGGGATATTTCCCTCTGATTATGTTTCATTTCTTTCTAGGGACAACCCTTATCTTCTTAAGGGGGCAAAATAAAATTGTTATATACTTTTATAAGCAAAAAAATTATTTTAAGTGGGGGAAAATGCCCACAATTATGTATGCATGCATCCGTCACTAGTCCATGGGTTTGGCACCTCTACAACTAACCCTTGGTTCATCTAGTTTCCGAGACTATTAGCGTGGTCATATTGGATAAGCTCATTTGATCATTAGAAATACCATTCAATTTCAAAAATCATTCAAATAATAATAAAAAAATAACGTTGTCTCTAATTCTCTCCCAGAGATACGTAAGAGTAGAAGGGAGCCCACCTCTTTTCTAAATCATTTCTTTAATCATTCTCTATAAAAACCGCAAAAATACTTATTTTTCATTAAGTCTTTCTTTTTCTTTAATTTATAATTAAAAGGGTAAAACAAATATATATTTAAATTAATATTTATTTGCACGATTAATTAAAAGGTAACCTTCCTTGATGTGATGAAGAGTGGAGCACAAATCCTTGTAATTGTATTGCACTACTTGATTGATATGTAAATGGGTTGAGGCCGGTACAGATCATAGGGATTTTTCGGTCGCTACAGTAGTGGAGTAGGCGTTTCCTATCTATTGGTGATAGAGTAACTCTCATTAATTATGTCCTCAATGGGTCTTTTTTCTCCTTGTATCTTTTTCCCATGAGATTTTAGCCCATAGAAAATTTAATGAAACCACTTGTATTTGTACGGGTTGGGGAGGTCGATCATAATATTTTAGATATATGTTCCCCTCAAAAAGTATACCTTACTATTCGATAATGTTCCCAAAATATTTTACTTCTCAAATTAGAAAGTCTATCACCTATTAACAACTAAAAGAATCATTATAATGTGATGGACAAAAGCTGGGGTTTATAATATATGTATATTTAAAAGGGTAAAGTCAAACAAAAAAATTATATGCATATTTAAAGACACAAGAAAATTAAAAGGGTATAGTCTTCATTTTATTGTTAGTCAATATATTAGATTAGTACTCCATCTGTCCATATCTTTTGAAGTTTTAGCCTTTTAATTTTGTTCGTAAACTTTTGATATTTTACAAATTTAAAGATATATAGTTTAACCATTTAATTTCAACTATATTCTTAATTTAATTAAATGTCAGAAATAAAACCAAGACGGGGTCGCTTCTTGGACCATTACGCAAGAGAAGTCTTCGGGGGAGATAACCTGCCTTACTGAGGAGAAGGACCGAGCGGAGAAGAAGGTGACCGAGCTCACCGAAACACCTGAAGATTTTAAGGAGGAGGCGAGCTTGAGACGAATGTTTCAGAGTTGAAGTCATCTATGGATCATTTGGAGAAGGAGAGCGATCAAGATTTTTCAGACCAAGAAGTGATTGCGGGCTTCGCCCTGGGCGTTGGTAAAGAATGCTTCAAGAATGACATAGAGAAAATTCGTTTCTTGAACCCCAGCCTCCAGTTTTCCACCGACTGTATGGATGTTACACTTGTTGTGTCCGGTGGTCAGCTTGTCCCACCGAATAATTTTGATGACGCCCATGATTAACTTGATAATGACGAGGAGGTCTAAACTATGATGTGGCTTGTCTTTCTTTGGACAATTCCTCTGTATTTATGGCATAGCAAGAGTAACATTTCCAGCAAAGTAACATTTCCATAAATGAATTAGAAAATTGTTAGTCGATGTCTGCCAAATAAGAAATAAGGAGTATAAAAGAGGCACCAGACTCTTAATGGTTTAGCAATAGTTTTTACGACAATGTCCCTGTTCTATTTCATTTCTGCCTGAATTTGTAGCTATTTCCTCACTATTGACATTGTTGTTATGTAAAGGTTATAGGACATTTCTTCTACACGGAGGTTGGTGGATTGAGATAGTGTGAGAATCCAAAGAATAATATTACCGCTTTTCCTGCTTAAGGAGGTGGAAATTTGTGATGCAACATTCTAAGTAACAAAATTACATGAGTTTTAAACAGGTACGTGATTCAGCTTTGTGCATTTATTTTATTTATATTTATATTTTTGTTGAGTTTTAATAAACACCGGACTTGTTATTACATGCTTTGATTGTCAACACATGAATTTCCACACTTAACATCATCACAAACAACGAACAAATTAGAAGGAGTAATGATGCCAAAATGAACTCATGCTTGTATATTTTTTTGTCACAACACATGAATTTCCACTCTTATCAGTGTCTAGCATCATTTGAAAATGAATGTTTCCTTTTTTTATCTTCTGTTTTTGTATTTGAAATTCCAACTACAATAAGTCGAGCTCCTGTCAAATGGTAGCAGATTTTTAATATTTTTTATGATCTTGGATGTCGGTGTGTATTCTTGTTGAACAGAAACTGTATATGGATAAGCTTCAATTAAATTTCTTGGAATGATTTTTCAAAGTTTATTCACTTTGTTCAAAGCTTTCAATCACCATCCCATTTGCTTAGATCAATACCTATGAATGCAGAGATACATGTGAATTTTCGCTAGCCACAGAACTTGTATCCTATAAAACTATAAATGCATGGAATCTCTATTTTGGCTAATTTTTCCCTTTGTCTTATTCCAAGTTGTAACTTGTAATAAGGATAGGCCCAACCATGTTTAGTGTTATTCAAAGATGATTTGCTTTGTCCAAGGGATGCAATTAGACAGAAATTCAGTTATGAACTTGCAATTAGTAAGTTGTTACTTTTGCAAAATCTGAGTCTGAGCTTTTGTTTCTTAGTTAAGTCATGCATTTTTATTTTTATTTTGAATTTCAAGCAAGAATCTAATATGGATATCAATAATATGTATTATGATTATTATAGAACATATTTATGCTTCACTATTATTGGAAGTTGGACTTGTATCTCCTCAGTTATCACAACTTTGCAAGTTGGATTTTTTTTTTTGATTTGGTAGTTTTGTAGAATTATGGATTTTGTTTTGTAATTTTTAGTAGTTTTGTAGCATTACATTTGTCAGATAAATGTTGCTGTTAGAGCTTGATAATGCCGTGGGAGGCTATGGCAATTGGATAGGCATGTTTGGTTACACAATTCCACCTTCTAGTCAGTCACGAGATTGTATACCTTTCATATTTACTTATTGAATTGGATTCTTTTCATTTGTTACTATGTGAATATGAATTCTTATGAATGAGAAAAGATTCTTGACTATTTCATTTTTTATGATTTATCAGTGTTCAGCACGTTAGATATTTGTAAACAGTTTAACTATCAATGTTGATTTTTTTTGTTATATAAAAATGAACATTATGGCGGTGAATACTGCCATAATTTGCTACTTCTTTTGTTATTGATGAGCAGAGTATGGCAGTTAAAACCGCCGTTATTTACAAGATGAATATTATGGCAGTTTGTGTGGCGGTTCGGATAAACTGCCATTTTATACATTGTGGCAGCCAGAATTATGGGGTTTTCAAGAACCGCCATTAATGTAAAAAGTGGCAGTTATAACCGCCATTATTTACTAAAAAAACAGCCATTTTTTACATGTTTTTTTGTAGTGTCCCTTCTGATAGTTTTTGGTTTGATCTTTCCGACTGTCCTTTTTAATTTGAACATGCTTGATGACTTTGTTTTCATTGCATCAACCATTGTGAGAAATATGTATAAGTACTTCGTTTTTGAGTTTACAAACGCTTCCTCTTTCGTGTCTATTGGCCGAGTGGTTGACCTCTCTTAGCATTGTTTATATTTGTTTTGCGTTTCTAGTAATGTGACGCTGACCACTTTCAGTTCGGTTACACTACAAGAAATCCGCCGGTAACTTTTTAACAACGAAAAAATCCGCCGAAAATTACCCGCAAATTTTTTTAAAAAAAATATTGATTTTTTTTAAAAAAAATTGGAATTTTTTAATTTACTAAGGAATAATTAGGAGGGACTGAGAATGAAAAAGTAAGAAGGAATAAAAATGAAATAGAATATGAGAAGAAATGATATAGGAGAGAATGAGAAGGAATGGAGGAATAAGTATGAAAAAGTAAGTTGGAATAAGAATGAATAAGAGTACGAGAAGAAATAATTAAAAGAGAATAAGAATGAAGAAGTAAGAAAGAATAAGAAAGGAGAGTATGAGAAGACATAATATAGGAGAGAATGAAAATGAAGAACTAAGAACGAATAAGAATGAAAGAGAGAATGAGAATGAATAAGTAAGAAGGAATAAGAATGAAGGAGTGAGAAGGAAGAAGAAAGGGGAAAATGTAGAACAGGGAGATATATGGAGATCGAAGAGTATGAGAAAGAAGAAGAAAAATAAGATAGGAAAAATGTAGAAGCGAATGAGAAGGGAATAAAGAGTGAAATGAAATAATGAGAAGAGTATAGGAGAAAATTTTATTTATAGGCATTTTCAGACAGTTCCGCCGGATTTTTAAAATTTGTTTTTTAAAAAAGTCAGCCAGTAATTTAAAAAATCCGCCGGTAAAATTACCAAAATCGGTCTGTAATTTTACCTGTGGATTTGACGACGGATCTTCAAAGAGCCTCTCAAAGAGTAGGGTATAGTAAGAATCTTCCAAGATGAGAAGACATAAGCTATAGTACCTTCACAAGTTAAGAAGACTATCCTCAAGAAGCCTCATGAGAAGATGGATAAAAGAAGATAGTTATGGTGAATTCTTAAGATGAGAAGTTGTCTTGATAAAGAAGCTTCTCAGATAAAGAAGACAGTAGCTTATTAATTGCTTCAACCAGAGAAAAGCCAAGTCAATATTCTTCAACAACTTTAAGAAGACATAGACCAAAATGTATCACAACCATAGAAGGCATCAAAACAATGTTCAGAAGGTACTTCCTTTAGAAGCTATATCGCTCAGAAGCCACAACTTTCAGAAGATAAATTGTTCACAAGATACATTCAGAAGGTCTAAGTCAGGAGTTGAGAGATGTGCTGTAGATTATACAGAAAAGCTGACATCACTGCATAAAGTGCTGTAGAAAGTGCTGAAAAGTGAGTCAATGGCTAGAAACGACTATATTGACTATGGAGAACATTTCCAATGGATCTTTTAGGTTCCAACCCCTATAAATACATGGTGAACGACCTCATTCAATTTGTGAGAGTTGGTGAGAAGCTTGGATCAATATTTTCTACCATATAGCTTCTAAAGTCGCTTCTCAAGCTTCTAAATAAGCTTTTGAAGTACTTCTCTTCTCTCAACCATACTCACTGAGCCTAACAATTTTTTATGGGAATACTTTCTGAGTATGTAATAGCTATGAAAATTGTATATTATGAGTTATTATGTAAATATCCATGCTGGTGTAATTCCCAAGCTGAACCCAAACACTACCTTGTCATTGTACCTTCTTAACAAGGAATTGGTTGTCAGATTATTAATGAAGATGTCTAAGTAGGTCTTAGGGGTTACATACCTTCTAAACAATACACATTGGAAACTGCTATCAGGCTTAACGCCACTGTCGAAGTCCATAAAGTGGTTATTCCATGTGGTGAACCTGTGACAACAACCCTAAGAGCAGACTAGCCCTGCTCTACCAGTTGAAATCAGTAGCAAGGATAATTAAGACCCTGAAATGGGGCCTTGGAACATACCAAAATACATAGCAACGAAAAACAAGAATATCTCTGGAAAACATAATAAGAATGGAGCTGAAGGTACTAGTCCTATTGGTAACTCTGGTAAAGATGCTGCTTTGGCTCATATTGGGCCTACTATTTTTCTATGTAAACTGTGAATGAGATTCGAACCATAGAAATGGAGCACCAGTATACTATTCCCATTGATAAACAACCAGATAATCTTGTTAAGAATACTATCAAACCTAGGGATAAAACCCCCTTGGTGGGATAAACCCCCAACTCTTAATGAAAGGTAAGAAAGTTTCAAAACTCGCTAAGAGTGTGTAAAGGAAAGACAAAGGTGTGGTTATTGGTGCTACCCCAAAGGTTAGTGATAGACACAAAAAACCGAATTTGGGAAAAGAGAACGTTCGTTCAACCAGCAAGAATACTGAGACTAATGGCAACAACAAATCTGAGGAGCAAGCTGTCTTAGCATACATGAAGACCATGTACAAGACGCATGGTAAGAACCTCCTAAATACATTTCGAAATATGCAACCTATAAAGACTGCCCTGGGCTACAAAGACAACAATGATAAAATAGAAGTGACAACATGCAGAAACCTATTATGTCGGGCAGTATTTCTCTTATGAGTAATGTCAAGCAGAGCACTTGTACTCCCACTAGTATAGGCAAACACATAGATAATGGACGTGAATCTCCTACGGTTGATTTTGAGGGAATTTCTCCCCACAATCTTGACCTTTTTTTATGAATCTAATTTGTTGGAATTGTCGAGGTACGACAACTAAAGACTTTGTTGGCCTGATTAAAGATATGAAAACGGAATACTTGGCTTCCTTTATTACTCTGCTTGAGACTCACACTAGTGGAAACCAAGCTAAGAAGATTTCTAAAAGGATGGGTTTTGAACATCATTTTACTGTAGATGCTAGAGGCCAATGTGGAGGTACTTGGCTTCTTTGGGATAGTAATAACTGGGCTATTCAACTTCTAACCCCTGATTCTTAACCATCATCTATTGTAGCCACGACTTTGCTCGTAGACAACCCCTTTGGGATGATATTAATGATATTCATACTGATATTAATGGCCCCTGGGCTCTTTTAGGTGATTTCAATGATGTCCTTCATGATTATGAAAGGGTAGGGCCAGCAATGGTTCAAGGATATGAGGTTACTCATGTCCCTTAGTTGAAGTCAGATCACTCTTCACTTCTGCTGAATTTTGAACACAAAAGATATGGTAATAGAGGTAGAAGGCCTTTTCGGTTTGAGTCCATATGGCTTACTAACTCCACTTTTAACCATTTGATTGTTGATAATTGGAGAGGTGATATGGGGATTTTCCCAGACAACTCAAAGAAGTGTAGGGGGTTCTGAAGGATTGGAACAAAGAACTTTTTGTAACATTTTCAATCAAAAAAAGAGGTTGTTTAAAAAACTTAGAGATATTGTTAAATGGCTTTCTCATGGATGGAATGAGAACCTCCTCAACATCTAGAAATCAACCTGGAAAGCCTATGAGGATATCCTTGCCAAGGAAGAGATTTTATGGTTCCAAAAATCTAGGGAAAAGTGATTGAGTTTGGAGATAGAAACACAAAGTATTTCCATGGGGTAGCTACTACTAGAAGTAGGAGGAATCACTTACTACTCTCCAAAATGATCATGGAGACTGGATTGAGGATCCTAGTCAACTTGAAGCCCTAACTGCTAACTATTTTAAGAATCTATTTTCAAGTACAAATGTTATAGTTCCCTATTGTCTATCTGAAATAAATAGGGGCATCTTTAATGAGGAAATTGGAAACACTGTCTGATCCATTGGTGCTTATAAAGCCCCTGGTCAGTTGGGTACCAGACTGTGTTCTACCATAGTCAAGGGAATATCATTGGCTGGTCATTTTGTACAATGGTTAGGGACATTTGAGAGAATCCTTGGAAGAAAAGAGGGTTGAATACTACCTACTTAGCTTCTATCTCGAAGTATGAGAATGTTACCAGTATGAAACAACTTCATTTTATTGGCTTGTGCAATGTTACCTACAAGATTGTCACTAAAACGATCACTACGGGACAGTTTACAGTACTTTGTTGGGCCGGCTCAATGCTCCTTTATCCCAAGGAGACATAGCCATCACAATATTATCATTGCACAAGAGATATTTCATTCTATGAGAAGTAAAAGGTGGGGGAGGGGGGGGGGGGGGGGGGGGGGGTGGTGGATGGCCATCAAAATAGACTTGGAGAAAGATTATGATAGGCTTAGGTGAGGTTTTATTAAAGACACTCTCATTAACCTAGGGGTTCTTGACAAGGTCATCTCCCTAATTTGGTACTGTATCACTACTCCAACTATGCAAGTTTTGTGGAATGGTGAAGCTCTAGAGGAATTCTCTCCTACTAGGGGTATAAGACAGGGTGATCCAATCTCCTCATACCTTTTTGTGTTGAGTATTAAGAGATTGTTTCAAGCAATTGAGAAAAAGTTTGAGGAAGACAACTGGATTCCTATCCAGATTACTAGAGGAGATCCAAAAATTTCTCACGTAGGATTTGTAGGTGACTTGATTTTCTTTGCTGAGGCTAACTTAAATCAGGCTCAGGTAATCCAACAAACCCTCCATAACTTCTTTTTGAGTTTTGGGTAGAAGGTCAGCCATGATAAAACAAGGGTATTCTTCGCTAAGAATGTTCCTAGGTTGCTAAGGAAAGACATATGTGACACACCATGGCCTTCAATTCAACTGATGACCCAGACAAGTAACTGGGAGTTCCTATTTTTTATACGAGGGTTGGATTGAACACTTTCAACTATGTGCTAGATAAGGTTAAACAAAGGCTGAGTACGTGGAAATCTAGAACCTTGTCTTTTGTTGGTAGAGTAACTCTTACAAAGTCAGTGGTGCAAGCCATGCCCACTTATATTATGCAAACTACAGTTTTACCTAGAGGTACGTGTGATGATGTTGACAAAATTTTATTTGGGGTGACGAAGATAATCAGAGAACTGTGCAGCTTGTAAGCTGGGATAATTTTTTCAAACCTAAGGTTGATGGTGGTCTTGGTTTGAGATCTACAAGAGATGCCAATACTGCGTTTATCATGAAAGGACTCTGGAATTTTTGTTCCCAACCATAGTCTCTTTGGGGCTCACTCATTTATAGCAAGTACAAATGTAGTTGGAGAACCTTTCCTAAAATGGATCCAACTAGGAAAGGGTCAAACTTCTGGATTGGTTTGGCCAACAATTGGGAAATGTTCAGGGAAAATTTGTGCTGACAAGTTGGTAATGGTGAGGACATTTGTTTTTGGCAAGACAATTGGATCCCAAATGGTGACAATTTATAACTTTCATTTATGATAGTTATTATTTTTTTTCAAGCTTTAATTATTGTGAATTCTCAAGCATTAGTTTTATTGTTGTTGTAAATATGGTAGTTTAGAAATAATTTATTGTGCAGGCCTGGAATTGTATTATGTGGCACTTTGGTGCCCATTGTGTGTTTTTAATATGCGTGTTTAATTTGTGCAGCACCTAATGTCGCAACACTCCTATTTTGCGAAAGATGAGAGAGAAATTGCAAGAAACACGGAAACTTAGGAGCTGGACAGCTGGCAGTGGCAGGGTACGTGTGTGTGTGCGCGCAAAGGAAGGAATATTCCATGATGCCATCAATGTTTGGGCAAAAAGGACCTTTTAGGCTCACATAAGGACAAGTGGTGCCTCCCACTTTTAGGGTTACCTTGGATCATGTGCCTTAGCTATAAATATCAGCCTTTCTTCCTCATTTGGTAGACCTAGCCGAGAAAGGAAGGTATAGAGATAGCCTCCATTTTCGTGCAAGCTCACTCTTAGTTACAAAAAGATTCAAGTGCTGGAACTATTGCTACAGCAACACTGGAACAACATTGTCTTGGTGGAATCTACAATTGAAGAGCTGGATTGTTCCTCCATTATTCTCCTTGGAGTTATTCTCGGTTCAACATTAGTAGTATAACCCCTCTCTTTGATCTTTGTAGTATGACTTTCACTATTTTGTTTAAGTTATTTTCTATGTGTTATATGCTCAACATGAGCTAATTCCTCATAGTTGAGATGCTGGATCTAATGTAATGGAGTTATTATGTGATTAATGAAGTATGTTTAATGTTAAGCATTTTATCTTGTGTATGATAATATTTCCGTCTTAGATTAGGATTGACCGTCTATCTAAATAGCATTTATAAATTTAGAGATGGTTTGTAAATTTAACTCACAAGATAATATGGATAGTGCTCATTAAAAGAGATTTTAATGTTCCTTTCTTAAACCCTAGATATAGGAGGGCAAAATCCATAAGGTGGATACGTACTGCGGGTGCCTAAGCAGCCTAAGGTGTACTCCTTTAGGGTTTAGAGATAAACTCTTGCGAGGAAACCCTAGTGTGAAGTATTTGAGAAAATACATCTATTGCTGCAGCACCTAATGCTGCAGCATTGAACATACCATTAATTGCATTTGAATGAAGCTATTGAAAGTGAATGCATCTCAACTTGTTCCAATCATCTGATCTTTATTATCTTTTACTTTTATTGCTGTGAATGTAACCATATATTTGTGTCTTTACTTTTGTTACCATCACTAATTTGTTAATCAAATTAAACACCATTTAAGCATTCATCCTCGTGGGAACGAACTGTATTTCTACTATATTACTTGTTGGACAGTGTACACTTGCACTACCCTATTTTACAAAACAACAATCTCTCCTCTTTGTGTGTTGTTGCTATTAATGATGAAGATGCATGTTGCGTTAAAAACACACTTAGAGCAAGTGTACTCTCTCGCAGAAGTAGTATAAAAGATTATCGTCTCCACAGGGATTAATTAACAAGTACCAAACTAGTCGAGATTATTTATTGTTTAGACGAACAAATAATTTGAAGGTTATAGAAACTAAATAAAAAGAAATAATTGACAAGAATTAAAAGTAAATATTTAATCAATGGAGAGAGGTCTAGGGTCGCGATTTCACTTGCAAACTTCGATTCCCCTATGTCTAATTCTACTTGAATTCCTTCAATTACCAATCCCTTTACTAAAGCTACTAATCCGTTTGGTCATTCGCGATTAATATTCTTTTTCCTAAATTAACCCTAGTTTGGTCATGCTAGAATTTAAATTCAAGAAAAGCATAAAGTACAAAAAGGTTGAAAGATTTGAAGACTAAATTAAAGTTTGGTCATGCATTAATTTTAACCTCAATTATCCTATAGGTCCACCAACTAATTGCAGTACGGTCGCTGATCAACTAATTGATTATGAACATGAAAAGGGTAGTTAACCCTAATTATGTGATAAAAACAATAGGACAATATTAATTGAAATAAAAACTAGAATTCAAATATGAAATTAGAACATAAAAGTCTCTAAACTTGCAAGATCCACCTAAGACCCTAGAAGAGGATTTAGGTATCCATAATAATAAAGAACAATAAAAGAAAAATAATGTTCATGAATTACAAAAATAAGAATAACCCGGAAATAGAGAAAGTCTTAATCTTTGTCTTCAATCTCCTTCTTTTACTCCAAAGCTCTTTCACGGTGCCGAAAAGCTCTTCTCTCCCTCCGCAGCGTTTGTGTAACTATCGTTTGTTTATGTGGTGTGTGGCTCCCCTTTTCACAAGTGAAGCTCTCCTTTTATATTAGTTCTTTTTCTTTCTCTCCAAGCTAGGGATCAAGTCAAGATTGTTTCCTCTTTTAATTGCAAGATATCTCAATCCCTAAATATTAGGATTTAGATCCTTCCTAAATATGTGTTGCTTGCTATCCACTCCATGCCTCTTTCTTTGTTTAATTTCGAAGTCGCTTGTGCATCATTTTCAATTGAAATCACCAAAAAGATCTTCTTCTTTATATATATATATATATATATATATATATATATATATATAAATTCCTATTAGCTTTAAAATAGACTTTTATATATCTTTTATAATTTTTTTTCTGCAAAATAAAGAGCAAATTAAGTTAGTGATTTATATAATTAGTATATAATTGCTCTAAAATTGACCCAAAAATATTTCTAAAAATGCACTAAATTGGAGTTTATCAATGCAAAGCTAGCTATAAGTCACTTCATGTCCTACAGTGGAGAATGGAATTGGGGTTTGTTTGAGAACATTCTCCCTGAGAATGTAATTACAAAAATGGCAAATCCCCCTTTCAATCTTACTTGATGATTGTGGCGGCAAACCAACCTTTGTGGAAAAGGAAATCGAAATGAGGAACCAAGTTGGAGCATCTTGTTCGGAGCTACTCGAGATCTCATTTGGTGAAATCGTAATGATCACATTTTTCACCAAAAAACACATAGTACTCAGTCCTCCATTATTAAGATAATATACCAGGTGGAAAGGATCGTGGATTGCATGTTGAGAATACCTCTCTTCACCCCTTATTACTCAATAACACGAATGAATTTAGCCAACTCTATTCATTGCACGGGTTATGGGACTAATAATATTTATACTTGGATAATTATATCTCAAATTTCTCCATTTGAATAAAAGTAATTATCATACTGATCAAATATTATAAAGTTTTGGACTAATATGAAACAGTTTGACACCCCATGAATCAAATTCCTCAAACAACCATCAGATCTTACATTCAAGTGAACAAAGTAAACATTAACAAAAACAAGGAAAGATCAACGAAATATATGTGGGCCAAACAACCAAGGTCCACACTTATTACAATAGACATTACAGTAATGAGAAGAAAACACCGACGACCAAAAAAAAAAGAGAGAAGAAAACAAACATTAAGAACGCGAGTTTCAGCATGATGAGCATGGATTATTTTTAGGGATTTAAAATGTCAGTGAGACAGGTCCAGTCGTTGCTTATGAGCTTTATTCTATTGCCAACAATGAAGTCATTACTCGTGGTGTCTGGGGCATAATTGATACGTGCCCAGTACTTTCCTTTAAAAATGTATGCTTCATCCTTTATGTGAGAATTAAAAGCTGCATCAATTCCATCTTCAAAGACTGTACCAACCCAACTACCAAACGCCTCACAAATGGGCTTATAGGTAACAAGACTCCTGGCTTGATAGTTTATACGACAATACATGTTTCCTTTGAACAAGAAAACATGTCTGCAAGCACTAAAAAGTGCAGCATCTACTCCAGTTACAAACACTGTATCCTTGAGAAAAGGAAACATGGAAACGATTGGTGAAGGACCTTCAAGTATTCTGGCTTGGGTTACACGATGTGGAGGATAGTCTAGTCGTGCACATTCATTTCCACTGAAAAGGAATACCTCATTGCCATCTGTGGTTAAAGCACAATCTATTTGTTTTACAAAGGGTGTCTTACGAAGTAATGGAAACCCATAAGAAAGTTGAGTGGGTCCACTTAAAAGGTCATCCTTTAGGCCTCCAGGAACATAATTCACAACTACATAATTATCTTCCACAAAGAGGTAACACTCATTTCCCCTTGTTGAACGGAATGCAGCATCTATCCTTTTTTGTGGCATCTTTCTCTCTCTTAAAGCTTTTCTCTTTAGTATTCCAAGTTTTTGAAAATGCTCTTAGTTGGTATGTTTTCCCTTCAGTTTCGAAGAGATCTTTTTATAGAGGTTACCGGTAATGTGAATACAAATAATAAATTGGTTTTAACACTTTCAGATTCATCCAAACACGTTTGGCCACGTTATGTACCAAATCCACTTGGTAATGCATTGACTAACATTAAGAGAAGACTTCACGACCCTTTTAAATATAATACATAGGAGACTGACCTTGCTAGTCATATTTAAATATATATTCCCAATTTATATGAAATGAAAGAAGAAAAAAACTGGATCTAAGAAATCTCTGTAGTAAACTCCAATTTTCCTGCATCACTTTTGTTAATTGTTACAGACTTCTAAATTGAATGGTAAAACGTCATGGGAACATTTTTTTTTTGGTAAGTATTTTACATAACAAATATATTATTTGATGAGTATTTTACATAAGAAATATATTATTTGATAGAAACATAAATATAAAATATTGTGATTGACCCGCTCACCTTATAAGACAGCTTGGAAGCATAGTTTAATATAACCACTCTAGTGGTAGCAATTATAGTTTAATAAACGTATTGTCAAAAAAAAAACTAGTTTAATAAAGCCGGATGTTGCCTTAGTAGGGGTAAAATATAATTAAGATGGTTAAGTATGTTTTAGTCGCTATAAAGTTTCACAATAGCGTCTTTAATCCCTATTCAACTTTTCATTAACAACTAGTCTCCACAATATTTTCCGTCTGTAGGTTTAATTCCCTATAAAATATCAACTAATGTATACCTTTTCAAATTTTTGAATGACAGTTTGACACATGTTAAGAACATTATAAACATCTCCCCGATAAAAACTTCAAATCTTTTTTAACAAATAAATATGAATTTTTTAAGCACACAATAAATTGAATTTTAAGCTTATTTTTTGCATAGACTTTTATCATATATAATAACACATAGAGTGTATCTGCAAAGTTGAGTACTATTCAAATAATACTTCACTTTATTTTAATTTTAGAGGAGCTAAAATTGGTGACCAAAATTATTATGAGGACTAAAAGTTGATGAAAAGTATTATAAGGACTAAATATCACGGGAACTATAAACATATTTAACCTAATATAAAACTATATCCGCACTAGCTAGTGTGAAATCATGAAAAGGTTATATGCATTTAAATTAGTTATAGAATAATCGATTGAAATGGAAATGCTCCGGAAGCTTTATGAAAACTAAGTAATTTTTTCCATTTTAAAATTCTTTTCAATTCAAAAAATCAGAATATCACAGGGTATTAAAACATGATGCGGAATATCATAATCATAATCATCATAATCATAATCATATCATAATCATAATCATCATAAGTATATACAATCATGAGTTGTCCACCTGAGCGATCCATGTCAGCAACCAAAAAAAGCCACGTATTATTCTGGAAATATACATGGCATCCAACTCAGCATTTTGATCGGTCTGAATGGCTGTGATTAAACGTTATATTATTGGAAAATCTGGACGGGTGACATTTTCTAAAAAAAAAACAAAGTCAGCAAACTTTAAGTTGAACGACTACCATTAAATGGTCATCACATTGGGAATAATTCACAAATGGTTGCAAAGGGTATTCTTGCAGTAACGACTACCATTAATTTATGGTGATTGCTCCCATACCCATTCTATAATGGAGGGGTATCATACCTTCCTTACTTATCCTAATTTAATTGGGCCATGTGTCACTTGTATTCCAAAATCAGTATTATTTCCATTTCAAAAAAAAATACAAGCTTCTAAACCAAGTTTTGAGAGTTGGTGAGAAGCTTGGCTCAATATCTCCTACCACATGGCTTCTAAAGTAGCTTCTCAAGCTTTTAAAGAAGCTTATGAAGTACTTCTCTTCTCTCAACCATACTCAGTGAACTTAAAAGTATTTATGGGAACTTTTCTGAGTATGTTCATAGTCTTGGAGATTATATTTTGTTAGAAACTTTGAAAAAAAACTAGTGGATACAGTAGATAGAGATATAGAAGAAAACATTCCTATGCTTTGTTCCTTAGTGGCTGTAAAGTTTAAGCTATTTTGAAAATAATGGAAATACTCACTGGGTGTGAGGAGTGGAGTAGCCCTTGGAGAGTTGGGTGAACCACTATACTTCTTGTGTGTCCTTTACTGTTTTATTATAGTTTGCCTCGCATAGCATTTTGTTTTAAAATAAAACTTCTTCTATGCTATTGTAAGAACTCCATCTCAAAGTGCTTCTTACAAGTTGAAATACTTGATCTATCTCTTCATAAACACCACAACATTCTATATCATCCTAACCAAGCAATTACATCATAGAATAACATCGTTAGTGTGAGAAGCATGAATCACATTTACACACCACTAATCAAAGAACCTTCTCACACATTCCAGTTTCTAAGAAGATACAATATTTATATTCTCCAACTTTTTATATATTCTTAGTGAAGTCAAATATAAGTCACAAGAAATGGGGGTTTGAATTGTGGCACATTTTAAATTCTTTTTGTAGACTCAAATTATTTTTGAAGCTAGTTTGGTACTTAGTAAAAGATGATCTTTGTAAATAGATATTACTTAGAGAATGTAGTATTGTTCTTAAAGTCACAGATATGTTGATTTGCAGTGAGTATGTTTAGGAGAGAATGTAGAGTTACTCAAAAGCTACCGAGAAGCTTCTGATGTCTTGACCAATTTCGTGCCGTCTCCCATGAAGAAGTTCTGAGGGCTCAATGCTTTATTTTGAAGGCCATTTCTTTTTAAAGAGCCGTGGAAATGCCTTAGCAAAGAGAATATATCTGTTGTGTGCTTTTGTGCATTGACGGGTACACTAGAGAAGGCGTCGTACACTGCTGCTGCAGGTGACCGTTGAGAGCTTATGAGCTT
Source organism: Astragalus glycyphyllos (assembly GCA_963573325.1). Lineage (NCBI taxonomy): Eukaryota > Viridiplantae > Streptophyta > Magnoliopsida > Fabales > Fabaceae > Astragalus > Astragalus glycyphyllos. The sequence continues at coordinate 16,532,747 of OY754313.1, read as the reverse complement.
GTCAACACATGGATACAGTTAGTGATGGCTTCAATCATTTGACTCCATTCTTATTAGCATAGAACCATTGTTGATGTAGCAATTTGACCGTTGAGAGAAGCTTGATAATTTTCCTTCATGCTTCAGAAGCCTGTACAATATATTTTGAATGTTGTCTTCTCAATATCTTCTAAGATACGGTTAGAATACCTTCTGAAGTATCTTCTAAGTAATTATCAACTTGAGTACATGTTGTTTGTAACACCCCAATTTTAGCATTAGTATGTTTTGTGTATGCGTGAATATAATAATAATTTTTGTGATATATTGTGTATATTTTATTGGATTAGTATGTTTTGTATTTAATTGGATTAAAGGTTAATTGCTCTGATCATGTGACATCGGGATTTGGGTCGTACTCTTTTATTATAATTAAAGATCATTTTTGCTATTATACTTAAAGAAATGTTTTATCTCTTAAGCATTTAATATTATTATAAATTGTGTTTACAAGACTTAAGGAATTTGACATCTTTTACTTGTGCGAAACTATTTCAGAAAATGGATTGGCAATTTTATTTGAAAAACAAAATTTACCCGTTTCTCGTACTTTTTCACTAATAATTACTTTCGGGGTAAAGAGTGTCACATTGTCTAGAAGAATATATCATGGTTGCCATATGTTGCTTTGCATCATGTTAGGCCACATAGTGTTATTTCTTTGCTTGTTATCTTCTGAGCACCTCTTTAGGCTTAGCAAGTATGTTCTAAGACTCAATTCTTCTTCTTATAATGTTCTAATTCATAGCACATGTTCTTCTTGAGATGTAGTAGTTTGTTCCTATCTATAAGATCACTCAAGAGAACTCATTAGATCACTAATGAATTAGAAAGCTTAAGAAGCTTATCAAAACTATTTGTTCTAATCAAAACATGACTTAGGGATTTTGCTTTAACACCTCAGTGACTTACGTATCATCAACCATTGTCTCTATGTCCTTTGATCATCTTATAAGAAAGCAAGTAGCTTCAAAGCCTTCAAAGATCTATTCTCTTAGAAGTCCATTTGATGTTCTTCTAAGTGATTCAGTTGGTCAAGTAATCAGTGCATTTTAGTGCCCTCTTTATAGCTTTTCACTTGGTGTTTTTAATTGTTCTTTTTACCTAATATTTAAGTCTTACAACGTTTCTAGACTTTGTGTCTTATTTGAGAAATATAGTAATTTCTTCATTAATTCTTGTTTTTATTGCATATTGACTCTGTCTACTCTGAAGGCCATAACTTTGGCTGTCATTATCTGAATGAGGCGTGCAAGCATGCGTTAGAAAGCTAAGGAACAGATCTACAATTCTTCTGTGTAGCTCGAAACCAAATTATGAAGTATGGAAGGTGAAAACGGCGATTTACCGAAGCCATTTAGTCAATTACGGGTTATCATATAACCTGTTTAGGGATTTAGGTTTTTAGTCAATTACGGGTTATCATATCTCCTCTTACGCATTATCATACACTTTACAAAAATTTTGTGCTCTAGCCTCCATGGAAGCCTAAACTCCTAAGTCGATTCATCGGTGAAAGGCTGCCATTTTATGGATTTTGAGGTTCGGTGTCTAATGTGATTTCGTCTACTTTGTTTTTAGTTTTTAGTTCTTTCTTCTCTATCAATTCCACATTTGAATTCTTTGTTTGCAATTTTCGTCTTTGTGTGATGATTAATTACTCAGATTCGGCTTACTTGCAATACGCGAATCGTTTATATATGACGCTTGTTTATATGTGAATTTGTTTTCGCAACTCTTAACTATTCGGGTTATTTAATCGCTTGTTTTATTTAATTGAGTAGGGATTGATAGGGAATTGATTGAAATCAGTTATAATATCGGTTGTGTTTAGTGGCGCTTATTCACCATCACGATTGGTTGAGCATGCTGTTTTGACGCTTGTTTTAAAACGGTGCAAATTTGTATAAACTAATTGACGCTTCCTTAATTAGTTTATTATCAATCAAGAATTGAAACCTTGAATGAGCCTTGCACGATTATTTGGAACCGATGATAAATCCAAGACGCGCGTACCCGTAAACCGGTGAATCAATTGTCTCTCTAAGATTATTAAACCCCTCAAACTGAAATCATTTTTCAAAAAACCCTTTTTTGTATTGTTAATTTCGTTCTTGATTTTGGTAATTTCAGTAGTTAGAGGTCCTCGTGAAACGACCAAGGTTTCTTAATTACCTTGATACTATATTTACCCTTTAAATTATTTTGACTCGCGTATGACCGCGTGATCAAATTGGCGCCATTGCCGGGGACCTCTAATAAAAGATTTCCAATTTCAGGACTCCATTAACCGTACTAACATTTTAGTTTCTGTTCTTGTTGTGTTTCTAGGTTTTATTTCAGGTAGTAGCCGCTGAGACTGCTGATTTGTAGGAATTGTAGGTAAAAAACGGTTTCTGGTCGATCTCGACAGAATTTTTCGAAACCCCAGCTGATTTGTAGGGACTTGTAGGGACTACTAAAGGGAACATGGGCTCAAACTCGCAAATTCATTCGTTTTCTATTTTTAGTTATTTTTTTAATTTTTCATATCTCCGAAAAAATCCAAAAAATATTTGCATATCTCTCTTTTGATTTAATTAGATTTTTTGTAGTGATTTTAAATTGTTTAGATTCGATTTGATTTATTTTCTATTTTCTGCATCTATTTTAATTTTAGATCGTAGTTGGTATTTCTAGAATTGTTGTATTTTCTTACTTCAAACTCTCGTTCAACTTCCTTCTTTGCAAATTCATGTCGTTTGCGAAAATTGTTATCTTTTCTCCTTGTGGCATTAGGATGGTCTTGACAAATGCAACCCATTGAGGATAAATGTCATCTGCTATATAGTATCCAATATTATACTGGGTTTTATTCATCGTATACTCCACAGTCGGAGCTTGTCCATCCAAAACCGGATTAAACACATTGAATTGATTTAACATATTAATATCATTATTTGGTCAAAATGTTGTTGTGTTTTTCTCTGAGTTAAATTTACTTTTTTATATGAAATTTTCCAATAATATACTGCATGTCAAAGAGTTCAAGTACCTAATAAATCGAAATATACATAATACCATCTAATTTTTCATAAGGATATCTTGTGGATTGCACGGGGTTAAGATCTAGTGTACATATTATGGCAACTTCCTAGGAATACACATGTGGTTATATTGGGTTCTACATTTTTATTTTTTGCAACACTGTTGAATATATCGTTGTGTTTGTACTTTTGATTATAATGTTGAATTGAGAAACTGAAAAGAAGAAAAATTGAAATTAAAAAAAAGGTTTTAATGACAAACTTTCATTAATAACCGGATTTAAAATCTCCGTTGCGAGTTGATTTAAGCGTTTAAAAGGATCGTTTTACATTGTTAAAAGAACGCGGGAAAATCAGTATAGAAAGTTCAATTTGACCGGTGTTGTATCACTTTATTGTAGTAAAAATAAAATTTAGAGATGGACTAAAATATTTCAATTATTGCACCAATTGTAATAGATAATTTTGAACTAAAGTATTTCAATTCTCCCAATTATTACGTTAACCCAAATAATATTCAATCCAAACACACCCTAAATGACTCCAAGCAAAATTTTGCCTTTATTATTTTAGTTATTTAATATATTTTTAAAAAATATTGGTTTTAAAAGGTTAATCTTATTTCAGAAATAATATTTTGTATTAGTAATTATCAAAAATGAATTTCTAAAGTAAGACGAATTTTCATGAACACCCAAAAATTCCTTATATAGCCACCTCTGTGTTTTTACTGAGAAGTATTGTTCTTGTCCATTCTGTTCCGACCGTAGTTGCAGTTTTTTAAAACCCTTTTTTTTGACAGGTTTAAAAAAATCTAATTTTTTAAAACCCTTATTCTCTCTCTTCATTAATATCCCTTCACTCTCCCACTCCAAGAGACGTTTTAAATGTAGGGTTGTGAAATATTGCAAGCATAATTTTTTTTTGTCTATGGGTATTTCACCCGATCCGGTGTCTAAAGGAAAGAGCCTTGAAAGTTCGGAGTTAGCAACTTTCATTCAAGTTTGGAGTTTATTGCAAGCATAACTAGGTGCGTGAATAATTGCAATATGAAATAATAATTAATTATATTGAGTTTATTTTTTTTTGAGAATGATTATATTGAGTTTATTTACAACTAGGTTCATCCAGAGTTAGTTAATTGCTAGCAGTAAAATAGTTCTATTATGTAAAAAAGGTTTCTTAGAAGGTGTGGTATCATAATATTAAAATATATGTTTTGTCAAACTTTTTATTTCTTATGAAAAATATTGATTACTACTTGATAACGATCCCGAGATATTTTACTTCTCAATTTGGAAGTCTCCCCTGTACTAACTAGTAACTACTAAGAAAATCATTAGAATGTGATGGAAATCATTAGAAAACTGGGGTTTAATATACATTAATTTAAAAGACTCAACAAAAAGATATTTTTAAAAGGGTAGAGTGGTTTTTTTTTATAAACAAGTCTTCCTTTTAATATTAGTCAACATAGTTTAATGTTTTCTCTCCAGCTAGCATACTGTGTGAATATATATACTCTGTGGGGGCAATGTTTGTTGGTGCATCAATTTAAGAGGGTTAACAAAGAACAACTTAATATTATTATTCGGTTCTTTTTAAACTCCCTCCCTTCTCCCCTATACCCTCATAAACTTCATAACAATTAATTATTAAAATGCGAGCAATATTTACATGCATAAGAATATTGATTATAAACTTACCTTTATTACTATCCATTTTGTTTTATTGTTCCCATCTCTAGCCCTGACCTCATTCGATCCCTAATAAGTTGCCAAACAACTGAAACATCATACATATAACTATATTAATTAATCGAAATACATACATAACTTAATTAAATGATGAAATATGCGATGTATCTAAATACACACCTTTCAAACATTCCTCTCATCATGGTGTGGTTGTTATAATCACCATGACACGAATCCAAATAGAAAATTCTATTTCTCTTATGATCAACTACCAATAATATCCAATGTACCCCACAAAAAATTTGAATAACCAAATAAATAACAGATATTTCAAAAACATGTTATATATATATATATATATTTAAAAATATAGATAGATAGATTAAATTTCTTACCCTAAGTTGATTCACTACAAAAAAATCAGGGATTAGCGAGGGAAATTTCCCTCGCAAACTGACCAAAATCCCTCGCTAATGGTCATTTGCGAGGGAATTAGCGAGGGACCAGTTCCCTCGCTAATACCTTCCTCGCGGGTGGTGGTTGTTGTGTGGTGGTGGTTGTTGTTGTGTGGTGGTGGGTTAGGGTTTATAGGTGAGAGAGAGAGAGAGAGAGTAGAGGAAGAGGAAGGGAAGGGTGAAGAGGAGAGAAGAAGAGTGAGGGTGGTTGGTTGGTTGTGTGGTGGTGGTGGTGGTGGTGGAGAGTAGAGGAAGGGAAGAGGAAGGGTGAAGAGGAGAGAAGAAGAGTGAGTGAGTGAGTGAGTGAGTGAGTGACGGATTTAAGTAAAAAAAATTAAAAAAATTTGCGAGGGAACTAATTTCCGTCGCTAAAAACCACTTTAATTTGCGAGGGAACTATTTTCCGTCGCTAATTTCCTTGATTCGTGTGTCAAATTCTGAATTTTCCCTCCAAACAATTAGCGAGGGAAATTTCCCTCGCTAATGCCAACATTTCCGTCGCTAATGGATGAAATTCAAATTCCGTCGCTAATTTTTTTATTTCCGTCGCTAAATCTGGTTTTTGCGAGGGACTGTTTTTCCCTCGCTAATTTCCCTCGCTAATAACAGATTTTCTTGTAGTGATGGGTGCCAAAAACAAGCTATCACAGCTGCTTTCATGTGCCAAAGTCAAGCTTTCATCAGCTTACCGATTCCTTGTTTTCTTTAACCGCTTTCTTCAATTCTTTAATTTTGGCTAGTGACATGCCTTTTTCAATGCGGACGTTGCGTAGAAAAGTACGTTCGGGGCACAAGAATATAAATCTTTTGTTTGTTCCATGGTGCTCATAATCTCATGGTACAAATACGTATAGTTAAAATGTATAAAAATAAATTAACAAATAATAATAGTAATAGTGATGATAATAATAATAATAAATGCTGATGTATATTGTAACAGTATCCACAGATGCCCACTTGTGATCATATACCTCTCGCAGTTCCTCCTTTGAAAGGCACATTTGGTGGAGAACTCCCAAGATGTTTGGATCAATCAATACATATATCAAATCTGCACCCGTCATTGTTGAGGCATGAATCTTTAGATAACTGATGAATTCCTTAGAAGAGGGGTTTGGGATACAATATCATTCCCGCTAGCTTCTCGCCTACACACATGCTTCTTGCAACCAATAGAAGGGGACGGTTGGGGTTTGCCAACATGCTGAGATCTTGCATTCTTTACCTATATATTTAGAAATATAAGTAGTTATTAATATATGACAATCAGCCAATGAATTATTAACAAATATATTAATTGCTCCTTATATTGATAAGATTTGTTGACCATGCCACAAAGGTGCCAAGTGCATTATTCACAGTCAACAATTCCATCTCTGCAGGGTGACATCTTCTCAAAGTACTTACTCAAAATTAGTAGTAAAAAAGAGAAAATTTACAATTCCAAATTGCAAACAAAAAACTAACATTGAAATTCACCTAGATCTGTATCACAAAATCATAGTTGTTCTCACTTCTGATGTAATAATAATAATAATAATAATAATAATAATAATAATAATAATAATAAAATAAACTGAATCCCAATCTTCATTACCACAAATTGCGTTTGTATAAATATTAGATCAGATTACATATATTCATCCTAGCGTTGCCATTTTCATTATCAAAGTTAATCAACAGATTAACAAAACTTATACAAAATCAAATGCATAAAAAGAAAAACTGGAAACCAATTAAAACCTACAGTAGCAAAATAAGAGGGCCCATTTTACCTTAATCTATACGAGTGAACACCGAGAGAGATAAGGGAGAAGAACGATGAGCTTCTGGTTCGTTGAAGAAGAATGAGGATGCGATTTGGGGGTTTTGCCGTGATTTAGGGCTTAGGGCGAAGGGTTCTGCTCTGGGTTGCGGCGTAGATGGTGGTGGCCACCGGTGGTGTCGCCGCCGCCGCTCTGAGCTGGGAGGGTGAGGCGTGCTGCGATTGTGTGTGTTTGGGTGAGAGAGTATGTTAGGGTGTATTGAGAGGAAAAGAGGGAACGAGAGGGAGTACTGAGAGGGATGCAACGGTAATGAAAAAGAATTAAAAATAACTAGGGAATTGGGGGCGCTTGTGTGGAAAGCCCCCCTGTAGGTGGCTCTGTGTTTTAGGAATTGGGGGCGCTCGTGTGTAAAGCCTCTGATTGTGGTTCCGCGTTCACCTTCAGATGCGCTTTTTAAAACTCGCCCCTAATGGCCCTCTGTGCTTTTGAGCATAAGGGGCGCTTTTTAAAAAGCGCCTCTAAAGGCCCTCCGTATTTTTAGAATAAGGGGCGCTTTTTAAAAAACGCCTCTAAAGGCCCTCCGTGTTTTGCGAATAAGAGGCGCTTTATAACAAAGCGCCACTAAAGGGTGCGCCCCTTTTTCAACAATCCTGTTGTAGTGAGAATTCTAGCATCCGTTATTTTGGACATGTAACATCGATTATTTGCCAATGATAAATATCACGATGTTAAAAGCGAGACATTTAGCATCAGTTGTTTAACCGATGTTACAAGTCTCTTTCAACATCGGGTTTTTAAACAACCAATTCAAAAAGTGTTTTTTGTATTTGGTTGTTGTCTGAAAACCGACATTTCACATTGGTCGTTTAAACAGCTGATATTAAATGTCTTCAAAAATGACATTTAACATCGGCTGTTTAAAAATCAGATGTTACATGTCCCAAAAATAACATTTAACATTGGTTGATAACATCTCATCTGGCCTGTTGGATGTCACAACAAACTTTACATTAATGAAGCCTCAAAAACACTAGCTTCTGAAGGTCATCTCTGGCTATGCAACACAATTTATACTGAAACATACAAACTTGAAGTACATTACAGTGCTAAATGCATAAAAATGTTCAGAGTATACTGCATAGTAATAAAACAAAATTGCAAATGTACCATCAAGCACCTCGGTTTAGATTTAGGCCATCTATAGGGATCCAATTCGCTGATTCCAATCAACATACCACTACTACACCTGCAAGATAGGAAGATGATATTATGTCAAGAAGTTTTTCTGAAGGAGGATATAGGGGGTAAAGATTTATAATAGTATTATAGATGTAGATTACCCATTTTCTGGTGATTCATCCATTTCATATCTCTTTTTGAATTTTGTCCTAATGGCCACTGAATTGTCGATGCATTTAATACATTTTTGGTAGGGAACAACAACTTCTGCATGACTTGTGTTCTGGATCGGTCAAACACTATTTGGCCTAAATAAACAAGGCCCATGATCCATAGAAATGGACGCCACCGATTCATTCTTTTCATCGTATGGTTTAAATACATCGTCTCTCATGTGCGTCTTATCCCCCAAATCATGCCACATATTGACACTATTCCCTATAAAAGTGTTGCCCCATCAGCTTGTCAGGTGCGCATTTATATCTCATATCACCTATTCTCAATTCTGTTTTTTTGAACGGCAAAGTATAGTATATAATATATATGGTGTGTTTTAAAGGAACACGTATGAACTGAGAAAGTCCGAAGCAGTAGCAAAGCATACAATCAGAGCAAAACAACCCGCCACTCCGAATCAGTTACCCAGGTCCACACCTTAGTAGGAACAAAAGACAACACAATCACTAACTCCAATCCTATCCCCTGGAAATACACTCCTGGGGGACACACACCACTCGTAGAAAAGGCAATGGCTAGACTTAGTCTTCTTCACCAGAAACCAATTCCATGAGTAAAGTTTGGTCAAAAAGAAGGTCTCAGAGAGATCTCGAAATTCTATTAGAAAAAATTACCCTATTCCCAGCTTCCCAAATAGCCCAAATGACAGAATGCCAGATCATGATTAGTTCCTTTCTACCTTTTCGAGGACTGACCCCAGCATAGAGGATAGAAAATAACGTAGGGAGGTCAGGCGGGAGCACCACTACCAGCCCCAACCACCTAAACACTGGGTACCACAGCCTCACTGCAAACTGACACCTCAAAAACAGATGAATGTCCGACTCCACTGGTTCTCCACAAAGGGCACTACCAATAGCGACCGGATCAGAAATAACTTTCCTACGAAATAGGTTAGCCCGAGTTGGGAGCCTATTAAGGAGGGCACGCCATGCAAAAGCAAGAACTTTAGAAGGCGCATGACTATTCCACTGATTATCTAAAGCAAATCCTTCCACAGAAAATCCCTCTGGATCCGCACCACTTCCTTCCATACTTTCGTTGGCATCTTCAAAAAGGATAGGTAGAAGATTGGTATACTGTTTAGGACTGAATTGATCAGGACAATCTAACCCCCAAAGCTCAGGTGCCTATTCCCCCACCCCACGAGTCGACGCCTCAAGGTTTCTATCATTGGTTGCCAAGTGGATGCGCCTGTGGCTTGCACCTACCGGTAACCCAAGGTACTTGAAAGGGAGGTCAGCAATCCTACAATAGAGGAATCCCACCGCCATTTCTAGGAAGGATCCCTAAACATTTACCCTCATTAGGCAGCTCTTCCAAAAATTTACTTTCAGTCTCGAGACCATTTCGAAATCTCCTCAGGACTGCCTTCATAGTCCACAAGTTCCCAACAGACACCTCCCCAATCAGGAGGGTGTCGTCTGCATATTGGAGGTTGAAGATCTCCACCTGTGGGCTTCCCAACTTAAACCTGACAAACCTATTTTTTTCCACTGCAGACCAGACCAGACCACCCAGTCCCTCTGCCACGAGGAGGTATAGGAAGGGAGCCAGAGGGTCACCTTGTTTTAGACCGCAACGGATATTGATTTCCTTTGTTGGGGAGCCGTTTACTAACATTGAGAGGCTCCCCGAGAAGGCACAAGCTCTTATCCACTCTCTCCAATTCCTCGAGAACCCAAAGCGTCCCAACATATAGTCTAAGAATCCCCAATCCACTAAGTCATATGCTTTCTCAAAATCCACTTTAAAGATCAGGCACTCTCTCCCCACTTTCTTTGCGAAGTCTACTACCTCATTTACCACCACAACTCCATCAGCTAGTTGTCTCCCTTTCATAAATGGTGACTGATTCCACCCCGCAAGATGATCCATAACCTTGCCTAAGCGAGCCACCAACACCTTAGCAACTATTTTATATAGGCATCTCAGGAGAGAAATCGGTCTGAAGTCACCCAGTGACATCGAACTGTCAATCTTAGGAATCCTATTCTCAATGCTGACTTAAGCATCGGAGTGTGTATAGGTACAACCCCCCTCGTCGGATCAACGCGAGTTGGAGCCTCTCGGCATCGCACTTGGAACGATCAAGCTTCTTAGCTCGGTGAGCACCTCGGTCTACTACTTGACAGATATATGCAACCAGTACAATTCGACCACGGTGAGAGGCCATCTCTCACGACCACTTTCTTTCGAATCCACTCCAAATATTATGATGCCTCCAAAACGTCAGATTCAACCACGCGGGAATCCGGAGAGATCCACCCCCCGCTTCTATTCTCAAGTTATGATACCTCCTCTGAGGTCAAGGTCACGTCTAAATCATGTCACTAGAGAACCTTCAGAACAAGAAGCTCAGCCCGTAGCAACCATTGTTGCCGCTGGACCGGTCCAGGTCGGTGTACCCGCGGGAGAACAACTCCCTAACTTGGGAGAGGCCGCCCGCATTCTCCACCGCCAAAGACAGTAGCCTCTAGGCATCATCTCTCTTAAATCAAAATAAAATGAAGTATCAATAAAAGTTTTTACAAAAAAAATAAGCTCAAAATATGATTCCATGAGTATTGTGCGCTTGGAAAAATCATATTTGTTTCATTCTTTGTTAAAAAAGATTTGAAGTTTTTGTCGTGGAGATGTTTATAACGTTATTAATATGTATGCGAACAATCATTCAAAAATTTGAAAAGGTATACATTAGTTAGTATTTTATAGGGGATTAAAACTACTGACAGTAAATAGTGTGGAGAATCAATGTTATTGAAAATTTTTAGAGGATTGTGAAACTTAATTAAACTAATTTTTTTTAAGACAATACGTATATTAAACTAATTGCTACCACTAAATTGGTTATATTAAACTATGCTTCCAAGCTGTCTAAAAATGTGACCGGGTCAATCACAATATTTTAGATTATATTTCACTGAAACTTTTTATTTCTTATGTAAAATACTCATTATTATTTTGATAAGGTTCCCATAATACTTTTTCACCAAAAAAAAGTTCCCATAATATTTTACAACTCAATTTAGAACTCTAACAATTACCTACGAAATAACTCATGCAATTAAAATTGATGCAGGAAAATTGGAGTTTACTATGAGATTTATTAGATATAGTTGTTTTTTCATTTTAAATAAATAGGTCAATAATTATATATGACGTGCAAGGTCAGTCTCCTATGTATTATTATTAAAAGGGTAGAGTCTTTTCTTAGTGTTAGTCAATGTATTAAACTAGTATGGTTCACCCGTGCCAGCACGGGTAAACATTTCATTTGAAATTCAAACTATCTCTATTTCTTTTCAAATAGGGATAATATTCTTGCCACTAAAATTGATGGACGTGTGAATATTTTTTTGTAATTATTAATTTAAACTTTTGTCTTTGGTTTCGACAGAATGAAATAGATATGGTCTTATTGTCGTGGCCCAGTTTTGTGCAAAGCTGGGGATATTTATTTCCACTTCGAAAGTAGCCCAAAAAAAAAGTTACACAAAAAAATCGAGTATGGCTACAAACATCGCACACGAATTTATTTTCTCTTTAAAAATTATAATGTAAAAGATTCGATCTTTCATTTCGTGATCAAAGATATTTTTTACGACTATAATGGATAAGAATAGTATTACTTATGAATCGATTTTGAACAAAACAACCACAAAAATAACACCAGATTTTAGTTCCTTTTTCAATTTTAATGAAAAATATTTCATATTCCATTGCCTGAGTAACGATAATATTTTCTCCGATGGTCATGGAACACAATATTTATGTTTACTTCTTAATCAATTTATTAAACATTTCAACTATTTAAGACATGTGGGTTTTTAACCCCTTATAATATAAAGGAGGCATTTTGGGAAGGGAAAAAATATGGATGGATTTTTTTTTTGGGTGGATAAAATACGGATGGATTATAAACAGGGATATACACTGGATTACATTGGAATTGTAGGGTTAATTTTGGAATTTAAGGGTGAGTTGAAGATAAACAGGGATATATTGGATTGGAAGTGTAGGGTTATTTCTGGAATTTAATGGTGAGTTGAATTGAAGTGAACTTATCAAAGGGGAACCCTAAATTCACGGTTGCTTCAAACTGACTTTCCTATTTGCATTCCCATCGTGACAAAGGGTGATGCGTTTTCTTCCTTCGCCATCTTCAGTACGGGTGCGTCTGTTTCCTTTCGTTTTACGGGTCATCAATGGCGCACTGGGATCGTTCACCTTCTTCGCGTCACAGGGATTGGGAAATCGAAGGCTAACGTCAACATCAAGTTGAACAGAAAACCACAATTGAGGTATGCTCATTAGGAACGAATTCGTGCGAATGATTATGATGATTAACGATATAAATTGAATTGATTCATTTTAATTGCTTGCGTTCATGAAATATATGGTTTGGTTGATTATTTGGGATTTGATATTATAGACGAATGCCTTATTTTTTGGCAAGGAAAATGATGCATGTATATTGAGTATTGACAATTTTCCATAAAACATCTACTTATATATGTTGTTGAATTTCTGTGCGTTATCAAACTTGTACTTCCCAATTAGTAGTTTATTGAAACTACTATAGTTTAATCAGGTATATAATATGGTCATGGTGGGAATTGGTTTTGCAGAGATTAGTGCAGCATCAGCCAACACAGTATCCAACATCAGAGGAATTGAGTATTGGTAAAATCAAGTTCAAAGCCTTTGATCTTGGTGGTCACCAGATTGCTCGAAGAGTCTCGAAAGATTACTATGCAAAGGTCCCCTCTTTTTCTCTCGCACTTGATGGACACATATTAATAGTATATTAACTCAACCATGCACATCATCAGCATCGTCCAATAATTAGATATAATGGTAAAAAAAGGTTGCAATTTTTTGAGAGATAAAAGTGACGGTGGTGAATATAATTGAATGACGGACATGAAAAAAGCGTAGAAGTAAGTTTGGCGAGGTTGAAGAGAGAATGAGCTCGTTGAAGTAGAGGAAAATCCGTTAGAAGTTCAGGGTCGGAGAGGGAAATGAATTGGGGTAATTGGAAATCTCCTTCGTCAAGATTGTTTAGTGTACGGTTCACTGTTTTGCACACCACTTGGATTATGCTCACAAATTTCTGAAATTATTCCAGATTAATATGATGTATCATTTTACGGTCACGACGACTTACGTAGCGGATGGGTCTATCGTGTGTTTGAATACTTGAAATGCACAGGAAACGATTATAAGAATGAATCAGCATATAATGGTTATTTTCTATTGCTTGCAGGTACTTTATTTATTGGACAATTAGTTTTAGTACAAAGTCAGAATTCCTGATTTGATAGAGGAATTTTTTTATCTTGTGCTCTAAATTGATTGATTGTATTTGTTGTAGGTTGGATTTGCGTATCTATGATATGTTGCTGATCTGAAAACACTGTAGAAGTGGTTTGAGTCATTTGCTGAAAATAGACGATGTGATAGGCTACCAACATTTGAGTATGTAACATGTTGGTAGGTACATATGTTTATCATCCATTACTAATTGTAAGTTGGAGAGCTTCTTCATTTTTTTTCCTTACGCAAGTCAAAATGTTAATAAACATATCAAGTCTCTATACATGTATATTATAGGACAAAATTTATTTAAATTATATGTAAAATACAGGCTTAAAGTAAGATGATAAAAAAACTTTCAACATGTTTATATTAACTAATAATGATATCCATAATGATATCCATTTATTTGTTGTAGATGCTACAAAGTTCCAAAAATTATGAGTCCACAACTTTCTATAAGATGAATTTAACTCTCATACCCCTTTAAAGAATGGAAAAGCTACACGTTATTAAACACTTCACGATACACTACGTTTTTAGTGGATCGCAATAGGTTTTTATCCTCGTCCAGAATTAACATTTTCAGACCCTTACGGGACTTTATACGTGAAAGAGCAACATACAGCTGGCCATGAGTGAACACTAGTTTAGGTAAATAAATGCCAACTTGTGAGAGTGACTGCCCCTGACTTTTGTTGATGGTCATTGCAAAACACACGGTGATAGGAAACTGTCTACGTCTGAACTTAAACGGAAGGCCAGCATCACTGGGAATAAGATTACAGCACTTACAGCACTCTGCACACCTCCAGTTTCAATGAATTTCTTAAATTTAGAAACGTACTCCCCAAAGAGAGTTACGCTAAATTGAAATCTGCACTAATGAATAATATTTTATACCCATTATAATAATATAATGTCAAAGATATTAATACCATATACCCAAACCCCCTAGAATGGCTCCAAATAAGTGTTATAGGAAACACAAATAGTAAAAATACAATTGACTCTACCCCCGATTGTCAAGTTCTATTTTGAGTCATGTGCTCATCCCCGAGGGCTTGTAGAACTCCTGTTCGTCACCTACCCCTGTAAGGACTCCAACAAAATCTATTTTTTGAGGAAAAATCGTATTAGTACGTCCACGTTAAAATCGTGTAAACAAAAACGAATTTAACAAATTAGACTTCTTACCGGCCAAGAAATTCTGATTGTAATCTGAACTGAAACACTGGTCTGGAGGGGTGAATTGATAGGCAGGAACAGGGACTTCACCAGTGGCTACTGGTCTTATTAAAGACCCCAACTTCAGATTGAGACGGTACACGTGTCGCGCAGCACGGTACTGTCCAGAATTGAGTCCAACCGCAAACTTGGATATGTGATACACAGAACCTTCCTCGATCGTCCTGTCATGCTTGTAGATGTATGGTTTATCTATATGTCCTTGAATCCTGGTCCCCTATAGCATGTGATGTATATATACATTAGTTCACGTATTCATTGTTCTTCTATATTTGATATACATTTTTTTATGACGACATAGCATGGTATGAGTAAACATTGTGAGAATTCAATTTAATATCATATTAAACAATGATACATCATTTCTTAATTTACACAGTTGTGCTGAAACTCTAGTAAACATCATTTGGTACAGTTTTAGTTGATTACATCTTTTTTTAATTTGAACAATATGTGTGATAATGAGATCTAAAGGTTGACAGCTTTATCCATTAATAATAGAACATATTCAATATGAATAGCTATATCTTGTTAAACATTAAGTAAGAGTATATTTTGAAATGCATCCTGTTTAAGTTGTTTCTCAGAAAAAGTTCCTTCTTTTAATCGTACCCATATGATGCAGAATAAGCCAATCAAGAAAAAGTTATATTATAAGTTTATATGCAGAATATATAAAAGATGAATAAGATGAATAAGTTATACGGTAAGCTTTCATTTTGTTTTCTGATACCTCTTTGTCGACGAAGACCAAATCAACAGCAACGGGTTGCTTCCCGCTATGTGCAGAGTAGACACGCCACTTCCTGATGACCCTAACAACGATAGCAGAGTTTTCATCATCTGGGGTGAGCTTGGCGACTGACTGGACCTTCCGATGAGGAACTATTGCAGTCTTGCTTGATGAGGCCATTGGGGTTGGAGGAGAAGTTTATGAGTACTGATAGTGTGACGGCTGAAGCGCTTGAAGGTAATTTTATATTGTAACCCTTATTTTCGTGAGCCTGTAGCAATATATATAATGATTGGAGGCAGTCAGATGCTATAGTATTTATGATTTTCAAATTTGAGGAGAATCAGTATCATATTTGATAGCGTATAATAAATTCCAGTTTTCTAAAAATGGAGCATGCTAATAATTTCGTTGGTTGCAAGCAACTGGCTGAATAACGACCATAAATTCTGATCCATAATTTATGCAACAATTTCAGCCGAATTATTTAATTCCTTGCCTTCTTTTATTGTCACAAATTAACTTGCTGAGGTCAGACCTATTAATTGTTTATATTTTTAAATACGGGAAAATAGTTTATTATTTTAAACAATAAAATTGTGTTGCCATCCAGAAACAGAATCTGGGTAATGAGATATCTATGTTACTGTGAAATGGCTGTCTACTTATTGCAGGTTGTTTGGAAATGTTAATATGGTTACTAATGAAGGGTGTCTAGGTAGTCTACATATTTTAATGTTGGCAGCGACCGTTCAGCTATTGTCACATACTTGCATCGTCATCCTACAGGTAAAATTATCTATCTGTGTTTGTAACCATAATGGTCAATCTTGATCTGTCAACTTTATAATGGAGATTAAAAGTGATTGTTACTCCAATTTCCGTTGGTGTCATGCTACATAAGTCTAAAAGTTTGCAACTTAGTTTCATTATATGTATCCTTAGTAAGCATGAATAATGGGTTTAAGTTGTACACACTAAATTTAGTTGAAACTATAATATTCACATAGAAATGAACCTGGTTGTCTATCATTTGCATATGTCTATATTTTTACTTGAAACTATAATATTCACATAGAAATCAACCTGGTTGTCTATCAGTTGCACATATCCTGGTTCCACATAATTTGCTTATCTATTAATCGTTGGACACAAAATTAAAATTGGTGTACAAATGAATTTTTGGCCACGGAATTGGAACTTATCTGAACAAAATACGATGTCCGGTGTCTACATATTATTCATTGAAAATAGCATTGTATATCAAGTCGTCCCGTATAGGGGCATTGATAGTGTTTGACTAACATGTTGATTAGATAAAGTACGTAGCAGACATAAAAGAATCCTCGAAATTGCTATTTAAAAAATGGCCAGACAGCCCCTAAATTTGGTATGGTGCGCAGATACGTTTTTTTGATCCAACATCATTGACGGCAACAATTGGACGGTAAGAGGATATATCCACTTCACCATTGAGGTACCCTGTCGACAACTGAATAGCAGTGGCAACAAATTCACGGTAGCAATTGAGCTCCTGCAGGCACGAAAAAGGCCAAATAGTGTACATGGTTATTTCTGTAGGACAAAGGTAGGACTACAATGGATTTTCAAATCCTATTATTTCAGCACAACAAATAATGAAACAGTACCTCTTCACCCATTTGGTACAGGGGAACTGATCAACGACTTCCTTAACCATGCATATAGTGGAGATTACGTAAGCAAGATGACCATCAATTATAACGTTGTTACCCCAGTCAACTTCAAACAGATATGTTTTGAACCAATCATTATCCAGAGCATAGGGATGTGTGACCTGAATATGAAAACAGTTGTAATGTCAAATTTATTTGGAAAGCAGAATTTTAACCATCTATTGTTATTGCTGTCTAACAGAATGAATTACCGGTTCATGTATTTGGTAGGTATGAAGGTGTTTTTCATAAAAGTGGAAGGCCGACTCTCCCCTAAGGGCGAAGATTTTTCTCCCCGAATGATCTTCAACTAAAACATCAATGCTGTGACTGTAAAAGAAGGAATATAATTGAAGATCAATATTGAGTTGAAGGAAGCAGTGAACGTTGGTTTTATGGTCAGTTATGGACATTACGCTGTGGCCTGGACGATGCCGATGATATGAGCCATAACAACATGCGGTGCTTCCTGAGACATATGCAAGATTAACGCAAAGGAAGTGGTATTATAAACTTAAAAGATTCATGATGAATAATAGATAAATTTAATCATCATACCAGAGGGATAAGACCAGGATGAAGTGCTGCGATGTTGACATATTCGTAGCGAGCCAGAAAATCATCAAAGTATGCTACAGGAAGTTCCATTATTCGTTGCTCCAAATATGCGCTGAAAAATATTTTAGTGGCGTTGTATGTTATTGGAACAGAGTAGGTTATTGTTTTCACTATTTTATGAATCCAAATCCATCCTGTAATGTGTCTTTACTATTTGAATGGAAAAGAGATATAACAGGGGCATTAATACAATATATCAGGTACCCACGATTGTTGGAAGCTACCTAGTAAGGCTTCGGTCAATAATTATGATTTGTTAATGGAAATTAATGCAGGATTTCAAATTTGTTTTGATGCCATAACGTGGAGGATTTGATTCCTATTTAAATCTCAGCCGTAATTTTGTGCATTTTTAGCCGTTGAGATCTCCAACAGGGTTGATAAAAGTTGTATTAGCCGTTGAGATCATGCAGGTGCTGACATGTTTGACACGTATTTTTTAAAAATACTGGGTGGCATTTTTCGTTGGTGACATGGAAGGTATATGTGGACTATTTGTGGTTGTGTATAATTAAGATTAAGATTAAGATTAAGATAAGATAAGATTAAGATTAAGATTAAGATGTTTCCCCTCCAGCTTGTTACCACATGGCCAAACGTGTTTACACTTAATGTCAGTCTCCTATGTATTATTTTTAAAAGGGTTAAAAGCTGTTTATTATTTGTGTTCACATTACCAGTAATCTCTATAAAAAGATGTCTTTGCAACTGAAGGGAAAACATACCAACCAAGAGAGTTTTTAAACACTCAAAGAGCGACGGAAATTTCCGTCGCTAATGGCAGGTTTTTGCGACAGATTCAAATTCCGTCGCAAATCCCTTCAAATCCGTCGCTAAATCAGGTTTTTGCGAGGGACCGTTTTTCCCTCGCTAATGTCCCTCGCTAATAACTGATTTTCTTGTAGTGTTAGCGACCAGGCTAGGAGCCTCGCCGACCACAACGCTTGAATTCAAAAATGCCACGGTGGTGTGGGCTAACACAACTCCCTAACTCGGGACAGCTCCACCACCAAAGACAGTAGCCTCTAGGCATCATCTCTCTTAAATCAAAATAAAATGAAGTATCAATAAAAGTTTTTACAAAAAAAATAAGCTCAAAATATGATTCCATGAGTATTGTGCGCTTGGAAAAATCATATTTGTTTCATTCTTTATTAAAAAAGATTTGAAGTTTTTGTCGTGGAGATGTTTATAACGTTCTTAATATGTATGCAAACAATCATTCAAAAATTTGAAAAGGTATACATTTGTTAGTATTTTATAGGGGATTAAAACTACTGACGGTAAATAGTGTGGAGAATCAATGTTATTGAAAATTTTTAGAGGATTGTGAAACTTAATTAAACTAATTTTTTTAAGACAATACGTATATTAAACTAATTGCTACCACTAAATTGGTTATATTAAACTATGCTTCCAAGCTGTCTAAAAATGTGACCGGGTCAATCACAATATTTTAGATTATATTTCACTGAAACTTTTTATTTCTTATGTAAAATACTCATTATTATTTTGATAAGGTTCCCATAATACTTTTTCACCAAAAAAAGTTCCCATAATATTTTACAACTCAATTTAGAACTCTAACAATTACCTACGAAATAACTCATGCAATTAAAAGTGATGCAGGAAAATTGGAGTTTACTATGAGATTTATTAGATATAGTTGTTTTTTCATTTTAAATAAATAGGTCAATAATTATATATGACGTGCAAGGTCAGTCTCCTATGTATTATTATTAAAAGAGTAGAGTCTTTTCTTAGTGTTAGTCAATGTATTAAATGTTTCCCCTCCAGCTTGTTACCACATGGCCAAACGTGTTTACACTTAATGTCAGTCTCCTATGTATTATTATTAAAAGGGTAATGAAATAACAACTATATATCTATTGGGTTTAAATTACTTCGTAACACAATATTTGAAAGGGTAGAGTCTTCTCTTAATGTCAGTCTCCTATGTATTATTATTAAAAGGGTTAAAAAGCTGTTTATTATTTGTCTTCACATTACCGGTAATCTCTATAAAAAGATGTCTTTGCAACTGAAGGGAAAACATACCAACCAAGAGAGTTTTTAAACACTTGAATCAAAGAGAAAAAGATGCCACAACTTAAGATAGATGCTGCAGTTCGTTCATCTAGGGGAAATGAGTGTTACCTCTTTGTGAAAGATAATTATGTAGTTGTGAATTATCTTCCTGGAGGTCTGAAAGATGAGCTTTTGAGTGGACCTACTCAACTTTCATATGGGTTTAAATTACTTCGTAACACAATATTTGAGAGTCAAATAGATTGTGCTTTAACCACTGAAGGCAATGAGATGTTTCTTTTCAGTGGAGATCAGTGTTGCAGATTAGATTATCCTCCAAATCGTGTAAACCAAGCCAGAATACTTGAAGGACCTTCACCAATCGTTTCCTTTTCTCAGAGGTACAAAGTTTGCAAAAGGAGTAGATGCTGCACTTTTTAGTGCTTGCAAACATGTTTTCTTATTCAAAGATGACATGTATTGTCGAATAAACTATCAAGCAAGGAGTCTTATGGTTAATAAGCCAATTAGGGAAGCGTTTGGTAGTTGGGTTGGTACAGTCTTTGAAGATGGAATTGATGCAGCTTTTAATTCTCATATAAACAATGAAGCTTACATTTTTAAAGGAAAGTACTGGGCACGTATCAATTATGCCCCAGACACGACGACTGGTGACTACATCGTTGGCAATAGAATAAAGCTCATCACCAACGACTGGACTTGTCTCACTGACATTTTAAATCCCTAGAAATATTCATGGGATAAATGTTTGTGGTCATCAGGCCAAAATTCGCGTTCTTAATGTTTGTTTTCTTCGCATTAATATGTAATGTCTATGGTAATAAGTGTGGACCCATGTTGTTTGGTTCACATATATTTGGTTGTTGTTTCTTTGTTTTGTTAAGTTTTTCTTTGTTCACATGAATGTTGGATGTGCATGGTTGTTTGAGGAATTTGATTATAATGTGGTGTTCAATTGTTTCAGGTCAGTATAAAACTTTATAGATTTAATCTGTATGATAATAACATTTAATCCAATTCTTGTCAACAAGACAATTCATCCAGTTTAGTTTAATTATCCAAGTAAAAATATTATTGACTGGAGTTACAAAAGGAAAACAATTAATATGATTTTTAAATTAAAATCTACTACGTTTTGAGAGAATTTTAGCTGAATTTTTACGATTCTTAGCTATGAATCATTATTTTTTACAGATTCTAGTCATAATTTAAAGCCCCCATGAGATAGTTTTACATTCATTCTTCGGAATCTACTCTTGTTAACTGTATGATGTAAAACTCTCCTAAAGGAAAAGACATCTCTGAGAAAAAAGTACTCCACTAGTGCATTTGAAAAGAGGCACTTTAAATTTATGGTAATCAAGTTCCATATCTCTTCATTGACACCAAAGTAAGCAATAGATGCAAGTACGAGATTAGTATCCTTTGAACTAGAGAAGTGCATTGAGGAAGCCATCACCATAACTCCACTGTTTTTCATGGTACTCATTTCATCTTCCGACTTTGTGTAAAAGGAAAAGTTAGTTATATGTCGTATCCGCTCCAACACACGACATTAAAGCAAGGGTTATGTGCTAACCATCTCAAAGTCTCAGAGGCACTCGCATCTTTCTTAATCTGTGATTTAATCCAATCTATGAATGTGTTGTTATGCTCGTTCAATAACGATATTTCTTTCATTCGAGTGTTTTTGGCCTTTACTATCTCTTTATTATGAGACAAGTAAGGTAATACCTCATTAGTGGTCGGCCCATGTGTACCTTTACCTTGGCATCTCTCTGCATAACGAGACTTTGGTAGTGGGCCGCATAATCTAATCTCCCTAACTAGATGAATAATTAAATGAACCATGATATCAAAGAACGAGGGAGGAAAAAACATCTCCAACTGACACAAGATAATAGCAGTCTCATTTTCCAACTTGTGCAATTTTTGAGGGTCGGTGACTTTAGCACATATACTATTGAAGAATAGGCACAATCTAGGTAACATAGAAACGATTGGCATAGTAGTACCTTTGAGAATTCTTGTGGTTGAATAATGTGGAGGATAGACCATTCGGGCACACTAGTTTCCAAATAAAATGAATGTCATAGTTCTTTTAACACTGTGTCTATCGAAGCATTCATTTTCTCTTGGAAATTAATGTGAACGAATAGCTCCACATTATTCCACCACAAAAGCAAGAATTCTATAAGGTCCTTTGCCAATTGTTTCCAGGGTTTCTTATCTTAAGGTAACGGTGTTTGTAAATGGTATAGACGTTGCAATTCACACCATTCACAAACATGTTTTCAATACTCACAGAACTATCTACCAAAATCGACTCCAGGGAATCGGGTTATTTGTTTAATCTCTTGAGTTTGGTAGAACCATAATGGGTGGCAATGCTCTCCCTGGAGAGATTTAACACGACTGCTTGCCCAATAGGGGTGGGAATAGGCCAGGTCGTCCGACAGGGGCCTACGGCCCCGCCTACGGCAGGCCTAGGCCAGGCCAGAATTTTTTTAAAATAGATTAGGATAAGGCTTTTTGAAAAGCCTATTTAGCTAAAAAGGCCAGGCTACAGGCTATTAAAAAAGCCTTTTAGGCCTACCAGACCGGCCTATTTAAGTAAATATAAATAATACTTTTATTAATATTATTGTTATTATATTAAATTTTGTACATTATATTACATCATAGTTTGCTAATAGTTTTTGTCAATTTAAAAATATCGACATAAATCAAGTTTTAATATATTTAATATTATTATTATAAAATAAAATTTAAATTGGATGTCATATAAGATAGAACTTAATTTCATTGACCTATTAGCTTCTTAGGCTATTTACAAAAGCATATATCACTCAAAGTCGTTGGCCTTGCTATTTGAAAAGCAATCTGAGGCAAAGAGAAATTTTTAGTAAGTCAATGTCAATGCTAAATTTTTACTAAAAATTTAGAATAACCTAAAGAATTAAGTTTGGGGGTGTTTTAATGAAAATTAAGGCTGAGTATGAAAAATTTAGAGAAGTCAATGCCATAGGTTTATCATAAGTACTACAAGTACCAAATTGATGTAAATAGCTATATCTGCCTAAGTCATAAACCGTACCCGTTCCAATAATGCATTAGAAAAAGAAGAAAAATAAAAAAAGAAAAAGAAAGAAAAGAAAAATAAACAAAGACAAAGTATGCAAAAGGGGGTCAGTAAGGAGGGCAATGTATGCTATAAAGTCTTGTAATAGTCTCAATGCAGGAGCACTCAATGCACCTGCATTACAGAAATTGGATGCACCTGCATCAAGAAAAACCACCAAAAATAGGAAATAGTGCATTAACTCAACAGTTTTGAAATGCTCAAATCGAAGCCCTTTGTTGTGCTTAAAACTCCCTAATACTTAAGGAAGTTGTTAGTCTATTCTATCTTTTGAAAAATCTTTAGCTTGACCAAACGTGAACTAAAATTTTCAAAGGCTAAGAGAACCTTTTTACTTAGTTTTGGAACTGATCTAGACTTAGTGGAGCACACACTCACAACCACACGCATCTTAGAAAGTAAGAATGAACAACCGAGGAAAACAAATACATATTATGTTGATAAACAAGAGAATGGAAAACCAACAACAACAACAACAACAACAACAACAACTAGGTGTGGGGAAAACAAGGAGGAGCCCACACTTATTAAAACAAGAAGTATTGAAAGCAAACTACCAACACAAATACATTAACTAACATCTGTGCCCTGAGCTTTGGCCTAAGGCTATTATACCACGAAGAGTGACCCACCACTCATTGATTGATAGCACTCCTCTACCAACAATGCGGTCATTATTTGCACCTGGTGAAAAATTCAAACGTGCATAGTGATCACCTTTAAAGATGTAAGCTTCATCCTGGACATGAATAGCAAAAGCTGCATCTAACCCATTTGCAAAACATGTGTTAGCCAAACTAGACCATCCACTTCTAATGGAATTACCATTCAAGAATTGTTTGGTGGCATAGTTTATACGAGCCCATTGATCTCCTTTGAATATGTAAACTTCATTGCTCCTAGTTGACCTAATTGCAGCATCTATTCCATATTCAAACGCAGTGTTCTTGAGACAAGGAAACATGGCACCAATTGGCACTTGACCTATGAGGAACCTGGCATTCGTGGAATTATGTGGAGCGTAATCTATGAGAGCACATTCACTTCTATGGAAGATGTATGCCTCATTCCGATCAGTGTCAAACACACAATCTATTCCATTTTCAAATGTCGTCCTAGCAAGCACCGGAAACCCATCGCGAATAAGCTTCGGCCCTTCCAAAATCGATTCGGTTCTGGTGTTTGGAACATAACTCAAAAGAACATACCTTTCATTCACGAACACATAGCATTCATTGTGCCTAGATGAACGAAATGCAGCACTTATTGGCATCTTTTTTTCCCCTCTCTCTCTATAGTTTTTCTCTCTTAACCAAAGTGTTTGGAAAGATTTTTCCCTCTTGGTTAGAACTTAGAATGTTTTTTCCTTATGTTGTGAAAGCCTGTATTTATAGAAGTTATCAACAATGTGAACATACAAAATAAATTGCTTCATAATATTGATGACAACATCAAAACGCGTTTAGCCACGTCACACCTACGCATTCTATGCAACTATTATTTGTTGACTAACACTAAGAAGAAGACTATACCATTTTATATATGTATATGGGAGACTGACCAAGCTAGCTAAGTAGCTAGATTTATATTATTTATTTTTTAGGTAGCTAGACTTTATATTTAATGTGAACATGTTGTAACCAAATTCATTATCATATTTTTAAATTTTTTATTAACTAAATCTTAGATCCGTAACTTGCGTTGTGTATATATTATTTATGGTAAACTAAGTATCCCTTGCGCGTAACTATAGAGACTAATACCGAGGTACTGAGATTCATTTAAGGGTTTGACCTCTTTTATCAGATATTTTTCCATACGCACCGGCCAGGGATGGAACCCGTGACCAAATGATTAAAGAGCCCTAATATCTACCACTTGTGCTATACCATGTTGGTTGTGTATATATTATTTATGGTGACAACTAACGTATACATCAAATAAAGTTGGGCACTAAGGATTCGTAATTTGTTCTGGGTGCACGCTTTGGCCGCAACTACTATTTTAGGTTTTATTGCAGTTTTCGATTTAGTTTGGATCAATTTGCGGTTTTTTGTTTGAGTTTCTTTGGATTTGAACACACCAAATTTCTAGCTAATGTAGATCGGCTGCAATTACTGTTTTAGGTTTTATTGCATTTTTTCGCCTAATTTTTAAAATGGTTAAATATGTTTTTGATTCCTATAAAATTTGAAAATTTGTTATTAGTCCTTTTAAAAAATTTCACTCACTTTTTTTGGCAAAATTTTCAGTCACATTTTGTCCTCACATTTTACTCCGGCAATGCCTTTAGTCCCCCTTAACTTTTAATAGCTCAAAGAAGCGTTATTAAAAGGGCAAAAAAACGTTACTAAAAGTCATGAGGGATTTAAAACACTGACGGGGAAATACAGGGACTTAAAGAGAGTGAAATTTTTTGTAGGGACAAAAGACAAAATTTTCTAAATTTTTCGTAATCAAAACTTATTTAACCCTTTTTAAACTCCAGGATTAAAGTATTCACTCTATAGTTTTAATTTTTTTTATAAATTTTGATCTCCATATATTTACAATTTCCCAAGGAGTGAGGTACCCACTCACGTCGGAGGAAAAAAAACCAACTTTCTATTTTAAAATTTTTTAATCCCTTTGGTAAAAACAAACTTTTTTAATCCCCATTTCAAAAAAGAAAATGTCAAACGAAAACAACCTCAATTGTTTTTTTTGTTAGTATTGTAAAGTTCATTTCTATTTTAAAAAGACTGGAAAATAATAGACTGCAATTAATAAGGGATTTTCGTTTGATATTAAAAGACTAGGAAAGAGACCAGAACTATCTATAAATAAAAAAAGAAGACTAGATGAATTTGTATTTAGAAAAATGCGTTGACTAATATGATTTTTTTTTATAAGTCATTAACTAATATATGATGATGGTTAACGTGCATATATATATATATATATATATATATATATATATATATATATAATTAGTTGCTAGTCTTCTTTTAAATGATCCATTGTTTCCAGTCTCTTTCCCAGTCTTTTAATATGAAAGGGGAACCGGCTTTTATTGCTACTGTTATATACATATGTACCTTCTTTTGTCTACAGACAGAAAATAACAAGTGCCACCTTAATCTCACATACACAACTGTGAGGCATTGTGTTCGAAACTTAGTGATAATATTCAGCGTAAAATTTTTGATATCCACCGGTTGAGTCAGGCCTTACAAACTTACGTGTAACTTTTCTTTTCGTGTAAAAAAGAAAAAGTGTGAACGTACGTATGACTCTTGGGAGCATTTTTATGTAGTGTGTTCTCATGGTAATAAATTGGACCAGTTATATGACTAAATTACACTAGAGGTCCTTTAAGTTATTTATTTGTAACAAGTTGGTCCTTTAAGTTTTTTTCGTACCACTTAGGTTCTTTAAGTTATTTAATTGTAACAAATTGATTCTTTAAGTTTTTTCGTACCACTTAGGTCATTTAAGTAATTTAATTGTAACACTATGGTCCTCTAAGTTATTTAATTGTAACTTTTAAAGACTGAATAACTTACATTTTTCAGCCCCAAATTGTTACAGTTAAAAAACTTACAGGACCTAAGTGGTACGAAAAAACTTAAAGGACCAACTTGTTACAATTAGATAACTTAAAGGACCTAAGTGGTAAAAAAAACTTAAAGGACCAACTTGTTACAATTAAATAACTTAAATGATATCTGGTGTAATTTAGCCCATATATAAAAAACAAACATTTTTCATACCAAAGGATAGCATTTACTTTAGCCTCCCTATTTTTCATACCAAAACTTCATACATTTAATTAGTCTCCCTATTTCAAAACTCGAACATTTAGTCGCCCTATTTCAAAAAAACTCAGATTTGGTCCAAAGGAGATTTGGCTTGTATTTTAAATGACATGGAGCTCATTAATTTACGTGGCACGTGATGTAGGCATGCCACATCAATTAATGAGACACATCAGACTGTCACATCATTTATTATTTATTTATTTGATAAAATATTTAAAATTAAAAAATTGAAACTAAAACCCAGAAAACTGGTGAAAGGATTAAGAATGTCTTTGTGTTCTGCAACCAATATGAAATCCGCTCAGTTTTGGAAGAAAAATTGCCCAATCTCTTTATCTCTCACTATCAACAAAAGAAAGGGAAGAAAAAGAGTGGAAAAATTAGAAATCTCATTTCACATTTTGCACACGGAGTGAGCACAAATTTTAAATAATTTTGTTTATTTTTTAGATGTAACGTTCATCTACTAATTCCACAGAAGAAGAGTTCAAGTAAGTTTAACAATTTATTGTTAAACAATAATATGAAACTAACATTAGATATTCATATTTATTAATTTAAATTCTTTATTGGCTTAATTGAGAACCATAGTCTATTATCATTCTCTATAACTTTCCATAAACAAATTGCAGGACATACCCCCAAAAGTTAAGCTAAATAGTGGAAATGAGGTAAAGATTAATATTTTGTCAATTATTGTTATTTATGCTATTGTTTTGAAGTCTAAGTTGATCTTTTTTTGTTGTAACAAATAAACTCAAAGAGGCTGTTTATGCTAGATTAATATTTTGCTAGATTAATATTTTCAAGTCAAAGAGACAGTTTTTGCTAGATCACCATGAAATAGTAATGCCATGTCTAAGGCGAACATTGGGTGTGGCAAGAACTCTGTTAGGAGGGGAGAACCACACGGACAGACAAAGCCGGGTACTCGTGGCCAGCCTGCAGGTTCCTCGGCGTAGATTAGTCATCGACAAAGCCGGTGGAAACTACGCACCAATGACATGGTAACCAAAAACAAAATGTACCATTTAGGGTTAAATATGTTTTTGGTTTGTATCAAATTTGGGTTTTTTGATTTTTGTCCCTCAAAAAATTTGCACTTACTTTTGGCCTCTAAGTTTTAATTTTTTCATCAAAAGTTAAAAAGTTAAAAAATCTCTATTAAAAGTTATGAGGTACTAAAATTGTTGAAAAAAATAAAAGTATGTATACAGAATGGGTTTTCCCAAAGCAAGCCCTGCCCTGCCTCTAGATCTTATCAAAGAGGTAATATTCGTAACAAATATTTTTCACCTTTACCAAATATTGAATTTAAAATTCATTTTAAAAGTAGTGATTGGCAAATCGTTTTTGGTACCATTTTATTCTCTTGAGTTTCAGTTTGGTCTCTTTACTTTATAAAGTTTCAATTTGGGTCTTTGATCTTTTTTGAAGTTTTAATGCTGTTCTTTTGTTTTTAGAATAGTGTTAGGGAAAAGACTACATTGATAAAAATTTCGATGAATGTTCTAAACACAAAAGGGACCATATTGTCATAATGTTGCCAAATAAGGGACCCAAACAATTTTTTTTAAAGTCCAAGGGACAAAGTGAAGCAAAAAAATTAAGACAAGGGATCAAAAAGTTATTTTAGTTTTGTTATAATTATCAAAATCTTGTTTATTTAGGGGAATGGCAGTTGAGGATCCAACTTCCCCTCATGGTCTTCAATTAGTGATAGAGGACTAACCTTATGCTGGTGATGGACTAGACATTTGGAGTGCTATTAAGGCATGAGTGCAAGAATATGTACTATACTACACATCAGATAACATAATTCAAAAAGACTTAGAACTCCAATCTTGGTGGAAAGAAAATGTAGAAGTGGGTAATAGTGACGAGAAATGGTGGCCTAAAATGCAAAATCGTGAAAAGTTGATACAAGTTTGCATTATTATCATATGGACCGCTTTAGCCCTCCATGGTGCTGTGAATAGCGGACAATATGAATATGCAAGTCTAATCTTAAACCGTCCAACTCTTAGCACACAGTGCATGCCCGAAAAATATAGCATGAAAGATCAAGATTGGAAAAAATTTGAGAAGCTTTTCTTGAAAACAATTACACCAAAGAATAGAACAATTGTGGATCTTAATATTCTTGAGAGCGGCACAACCCATTTCCTTGACGAGTACTACCTTGGGCAAAGAACAAGTGCTGAAAACTGGATTTCTGATACAAAGGCCTTAGAGGCCTTTAAGAAGTTTGGGACAACGTTAGCTGAGATTTGAGAAAAATAGTTGAGAGGAACAATGATAAAACACTAAAAAGTCGAGCTGGGCTTGTTAGCATTCCTTTTTTGTTTTGTTTTTTTAGTTTTTCCTTTTTTTTGTTTTCTTTTATATTTTAAGGTTCTTCCTTTTTTCTTTTTTATATTTTAAGGAGTACTTTACAGTCTCAAAAAATTTTAAATGTATAAATATGCGAAATTTATTTTCCATTAATCAATCGGGTGAAAAAAGAGTTAATTTTATGACAAAATACATAGAGTGACAAAATTCCATTAATTGAATTTTGGGAATTTGCTATCTGCGCAATTGATAATCTTTCTATTTGTGTTGTCTTCTTTATTTTTGTCATTTCGCATCAAATTAACGGTATTAAAAACATACTTTAACTGGTGTTTAAATTTTTATCTTCTTTCAACGGGAACTTCAGCCACATTTATAATATAACCTCCACCATCTTCTTTCAACTTTGTATAACTTCTCCTATTTTATCATGAGTTTTCAGACAACCATGCATGATACCCACGTGTTTTAGTTTTTAATTGTGTTGTCTTCTTTTCTTTCTTATTATGGGCTAAGTTTTTATATTTACATTTGATAAATATGGATTATGTTATTAAAAGTTTTAGACATTTTCTTCCCATTATCTATGGATGTTTAATTTCAACGTTTTTTGTCAATATTCTTTTTAAATTTTATAATCTTCTTATATAATTTATAGCTATAATTTAATTTCAATCCACAATTTTTTGACTATATACTTTACAAACCAACATCATTGGTCCACTGGCATAAGCTACCCTAGGACACGGGGTCGACTTAGTGCTCCCGAGTTTGATTCCTGCAGTGGACAGAAAACTATTGTCTTGAATGATTGGTTTATTAAAGAGGTTTTCCCCTTCCGGTTTTACTTTAATTTTGCTAACTAAAAATTAGTCAACCCCGTGCGTAGCACGGGTCAGGCGGCTAGTTTCCATGTAAAGTGGAGTTGCTAGTTTATGAACAATTGTTGTTATCTATACCTATATATAAAGGGGATTCATTTTGTAACTGATTTTTTTGGTGTCAGATTTTTCTGACCAAAATACCCTTATAACTACCCACTAACACTATTTCACTATATTATTATTTATTATTTATATATTATTTATCTATTACTTCTATAACCACCCACCAACACATGAAAGACGGGCCCATAGGGCCCGTCTTTCCCCTAGTTTAAATAACGTACGTGAGACAAGGAAATTTAATTCCTTCACACATTATTTGTATTTATGGTTTGCGTTCGGTTGCTTTCATTTTAATTTGAAAATTAAAAAGCAGTTATTGCGTCTGTTGGAAAGCTCATATAGAGTTGGAAATTCTTTGTAACACCCCAAAGTAATTGTTTTAATTACTTTAATTATTAAGTAATTTAATTATTGGTTGTTGGATTGATAATTGCAATTAAATGATTTTATGAGAACTTGATTGATAAATAGTAATTTACTAGTTGATTTAAATTGGGGGTAATTAGAATTTTCTGAGAAGTGTAAGGTCAAAATGGGAACTTCACAAGCCAAACACTCACTCTCACTTAACCTCTCCCAACTGAACTAAACCCAACACACTCTCACATTCACTCTTGTTATTATTTCAAAAGACCACCTCCTAATTTTCAACAAAAACATTTTTAAGAAAGTGAGAGAAAGGAGAGGGTATCGAAAGAGAGAGGGAAAAACCTTAGAACATCATGCTTCTTGCTAACATCCTTCCACCCTGAAGATTTATCTATCCTACCCTCTTCATTATTCGATTTGTGCACTAAAGAAGAGTCAAGAACAGAAATTCAACTACATCTTTTCGCCTTTCTTTGTGAAGTTTCTCGTTTCATGCATTTTGGTAAGATGAGTTGGTGGAGAAAACTTGCATGTGAGTGAAAAAGCTTGATTGAGGAATCTTACATGTTGCATGTTCGATTGGGGAGCTTAGATAACACTTAGGGAACATACATTGATGATTGAAGTGCACAAAGAGAGGTCTTAGGAGCTGAACTCGATTTTGGGGAGTTTGGGAAGTTGTTGGTGAATAGAAAATCATCTTCCAACTTGCATTTCGATTTTTCAGAATTTGCATGTGCATTTGGTGACTTTGATTTTGTCCATGCTATATTTCGAATTTAAGGGTCAAGGAAGTGTGGTGGAGATTGTGTTTCGAGATTGAAGCTTGAAGGAGTTATGTTGTTTCGTAGAGTTGATTTGGAGGAGCTTAGGAACCACATTGTAGCCAAACTTGGATTTTCACATTTAGACATGTGAGTTCTTTGCCATAGTTTAAGACTTTTGATGTTGAGGTGTTGATTATGTTGATTGCATGTTAAATGTTCAAAAGTTCATAATTAAAGTTCATTGAAGAGCATGCACATTTCTTTTCCCTTCTTCTATGTGAGTATGTGAAAACTTATCGTTGATGTTCATGAGATGAAATGATGATTGGAATGATTGTTTGATGGTATTTGGTGCTGTTATTGTTGTATTATGATAGAAGGGTCATTTGGAGAAAGTTTGGTACAAAAGAGACTGGCCAAATTTCAAGGAAAACATAGTTTTTTGTAAAACTTCAGATGAGGCCCGGTCCGTGCAGAAGTTTCTTCCACCCTCTTTAAAAGGCCCATACTTCGTCCAACTCCCTAGCTACTCAGTAGACATCCCCAACACGCGCGAAAAGACACAATTACCCTTAATGAAAGTTGTGTTTTCAAAAAAAAAATTTAAATTCAGTACGGTTCGGCGCACAGTCAACTGAACCAGTTCGGATTGACCAGCACCGAGTATGTTAACTTCACACACACACCCCCTAGTACGTTTTTAGTAGGTTCGGCCCCTGTACGTCCGAACCAGTTTGGCGCACGATTGTCCAAACTGGCTCCACCGTTCATTATCATCAACGGCTTAAAAGCAGTCAGAAAAGCAGTCAAAAGGTCAGTCAAACCTGTCATAAAAACGAGTGCATGGCTGATATTGATATTGATATTGGAAATTGTGCCCCAACGGTTACAATTTCAACGGTTTTGATCGTTCTAAATCAATGGCTCACGTTCGATCACACCTATAATAAATAGGATCTCACTCTTCATTGATATTCGCACTACCCATTTCTGATTCATCTTCTCTACTTCTTCGCATACACTCTAACCTAACCCCAGCCGCTGAAATGGAAGATCTAATGGAATGGAAGTTGTGCCCAACCCAGAGATGCGCAGACAAATTCCTAACCGTCCTGTATCACCCAGGAACGGTCACGGAGAGGGCCGATGGTGTTTTTTTAAAGTCTCGCGATCCAATCTTTTGTAGGTTGGATAAAGATATAACATTCAGTCAGTTGAAGGAAAAGGCGGAGAGGAAGGTTCGCCAAGAGGGAGAGTGGCGTAAAGACATATTTCATATACGTTACCGCAAGTGTTGTTGTTGAGACGACGGCACTCTCCGCTATGAAGCTATGGAGATCCAGAGTGACGATGATGTTCGCGCAATGTTGGAACATCATCGTAATGTTCCATTGGGACATCAAATCATCGAGCTGTTTGTCAAAACAATGCGCACTCTGGAAAATATCATTTATCTTCTGGAGCAAGGACACCCCAAAAATCAGTAGTTTGTTAGTTGTTTCGTTATATTGTTTGTTATCAATTTGATGTATTTCGTGTTTTATGTACGGTTACGCTTTCTAAATAACGAAATATTTATTCATTACTAAATCAGTTTTTGGGATTATAGTTATTGATAAACGAAATAACAACAGTATAAAACTACAAATGGGTAACAACAGAGCCGGATCCAGCATCACTCGCAGTATCACTGTCACTCCCACTCCCATCATAGTTGGCCAATAATGCCCGGTAATCGGGATCAGTCGAGTCACTCCCATCAGAGGCAACCTCGGGCATAATTCTGGCGACATTGAACCGCCCGTCCTGAGTGTATGTTACGAAGGCTTCCACACTCTCAACACCCCAATACGCTTGGCAGATGGCATGCGTATGAGTAAGGATGTTGCCAGTGCGCCTGTTGATGATACCAGCAATAATAGGGCCAACATCCAAGAAAAAATAACAGTCGCGAGGCAACTCTTAGCCTAGCAGTCGGAAAATGTCCTCTGGAAGCCTCCCAACATTTCGTTCAATAAGGGTAACGAATTGGACCATATCTACAAAACAAAACGGAGAGGAGAGAATCAGTGAGGTTCTGTCATTGTCCAAACTTTCCCCATTCCCATTTTTAATCCATCCCAAGGAATTCTAATCATGTATGGGACATTTACATGTATGTTTTATAATGATGGCTGAGCCTTATTGGTTTACCATTTATATTTGGAATAAGTAATACAAATAGATTGGTTAATGCAATGTAAATAAGTCTCGATTTCCGTTATAAATTGGTTAAAACTCTAGAGGCAGTCGGTGTACAACTACATTATAGGAAGACCCACGTTGGGACGTCTAGAGTCTAGAGGCAGACAGTCGCCTCCACGGTCCACCTCAAAATGAAACTCTACTCGGCCACAAACGAAGTTATCACTGTAAAAGACGACTTCGGTGCAGTCAAAAGATACCACTCCCTGTCCCTTAAAAGGGAGGGAGGAGGAAGCACAGTGGAAACACCAAGAGTAAGCACAGGAGGTAAGGAACCCAGATCCGACCAAGCAAGAGCTACGTATGAAAAGGGAACAGAGCAATTGAAGGAAAATACAAAGGATAACAAAGGGAAGCAAGCGAATCAGGGTGGCGGAGAAGAAGAAGAAGAAGAAGAAGAATAATAATAATAATAATAAGTTCTTACAAAAGATACTTAAGATGATTATCTCACGCCTTCATAAGATATAAAGAACACGAAGAAAGAGGAGACTATTATACCGTAGTCAACAAGCTCAACGATCAGTCACAACCTGTTGACGAGGAAATACCCGTGGTCCTGACCACGTCGTTCATTCGTAAGCAGATTAACATGGGCATCCATGACATCATGTACAAAGTTTCACAACAATTGGCTAACATAGTAAAACTTATGGTGCACAATGAAGTGCAACAAGCCAAGGAACTGGAGCAAAGGCGTGCTACGCAACCTAGTAGCACAATGAGTCTTGGTGTCCCGGGCCAACAACAAGAAGTACATCTGAGTCCTCTTGTAAGATATCAAAATATGTAAAGAAAGATGAAAGAAAAAATCCTTTTATAGCAGCTGAGAAACAAGAAAACTCGTTGCTATCTTTAACCGCTAGTTGGACAAGGAAAAGGGTCGACGGACGAGCCCTTTGTAAATTAGCTTTCCTGCTCATGAAGAAATATCATCTCGCTGGACCACCAAAACCCTTGCTGAACGACGCCTTCTTTCTAGTAAGTTTCCTTCATGTGAAGCAACTAATCTCGTTGGGCCAAAAGAATTTTGGGTGCCGAGATTTCCGGGAAGTTTCTGTCCCAATCCTTGCTGGACAAAATTTTTGCTGGTTGGGCGAGACATTCCTTCTTTTCTTTCTTGATGTACTTTACTCTTAATTCTTCTCTCAGCTTCATTTGGTTTCTTTTCACAATTCTTCCGATAGGCAAGCCGGGTTGAGAGAGAAGTAAAAATATTCTCAAAAGAATCGAAACCTACGCGAGCTTGGGGCTAGGTGGGTATAGGACTAGGTGAAGTCAAATCCGAAGAAGATGAGTTCGTAGAGTCCTCGTTACCGCCATAATTGTGTTCTTGGTCACTTAGCAAAATGAAGGTTTTAATGATTAGATTCATATTCGAAAAGGCTTAAAGAAAATGAATCAAGTGGTGCTCACTTGGCTTTTATGAGTGAATGGATTGACTTACAAAATAGATTTAAGAAAAACGTACCAACTGATAAACATCTTTTAAAACCAATAAGAAAAGAAAATTAAAACAATAACCGAGCTTTCCAACAGATACAATAACTGCTTTTTAAGTGTCAAATTAAAATGAAAGCAATCGAACACAAAACATAAATAAAAATAATGTACGAAGGAATTAAATTTCCTTGTCTCAGATATGTTATTTAAAGCAATAACAACAATAACAACAATTGTTCATAAACTAGCAACTCCAATATTTTACATGGCAATACTGTTGGGGACTCCACTTAATGGTATTCCTTTCTCAGGTGTTGGATAAAGCAGGGTGTAAGGCATGCTAACTACCCCAGCTCGATTTTTTTGTTTTTTATCATTGTTCCTCGCAACTATTTTATCTCCAATCTCAGCTAACGTTGTACCAAACTTCTTAAAGGCTTCTAAGGCCTTTGTATCAGAAGTCCAGCTTTCATCACTTGCTCTTTGCCCAAGGTAGTACTCGTCAGGGGGGTGGGTTGTGCCGCTCTCAAGAATATTAAGATCCACAATTGTTCTATTCTTTGGTGTAATTGTTTTCAAGAAAAGCTTCTCAAATTTTTTCCAATCTAGATCCTTCATGCTATCTTTTTTGGGCATGAGTTGTCTGCTAAGAGTTGGACGGTTTAAGATTAGACCTGCATATTCATATTGTCCGCTATTTATAGCACCATGGAGGGCTGAAGCAGTCCATAAGATAATAACACAAACTTGTATCAACTCTTCACGAGTTTGCATTTTAGGCCACCATTTCTCATCTTTCTTATCACCATGACCCACTTCTACAACTTCTTTCCACCAAGATTGGAGTTCTGAGTCTTGTTTAATTACGTCATCTGATGTGTAGTATAATGTTACATACTCTTGCACCCATGTCTTAATAGCACCCCAAATGTCTAGTCCATCAACAGCATAAGGGTAGTCTTCTATCACTAATCGAAGACCATCAGGAGAAGTTGAATCCTCAACTGCCATTCCCCTAAATAAACAAGATTATGATAATTATAACAAACTGAAACTCAAGAGACTAAAAGGACCAATAGAGATTTTGACCTTATACCAAAAATGTTTTGCCAATCACGACTTTTAAAATGAATTTTAATTCAATATTAGGTAAAGGTGAAAAATATTTGTAAGGAATATTACCTATTGATAAGATCTGCAGGCAAGGCTTGCTCTGGGAAAACCCATTCTTTATACATTATAGAAGTCATTTCCACGCCATACTTTCCCCATGCTAATGTTTGTTCAACACCACCGCCTGCACTGACATATAACCACCTTGATAGTGCATTTATATGCATGGTATCACGAAAGTGAGGATGCAACAATTTGTAAATTGGATGAACCACACTAAGTTGTCTATTTGTTGCTATGACAAATGGTTCAACAACTGCATGGGTATGTAACCTGTAATCGAGAAATTTTTTCTAGTTAATAATCAATTCAGATATATACATTAAAGGGCTAAATATATTTGTGGTCCCTATAAAATTAGGGTTTTTTGTTCTTAGTCCCTCAAAAAAATTCACCTACTTTTAGTCCCTATACATTTTATATTTTTTTCATCAATTTTAGTCCCTCGTGACTTTTAATAACGCTTTATGACTGTTAATAGGGCTTTTTTTGACTATTTATAAGCGCTATTGAAAGTCATGAAACGCTATTAATAGTCATGAGAGTCTAAAATTGATAAAATAAAATAAAATTTAAGGATCAAAAGTAGGTACAAATTTTTTAAGGGACTAAAACTAAAAATCCAAAACTTTATACGAATGAAAAACATTTTTAACCCTATATGGTACATTAAGTTTTATTATTTGTTTGAATGACATAGATAATACCAATGGCTGATAAGTTGATGAAAGCATGTGTCATTAACCATAACATAAGCTTTAGCTAGTTGCCACAAATAACCATCAACAGTATCTTCAGTTGCAGGAAAGTACATCTCAATAACATCATCAAATTGATCTCCTTTAGGATTTGGCAAACTTAGCTCTATGGCCACTGGCTTTAGAGTTCCATCATTTTTTAAGACAAGGTAGGTTTTGGTAGCATAGATTTTTGAGTAAGTTGAGTTTATTCGCCTTAGATATGGCATTACTATTTCATGATGGTCTAGCAAAAATAGTCTCTTATTCGGGATATTCTGCTCAACAAAATTGAAGCTTATTTAATACAAGCAAAAAATACCAACTTTGACTTCAAAACAATAGCAGAAATAACTAAATGACAAATTCTTAATCTTTACCTCATTTCCATTATTTAGCTTAACTTTTGGGGGTATGTCCTGCATTTTGTTTTTGGAAAGTTATAGAGAATGATAATAGACTATGGTTCTAATTAAGTCAATAAAAAACTAAATTAATAAATATTAAAATCTAGTGTTAGTTGCATATTATTGTTCAACAATAGATTGTTAGACTTACTTGAATACAACGAATTAAAACAGGATTTACACCAGCTAGCATCTCTCTTGCAAATTCTTCATCAGTCATCCAACCAAATTTATTCACTGCTTACAGTAATAAAGAATAATTATGGTCAAAATATCCAATAGCTAGCTTTATATTTTGTTAAAAGTATAAAAATTAATTGTTATATTTTTATCCCCCTATTTAACAATACGTGTCGTTTTATTGAAATTTGTACATATCAAGACAATTAATAATTTTTCCTACTTTTTTTGTGGAAGTATTAAGCTTTTTCTTAGAACACCACCCGTAATTATTATTATTATTATTTCATTTTACATATATTTGTCTGACAAAACAATAGTTAATATATTGCATTGAACTTCATTAACAAGTATAACGAAATAAAGTTATTCTTAAAAAACGACTTGGGTTGTGAAATGGGATAGTATTTGCAAGTTTTCGTTATTTTTGATCGAGGTAAATTATTATTGTGCAAAAGGCATTTACGTACCTTTAACCACTCTAGGAAGTGGAAAACCTTCTTTATATAGGTCAAACACATCATCGAAGCTATCGAATTCTTCTTCTGTGGAAATTTGTGTCAGATACCTTTTATTTATTTTAGATCATGGTAAGTTGTTACCCCTCCGATCTCTTTTATAAGTAAAAGTTGGTCAATAAAAATTGATAAATTTAGTCTAAAATTTGGACAGAAATGCATCAGTATTCGTTGACCAGCTTTTTTTAGAAAAGGGATCGGAGTAGTATTGAACAAATAACACGTACCTTTAACCACTTTAGGAAGTGGAAAGTCTTCTTTATGTAAGTCAAACAAATCATTGAAGTCTTTCAACTCATCTTCTGCAGCTGTGTTTTCGGATACTGTTTGTAGCTTATAAGTTTCATCTCTAGGAACATAAACATAATTGCTAGGGCTCTCACACTTGGGATCTGTTAAGATCATGGAACATTAAATGTAAGTAATGACTATATCAATAAAAAATAATGTAAATTTTAGTAACAATGACTGTTATATTAAAATCATTCTTCAAGCTATATACTCAATTATATTCATTTCTACAATTTTTAGAATATATTTTAAGTTTTAAACATATTTAGAAAAACAAAACAAGACAATACAATACAAACATCATAACCTCTATATGTTGGACTTCTGCCTGTTTTTCCCCTACGAGGATAAGGAACGGTGATTGATCCCCCCGCAGTTGGACGACTTTCACCGTTATCAGGATCTCCCAAATCATTATAGATATCATAATCATATATCCTTTCCCATTCCTTGAATTTTTGAGTTTCGTATCTTCTTAATTCTCCTCTTAAGGTCTGCAATTCTAATTGTCTGTAGTAGACTAGAGGAGATGGTGTTTCGCTTGGTAGGTAAGTCTGCAACATAATTAATGTATTTGCTATGAATGATGTATATAGTAATCAACACACAAGAACAAAGAGCATGTAATGTTTTGAAAGAAAATAAAGTATAATTATATATACTATGAGACACGTAGGGTTTTTTTTGTAACTCCTACCCTAAAACAATATCCCTGAATTTATAATTAGAAACCTAACTATTGATGTATTAAAACATCTATAACTTGTTGAACAATACACTTAATATATGTTGAAGTTTAAACCAATGCATGAAAGAGTTATATTTTGTTAGTTGTCTTTGTCGTAAGTTGTTTTTATAAGCTATCGTGTGAAGGTTATAGAAATTAGTTGAAAACATGTAATGAACATCCTATAAGCGGTTTTCATAAGCTCTTCCAAACATACTAACAAGTTCTTATGTCAGTAGATAAACCTAAATAAATTGATCTAAACGAACGTATGCCTTCAAGGTTCTCTGATTCATTCAAGGGGTGTAATGTGAACTGTCCCAACAGTTGACTTTTCACATGGATGGGTTTGGGATGGAACCACATACTACATGCTCAAGGGAATCCATTATATGTCAATCATATATTTAATTAGAATGAGATAATATAAACATTTAAATTCCAATATCACTTGCTAAATAAATTACTTACATTATTGGCAAAGAAAATGCGAGCACTTTCATACATGTCTTCATTGTAAATCCACGAGTTGCACACAAATTGGATATTTCCAAGGTTAGGAATATCTTCAAGAGTCAAACTAACAAGGAAAAACTCAGTTTTATATTTGTTCCTGATGAAAAATGCTCCAGGAGTTCCAAAGTCTTTATCATAATCAAAATTAGTGATAAATGTATATTGTTTGTCTGCTGAGGGTGGAATATCTTTGTCATCTAGTACACCATGTACATAAGTTTTGTTTAAGAGTTTTCCCTTCCCACTTGCTGCAAATATTTAAAGAATGAAATTTAAATTTAATAGGATGACACCATAAAGAGTTTTCTATTCCCATTTGCTGCAAATAATTAAAGAATAAAATTTAAATTTATAACATGACTCCATTATCAAGTGCAAAGGTAAATATAGTTTTATGTCACTCCTTTTACGGCTATACATGCACTTAAGTGAGAGTTAATGTATACCTGGACTAAAAAAATTCACCAATTTTATAAGGCTAAAAACATATTTAACCCATGAAATTAATGATATGTGATCTCAACTATGTTGGTTATCTAACTATTATTTCTCAGTTTCATGACGACAAAATATTTATGGAAAAATTTGAAACTATAAAACAACATATGTATGGATAAACTTAAAGACACACCAAAAGATGAGTTATAAAAACTTAGAGCATCCAGAATGGTGTTCTTTATAGTGTTTTTTCATATTAAGGATGGAATAATATTGTGGGCAAAAACAATTATGTTCCTTGTATTCTCTCTCTTTCCTTAAGTGGGCCCCATTTAAAAAATTGTGAGTTATTTGTTGATAAAGTGATGATGTATAGTTATTTATGGGACCCATTTAAGAAAAATTTTAAAGGTGTTGAATTGGGGGGATTGAGTACTTATTAGGTATTAGTATTAAAAATGTATAAAACAGTGATGTGTACATGTGGGAGAAACCTAAAATTCATGTGTATATTATATTTTCACCATTAGTATATAATTATTAAGATCTTACAAAAATGTATGGAGGATGTTGTTCAATAGCTAGAGCATCATTTTTTTTCTAGAAATCTTTGACCCCACTTTGATCACTACAAAAAAATTGGTCATTAGCGATAGATTTTTCCCTCGCAAACTGACCCAAATCCTAGATGTCCAAGGAAAAGGGGAGCTAGACCATCATTTTATTGGTTTGTCCAAAACATGTAAAATCTCAGGACTAGTTCTCCCTTGTCTGGTTCTAGTTTATATGGAGTCGAAACAATTGGACTGAGATGCCAGCCTAACCACGGTGGCTTTGTGCTTTGTGTTGCATTAAAATGCCTCATTAATCATAAGCAGTGCCTTAAGCATTTACTTTCAAACAAACATAACATGTTTTCTTGCCTTAAGCATTATCATTATAGAGAGAAATCATATGAAAAAGGGAAACAAATACGACAAAGGAGCTAGGAGAACAAAAGAACTTACAATCAGCTTCATTAGCTTTAATTAACTGGATGGTAGCTGATAAGGCCAAATGATATTGGTTAATAGAATTTATGTTCTCACTGTCCACCTTCAGCTTCACCACCACTGTGCCTTTGATTGACATTTTTGCTTTCCTAATAAATCAACACTATTGTAATGTTCAAGCAAATTTGGTGGGTATTTATAGATGAAAATTACATCTAAAAAATAAATAAAAATATTTGAGATTTGTCTTTGTGCTTACTCCATGTGCAAAATATGAAAGAGACGATATTTATATTTATTAATTACAACCTCAGCTTCCATCTGAATTCATTTATTGTAATGTTCAACTCTTTCCTATTATAATAACCTCAATTATTGTTAAGAATTGTTTACAATAATAATAAAATATTTGCGTCAATGACTTGGTTGCCAGAAGACTAAAGATATTTTTCCTAAAAAAAAGACTAGAGATATTGTATAAAAAAGAAGACTAGAGAGAAAGAAAAATTCAAAACTACCCTTTGGTATAAAACTGTTTGTTTTAGCTGGTCATGTATATTACGATGAGAACACATGACAGATATGCTTCTAAGAGTCACACGTTCACACTTTTCTTAAACTTTTTCTTTTTTACACGAAAAGAAAATTT
Source organism: Astragalus glycyphyllos (assembly GCA_963573325.1). Lineage (NCBI taxonomy): Eukaryota > Viridiplantae > Streptophyta > Magnoliopsida > Fabales > Fabaceae > Astragalus > Astragalus glycyphyllos. The sequence goes on along the minus strand of OY754313.1, from coordinate 16,491,013 downwards.
ACATGTAGGTTCCCCAATTCTAGTTTAATTGATAAATGACCAAATTATTAGACTGATTATCACCTAGGTTCGAATTCAATAACTCAGAGTTGTGTGCGTGAGACTAAGCTGGCACATACTTGTTATTCTATCTAGACAAAAAAAAAACTACATATGTATATTTTTTGACCGAAACAAAAATACTATATATGTATATAACAATAGTAATAAAGTCCTCTATTAACCAAATGTCGAGGGTTCGATTCTCGCATTGGGCACGGAGCAACTTTAAATTCATGGGTCGGGTGTCTTACCCTTCGAAGTACCTCCAATCCAACGACGAGATTGGTCACTGCATTTAGCGGTGGATACCTTGGTATCAACTAAAGAAATAGTAATAAAGGCATTTGCCGACAAAAACAAAATAATAGCAGACAAAAAAAGTATAACAACAACAATAATTAATGCTTCAAGGATGCCTTTATACAACGGTCGGAGGGTGCATTAAGAAGAGGTGCTGTTGGGTCTATTTGGTGGAGCGATTTGATGATGCTTGATCTCGCGTTTCTCCTATATCTTTTTTCGGCCAGCAGGTTTCTCGTAGGATGGGGAATGGCGCTTCGGTGGATTTTTGAAATGATGTTTGGCTGGGAACTTCTTCTTTTTCTCGGCTTCTTCCTTCTCTATGGACGGGCCGTGAATCAAATCGTGTGGTGGTGCGGGACTTTGGAGGGTGGAGGGATGGAGTTTGGCGGTGGAATGAATCTTGGCTAGTATCTCAATCGCGTGTTAATCATTTGGAGGCTGCATATCTTCAACAAATCTTGGCCCCAGTGACTCTTGCTCAAGGGATTGAGGATACTTGGATATGGAAGCTTCAGACTTCGAAAAAATTTACCGTCCGTTCTTGTTACAAAGAGATGCTTCGGGAGGTAATGGGGAGCGATCAAAATGAATTACATAAGATGTTGGATAAGTTATGGAGATGTGTCACTCCTTCCAAGGTTATTGTTTTTGGATGGCGCTTACTTAGGGATGGTCTTCCAACTCGCAGAAATTTGCGACACCGACTTGTTATCGCACCGGACAATGATGCTCTCTGTCCATTGTGTTGGAATGAAATTGAATCGCAGTTTCACCTATTTTTGAGCTGCACCTTTGCATCGGATATTTGGTCGCGGGTGTACGTTTGGTGTAGGATCGACCATGTGGGATCTAACAGCTTGCTCGAACATTGTCTTTGGTGGGGGAAGCTATCCAAAGGTAAAAAGGCCAAGAAAACAAAACACTAAATTTGGTTGACTACCTGTTGGAGTATTTGGTTGGCTAGGAATGCTCTTATCTTCAAGAACGAGGATCCCAACATTGAATCTATCATGTCACGCATCAAGCAGTTAACTTGGTGTTGGTTGGTCTATATATCTCATTGTAATTTAAATTTTGATATTTCTGCTTGGTGGCTTGATCCACTTCATTGCCTAAACAATATGTAACTTTTGTTGTTTGGGTTTGAGCATCCCTAGTGCTTTTTCAATGAAGTATTGCTTATTAAAAAAAAAACAACAATAATAATTAATTGCATTGGTTCCCCTTTTAATATTAAAAGACTAGGAAAGAGACTTGAAACAATCGATCAATAAAAAAAGAAGACTAGCAACTAGATGAACTAGTATTTAAAAAATATGCATTGACTTATACATGTTACCATTCATCTTATTAGTCAATGCATTTTTCTAAATATAAATTCATATAGTCTTCTTTTTTTTATTGACAGAGGTCTCTTTCCCAATCTTTTAATATCAAACGAAAATCCCTTATTAATTGCGGTCTATTTTCCAGTCTTTTTAAAATAGACATTAACATTACAATACTAACAAAAAAACCAATTGAGGATGTTCCCGTTTGACATTTTCTTTCTTGAATGGGGGATAAAAATTTTGTTTTTACGAAAGGGATTAAAAAAGTTTAAAATAGAAAATTGTTTTTTTTTTCTCCGATGTGAGTTGGTACATCACGCTTGGGAAATTGTAAATATTTGGAGATCCAATTTTTAAAAAACAAAAAGTATAGAGTGAATACTAAAATCCTAGAGTTTAAAAAAAGGTTATATATGTTTTGATTCTTAAAAAGTTGAAAAAATTTGTTTTAGTCCCTACAAGAAATTTCACTCCAGTTTAGTCCTTGCATTTTTCCCTATCAGTGTTTTAAATCCCTTTAGTACCCCCTTTTTAGGCCTTTTAATAACTCTTCTTTGTGCTATTAAAAGTTAAGAGGGACTAAAGGCATTGACGGAGGTGTATGTGAGGACTAAAAGTGAGTGAAATTTTTGTAAGAAAGTTATTGAAATATTTTACAAGGACTAATAACAAAATTTTCATATTTTGTAGGGATCTTAAACATATTTAACTCTTTTAAAAATAAGGCGACAAAAATGCAATTAGTTAGGGATCAAAAACATATTTAACCCTAAAACTGTAGTTGCACCAGATCTACATTTAGGTAGAAATTAGGTGTGTTCAAATCCAAACAAACCCCCAAAACAAAAACTGAAAATTGATCCAAACCAAACCGAAAATTGCAAAAAACAACTTTGGTTTAGATGTCTTCGTGCCACTTTTTCAATCAACTAATTGGTTCGTTCAGATGGTACGTGGTTTATTTCTCCAAAAGGAAAACCAAACCAAACCACACATATTAGTTATTATATATTATTTAAAAATAAAAATACTTATTTAATCTAGTCACATTAACACACGCGTCGCCTTAGTCTCACACACATTACAACTTATTTAGTCACACACAGACACACAGACAATCATACACACCAAAGATTGAAATTACATAAATCTACTATAATCTACTGTAATTATAATCAAATAACCCACTAGGTAAAAATATAAAACTACCCATTTCAGAAAAATTGACACGACGCTTCTTAAGGATAAATTAGTCATTATTCATTCTTCTTCCCTCCATCTCTTCTAAGTTTTAATTGTCACTAGTGGAAAAAAGGCTTTTAACATCAGACTTTAACATCAGTTAAAATTGGTCTGATGTCAAAAATAAATACGGTGGCAAACTTGTAAATAAATGGTGCACAAAACACGCTTTTAACATCGGTTACTAAATGACTGATGTCAAAAGTGAGAACACAGTGGCAAACATGTAAATAATTAGTGTGTAGACACAGTTTAACATCAGTTACTTTACGACCTGATGCCAAAAGTGGGAAAGTACTGGCAAAGTTGTAATAACTGGTGAATTGCACAAATACTTCAATCATCGCGCCCTAACCCTTGTCTCTCGCTCTCAGCAACATCTCGCAGTAACGCAACCTCTTTTGAGACACCTCTTTTGTTTTCGGATCGTCAATCACACCATCTTTGTTTACTCGGTCTTGTAGCAACAAAACATGTCGGTCAATGGATTCTTGAGTTGGATCTTTCTCGGCCTCCACTAGGTGTTAAAATTTACCAATTGTTAATAAATATATCAAAAGATTCATTCACAATAAGTGAAAGTTAAAATAAAGGATGTTGTGCTTACCATTTCTTCTTCAATGTCTTGATAACCCTTAACACCGCCTCTATAAGGGTAATCGGGACTTCTTGCTGTCTCTCGATTTTCATTGCATAATGCCTATATAGACACATAAATATAAATTAATGCGTGCATGATAATTGTCAAATATAGTAGTCATTCCAACTGCTATCATGTAATCTGTACGTCTTGGTTCAGCGGCGAAGCTTTCTACATTTAAACTCGGGTATTTGTGTTCGAATTCCTACACTGCTTTTTTTTGTTTTTTCGCAAGAAAAATGAGACATAAAAACTCAATTTTAGACAATTCTGGGATTAGTACTCGGATTCTTCTTATAGAAATTTTTAGTCTGACCACTCGACTACTACTTGTTTGTCCTCCTACATCCTCGCAATTAATATATATATATATATATATATATATGTGTGTGTGTGTGTGTGTGTGCGCGCGTGTGTGTGTGGGCGCGCGCGGTAATAACACATCATTACGTGATAAAAATTAATAATGTATTGTAACCATTGGATTAGCTCGAAAAAACTGCATTGTATTAGTCTCAAAATTTGCATCACTGACACACTTTGGGTACAGTGTCCAACATTATTTGACGGATACCTTAGTTGTCACGGTAAATAATTTACAAAACATGTTATTCAAAAATCTAAAAATATGATAATGAGTTTGGTTACAACATGTTCACATTAAATATAAGTCTAGCTACCAAAAAAAAATAATATAAGTTTAGCTAGCTAGGTCAGTCTCCCATATTCATATATAAAATGGTATAGTCTTCCTCCTAGTGTTAGTCAACATATATAGTTGCATAGAGTGCGGTGGGGTGACGTGGCTAAACGCGTGTTAATGTTGTCATCAATATGATGAAGCAATTTATTTTGTGTGTACACATTGTTGATAACTTCTATAAACACAGGCCATCACAATTGAAGGAGAAACATTCCAAGTTTCAACAAAGAGAGAAATCTTCCCAAACACTTTGATTAAAACAGAAAAGCTAGAGAGAGAGAAAGGAAAAAAGAAAGATGCCAATAAGTGCCGCATTTCGTTCATCTAGGCACAATGAATCCTATGTGTTCGTGAAAGAAAGGTATGTTCTTTTCAGTTATGTTCCGGGAGCCAGAATTGGACCGATTTTGGAAGGGCCGAAGCTTATTCGCGATGGGTTTCCGGTGCTTGCGAGGACACCATTTGAAAATGAAATAGATTGTGCGTTTGACACCGATAACAATGAGGCATACATCTTCCATAGAAGTGATTGTGCTCTCATAGATTACGCTCCACATAATTCCACGAACGCCAGGTTCCTCATAGGTCAAGTGCCAATTGGTGCCATGTTTCCTTGTCTCAAGAACACTACATTTGAATATGGAATAGACGCTGCAATTAGGTCAACTAGGAGCAATGAAGTTTACATATTCAAAGGAGATCAATGGGCTCGTATAAACTATGCCACCAAACAATTCTTGAATACTAATTCCATTAGAAGTGGATGGTCTAGTTTGGCTAACACATGTTTTGAAAATGGGTTAGATTCAGCTTTTGCTATTCACGTGAAGGATGAAGCTTACGTTTTTAAAGGTGATCACTATGCACGTTTGAATTTTTCCCCAGGCGCATATAATGATCGCATTATTGGTCTAGGAGTGCAACCAATCCTTAAGTATTGGGTCGCTCTTCGTGGTATAATAGCTTTAGGTGAAAGCTCAGGGGGGCACAGATGTTGATGAATCATGGTAATATGTATTTGTGATGGTACTTTGCTTTCAATACTTCTAGTTCTAATAAGTATGGCTCCTCGTTGCTTTTTCCACACCTAGTTGTTGTTGTTTTATTATCTTCTCCATTCTCTTGTTTATCAATATCATATGTATTTGTTTATCACCTAAACCTAAGATGTATGTGGGTTTTTTTATAAGCAAAAATTATATTAAAGCGGATGTAAATGGCAGGGCCGGCCCAACACTAAATGAGGCCTAAAGCGAGCTTTAAAATGAGACCCTTTTTATATCCGAGCAAGTTTTAGTTGGGCAGGGGTATTTTCGTCAAAAAAAGTCTTGTGGGGGTATATGGGAAGATGGTGGGGGTACAAAAAAAAAACCCTTTATATTTTAATAATAATATTTGTACAAACATATAAAAGGCCCAAAAAACGCTATTAAAAATTACAATGGACTAATAACATTGATGAAGAAAAATGTGGGTCAAAAGAGAGTAATTTTTTTATAAAGACTAAAAATTAAATTCACAAATTTTTTAGGGCCAAAAGCATATTTAACTTTAAAAAACTGTCGGACAAAAAATTTAAACTCCAATAAAAGTATTATTTGAATCTTTTAAATGAATAATTTAAGTTAGGTAAAAATAAATATATACAATTTAAGTTGAGTAAAAATTTATGACTAAATTTTGTCAAAAAAATAAAGGAATAAATTAAACATTTTATTGTATTTCAATTTTGGTGTTAAATAAATTAAACAATTAGACAAGTATTTTGATCAAAAAAATGAGACAAGTGTTAACTATGTTGTTGAACATGCAAACTAATGGTGTCTAACTAATCAACGGCACTTTCAAAAAAAAAACCTAATCAACGGTATGTTATTGGCCCAACGAATAGTAATTGAAAAAATCAAAAAACAATACGAAAAATATAGCCAACAAGGATCGAACCCAGGCTGAGGTGAATAATGAGGCCCTTTCATACCACACGACCTACAGTTAGTTTAGCGATATTAAACGGATTTTCTTTCTAATATTGCATAAGAAAAAATTTTGGGGCCCTTTTTTTCAATAATTTTTTGGGGCCCAAAGCCCTTGCTTTAGTTGCTTGGGCCTTGGGCCGGCCCTGGTAAATGGGCACCACAACCGTTACAAGTACAAGGGGCATAATTAAAACCCACCTGAGTCAAAACCCCTTGGAAAAAACACCCAAAGAGGAAAGAGTACCCTAGGAAGGATGAGACAAAAAGTCGGATTAAATCGAGTTCATACAAACAATAGGGTTTCCCCATTAGTCTGAAATCTTCAAAGCTGAATCGCGACCTTCAATGCTAATGAACCAACTCCAAGATATAGTTTTAACATGATTGACTATCGCTTGAGAGTTGAAGACTTGATCCTTAAAGAGAATATGGTTCGATGAATCCAAAGACACCACGTGACTGCCATCCAAAGTAAATACTTCAATCTCCTATCCTTCTTGGACTCCAGCCTGATACCGTGGGCCCTAAAATGCGCCACTCCAACAAGAGATTCCATATGCACCCCTGCCTATTGATAACTCTATTTTATATAGAGTTATTTATTCATCTAAACCTAAATAATTGCCTAAAATCAAGTAAAATAATTATTAAATATAGTTTTATAAATAAAATAACAATATTCAAAGTTTCAAGAAGGGTTACACTTAAGACTTAGCATTTTGCATATATATTGGTATGTTTGATGTGATTGTTCTATGTACCTGCAGTTGATGCTCCTGCACCGGAATACAACAGTGCAACTGCATCGGAGAAAAGTCAGAACGTAACAAGTACAACTACACCAGAATATAATAGTGCAACTGCACTTGATGCAGCTGCACTGGATGCTCTTGCACTGAAAAACAGACAACAATGCATGAAGAACCTGAAGACCATACCAATGCAACAACACTTCAATGATGACATCATGCTTAGTCATAAGGCACATGGGGCACATGCCAACATGCAAATTTCGGCGCCCACAATAGAAGACCACTTTGAAGAGTCATTCATATGGGACACTTGGCCATCCCTAATTGGACCACCCTTTCTATTTGAGTGTGGGAATCAAATTGCTTTTTGAAGATCTGAAAAGTAACCATGGTTAACATCTCTAGTTAACTTAATCTCCAAGGAAGGACTCAATTTTGAAGGCTATATAAGGATTCCCACTTCTCACATCTCATATATCATATTTTACATTCTAGTTTTAGATAGTTGTTAATTGTAAGAAGGTAAGGAAGGAATTGACAACTTCTCCCTTCACTTCTTCATAGAGTTAGGATAGTGCAGGAAGTCAGTGCAACTGCATTGCTTGAATTTTCATGCAAAAGAACTTCAATTTGTGTAACTTCTACCTTATTGTCTTCTTTTGTACTCTCAATTATATCAACATGTTCTATTCAGTTTATCCTTGCCTTGCGCAATGCCTAATATGAGCTAAATTTCTTTAGTTGAGATGTTCTAACCTTATAATGAGCTTTTAAGTAAGTTATTGTGTTCTTATGTGGTGTGGTGTATGCATTTTAGTTCTTGTGTAATACTTCTTTCAACACTTGTTTTAGGGTTGATCCCTTAAAATAAGTAGATTTATAAAAGCAGACATGGTTTACAATTAAGAACTCAAGAACTAATAAGGGTGAGTGTTTTAATAAAGTCTTTGTTAACTTGTTTAATAAAGAAACCTTTGTTAATTCTATGTTAAGTCCTAGACATAGGATAACATAGTCCTTAGGATGATTCAGTGGGTACTTCAAATACAGGAGTGAATCTATTTAGCATGCATAGACATAGGAAGCTTGTAATGAAACTCTGAAGATAGTGACTGAAAAGCACATTTATGATGCAACTGCATTCAGTGCAACTGCACCACATAAAAGCACAAAACTCTTGAAAGTGATTTATTTAGTGAAAACATCTCAACTATCATTCTCTACTGATTTCCTCTATCTTTTAATTGCTTGTTTACATTCTGTTTACCCATCACCATCACTCAATTTGTGAGTTTAAATCTGCAATTTCTTTTTATGGATAAGACAAGAGGAAGTAGTTTCAATTCATGTCACATATTTTTTTTTATTATTATGCGCTGTCAACAAAAATATTCGAATAAATAGTCAAATTAGTCTCTCATTGTGTATCTCGCTATCAATTAGGTCCCTGAATCGAGTAAAAATGCAAAATTGTCCCCCAATGTGTATTCGTTTGTCACGTTCGTCCCCCATGTTAATGGGCATCATTAACTCTGTGAAATTGGATGACATGGCACATTTACTGCCACATGGATCTGCTTACATGGCCTTTTATACGTTAATCTCATTTTATCCCTGAAAGATGTCACTTAGTGTCATTTTATTCGTTGAAAGTAATAGCGTAGTGTCATTTTAGTCCCTCGCATTTGTAATTCTTATTTATGGTTGCATACGTTGACTGAGTTGTTAAACTGGTAGCAACATAAATGCATTACTTTGAGTGAGTAATCTTAAAAACATTACTAAGTTTATAGAGGGAGTCTTTTTATACTAACAACATATTAACAATCCATAGTAGTAGTCTTAAAAAATTACTAAGTTTATAGAGGGAGTCTTTTTATACACAAATAAAAAGAAAGAAAAGAAAAAAAAAGTAAACTCAAACAATACCACACTATGTACCCAATAAAACAATACTGATTCACTTGTAAATATTTGGGGAAAATTTCTCTCACTTGAAAAATTATTTTGGTTAGAAATATATAGGCAAAATTACACTAGAGGACCTTTAAGTTATTTATTGTAACAAGTTGGACCTTTAAGTTTTTTTTGTAACAAATAGGCCCTTTTAATGATTTCTCTAGCTTATATATTTTGATGTAATGCTACTTTATATATTGTGACTACTCTAGCTTATGTATTTTGATGCAAACAAACATATTTTGGTGTATTTTGATGTAATGAACGATATTACATTTTACTAAAAGGGCCAACGGTGTCAACGTCAGGTAACTTAAAGGGCCTATTTGTTACAAAAGAAACTTAAAGGGCCAACTTGTTACAAATAAATAAGTTAAAGGTCCCCTGGTGTTATTTTGCCAAATATATATAACAAACTTATGTTGCCCCCTTAAAAAATAAGGGTTGTCCGCATAAAATAGTTATTTAAATTAAAGGTAGAAATTTCACAAGAGATAACGACTCCACCCTCAATATTTATGTTGTCCAATTCATTCATCTCCTTGACCAGGTTGTCAATATTGAGGTCTAACACCCCGAATACTTCTCTATTCCACTTCTTTAAGCTCAATTGCAGATTCTTTAATTTCTCTTTGACAATGGTTGTTGCCATTCAATCACCTGTTTAAAATCACAAGTACTTCGCACAAAATTAAAGAATTTGTCATGCTCTATCCAACAGTTATATAACCTACATGGATTTGCGCCTCAATCCTTACAAGAGGACTTCAACCATGCAAGGTAGTGATATGAGATGTCTTTGTTACCTATCCATTGCGCCGATGCTTTCCATTTGTTTATTAACCCTTCCGATATGAGTATCGTATCCAACCGGCTCCTTGAGAGGCCATCCGAGCTGAACCATCGGATTTATCTTTCTCCATTTAATCAAGCCTCTCAAAGAAACCGTTGAAATTCTTTGGTAAATCACACTTGAACAACCTAGCATCGTCATGGCGTCTAATGAAGAACTCAATGGCAATGAGTGAAGTGGTAACCAAAAGACTAGTATGAGAGTGAAGCTCATGGAATCTATCACCCAATGTTTGAACGAGTAAAGGCGGGGAACTCAGAGACAAGGTAACAATGTCTTACATCGAAATATTTGATCAACTTCCTCAACAGTTGGAGATACATAAACCATGTGATTTACCAAAAGAACGAGGTACTCTAGAAGAAGCGATAGAGAAGAGTAAGAAATTTAGAAAGAGAAAAGCTAAGCGAAGAAACGAAAACCTTTAGAATGACCCGTGAAAGGTCACTCAAAGAGCAAGGTAATTGTGATGAATGAAGGTACCATTATCAAAAATGGTGGAAAGACACGAGCCGGCAAAGAATTATGGTCCTTGATCCTAGGTGATATGTATAGAGTAGTTTTGTAAAAACTCCAAATCATTGGGTTAGTCTTAAAACTGCATTGCTGACACACTTTGATTACAGTACCCAGTACCCAACTTTATTTAACGGATACCTTAGTTGTCACCATAAAAAAGATATACACAATGCAATATACATGTTCTGGACTAGATCAGTCGTTAGGCCCAATCAATTAGCGGATCAGCCCAACAGATTAATGGGCCTCCAGAATCAGTGATCCGGATCAATCCACTCGAATTCGATGGCTTACTCGAATCTCTCAGCCACTATAAATAGCACTAAGCACCAAGATACCAGGTATATAGTCTATTCTAATTCTCACTCGATATTATAGTGCTCGACCTAGCTGACTTGAGCGTCGGAGTGTCCTCGCAAGTGCACCCCCCACCCCGCGCCCAAGCGAAAGAGCTCAGCAGCATCAGGCCGATCGCTTTCGGCAGCATCAGACGACCAGTCCCTCGTCCGCGAAAGGAATGGACTGCCTAAAGAGGTTTGGGAAGTGGTCACTCCAAAGTGCTCGTCTCGCGGGAAGAGATCGTAGATCGGGAAGTGACCGCTCCAAGTGGGTGATGGAGAGGTCGGTCCTAGATGTGACCGCCCCGAGCCATGACCGCTCGAAGAAGTGCTCGCCCAAGAGGGGGGCCGACCGTCAAGATGTGCTCACCCAGAAGGGGCGCCTATCACATAGATCTGCTCATTCAAGAAGATGTTCGCTAAGTGTGATTGCTCACCGAAAAGGAGCGCTCACGGGCAGAGTTGCAGATCGCCCATGAAGTACCCACGCCGTGAAGGAGCTCGCCCAAGAGGGGTGCTCGCACAGTGATGAAGACCGACCAAGAGAGCGATTCAGCCTGCCACCATAGAAGAGTGCAGGCGCTCTTCGCGCACGAAGTGCATATCACCCTCCTAAAAGCGCAGATTACCCCGGAGTCTTCATACAGGTCACCCACGAAGGTCCGACCGCCGACGGTGAAGATGTAGATCTGACCGCCCGGGTGAGGTCATGCCATAGGGGACGCGGAGCTGATCGCCCGTGAAGTTGAAGTTCTAGCCGCCCATGGAAAAAGATTGCGTCGTGGAAGGTTTCGTGGAGTGATCACCCGAGAGCAAAGAGATCAAGTGTTTTTGAAGTAAAAATATTCAAAACGCACAGCGAAGTTGAAAGGACACAAAAAGCACCCTTCGATTATCAAACGATCAGTTACGATCCCATTCAACCATTAGGAAGACTATTCTGAAGAAGAACGACGTGGTCATCAAAGTCGATACTTTGAGGACCGACCACCTCGTAAAGGCAGAGTCGACATGAGCTTGGGACCATTTACCAGAGAGGTAGACGAGTACCGCATTCTGCGCTGGTTGGAAAACCCCCCTCTGATCTGAAGATGTACAATGGCGCGAAAGATTCTGTCGCCCACCTAAAACACTTCGACCTAATGATGAAATACAGTGGGGCAGCCGGACTTGTGAAATGCAAAGAAAAGGCATCGGCCGACGAAGTGGCCAAGGTGTTAGAAGAAAATAAAGACAAAGTTGATAAGGTCCCAGACACTAGAAAAACAAAGGGAAGGCTAGTCACAAGAGCCATTCCCACTGATGCTTCAACAAACAAGTCGATAAAAAGAAGGTGGGATGCAATCATGAGCGTCGCATCAACGTCTGCCCCTGGGCCTTCTCGAAGAGGCCGCCCATTTCCGTCGGGAACGAGGACCTTATTGACAAGACGTCCAACAACGAAGTACCACTCGTGGTGGTCGCTGTCATGACCAACCTGGAAGTCAAATGAATACTGATCGACCAAGGGAGCGCTGCAGATATTATCTTTGAAGATCTCTCAGACATTCTGAAGATATCAAAAGAAGATTTGAGAGCTTACAGAGGAACAGTCCTGACCGGATTTAATGGAGCATCCACCACACCGATCGGACGAATCAAGTTGATCGTCACTATGGAGAACGAACCTCAAAAGTTCGACCTGCCGCACGAGTTAAGTTCGAACAGTGTTCGATAAGCTGCGCGGTCAGGATACAACACTTAAACGAATTTAAGTACGAATGAAGTGGCCTAAGATCGGTCGCACCCTTGAGGACGAGTTAAATAAGGGGTAGGGCCGAGACCCGACCGGTTAAAAAATGATTAAACGAATAAAGACGACCACTCCGTGTGGAACGATCAGCAAGACGAGCACCCTCCCCTGTTTGTGAGCCCTCAGGGGCGACCACACCTTCAGCCATGGGGGAAGGCCAGTTAATTGTTATAGGGGATGGCCAGTTCATGGCCGAAGCGAAATCCCCCGGCTTAGAGAAAAATCAACCTCGCCCAAACACCAAAAGCACAAGAGAAATAAAGTGCGAAGAAGCATTTAAAAACAAGATCATGTTGGTGGAGCCCAAGAAGCCACCCTCCTCGTCCAACTACTCGGACTGACGATGCGACTGCTCTCCAGGAATTGGAGGTAGTTGACGACTGTTCGATCGAACTCAATCCCAAACCGCTCCTCACAATAACCCGTGACCTGGTCCCTTAAGGCTGCATGATCTCTGACCGCTTTGTCACGTTCACCTTCGGCATCAACAAGCTTCTTGTTCAAGTCCTCGACCTCAGCAAGCTTCTTGTTCAAGCTATTCTAAGTCATTTTAGATTCTTAGCAAACCGCTACATCAAAATAGGATGGTGCAAAAGAAAAAATAGGGAAAAGCACGCTACAAGTCCTAGTGGGTCGCCCAAGGTGGGGTGCCCACGACGCGTGAAGAACAGTGCACGCTCCAAGCATGAATAGGTTGCCCAAACTCGGGCGCTTACAATGTGTGCTGGTCGCCCAAGATGGGGCGCCCATAGCACGAAGACGTGCACCCGACACCATGAAGAGTTGTCTAGTCTGGAGACCATAACTTCGTCCATTTTTATCCGATTGGGGCGTGTGAACATGCGTTGGAAATCTGAAGAGCAGAGCTACAATTCTTATGTAAAGCTCAAAATCCAATTCGGACGTCTTCGACCCCTGCTGGTCGCCCAAGATTGGGGCGGCCACTTCTTGGTCGCCCGCGCGCAACCTTGGAGGGCTGTCTAGTCTTGAGACCATAACTTCGTCCATGTTTATCCGATTGGGGCGTGCGAGAATGCGTTGGAAATATGAGAAGCAGATCTACAATTCTTATGTTAATTTCAAAATCTAATTCGGAAGTCTTCGACCCCTGCTGGTCGCCCAAGATTGGGGCGCCCACAACACGAAGACGGGCACCCTCGATATATGCAGGTCGCCTGTGGAGATAAGTGGCCGCCCAAGATGTGGCCGCCCAACAAAAAAAAACCTTGGCCTCCCATTAAACCCTTGGAAACCCGCGAGTTGTCGCTCCAAGATTCAGGTCGCCCGCGTGCGAGAAAGACACAAATTGAAAGATAAGACAGAAAACGAAGTAGAAAACTTACGTGTGGTCAGGGAGAGGCGCCCTTTTTGATGAATAACACCACGCGAGCAGCGGTTGATCTCAAAAGAGTTCCGGTCGACATCAGAGCAGGAAGACCAGGTGATCGAGTCGCACCTATTGAAAGAAGAAATCAAAAGTCGTAAAAATCACAACAGGTTAGAAACCAACCGACATATTATGAATTAATCGAGGTCGCACACCTTGAAATACAGATCAAGGAGTCGTGAAGATCAAACCACCAAAGCCTCTGAAAGACAAAGAGCATCACCTAGAAGACCAAAGCGTCAAGAAATATTCTAAGTCACCACTACATCAAGATAAGATAACATAAAAGGAAAAAGAAGGTGTGGGTCGCCCAAGGTGGGGCACCCACGTGCGTGAAGAACACGCGCACAACCCTAGTGGGTCGCCCAGGGCATGTTGGTCACCCAGGTGGGGGCGCCCAAGGCATGTAGGTCGCCCAAGTGGGGGCGCCCAGAGCATATTGGTCATCCAGGGGGGCGCCTATGGCACGTGTTGGCTGCCTAGGTGGGGGGCGCCCAGGGCCTGTTGGTTGCCCAGGTGGGGCACTCACGCTGCGACAATACTCACCCTCGACTATGCAGATCACCCGTGAAAGAAAAAGCGGCCATCCACTAATCCTTATCCCCCGCGTGCGAGAGAGAGAGAAAGGATTAGACGCTCCAAAAAATTCTGACCGAAAATTTGCTAAGTGATAGCTGGGGGGCACGACTAGCACATCAAGCCTACGCTCGCTCAACGATCGACCTTGGCTTGGGGGGCAACACCCTAGACGTCCTGTGAGAGAAACGGGCAAAAGTGGTCTGACAACGTATGCGAGTCATCCGTGAGAGGGAGAAGTAGACGCTCTAACAAACTTTGTGCGCCCAACACACAAGAGAAGAGTGACCGCCCATGCGAGCAAGTTTTTGACCGCCCGTGCTCGAATTTTGACCGCCTGTGCACAAATTTTGACTGCCCGTGCTCGGAAGACTTCGGAAGGATTTTTGAAGAAATAGAGTATTCGACCAGTGAATGAGGAAGACCTCTTTACATATATATATATATATATATATATATATATATATATATATATATATATATATATATATATACTTATAAGCCCGAGGTACATAGTGTATTCTAATTCTTACTTGATATTATAGTGCTCGACCTAGCTAACTTGAGCGTCAGAGTGTCGTCGTAGGTACACCCCTCCGCGCACCCATGGGAAAGAGCTCAGCAGCATCAGGCCGACCGCTTTCTACAGCATCAAACGACCAGTCTCTTGACCAGCTCTACAGCCGACCTCAAGGTACTAATCAATACAGATCTAAGATCTAGTTAATAAAAAATTTAAAAATATGATAATGAATTTGGATACAACATGTTCACATTAAATATAAGTCTAGCTAGTAGCTATCAAAAAAATAATAATATAAGTCTAGCAAGCTAGTTCAGTCAACCAAATACATATATAAAATGGTATGGTCTTCCTCTTAGTCTTAGTCAACATGTAATAATAATAATATAATAGTTGCATAGCTAACACGTTTTAATGTTGTCATCAATATTATGAAGCTATTTATTTTGTGTGTTCCCATTGTTCATAACTTTTATAAATAAAGGCTTTCACAACCGAAGGAAAAAACATTCCAAGTTCTAACGAGGCGTAAATACACTTTTGGTCCCCCAAGTTTCACCAACTCACAATTTTGATCCCCCAAGTTTTTATTTCACGAATTTGATCCCTCAAGTTTCCCAATTTGTAAAATCAGGGTCCCCCACTAATCACGAATTTAGGTGTTTCAAATATTCTGCTCTCTCACTCAAGAACCAAAGAAAGATGAAGTTGAAAATACGGTTCTGAATACGGATCCGTATGTTTCAATAAAAAATTGGTTTTTATATTAAAAAAATAAAAAGCACAAAAACCCTTAGCTTCTTGTTAGTTTCTCTCTTTGCAAATCAATTCCTCACCTTCATCTCAGTTTCTCTCTCCGCAAAAAACCCTAAGCTTCTTCCTCTCTCAACGCGTTCCCTCACTCACTCTCAATCACCACCACCTCACCTCCACCCACACTGCCCACTGTCATGCCCGCCTCCTCCCTCACCTACGCCCTCATTCTCCTCAACTTCTGCGAAACCCTAAACTCACCTTTCCCCAATCCCTAACTCGACTCCGGCCTCTACCCTCATTCTTGCAACCACCGCGCGACGCCATCACTTATTTCTCCTGCATCTGAAAGGTTAGTAGTCTCTCCACTTGTTTCAGTTCCAGAACCATATTCTATTTCATTTTCACCATTTTCCTCTTTTTCATTTTTCTTTATTCTTGTGTATAAATTAGAGAAGTGGAAAGATTCAAATCAAAGAGAAAGGAAGAGATTCAGGTCCGTTTAATTTTTATATCAGGTAATAGATCTCACTTTCTTACTGATTTTATTTTTTTGATTTTGTTTAAAGTTTTTTGGTTGATTCTACTGTTAGTTTTTGGTTTATAGGTTTGTATACATCAGTAAATTTATTTATTTACGTTAGGTTTGTGATTATTGATGCCCTTTTATGTTGTTCATAAGTTTGGATTGAATGTGCTCATTTGGTAAAGTAGATACTAGATATGATATGAGTGCTCATTTGGACTGTGATTCTATATGTTGCTCCTGCAATCTATTTCTTCATTCATTTGGTAAAGTAGATATTATATGACTGAGTCTTAGTAGTACCTAAATGCTAATGCAATATGAACTATTCATGTTTCTGTTGTAAGATCTTTGAAGTTATTTCATTGTACATAAGTCCATGGATTGGTCTTTATTATCATTTTGTTGCACCCGTTAATGAAAAATTTTAGGAATCAACTTGCAATTTCATATCAGTCTTGTCTGTTTTTTTATTTTAATTAATATTCTTGCTTTATTTTCAAAGATTTTCTTTTTGGCTTGTATCACCATGGGTGGTTTCATTTACACATTTTTGAAGTGTTTCTGTCATTGATATAGGGACTTTTGCAATCTATTCCAAATAGAAACTGTTGTTTGTAAATTGCATGTTTGATATTTCTAATTTTCTTTTGATTTTCCTCATGTCCTTAATGAAGGAATACATGAGGCAATCGGTGGTGATTATCTTGACTCATACAACTTGTCTCTGCTGAATCCATATATGGGGCTTTTCTGCTTTTCTAAAAGGTTTCAATGTTTTTCACATGAAACCAAATAGCTGACCATTATTTTGTTTAATGCAGCCCAATTTGAGTGCTTCATGGTTGTTCCAAAGGGCAATGTCATTGTCAGCAAAGTTTTATAGCATGCAGGTAGTTAATCTCAGTATCTCAATCATGACTTAAGTGATTATTTTCTTTTTATTTCTAATGGTTGATTCTCTGTCATGTTTCACATTTGCAGAGGCTTGAGGATCCGGTGCTACGATCATTTCTGAAGATGATGAACTCTGAACATGATTTTCCTTATTTCTGAAATTGGTTAAGCGCCTTCACAGTATACTCAGAAGCCACGTCATGTGAATGGCTGTGCTTAAATTTTCCTCAGTCCTGAAATTGTGGCGATAAACATTTATAGCCCCGTAAGTGATAGGTAGACGAAGCCGTAAGTTATTAGCACATGGAAGCCACATCATGCAAATGGTCGTGTTGTTGGACTATTGTTGTTATCATTTTTTGTTGTTATCATTGTGATTGTAAATTTGGGTCAATTGTTGTAAAAAGGGATTAAGAGGGTTTACTTGACCACTATTGTGATTGTGAATTTTGTATTATGTTTTTAGCTCAATGTTCAATAGAGTGCTTTTGTTGCATTGACTAGATGCATCTTTTCAAGGATCTCTCAGTCTCTTAGCCATTGTGAAGTTTGGACATATGTAGCTTATTCTGCATAATAATTTACCAAAACGTAAACATAAGCACAATGACATGAGGTGTTCCATGGACATATAATTTATGAGTTTGAATCATATCACCAAACACCATTCACAATTACTCAAGTTTTTATTAAAATTGACCAACTTGTTATTTTCTAAACACCATTCACAATTACTCAAGTTTTTATTAAAATTGACGAACTTGTTATTTTCTTATTTTCCTTGTGAAACTGATCAAGTGGGTGGTACTAAATGTAATCACAATGAAATGGGTGTTCAAATGACAAATAATTTATGATGTTGAGCTATATCACCAAATTCCCTTAATTACCCAAGTTTTTATCAAAACTTATCAACCTATTATTTTCATGTTTTCCTTGTAAAACTGACAATAAGACTTCACGTGGGTACTAAATGAGTGTTTGGGGACCATAAATGTAATCACAAGGACATGAATGTTCAAATAATATATAATTTCTGATCACAAGGACATGAGTGTTCATATTTTCCGTGTTAAACCGACAATGGGACTACAAGTGCGTACCAACACTAATATGAATGCCTTAGGACACCAAATATTGTCTTTGTGCCTACATTTATGGGTCATATTAGTGTTGTTAGTTGGTGATCTGAATCAAACTGAGAAATTAGAGGTCATAGAGACACAGATATCGTTAAGTTGCGAGGTTGGTTAAGTCCTCATAAAATGTGGGTAATTCAGTTGCGAGGTTGGTTATCGTTACTAGATTCCCAAATCCTAGAGACACGAAGGATCAAATTTGATCCAACAATTTCCAATTCTGTTTTTATTTATTTTATTATTTCATAAATAACAAAATTGTTTTTTAAAATTAATTTTAGAATTTAATTAGATTTTATTTATATTATTTACACGGGTTGGTTAACTCCAAGTAAAAAGTGGGTAATTCAGTTGTGAGGTTGATTATCGTTACTAGATTTCCAAATCCTAGAGACACGGATGATCAAATCCGATCCAACAATTTCCAATTCTGTTTTTTTTTAGTATTATTATTTTATAAATAACAAAATTGTTTTTAAACATTAATTTTAGAATTTAATTAGATTTTATTTATATTATTTACACGGGTTGGTTAAGTCCTCATAAAATGTGGGTAATTCGGTTGCGAGGTTGGTTATCGTTACTAGATTCCCAAATCCTAGAGACACGGATGATCAAATCCGATGAAGATATTTCCAATTCTGTTTTTATTTAGTATTATTATTTTATAAATAACAAAATTGTTTTTAAACATTAATTTTAGAATTTAATTAGATTTTATTTATATTATTTACACGGGTTGGTTAAGTCCTCATAAAATGTGGGTAATTCTGTTGCGAGGTTGGTTATCGTTACTAGATTCCCAAATCCTAGAGACACGAATGATCAAATCCGATCCAACAATTTCCAATTCAATTTTTATTTACTATTATTATTTTATAAATAACAAAATTATATTTTAAAATTAATTTTAGAATTTAATTAGGTTTTATTTATATTATTTACACGGGTTGGTTAAGTCCTCATAAAATGTAGGTAATTTGGTTGCGAGGTTGGTTATCGTTACTAGATTCCCAAATCCTAGAGACACGGATGATCAAATCCGATCAAACAATTTCCAATTCAGTTTTTATTTACTATTATTATTTTATAAATAACAAAATTGTATTTTAAAATTAATTTTAGAATTTAATTAGGTTCTATTTATATTATTTACAGGGCTTGGTTAAGTCCTCATAAAAAGTGGGTAATTCCGTTGCGAGGTTGGTTACCGCTACTAGATTCACAAATCATAGGTCAATATAGAGACACGGATGATCCGATCCAACAATTTCCAATTCTGTTTTGATTTATTATTATTATTTTATGAAAAACAAATTATTTTTAGAATTCAATTAGGTTTATTTATATTATTTATAGGGCTTGGTTAAGTCCTCATAAAAAGTGGGTAATTCTGTTGCGAGGTTGGTTAACGTTACTAGATTCACAAATCATAGGTCAATATAGAGACACAGATGATCAAATCCGATCCAACAATTTCCAATTCTGTTTTGATTTATTATTATTATTTTATTAAAAAGAAATTACTTTTAGAATTTAATTAGGTTTATTTATATTATTTACATGGCTTGGTTAAGTCGTCATAAAAAATGGGTAATTGTGATGGTGGGTTGGTTATCAGATAGAGCATGAAAATTTATATGTAATTTCAAGAGTCTATTTCATTGTTGTTACATTAATGGATCTCAGCCCACTTATTTAATAGCCATATGAAGTCCATGGTCTGTTTCACAAGATCCCTAAACGAAAATAATTAATCAGCTAAAATTTATAAGACGTTGTTTAAATTTAAAAAAATACTGGGTAATTATGAAGCCTGGTTGGTGATATGGTCCAAAATAAGAAAGTAACTTTAATTTTAACACCACATTTAGTGTGGTTCCCTTCATAGGTCTCAAGCCACTCTTTTAATTGTGTTTTTAGTAGTTGTAAGTTATAGAAGGTACTATATTAGTCTAATATGAAGTAGCCTATGTCAATAGTTGTGTTGGTTGACCAAATTATGACTCGGTTACTCCATGTTTAGATTGCTAATTAGGAAGTTGGAGCATGATTTCAATGGTGAATCATGTCTGATGGTGTTACCCAGTTTTTTTTAATACTTAACCAACCCGTGTAAAATCATTGTCATTTTCTTCTCTTTGCACAAATCATTCAACTTCATCCACATTCTCTTAATTCACATTTTTTTACGATTGCCAAAAAGAAACTAATTGGTTACCATATCATATATAGACAATCAAAACATTTACAATTAATACAATCACATATATAGACAATAAAAAAATAGATGAACAAAATTTCATGTCATTTTTGTCCCCATTATCAGCTCCATTCAATCCTGATATGGCTGTGCTTACACAAGGAGATCACTGCAACAGAATCGGTAATATCTTCATTAAATAATTTTGAGAAGATAATTAGATGTTCTTCCTCCAATACCAAAATATAAGAAACAAAAATATGATGAATGTACTTCTTTATCATAAATCATCTCTTGCTTAAAAATAAAACACATTTATAACATTAAAAGCCTGTATTGAATTAACAGAACCAAAACAACACAACAACAACTAATCCATCAAAATATAAATCCATCTTGTGAAACTATAACACTGCTTATAAATCCATCACAAGAAAATATAAATCCATCAAAATAAAAACACTGCTTATTTCTTCTTATCTCCACCTCCACCAGCCCTACAAACAAGAAAATACAGTACAGATTAGTCACAACCAAGAAATTACCAATTGAAGAATGGTTTTAATAATAAATTAAATAAGGTCTATATTATATTTGCATTCACAATATTGCAATAGAACATGGGACAACCTCGTCTTCCTAAGGACATTGGACATCTCCTCACGCTTCTTCTTTGCATGTTTACGGGTTCCTAGCTTTCTCTTGGCAACTTTCAGTGCTCTCTTATCTTTTCCAACCTTGAGTAACTCAGTTACAAAACAACCCTCTAACTAATTAACTCCCTTACAAAATATCCCTTTTCCCTCATAGGTGAGTGCTTATTTCATCTAAAAAACATTACAAATCAAAATTCTCTATCAAACTTTAAAATCAGTAGGATGACAACATTAATTTTATCAAAAAGCCAATATCTCAAGATATGAGATGAATCAACAAAAACTTCTAAGTTGAATCAATTTCAAGATTTTTGTTAACCCATTTAATCTATCAAAGTTCAAAATTATTTTCTCACCACAGCAAAGACACAAAATTTAAAAAACTATTAATCATTCCTTAAAATTCATACTTGTGTCCATGTAAACCCTAAATCTTCTACCTAAAATTCATACAATCAATAAAAAGTAAAGACTATAATAAACCCTAGAGCTCCACTGTTATTTCTCTCCTCACCAAATCTTTGAACAACTACACCAAAAGCAAATAACTGAAAATACAATGAGAAACAGTCATAGCGCACAAGAAACACAGCGAACGTCTAGTGAGATTGCGATTGAGGCCACTACTAACAGGATCTGCCATCTTTTGTCAAGGTTCTTCACCTTTCCAGCTACCCTTTCAGCAGTAATTGTGATGGTTACTAGTCATGAAAAAACTAGCTTCTTCAATGTTTCCTTTGAAGCAAAATACACCGACTCCCCTACCTTCAAGTAAGTGTCTTCAACTATATGACTAAACAATTCTTACTAGGTACTTTGTGATTGCAAATTTTGTTCTTACTGTCTATCAATTTTGGGTATTCTCCTAAAAATCAGTACTTTTTTATAAAACAGCAAACATCATTAATCTGGTAGTAGTCAAAGTCGTAGAACTAATTTGAGCAAATTCCATTTCAAAATTGATCTTTCAATTCATCTACCTAGCAAACAGCACATAAACAGCACGTAAACATTCCCAGTTCATCCAATCAAGAAGTGCATAATAGTTACCAGATTTTTGATAAACAATTTGGGACATTTAGGTTTTCAACAATCACTCAAATTGGGACAAACTAAGTAAAAAAATGATCAATTACCTGAGTATGGGAACCTGGCGGCTGAGAACAAATTTCAAACCGGAAAGATACGGCGGCAAAACGACAGAGAACGGCGGAGGTCTTTAAGGAGATGGACTGAGCAGAGAGAGTTGACAGAGAAAGAACGTGGGTGGAAACGAAAACGAACGTGAATGGCGGCCTACGTGGCGGGGTTGGACGGAGCAGATCGGAGGTGGAGGGGGCGTGGAAACCGTTGGCGGAGTTGGCGGCCTACGTTCACGTTGCTGTTGAGAGAGTTGAGAGAGCTGAGAAGAAATGTTTGCTTTTATTGGTTTTTATTCTTTTTATTTTTTATTAATATAAAACGAAATTTTAATATTTATATATAAACACCTTTTTTATATCAATAATAAAGGAACATATATGGCCGTATATACGGATCTGTATTTTTGTCAAGCTTCTTGTCAAATTCCTTTGTCAAGATAACATTATTGTTGTTGATAACTTTTATAAATAAAGGCTTTCACAACCGAAGGAAAAAACATTCCAAGTTCTAAAAAGGCTTAAATACAGTTTTGGTCCCCCAAGTTTCACCAACTCACGATTTTGATCCCCCAAGTTTTAATTTCACGAATTTGATCCCTCAAGTTTCCCAATTTGTAAAATCAGGGTCCCCCACTAATCACGAATTTAGGTGTTTCAAATATTCTGCTCTCTCACTCAAGAACCAAAGAAAGATGAAGATGAAAAGCTCTCTGCTCTCTATCTGCTCCCTTGATTCGTTTAATTTGATAGTTTAAGTATTTTTTTTTAATTTCTAATTTCTTAAATATAATATATATATATATATATATATATAAAAACAAAATGTTAAAATAAAAATAATAATTTTTAATATAAAAAAGCCACTTTGGCATGCCAGCGTGGCTGCCACGTAGTTTAAGTAGCGGACAGGTCAGCATCAATTTTTTGTGATTAGTGGAGGACCCTGAGTTTACAAATTGGGAAACTTGGGGGATCAAATTCGTGAAATTAAAACTTGGGGGATCAAAATCGTGAGTTGGTAAAACTTGGGGGACCAAAAATGTATTTAAGCCTTCTAACAAAGAGGGAAATCTTTCCAAACACTTTGGTTAAGAGAGAAAAACTATAGAGAGAGAGGGAAAAACAAGATGCCAATAAGTGCCGCATATCGTTCATCTAGGCACAATGAATGCTATGTGTTCGTGAATGAAAGGTATGTTCTTTTGAGTTATGTTCCGAACACTAGAACCGAATCGATTTTGGAAGGGCCGAAGCTAATTCGCGATGGGTTTCCGGTGCTTGCTAGGACGACATTTGAAAATGGAATAGATTACGCTCTACATGAGTTATGGGAATGAGGCATACATCTTCCACAGAAGTGAGTGTGCTCTCATAGATTACGCTCTACATAATTCCACAAATGCCAGGCTACTCATAAGTGCTGTGCCAATAGGTGCCATGTTTCGTTGTCTCAAGAACACTGCGTTTGAATATGGAATAGATGCTACAATTAGGTCACCTAGGAGCAATGAAGTTTTTATATTCAAAGAAGATCAATACTGTCGTATAAACTATGCCACCAAAAAATTCATTAATGGTTATTCCATTAGAAGTGGATGGTCTAGTTTGGCTAACACATGTTTTGCAAATGGGTTAGATGCAGCTTTTGCTATTCACGTGCAGGATGAAGCTTACATCTTTAAAGGTGATCACTATGCATGTTTGAATTTTTCCCCAGGCTCAAAAAATGACCGCATTGTTGGTAGAGGAGTGCTATCAATCAATGAGTGGTGGGTCACTCTTCGTGGTATAATAGCCTTAGGCCAAAGCTCAGGGCACAGATGTTAGTTAATGTATTTGTGTTGGTAGTTTGCTTTCAATACTTCTTGTTTTAATAAGTGTGGGCTCCTCCTTGTTTTCCCCACACCTAGTTGTTGTTGTTGTTGTTGTTGTTGTTGTTGGTTTTCCATTCTCTTGTTTATCAACATAATATGTATTTGTTTTCCTCGGTTGTTCATTCTTACTTTCTAAGATGCGTGTGGTTGTATGCTTGTCATTGATTCCAATTATTGATATTCATTTTTTTTGTTTGCTACTATGTACATGCCTAATGTTGATCTAAAAATTGCGAGGGATGTCATCAAATTTTAATTATTATGGCAAACTGTTACGATCTATTCTTGAGCAGGAATTAGACCAAAGACAAGTAATAAGACTATAATGATAATCGTGGAAATGAATCAAGTTTAAAGTATGAGAAATGAACTCTCCGTATATTGGCCTATAAGGGTTGTACTTTTAGTACAAAGGTAATAAATGCTTTTTATTACTTACTATAGCCGATCCGGTCGTTACAGACAGACGAGAAGAAAATTTGAGATTTTCCCCTATAATTTCGCTATATACTATAATGGGAGAGGTTCCGAGCAGATAAGAGCGGAAAGTGGTGGCCGATCGGTCAGTATAAAATGAGAGTCTTCCTTTCCTCGGTCGACTAGAGGGTGGCCGAGCTCTTGTATATACCGGCCTGACCGGTTCGGAACACAAACATTTAAAAAATCCCTTTTGAGAAGAATAAGGATGTTTTGTCAAAAAAAGAATAAGTATCTTTCAGATCCAAATTTGAGTTGGGAGGTCGAGTATGTACTAGCACCCAAGGACATTTTTTCAGAGAAATGTTTACTATTTAAGTAAGGGTGCAAAAAAATATTATATTAAAAATAATTGAAGTAATAGAAGCAAATAAGCCTAAGATTTAAAGAAAAACTGACTCATGATCTAAAGTAAGTATCCCGTACTTTGAGCTAAGGAGGGGACTATGTGAATGAAATAGAATTGGAAGCATATATTCTCCTTTTTTACTAACCAATAGATGGATACATGTGCATATGCATCAGTGTGATTTATGATACTATAAAGTGTTTAGTATTTGTTACTAAAAGGCTAAAATAGTCATTTACATAAAAAGTTATAAAAAAAATCAGGAAAAAAATTAAACTAAAAAAAATTGGGAAAAAAAAATTGTTTATTAACCATAGATTTATACCGTATTGGTTAGATGTCACTAACCACAAATGTGCATAGCAATGGTTTGATGCCACTAACCACAGCAAGGTTTGTAGACCCAAGAAGGATGGTGGTTTGGGGATGAAGAACTTGGAAGCCTTTAATGTTGCTCTTTTAAGCAAGTGGAAGTGGAGATGTATCAATGACAATAGTGCAAGTTGGACGCAGCTTCTTTCACACTAGTTTGGTGATTTAGTCAAAGTTTCACAAGGGCTCAGTTTTGTAGAAGTGTTACTAGGGATTCTATTTGGTGGAGGGACTTATCACTTTTGGAAGAAGGGAATCCTTCATGGCAATGCGCCTTTGAATCTGCGCTTAGGCCTATGTTGGGGAAGAGGAATCTGATTTCGTTTTGGAGACATAAGTGGGCTAGCAACGAGACTTTTAAGGACTTATTTCCTAGTCTTTTCGATCTGGCAAAAATATAAACAAGGTAGTATTTTGGAGCAAGGGTATTTTCTTGATAACATTTGGCATTGGAACTTTGAGTGGAGTCGAGATCTGTCTGTGGTGGAGAAGATTGAGCAGGATTTGTTTTGGCCACTATTCAGCCGCTTCATCTTGTCAATTCTGATAAGGATTGTTGGCGGTGGAGGCTCGGGAACATTCACTCTTTTTCTGTTAAATCCCGCTATGTGCTTTTGTCGAATTTGATGCAGTAGGATAGGTTAGATAGCGATATCGAGAGAGTCCTTGTTGATATGTGGCAGCATTCTATTCCGACTAAGGTGGGAGTTTTTGGTTGGAGATAGTTTTTAGGGAAGCTCCCAACTCGTGATTATCTTATTTCTAAGGCCATTATTAATGACCCTTATGGGACATGCAGCCCTTTTTGTTTTGAGCAGGATGAGTCGATTTCCCATCTTTTTTTCTTGTGCAGGTGTTCCAGGTTAGTTTGCCTTGACATTCAGAACTGGTCGGGTTTGGTGATTTCAGATTCTCTTGTTGGTGTCGAGCATTTTCGAGTTCATGGTTGGACTCGAAGAAGGCGTGCAGATTGAAGTACATGACTTAGATGGCTGTTACTTGGTGTATATGGTTACATCGGAATCATATTCTATTCAGAGGTCGAGTTTGTAATCCGCAGGAGGTTGTTAATCATGTTAAGTCTATGATATGGACTTGGTTTATAAGTACAGAGAGTCGTAATTCTAATCTTTCGATCTCTGATTGGTGGGGTAATCCTATTATCTGTATGAACTTGGTTTGAGTGTTTTTTAAACCTCATTCTTATTGGGGTACTCTTTCCTCCTTGGGTCTTTTTTCCATGGGGTTTTGGCCCAAAGAGGTTTTAATGAGGCCCCTTGTATATGTAACAGTTGGGGTGTCCGTTTGCATCCCCTTTAATATATTTTTTGCTTATAAAAAAAACACAAATATGCATAACTGTGGTTAGATGCCACTAACCACAGATTTACATAACAATGGTTAAAGTGCACCAAAACTAACCTAGAAACGAGAAAGAAGGAGAATGGTCCTAAAACAGACTAATATTGCTGAAAATGGTCCTAAAAGAGTTATATCAATTGTGAATAGGCATAAAGATGCTTTGGTAGGAACTTCTCGTTCTCACATCACACTCGTTATTATTCAAATGGAGAAGATCAAAATAGGAGCTACCTTGTTTATTCAAACAAATTGGATAGAGTTTCTTGTTTTTGTCGTAAGTTACTCCATCTTTTCCTTATCTTTGGTTCTTTTAAGCCTTTCATTTTTGTTTCAAAATAATGGTTCTTTTAAAAACCCGATGTATAGCATATTAAAATTTTCCAAGTATACGCTTTTATATTTATTGATTGGTTAGAGATCAGCGTATATGTAGAAACTTCCAAATGAATTAATGCTAGAAATGAGAGTATTTTGGTACTAAACTTACACAAATTAATAATACATTAATTTGTCTGTAGATAGCTAAATATACCAAAGATAATGAACTTAAGGAGTATTTGGAAAAGTCATAAAACAAATCAATTAGCAAATGAATGTTTTAATAATTGTATTCAAATTCGAAAAGGCTTAAAGAACATGAGTCAAGTGTTAAACAATTGATAAACATCTTCAAAAATCTATAAGAAAAGAAAAAGAATGGAAGAATGTTTTAGTTAGGCTAGTTTCTGTTGTTAAATATTTTGCTTAACAAAATTTAGCTTTTCATGGAACACACAATATGATCAATGTAGGAATAAGGCGCCAAACTTAGACTACGCACATGGCACTCAAAAGTTTTCGGCTTTTTTCATTGTCAAATTAAAATGAAATTAAGTAACCAAACATAAAACATAATTATACATAATGTATGTAAGAATTAAATTTCCTCGTCTCAGGGAAGTTATTCAAAGCGATAACAACAATTGTTCATAAAGTAGAAACTCCACTTTACATGGAAATACTGTTTGGGACTCCACTTACTGGCATTCCTTTCTCAGGTGTAGGATAAAGCAGGGTGTAAGACATGCTAACTAGCCCAGCTCGATTTTTTAGTGTTATATCATTGTTCCTCTCAACTATTTTATCTCCAATCTCAGCTAACGTTGTACCAAACTTCTTAAAGGCTTCCAAGGCCTTTGTATCAGAAGTCCAGCTTTCAGCACTTGCTCTTTGCCCAAGGTAGTATTCGTCAGGGGGGTGGGTTGTGCCCCTCTCAAGAATATTAAGATCCACAAATGTTCTGTTCTTTGGTGTAATTGTTTTCAAGAAAAGCTTCTCAAATTTTTTTCGATCTAGATCCTTCAAGCTATCTTTCTGGGGCATGAACTGTCTGCTAAGAGTTGGACGATTTAAGATGAGACCTCCATATTCATATTGTCCGCTATTCACAGCACCATGGAGGGCTGAAGCAGTCCATATGATAATAATGCAGACTTGTATCAACTCTTCACAAGTTTGCATTTTAGGCCACCATTTCTCATCTTTCTTGTCACCGTGACCCACTTCTACAATTTCTTTCCACCAAGATTGGAGTTCCGAATCTTGTTGAATTATATCATTTGATGTGTAGTATAAAGGTACATACTCTTCCACCCAGGTCTTAATAGCACCCCAAATGTCTAGTCCATCAACAGCATAAGGGTAGTCCTCTATCACTAACCGAAGACCATGAGGAGAAGTTGGATCCTCAACTGCCATTCCCCTAAATAAACATGATTTTGATAATTATAACAAAGCTAAAAAGACTTTTTGATCCCTTGTCTTATTTTTTTTTGTTTCACTTTGTTCCTTGGATTTTACTAAAAAAAATATTGGCTCCTTTATTTGACAACTTTATAACAATTTGGTTCCTTTTTGTTTAGAATATTCTTCAAAATTTATATCAATTTTGTCTTTTCCCTAACACTATTTGAAAATAAAAAAGAACAACATTGAGACCAGCTAAAATATAGATAAAAGACTCGAATTGATACTTTATAAAGTTAAGAGACCAAACTGAAACTCAAGAAAATAAAATAAGGACCAACAGGGATTTTAACCTTATACCAAAAATGTTTTCCCAATCAAGAATTTTAAAATAAATCTTAATTTCAATTTCAATAATTGTAAAGGTGAAAAATATTTGTAAGGAATATATTACCTCTTGATAAGATCTGGAGGAAGTGCTTGCTCTGGGAAAACCCAATCTTTATACATTACAGAAGTCATTTCCACACCATACTTTCCCCATGCTAATGTTTGTTCAACACCACCGCCTGCACAGACATATAACCACCTTGCTAGTGCATTTATTTGCATGGTATCACGAAAGTGTGGATGCAATAATTTATAAATTGGATGAACCACACTAAGCTGTCTATTCGTTGCTATGATAAATGGTTCAACAACTGCATGGGTATTTAACCTGTAATCACGAAAATTTTCTAGTTAATAATTAATTCATATATGCATTTTTTAATGCCAAATTCATATATACAATAAATTATCTTTTTGTTTGAATGACAAAGAAAATACCAGTGGCTGATAAGTTGATGATAGCATGTGTCATTGACGATAACATAAGTCTTGGCTAGTTGCCACAAATAACCTTCAATAGTATCTCCAGTTGCAGGAAAGTACATAGCAGTAAATTCACCAAATTGATCTCCTAATGGATGTGGCAAACTTAGCTCAATAGCCAATGGCTTTAGAGTTCCATCGTTTGTTAAGACAAAGTAGGTTTTGGTGGCATAGACTTTTGAGTAAGTTGAGTTTATTCGCCTTAGATATGGCATTACTATTTCATGATGATCTAGCAAGAACAGTTTCTTGTTTGCATCATTTAGCTTAATTTTGGGGGGTATGTCCTGCAAAAAAAATTTGTAATGTTATGGAGAATGATAATAGACAGTAATTCTCAATTAAGTCAATAAAATATTTAAACTAATTAATATGAAAAAATGTTAGTTGCACATTTTTGTTTAATGGTAAATTGTTAAACTTACTTGAACGCAACGAATTAAGACAGGATTTACACCAGCTAGGATCTCTCTTGCGAATTCTTCATCAGTCATGCAACCAAACTTATTCACTGCTTACATTAATAAAGAATAATTATGGTCAAAATATCCAATAGCTAAATTTATATTTTTTTGAAAGTATAAAGTTAATTGTTAAATTTTACTGATTTTGTTCCACAATACTTGTCGTTTTGTGGTTATTTACATAGACCAAGATGATTGATAAATATTGTTATTTGTTGGAAGTATTTATCTTTTTTTAGAATACCCTTAACTATTTATTATTTCATTTTACATATTTTCCACTTTTAAATAAATAGTTAAGAGTATTATAATCACAAAACAATTAATAGTTAATGTTGCATTGAACATTGATAAAGACAAGTAGAATGAAACAAAATTATTCTTTAAAAACGACATATATTGTGAAACAGAGATAGAATTTGCAAGTCTACATTATTTTAGATCGAGGTATAAGTTATTATTGTTCAAGAGGCATCTACCTTTAGCCACTGCAGGAAGCCGAAAATCTCCTTTATAAATGTCAAACACGTCATCGAAGCTTTCAAACTCTTCATCTGTGAAATTTGTGTTAGATAGTTTTTCTATTTATTTTAAATCATGGTAGGTTGTTACCCTCTTTGGTCTCTTTTATAAATAAAAGTTTGTCAATAAGAACTGATAAAGTTGGTTTAAAATTTGGACCAAAATTCATCAATTTCTGTTGATCAACTTTTATTTATAGAAGAGACCAAAGTAGCTTTTTACAAATGACACGTACCTTTAACCACTTTAGGAGGTGGAAAATCTTCGTTATGCATTTCATACAAGTCATTGAAGTCTCTCAATTCATCTTCTTTAGCTGCGTTTTCAGATACTGTTTGTAGCATATAGGTTTCATCTCTTGGAACATAAACATAATAACTGGTAGGGCTCTCACACTTGGGATCTGTTAATTAAGATCATGGAACCATAAATGTAAGTAATGACTATATCAAAAAAATAAATAAAATAAAGTAAATTTAAGTAACGATATTTTATTTTCTAGTCATAAAAAACAACCATGACTCTTATATTAAAATAGTTCTTCAGAAGCACTGCCCATTTAGCGCATATTTTTTCAAGATCTGTTGTTGTATATATATATATATATATATATATATATATATATATATATATATATATATATTGAATCTTACAAAATGATTTTAGTATAAGATGCATGTTATTTTTTATTCACTAGAGAAATCATGTATCTTTCCCTCAATTTGAACCCATTTCATTTGTATGTGTATACTAATGAAGAAATTTTTCATAGTTTTGGTCGCATTTATATTTTAGGTTTTTCGGTTTTGTCTCTCAAAAAATTTCATCAACTTTTTGTCCCTTAAATTTTATTTTTTCATCAGTTTTAGCCCCTCGTGATTTTTTATAGCCCTTCATGAATTTTAATAGCGCATACAAAAGGTCAAAAGAGGCCTTAGCCCTTTTAAAAGTCATGAACAACTAAAACTAATGAAAAAATAAAACTTGGGGACCAAAGTAGGTGAAAGATGTTTTAGAGACTAAAACCAAAAAAACTCAAATTTTATAGGAATCAAAAACATACTTAACCCTTAATTCATTTATATTCATTTCTACACTTTTTAGAATATATTTTTAAGCTTAAAACATACTTAAGAAAAACAAAACAAGAGAAAACAATACAATACAAACATCATAACCTCTATAAGCTGGACGTCTTCCTGTTTTTCCCCTACGAGGATAAGGAACGGCGCTTGATCCCCCTGCAGTTGGACGATTTTCACCATTATCAGGATCTCCCAAATCATTATAGATATCATAATCATATATCCTTTCCCATTCCTTGAACTTTTGAGTTTCATATCTTCTTAATTCTCCTCTTAAAGTTTGCAACTCTAATTGTCTGTAGTAGACTAGTGGAGATGGTGTTTCGCTTGGTAGGTAAGTCTGCAACACAATTAATGTATTTTCTATAAATGAATGATGTATATAGTAATTAACACAGTTTTGAAGAAAGATTGATTACATTGTTGGCGAAGAAAATGCGAGCACTTTCGTACACGTCTTCATTGTAAATCCACGAGTTGCACACAAATTGGATATTTCCAAGGTTAGGGATATCTTCAAGAGTCAAACTAACAAGGAAAAACTCAGGTATATATTTGTTCTTGATGAAAAATGCTCCAGGAATTCCAAAATCTTTATCATAATCAAAATTAGTGATAAATGTATATTGTTTGTCTGCTGATGGTGGAATATCTTTGTCATCTAGTACACCACGTACATAAGTTGTGTTTAAGAGTTTTCCCTTCCCACTTGCTGCAAATATTTTAGAATAAAATTTAAGAGCGTTGCTATTAGTGGCGGACCCAGCAACTTGAGTCATAGGATACAAATTTTTTCAAACACACACATCAATAAAATAATAAAAAAACAATACTTTAACAGCCTCACAACTTGTGTTGCACTACAACAATACAAATTAAATAACACTAACAAATTCATAAATACAAATTAAATATCACTAAAAGAATCAACATACTAACAAAATACAAAACAGATTCAAATTAAATAGACTAACATAATCAAAATAAATTAAATAGGACTAACACAAAATAAGAATTAATTCAATAATATTAACACAAATTACTAATTAAATAGCATTAACAGAATCAAAATTAAGATAATAAGAACACGAACAAGAACCAACTCAAGGAAATATAAAAACTTTTTTTTTAAATAAAATATATGAGAGTATGGCGTATTAGAATGGTGAAAAACTAAAAACTTTAGTACAAAATTAGTAATTTGGATGCAAAAGATATTTTTCAAAAGTGAAAAAATATATTTTATTAAGATATATGTGCTAATTTTATTTTCTTTGGCTCATCTGAACCCTGAAATATAATAGGCCCCACCAAATAGCAGCATCTGAAATGTCAGGAACAGAAACTGCACACACTCACCCCTCACCTAGCGCGTATGTTTATCTTTCCTTCACAAATTTTATTTTCGTATCTAACTAAAATGCATTTACCAAATTTTAATTTATAAGCATAAGACCATTATCAAGTGCAAAGTTAAATACAATTTCATTGCTTTGAAGGAAAATTTTATTTCTCCTTATATTGCTAAAGTTGATTTTTGATTATGGTTGTTGGAATGTTACTCCTTATATACCTATACACTTACGTAAGAACTAATTGCATATATATATATATATATATATATATATATATATATATATATATATATATATATACTCATCCCATCATATTCCTTTGACAATACTAATTAAACGTTAATTTTTGTTTTCTTATAATATCCTTGGCATTAATATCTTTTTCTTTTTTCAATTCTTAACAGTCATCATACAACGTGGGATAGAAATTATTTAATTATATAAATAAGAGAGAAGAAGATCACTATTTATTTATTTTCCTTCTTTTTTTATGGAATAAAATATGGGGACTAAAAGTAGGTAAAAACTTTCATCGCAAATAATGATATATGATCTCAAATATGTTGATTACATAACTCTTATTTCTCAGTTCCAGCACGCCAAAAATTTAATGAAAAATTAGAAACTAAAAAGAATATATGTAGGTACAAACTTTCATCGCAAATAAATGATATATGATCTCAAATATTGTAACTTTTTTAAGAAGAAAACCATTTTGTAATTAAATCAAACAAAGCTTAATATCTTTTGTTTCAAAACTTTAAGAAGGAGAGGAACAAAAGAACTTACAATCAGCTTCATTAGACTTAATTAACTGGATGGTGGCTGATAAGGCCAAATGATTTTGGTTAATAGAATTTGTGTTTTCAGTGTCCAGCTTCAGCTTCACCACCACTATGCCTTTGATTGACATTTTTGCTTTCCTAATAAGTCAACACTTCTTGGAGAATCTTGTGCATATATATGGTGAGGAACCCAAGCAAACTTGGTGGGTATATATAGATGAACATTACATATAAAAAATAAACAAAATTATTTGAATTTTGTGCTCAGTACTCCATGTGCAAAATGTGAAAGAGACAATATTTATATTTATTAATTACAACCACATCTTTCTTGTTAATTCATTTATTGAAATGTTCAACTCTTTCCTATTATACTAACCTTTATTATAGTTAAGAATTGTTTCCCATTTTACTATTGTTTATAATAACATTAAAATAAAGACTAAAGACATCTATTCCAAAAAAAAAAAGAAGACTAAAGATATATTGTATAAAAAAAGAAGTCTAGAGAGAATGACAATTTCAAAACTATCCTTTGGTATGAAAACTGTTTTTGTTTTTTAGCTGATCATATATTCATTACAATGAGCACACATGACAGAAAAATACGTTCACACCTTTTCTGTTTTACACGAAAATAAAACTTATAGGTAAAATTCGTAAGGTCTAACTTAACTGATAGATATGAAAATTATTAGGTTAAATAACTCGAACCCAATACCACACATTTGTGTATGTGAGATTAAGATGACACTTGTTATTTTGTCTGTAGACAAAAAAAGTTATATATAACAATATTAATAAGTCATTTGCGCAAAAAAAAAAGTAAATAACACAATAACAAAAATTAAAAGACTGGAAAAGAGACTGGAAACAATGAATTAATAAAAAAAAAAAAAACTAGCAACTAGATGAACTAGCATTTAAAAAATTGCATTGACTTAGTTATATCTGCACGTTACCCTTCATCTTATTAGTCAATGCTAGTCTTCTTTTTTTATTGATAGATAGTTTCTGGTCTCTTTCCTAATTAATCGTTTAATATCAAACGGAAACCCTCTAGTAATTCCAGTCTTTTTTCCAGTCTTTTTAAAATAAAAATGAACATTATAAATACTGACAAAAAAAAATATGCAGTTGAGGTTGTTCCCGTTTGACTTTTTTTAAAAAAAAAGGCGATTGATTATTGAATGGGGGATAATTAAAATTTACAAAGTTGAAAATAGAAATATGGTTTTTCTTCTTCTCCGATGTGTGAGTGGGCACATCACTCTTGGGAAACCGCAAATACATGGAGATCAAATTTATAAAAAATTAAAATTAAATATATAAATGTGTGCTAC
This sequence comes from Astragalus glycyphyllos, assembly GCA_963573325.1. Classification (NCBI taxonomy): domain Eukaryota; kingdom Viridiplantae; phylum Streptophyta; class Magnoliopsida; order Fabales; family Fabaceae; genus Astragalus; species Astragalus glycyphyllos. The sequence goes on along the minus strand of OY754313.1, from coordinate 16,456,175 downwards.
ACTTAGATATTAGCGTGTCAAACTCGGTATTTGAAAAAGGGTTCTGCCATCAAGCCATTTAAAACTGGATGACAATCCAATTCTTTTTGACAATCCAGTTCTATGGAAACAGAAGTCAGCCCCAATTCCTCCAACCAGAGTAAGGTTTGCCATAATCCCATAGCCTCCGCTTCTTGTGGTGTTGGAATACCTGTGAACCACATTGTCTTGCCTTTGTAGAAACTGTTGGTAGAAGACTGGATGCACACGCCAATGCCATATTTGTTTTCACATGCAAAAAGTGCTGCATACATTACATTTGATAGTACCATGACCCAGTGGCTGCCAACGAGTTTCATTTCATGATGTTGTCTAGTTGCTCGGCTTGTTCTACCGTTCTTCGCTCGCGCCCAGCTCCACTCATGGAAGTGATCCATCACTTTGCTGACCACCTACGCAACCGGCTGCAAGACCCCCTTCCAGACTTTATCATTACGCCTACGTCATATAGTGTAATAAGACAAAAAGGAAAATATCAGCTTAAGGGAAATGTGAGCAAAGGGACAGCTGGAATAATTGGTGAATCTACACTAGATTTGGGAAATCAATTGGTGGGTCCTAGAAGGGGTGAGAGAAAACGCATCCCAAACGGTTACTTCAAGGATTTCGTGACTGAGCCTTAGTACTATATAGTAGTATACTGTGAATGAGAGTGGGTGTGAATTGTATGGAATCTCTTCTTCTCTCTCATTTCCTTCTTCACATCATTGTACTTAGTCCTTCTAGCTCTCACACTAGAGGTTGAATTCTTTGGGAAATATTGAATAACACAAGTACAATTTCTTCCTCAATTCGACTGTTACATTCATTTACTATTCTGCACTAGTTAGGCCATTTCATTTGGTGCTTTCATTCCACCATGGCTGACAACACTAGGATGAAAGAGATGAGCGCAGAGGTGAAGCGCAATGTTGAGGGTCTTCAAGCGTTATCCATAGATATGCGTGAGCAGATTGAGCGCATGGATGCGGCCAACGAAGCGAGATTCGAGCGATTAGAGATAGGACAGAAAGCCTCAGATGCAACCCTCAATCAGATCTAGAAATCATTGGAAATGCTCCTGAAACAGAGTCCCGGTCAACCACTCCATACTACGAGCTCAAGCAGACCTCCTTTTCAGGTAAGGAACATTAAACTTGAGTTTCCTCGATTTGATGGTAGTAATGTGCTAGATTGGATTTTTAGAGCTGAGCAATTCTTTGACTATTATGAAACATCGGATAGAGATCGGTTAACGATTACGTCGGTTCATTTAGAAAAACATGTTGTGCCTTGGTTCCAAATGATGCAAAGAAATCAACCGTTTGACAATTGGTCTGACTTTACTAGAGCCCTTGAACTTGATTTTGGTCCATCAATTTATGAATGCCCTAGAGCTACATTGTTCAAATTGAACCAATCAGGAACTATTAATGAGTATTACCTACAATTTAATGCTCTAGCCAATCGAGTTTATGGTCTGAGCAACGATGCTCTCATTGACTGTTTTGTCAGTGGACTTACTCCAGAAATTCGTAGAGATGTGTTGATCCATGGCGCAGGATCTATTGTTAAGGCAGTGTCACTAGCAAAAGTCTATGAAGAGAAATACTCAACCACAACCAAACCCAGTAAAGACCTAAACAGTAGCCAATCAAACACTCAATCAACCACAAATCGAACTCTCTTCAATCCAAATAAACCAGATAAGCCAATTCTCCAAACCCCACCCACAAGACCTATGCACCCTAACCAACAAAACCCAAACATTAAGAGAATTACAACTGCTGAGAGACAATTGAGAAGAGAGAAGGGCCTGTGCTATTGGTGTGATGAGAAATTCTCTTTTTTTCACAAATGTCCAAATAAACATTTGATGATCCTTCAATGTGAAGACACTGAGATAGAGAGTGACTCTGGACTTCATGATAGCACCATGGACCAACCAAGCAAAGTGGGTACGGTTGATAGAGAGGAGGACCATCTGTCATTGAATGCTTTGAAAGGTTCAAATTGCGTTGGTACACTCATATTTACAGGGCATATTGGACAACTTAGTATCCAAATTCTTGTAGATGGTGGCAGTTCTGACAATTTTTTACAGTCAAGAATAGCTCAATGCCTCAAAATTCCTATTGAATCAGCTCCTGGATTCAAAGTCATGGTGGGGAATGGTCAAAGTTTACTGGCAGAAGGCATGATTCCTAATTTACCAATCTTAGTGCAAGGTCAAGAACTCACAGTTCCTGTTTACTTGCTGCCCGTGGCTGGTGCAGATCTAATTCTTGGCACTACTTGGTTAGCCACTCTGGGTCCTCATGTGGCTGATAATTACTCTAAACTGTCATTGAAGTTCTATCATGAAGGGAAGTTTGTGACCCTCCAAGGTGAACCCAGCAACCCTCCTAGTCAGGCTCAGTTACACCACCTTCGAAGAATGCAGAGCACAGCTGCAATTGAAGAATTTTTCTCAATATAGAGGGTGGACAATGAGGTACCTGAGGATGTATTGAAAGGCTTACCAACTGACATAGCACCTGAATTGGCTCTTCTCCTGCACACATACAGTAAGGTGTTCGTCACCCCCACAGGTCTACCTCCAACTAGAAGGCACAATCATGCTATTGCACTCAAAGATGGTTCAACACCTGTTAAGGTAAAACCATACAGGTATCCACATAGCCAAAAAGCTCAAATTGAACAAATGGTCCATGAAATGCTTGACCAAGGCATCATTGTGCCAAGTACTAGCCCCTTCTCTTCACCAATCCTCTTGGTCAAGAAGAAGGATGGTAGCTGGCGATTTTGCATTGATTATAGAGCATTGAATACTCTGACCATCAAAGATAGTTTTCCAATGCCTACAGTTGATGAACTATTAGACGAGCTGTATGGTGCTAAATACTTCTCTAAGCTGGACCTTAGATCAGGCTATCACCAGATCCTAGTACAACCTGAAGATAGACACAAAACTGCCTTTAGAACCCATCATGGGCACTATGAGTGGCTGGTGATGCCCTTTGGGCTAACCAATGCCCCTGCTACTTTTCAGAGTCTTATGAACCATATATTTCAACATGCTTTGAGAAAATATGTTCTGGTATTTTTTGATGACATCCTAGTCTATAGTCCTACTTGGCATGATCACTTGCATCATTTAGAAAATGTCTTGCAATTACTACAAGAGCATGTTTTATTTGCTAAGCTCTCTAAATGCTCTTTTGGCTTGTTGGAAATAGAATATTTGGGCCATATAGATTCAGGAAAAGGAGTAGCCATGGATAACAACAAAGTCCAGGCAGTACTACAGTGGCCAACACCTCTCAATGTCAAACAACTTAGAGGATTTCTGGGCTTAATAGGCTACTATAGACGGTTCATCAAAGGTTATGCTAAGCTGGCAGCTCCATTGACTGATCTATTGAGGAAGGAAGCTTTTCTCTGGAACATAGACACTGAGAATGCCTTTTTACAATTGAAGCAGGCTGTCACATCAGCTCCTGTGCTAGCTCTTCCTAATTTTGAACAGCCCTTTGTCTTAGAAACTGATGCTTCAGGAACTGGTATTGGTGCAGTACTCCAGCAAAATGGCCACCCTATTGCATATTTCTCAAAGAAATTAGCTCCTCGAGTGCAGAAGAAGTCTGCATACTTTAGAGAAATGCTTGCTATAACTGATGCCATTGCTAAATTTAGACACTATCTCCTAGGCCACAAATTCATCATCAGGTCTGATCAAAAGAGCTTGAGACATTTGCTAGATCAGAACCTTCACACACCAAAACAGCAACAATGGCTACATAAATTTTTGGGTTATGATTTTGTCATTGAGAACAAGCCTGGGAAAGAGAATTTAGCAGCAGATTCACTGTCTCGAGTGCTGCTGACTGCATGGTCAGAACCTGAAAATGACTTACTCACATCACTCATTGCAGCTACAAAGCAAGATACTACAGTACAAGAGTTAATACAGAAGTGCACCGATCAGTCAGGGTGGAATGAACATTATTCCACAAAAGGTGAACTACTCTACTGGAAGAAAAGGATAGTGGTGCCTCCAGTACCATCTATGATTGAAAAATTGTTAACTGAGTTTCACAGCTCTCCAATTGGGGGACATTCCGATGTAACAAGGACTTTGGCTCGTTTGCAAGCTCAATTCTACTGGACAAACATGAAGAAAGATGTGCAGGATTTCATTCAAAGTTGTGTCATCTGTCAACAAGCTAAAACTGCCCAAACATTGCCAGCAGGGCTCTTACAACCATTGCCAATCCCTTCTCAAGTGTGGGATGATGTGGCAATGGACTTTATCACAGGGCTACCGTTATCTCACGGGTTCACAGCTGTGATGGTGGTCATTGACAGGCTATCAAAGTACGCTCATTTTATTCCCTTGAAGTGTGATGGTCATTGACAGGCTATCACGGGTTCAAACTCTTATTTTTAGTTCTCTCAAAGGAATGCTAATAAAGTTGCTCACACCCTTGCTGGGATGGCTTTAATACGTCTAGTGCTCAGTACTATGATGAAATTTCTTGATGTACTTTTTCTACGATTATCAATGAAATAAATTAGACTTCTCATGTTAATATGTATGTGTGTGTGTATATATATATTTATACAAATATATATATATATATATATATATATATATATATATATATATATATAAAAAAGTTTCTAGCCTCTTTTTTATATTAACAAGTCTTCTATTTTTATTAATATATATATATTTATAAAAGTCTCTAGCCTCTTTTTTATACTAACAAGTCTTCTATTTTTATTGATAGATAGTTTCAAGTCTTCTATATATCAAATAACCACTACAACAGTTTGACTCTACGGCAACGCCTAAATTTCCAATGCTTAAGATAGCAATGGCAACAATTTTTTGTACCTGTTGCAAAATTGATTTTTTTTTTAAATTAGGCAACAATTAAAACTGTCCTATAAAACTCAATAGCAACGATGTTTTTTTATACTTTTTAAGCAATAGTTTGAAACTGTTCTCCTATAATTTAATTATAAAAAAATAATTTTTTGATTCCCCAAATTTGTCAACCCACACGTAGAAACCCTTTTCTGCATTCATAATTAGAAGGGATTGAGATTCCCTTTCAGCTCCTATGCGCTCTCTCATATCTGATCTCTTGGATATCCTCTCTCAACTCTGGTCTCTTCCGCTCCTCCGTCGCATCCCTACCTGTGGATCACCACATGGACACAGAGATATGGAAAAAGAAACTCGCATAGTGAGAGAAGAGTTTGTGAAAAGTGGCAGAGGTGACAGAAAGGATGCATGTGGTGGTCGCCGGAGAGGAAGGACCCGACGTCATCTTGTGGTGGTTTTGATGCGGTCTACAGAAGAGGTGATGGAACGACATGGTGGTTGCGGTTTTGGATCAGGCGGACGTAGAACAAGAACACCATTTTGTTCAGGTGTGAGCCTTGCTTTTTCTTTCAGTATTGTTTTCTCTTCTTTTTTTTTGAGTTAGGGTTTCCCTACTTCTCTCTTCCGGTTCATAACCAGATTCGAATATGAACCTTGTTTTAATATTAGAAAATCTTCTAGTCGCGGTGTTAGCAATTAAACCATTCTGGATTGAAATTTGTGAAGCAACCTTTTATTGCATGCCAAAATGGATTGTCACAATTTCTATCGTTCTCCTAGAAATTGTTTTTAGTTCTATATATATAAATGCATTTTTTTTGGATGTGCTTAGGTTCCTTTTATGATCTGTCAATGTATCTGATTAAAGGTTCAAAACATTGAAATTTTAAACTGCAATCTCTTATTCCTGAAGAGATTGGGAATTGCACATCTCTTTACTTGCTGTATGTGACTTTTATTTCTCTATAGTATCTTTTTGTTAACATTATTTTAAGAGGTAGTTACTGATTCTTATCTATTTTTAAGCAATTGTTTGTCACACAATAATTTGAGTGGTTCAACACTAAAGTCAATGGGAAGACTAAGCAAGCTCAAAATCCTCAAATTAGAATTCAATGAACAAAGTGGATAGTTTCCAATGGAGCTTGGAATGCTCCAAAGTGTTCTTGTTGTGAATATATCACATAACAAGCTGATAGGAAACTTTGGTCTTTGCTCACTATTGTTGAAGGGTCCATGTAAGATGAGTGTGTCCAAGCCTCTAGTGCTTGATATACATGTATGTAACAACCAAATGGGTCCTCAAATGCAAGGAGCCCATTTAGTAGCGCTTCCATGGAAATGCTCCCAAAAACAAAACACGGAGCCCCTTTTGTTAGCACTTATTCTAAAGTGCTGCTTATTTGTTTCAAATTTGTAGTAGTTTCTCTTAAAGCACTACCTATTTGGTTCTAAAAAATTTACCTCAACATCTCTCACTCTCCCTCACTCTCTCAACCAGTACGCTCTAAATGCAGTTTCACTCTTCCATAGCGTGTGAATACCCATTCGTGCTTGACTACCACCACAGGAAACCCTCCCTCCTCGTCTGACCACCACGCTGGACCTTCACTCTACTTCTCCTCCGACCATTACGTGGCTCCAGCGTCTTCTTATATACTCTTCAGCTTTGTTTGGTTGTTCATATTGAAGATTTTCTTCATCTATTTCTCTATTCCTCTCATTGCCTTCTTTGTCTTCATGTAAGCCTTGTTCCTTTTATGATTTTTTTTGTGTTGTGGTTTTGCATGTGTTTTTATTGATGTTATTATTTAAATTTTCTACAACTTACGTACGTGCTTAAGGAGAATGCTACTAAATAGATACAAGCGAACCCTTTCTCCTAAATGAGGGCATCTTAATAAACACGAGTCTCCAATCCTTATCTGTTAATTTGACCAATGTTATCGTTCTTCTAGTCCTCATGCTATAGTTACTAATGTTCTCATATCCTTGGAACAACAGATTTTTCTTAGAGCATGATAGCCATTGCTCTTGTGAAGCACCCCTGCAAGGATATCTATTGCTCTCCTCCCCCTTCCTTACCACCTCTTCAACTCCTGCTTAGCATTAGCCTACCCCTTTAACTTGTTTTTCCTCCTTTGTCAACTCTCTATATTTACATGTTTTTCTCACCAACTCCATATTCTTAGGGTTTGTTCCTACTACAGTAAGGCAAAGATACAGTTTAGAAATAACTAAAAAATAAAAGCAAAAGAAAACAAAATTCCAAAGTAAGAAATCACAGAAAAAGAAAAGCAAAGAGCATACAATGATATTTAGGAGCAATATAATAGGAATTCCATCATTTACCGTAGCTTATCCCACTCTTACCCTTTCTCCTTCTAACCATGCCAGTCTAGCAGTTTCTTCCTTTTTTCCTTAGACCTACTCTCTCTACCTTGTAATTCCTTTAACCCTGCCTCTACCTTGAAATGGAACTTACAAATTTTCTCTAGGAGTGGAGCTGAAGCGTTGTTTTTTTCTTTTGTGCTGAGGATATGTTGTTGCGAAGATAAGAGAAACAGATAGACATGGATTTAGATATCATCCTATTTTTAGGGAAGGAAGAAATAGGGGAAGACCATCTCTGAATCGAAGTTATGAAGTGGAGGGAAGGAAGGAAGACTTGCAGCAGGATTAGAGGTAGAAGGAGGGAGAATATGCAGAGGGATAATGTGTTTTTGGGTAATGGGAAAGACTATGCAGAGAGATGATGAGCTGAAGGGGAGAGCAGAAAGAATGGTTTTTTAGACACTAAAATTGATCACTTAAGATCGCTTAGGAGCGAGTGGCAATACCCCTTTTTTCATAATGTCCATGTAGATGAGGAAAAACTTAAGACTTTCGATAGCTGTTTAGTTGGCACCCTGCATATTGAGGTTGGGATTTTTGAAATCCAGGACCATTTGTTATTAGAAGCTTACTAAGAAATCAGAGTTATTCCTATGGGAGGTAAGAGAGTTCTACTCTAGCCTTCCATCCCTGGTTGTGTGCACAATTTTGTCTATAGCAATCGTGAATGGTGGGCGACATGGTTGGAGTCTTTCTCTAATTGGTCTCCACAAATTTCGGCAAATGATCGCCATGTTTGGTTACGTCTCATGGGAGTCCCAGCTCATGGTTGGGACACTGATTTTTTTCATTACAATTGTTGGGCAATTCGATTTGTTCAGGGGATGAAGCTACTTCGAAAATGGAAAAGTTGGATTTGGCTAGGGTTCAAGTTGATGTTCCTTTCTCCTCTACTATAGGTACATGTCTTCAAATCAAAATTGGGTGTTTCATGCTCCCCATTAAATTTTTTGAAGAAACAGATACTGAGAAGGAAATTACGATAAACAAACTTCTTCTCTCATGAAACAATTTTGTATCTTCTTCCTCATGATCCGGTGTCAGGTCTTTGGCGGAGGCAACACTACTTGAGTCGTTGGAGGGTTCAAAGGACGACCAAAACAAGAATCACGAGGTAGACCAAAGAATTGCTTATCTCTTGGGATAACACGGCAACGATTTTGCTGACTTGGATGCTGGTAAGGTATTTTCACAAAACGGGTTGATCTACAGAAAGAACGATATAGGGACGATGAAGGTACTCTCTGTTTTCGTCATTCCTTGAGAATGCAACATCGATGTAGCAGATCTCTTACATGGGATGAATCAATTTACAGGGTACGAAGTTGTGACGCACTCCGCATTTGTCACTACAATATAGCGAGAGAAAAAGATTTTAGGATGTTATGCTATGTGTGGTGTCGCTGAACGAATTGCAACAAGAGGGTTTCTCAATTAAGTTAGTTCTTCCTCTTCCGTCTCTTTGGGCCAAGTCTTTGCGACCCATCCCCTTCTCCCTGTCGTTTTAAGCTTCTAGGCTTGACTCTTTGGAAGTCGTTGTTGGGTCGCCTTTCCTTGCTGCTAGGTCGTGCTCAATAAATGGTTTTGGCACAGCTAACGTTATTCCATGCGCTTCACCCCCATTGAGCCCTTTTCAAATGTGGTTCTGGACTTAGTTCAAAATTGATGACACAACTATATCTTCTCCGCTTTTAGAACAATTCTCCAAGCTAAATTCTTCTTGGTTGAATGTAGTGGTAGGGTCTTCTTCCTTTGTTTTAGATGTTGTCTTGTATTCTTTACCGTTAGAGGGCTCTCTAGATAATGAGTTGGGGAATGATATTCTCCCTACCACCCCTTTGGGTATCTTGGGTGCTAACACTCTCACTCTCCCTCCTCTTGGGGCGGCCGCCTTCCCACCTAAAATTTTTCGGACATCTTTTTCATCTTTTTCTTCTCCTCCCTTGATGGCTTCGGATCTTGGATCTGTGGCCCAGCCTTCCGATAAATTGTCGAGGGCTCATGGCAGGAAAAAGAAGAGAGGGAAGGCCCAAACCTCGATCGTGGTGCCCCCTTTGGTTGCCAAGGGTGGAAAGTTCTCCACTTGGGAAAAAAGGGTAAGTGGCTTATAGTTTAGGTGTTGTTTCGGCTGGGAGGAAGCTGTGCACTAGAGGCAGTGGTGTTGATTTGGTGTCTCTGAGTAAGGGCGCTCATCCTAGGCTTGCCCATTCCTCTAGTCGGCCAGATGAGGTTAATGGAACAAAAATAATTGAATTGGGGGTTGCCATGGGTCTTGAACTAGACAATGGGAATGTCTTGGATAAAATGATCACAGATAACTTTAGAATGAATGTGGGGGGCTGTAATTTTTCCCTTTCTTAGCATAATATCTGGATAGGTGATTCCCCTCTTAGGGTTAGGTTCTATAGGCTTTTTTCTATGGTAAGGGATCCTAATGCTTTTGTTAGTTCCCGTGGTATAGTCGGATTGTTGTGGTTTGGGTTTGAGCTATCCCTTGGGGAGCTCTATTTATCTCTTCATTCCATATCTCTTTCACTGATGCCAGATGTATAGGTGTGGTCCGCAAATTGTTCTGGATTGTTCTCGGTTTCCTCGATTTATCTTATTCTCTCCCAATCGTCGTCTTGTGTTCTGAGTCTTTCTGACTAGTATGCTATTGTTAGTAGTCTAGGCTTTGATTTTGTGATGCAACAAGATATTTCATCTTTGTTTCTTCAATTTATTCGGGTGGGCAGTCCAACGAGATTCAAACGTGAGTTGATGCTCATTTGGCATAGTGTTGTTTGGGTTATATGGGATTTGAGGAATAGCTGTATTTTCGTTGGAGGTGTTCCTGACTTTGGGAGTTGTTTTGACTAAATTTTATCTCTTTCCTGGCAATGGTTCAAGGCTAGGGGTTCTTCTCCTTCCTGCTTATTCTATGACTGGTTCATAGACCCCATTGATTGTAATTCCAGGAGGTAGTTGTTTCTGTTTGTTTTCATCCGTTTTGGGAGGCGTATTTCCTTTTGACATGGGCTGAATACCCCTTGTCCTCAGCTATTATGATATCATAGGCTTAAATATCATTTTGGTCCCTGCAAATATAGCAAATATCCATTTTTGTCCATTTTTAAAAAAAATAGCCCTTGTAAAATTTAAAATTATTTATTTTGCTCCTTGCCAAAAGGATTTTTTATATAGCCCTTGCGAAATTTAAAATTATTCATTTTGATTCCGGTGATACAGCTTTAAAATGACCTCATGGACCAAGATGAATAATTTTAAATTTTGCAAGGGCTATTTTACAAAAAAAAAAAAACTTTTTAAGGGACCAAAATGATTAATTTTAAATTTAGTAAGCACTATTTTTTTTTAAAAAAATGCAGGGACCAAAAGGGATATTAATCTTGTATTTGGAGAGACCAAAATAATACCCTTTTTTTTCCGATAAGCAATGATTCATTCAACAGAGCACTAGCGGTGCTCAAAACCACAAAATACAAAAGATAGTTCACAAGTTATTTATACAAGAAAGTGTGTTATTCCACCATAAAAACGGAATAAAAGAGGACTTGCTACCCACCCCATAAATGAACCAGCACCAAGATAATAACTTCACCTGGGCCACAATCGAATCAACCTTTGGCTCATCCCCCCTAAAACAAGCACCGTTGCGGGATAGCCAAATACACCAAGAAGTTGTCAACCAGATAAGATGTTTTACCCTCTTTGTTTTCTTGCCAATACAAAGCTCTCCATATCCGAGAAAGTTAAATTAGAATTATGAGGCACATGAACGTTCAGTCATCGATCAATCTCCCGCCACACTTGCAAGGATAAATCACAACTCAAAAACAAGTGCTGAGAGTCCTCCAAATGATTCCTACAAAAAACATAAAGAGCGTCCTCCTCCAATGGAATAACATGACGGTGCAATAATACAGAATGATAGGTATTGAATAGTTTACAATTCTCCAACCGAACAACAAAATCTTCGCCGGAATGCGTGTTCTCCACAGCGATTCAAGATCAGATTTTTGCAGCTCCGAGATTGGGATGTTGCTGGCTTCGGTTGGAATATGAGTTGTGTGCGCTATGAAGCTATATCAAGAACGGACCGTGACCAAACCCAACGATCAACAACCCCACAGACCACCTGAACATCACGCAAAATCAGCTACAACTCCGTAGTATCATCATTAAGCACATAATTAACACCTGCAAAAAAAAGAAGGCTTAAATGCACGTTACTCTGCTGCAAATATACTCATTTTCCATTTACGCCCCTGCAAAATTTTTTTTTTCAAAAAACACCTTGCAAATATTAAACGTTTCTCGTTACCCCCCTCGGTTAATTTTTCTGTTAAAAAAAAGGACATGGCAAACGGAAAGCCACGTCAACACTGCCACGTCAGTAACCAGTAGATGGCCGCCACGTGGCAGTGTTGTTACACTCAAAATAAATGTTCAAAATGGCTGAGATAGGACATGAACTTGCAACCTCCAATTGGGCGTGATTTTTGTTTTCATGTGTTGAAGATCCAGAAACGAAATGGAGGAACCAGAAACGAAACAACGATTTGGGTTGAAGATGATGATTGTCGTTTTTATGTATTATATATTTGTTATTTGCACAATATACTAAAATGAACATGTGGTTTAATGGTAATAGGGTGTGATAGTCATGTTGTGGTCATGGGTTCAACTCCCATCCTTTCTAAAAGTTTTATTTTTTAGTAACAGTAGTGTACGGTACCCCACATGTGCCACGTATAAAGCCAAATGGCAGCCACATCACTTTTTTTAACAGAAAGTTAACGGCAATTGGGTAAATAGAAACGTTTAATATTTGCAAGGTGTTTTTTGAAAGAAAAAAAATTTGCAAGGGGGTAAATGGAAAATGAGTATATTTGCAGGGGATAACGTGCATTTAAGCCAAAAAAGAATTATTTCAGTGCCAAGTATCATCTCGCCAATCACCAAGTTCGGCCAGCCTGACATTTTTATTATAGCAATTATTAAAAACGCTACCGAACACATGCTTCAACGGGCGTTGCCCCAGTCAATGACGGTGCCAAAAATCCACTCCACGACCATCCCCCAATCTCCGCCTAACATTCGATTCAAACCAGCCGACCGAAAGTCCCGCCTCCCCACACACCTATGGTCACGCCACCACAATGAGTCTAACCTTCTATCCACCGAAGCGGTGCCATTGAAAAAATTAGACCCCAAGTCACCATATCTATAAGATAGAATACCCCTCCAAGATGCTTCCTCATCCGACAACATCCTCGACTTCCATTTAGTCAAGAGAGCAATATTAAATAATTCAACATCCTTCACTCCAAGCCCTCTTCCTTTGATCTGCAAACCTTCTCCCAAGCCACCCAATACATACCAATCGACTCCTCCTTTATGCCCTACAAGAAGTCTCTTTGAAGCTTAGTTAGAGTCTTAATCACCACCTTCGGCGCTTTGTAAAAAGACAAATAGTAGAGAGGTATACTATTCAAGACGAAATTTATAAGAGTTACCCGACCTCTGATAGATAATGAACGCCCTTGCCACAAAGCCAATCTAGTATGATCTTGTCAATAATCAGCTTCCATGTAGAACTCCGTCTTGGGTTTGCGCCCACCAGAATGCCCAAAAATTTGAAATTAATAGACTCCGTTCGGCAATGAAGAAAAGTTGAAGCCGAATCAAGAAAATCATCCTCTACATTAATGCCAATAAGTTTGCTCTTGTGGAAATTGACCTTCAACCCCGACACCATTTCAAAGCTTCTAAGCATAGACTTGATACACCACAAATTCCCGCTCGTTGCCTTACCCATCATAATAGTATCATCGGCAAATCGGAGAATAGAATAGCGAAGATTGTCATGAACCGTGTATTCAGTAAATGAGACAACTTCAACTGCCTTTGACATCATTCCCGACAAACCCTCGGCTATAATTAAGAAAAGAAAAGGGGAAAAAGGATCACCTTGACGAAGACCTCTACCAACTTGAAAATCCTTCGTGGGACTATCATTAACCAACACAGACATGGAACTAGAACACACGCACACCTTCACCCACCGGATCCAATCCGTGCCAAAACCCAACCTATCCATCATGTAAATCAAAAAATTCCAAGAAATAGAGTCATATGCCTTCAAGTCGATTTTAAAGAGCAAGCAATCCTCCTTCCTACGCTTAGCTAGATCAACCACTTCATTTACCACCAAAACTCCATCTAAAATGTTTCAACCCCCCAAAAATGCCGATTGACACTTAAAAATCACCTTGGGAAGAACTCTCTTCAATCTACTAGCAAGCACTTTGGCAAGAATTTTGTAAATACAGCCTATCAAACAAATAGGCCTATACTCCCCTAAACTTTGAGGATGATCATTTTTGGGAATAAATGCAATGAAGGAGGCCATAACACACCTTGGGTAAAGACGCTTTCCAATGAAATTCATGAAAGAAAGCAACAATATCTTCCTAGACCAAATCCCAACACTCGATAAACTTCAAGTTAAAACCATCCGGACTCGGCTCTTATCATCGTCAGAATTCCAAATCTCCGCCTTAATTTCCTCCTCCGAGAAGGGCATCACTAAGAGCTCATTATCAATAATAGAGATCCGTTTGAAGTCGATCCCATCAAGAGTAGGCCGAACTTGTTGAGTCTCCTCAAAACACTTCTCAAAATGGCTTCTAACAACATCCTTTACCTTGTCCACATCATCAATTATACTTGAGTCTATATTATATTATGTTTGCCTTTAAAAAAAATCAATTTTCGGCTGGAACGATTTTAGAAAACCTTTTACGGAAACCAATCCTGATTCAAAAGATGTTAAAAGGGTAAAGAAAATATTTTTTAAATTTAAATCTCATTTTCGCATTATTCTTAGGCTTTTTTTTGGTACCCCCTTACTTATCACTCATACCCCCATATTCACTTTTATCCCAAAATTACCTCTCATTTTTTCCAAAAATTTGGTCAAACCAACTTGTAAATTTTTCGGAAATAGCTCAATTTAAGGTATTTCCAGAATTTTTTTTACGTTAATTTCCGGAACGAATTTTTCGAAATTTTTTACTTCCGAATTTACATAAAATTTCCGGAAATATGAAATGCATTCTGAATTTATGGTAAATCCAGAAATTTCACTCAACTTAAATTCCGAATTTACCATAAATTCGGAAATTTTAATCAACAAACTTCCGAATTTATGGCGTAAACTCGGAAGTTAAAAAATTACAATTCCGAATTTACGTCATAAATCCATAATTTTAGTTTCTTTTTTTTCCTTTTTCCATTTTTGTAATAAACGAGATTCCTTTTTTTATTTTTTTTACAGATATGGCCACGGCAGACGGCAACATTTCCTTTACTATGGATTTATCGACAGCGTTTACCACATCACAGGTACATATTTTTCTAAAACGCTAATTGTTTATCACTTTGAATTTATTGTTTTATTTATTTTACGATTAATTTTCAGGTTTTTGCTACTCGGGATAATCTTATACGTTGGGCTAGAGATATCGGAAAAGCCAACGGAGTCATTGTTATTATCATTCGATCTGAGTCCACAGAGAATGGTAAAAGGAAGAAGAATAGGATCGTTTTTGGTTGTGATAGACATGGAAGATATAGTAAAGTAGTAGATGTTGGGTGTTCTTCTAGACACAAGACATCAAAAAAATGTGGTTGTCCGTTCAGATTGAAAGTGAAACCACTGGTACCTCCTCATTTTGATTGGAAGGTTAGAGTTGTTTGTGGAATTAACAATCATGAGGCTCTTAAGACTATCCTTGGAGCGTCCATATTTGGTGTGTTTAACAAAGCGGAGCGGTCGACTGTTGAGGAGCAATTGTGGTTGGGAGTGAAAGCACAGAAAAGTCTAGAGGCAATAAAGAAGAGATTTACCGACAACTGTAGTAACATTGCTCAGCTGTATAGAACCTGCAACAGCTCTGGAAGGCAAAGAGAGGTAGTAGGACTGAGATGCAAGAGCTTTTGACACTTATTTAGGAGCATCATTACTTGTGTTAGAGCAGACAGATTGAGGGAACTGATACTGTGGAGGAGATCATGTGGTCACACCCCGATAGTATTAAGTTATTGAGGATGTTTCCTCAAGTCTTGATTATGGACTACACTTTCAAGACCAACAAATATGCATTGCCTCTCCTCGAGATTGTTGGTGTCACTTCTTCTGAGGTGACATTTTCTGTTGCTTTCGCTTATCTGTCTCATGAGAGATATGATGACTACACTTGGGCGTTGTAGAGTCTAAGAGATTTGATGGTGTG
This sequence comes from Astragalus glycyphyllos, assembly GCA_963573325.1. NCBI lineage: Eukaryota > Viridiplantae > Streptophyta > Magnoliopsida > Fabales > Fabaceae > Astragalus > Astragalus glycyphyllos. Next base: position 16,440,569 of record OY754313.1, on the reverse strand, counting down.
TGATATCTCACTTCCTCAGGTTATCCTGACTGACAAAGAGGATGGATTGATGAAAGCTATCAGGATTGTGTTTCCCGAGGCAACTAATTTGCTATGTTCTTATCACATTAACAACAATGTGCATGCTAGAATAAAGAAGGCGGTCAAGGGAGATAGGGTGGTATCATTAATAACACTTTGGCGTGCAGTGGTTGAGTCTTCATTTGAGGATGAGTTTTATGAGGCATTGAGTGATTTTGAAAAATCATGTACTGATAAATCCCACTTGATCAAATATGTCAACAAGGAATACTTGTTTGCTCACAAGGAAAGATTTTGTGGACCGTGGACGGATAGAGTGCGACACTTAGGAAATACCACGACTAATAGGTATGTGTTTAATATTTTTACCGTAGTTTAAAATTTTTTTGACACGTGTTTAGTATTTTTACCGTCGTTTAAATTTTTTTGACACGTGTTTAGTATTTTTACCGTTGTTTAATTTTTTTTGACACGTTTTTAGTATTTTTACCCTGGTTTAAATTTTTTTGACACGTGTTTAGTATTTTTACCGTAGTTTAAATTTTTTGACACGTGTTTAAAAATTTTTAGGGTTGAGTCAATGCATTGGGCATTGAAGAGGTCACTGGGTTCTAGTGGAGGTGATTATGCAGAAGCTGGGAGCAAATGCATGGGATGATCGAATCCGAAATTGATAAAAGGTTTAAATATGTATTTAGTCCCTGCAAATGTCCCTATTTTTCGATTTAGTCCCTACAATTTTTTTTTTTTAAATATGTCCCTGCAAAATAACTTTTTTTTAATATGTCCTTCCGAAAGTTGAAATTTTAAATACGTCCCTGCAAAATAACTTTTTTTTTAAATACGTCCCTGCAAAATAACCTTTTTTTTAAAATACGTCCCAGCAAAAAAAATTGTGATATTTTGCAGGGACGTATTTAAAAAAAAGGTTATTTTGTAGGGACTTATTTAGAAAAAAACTATTTTGCAAGGACGTATTTAAAAAGTTTATTTTGTAGGGACGTATTTAAAAAAAAGTTATTTTGCAGGGACGTATTTAAAAAAAATTGCAGGGACTAAATCGAAAAACAGGGACATTTGCAAGGACTAAATACATATTTAAACCTTGATAAAATTATCGGCTCTTTTCAAAAGAGCATCACCCGTGTAGATGCCCATCACAACACTCCTTTCTACAAGGATCTACACGGTTTGGTGTCTCATGAGGCATTGGATCATATAGTTCATGAGTTGAAGAGCATGTTGGATCAAGTAGGAGCCGATAAGACCCGTTGTGGTTGTGTGATTAGATTTACTCATGGGTTACCTTGTTCTTGTGAGCTTGGTATGTTGCACGAACATGACCTTCCAATCCCATTGGAGATGATTGACTCTCATTGGAGGAGGCTGACTTTGGAGAGTATGGATGAGGAGCGGGTGAAACAAGCCTCACTTGACTGTGACATAAGCTATACAATAGAGGAGGTTTGGAAGCAATGGGGTGACATGTCTCTTGAGGAGAGATGTGTATGGAAGAGAGGTCTTGATGACTATGTCTTAAAAAAAACTACATCCATGGTTCCACCTACACACAAAGTCAAGACTAGGGGTGCACCAAAGAAGGGGAAGAAGAAGAAGAAGAAAGAGTATGATGTGAAGAGAGATCCTTCTTATTGGGAGCACGTGGATGCATCTTTGAGTTCAGTTAAGAAACCCACTCAGAAGTCAGCAAAGAAGTCATCAAACATACTATCACAGCGGTCCTCACAGCAAGTCTCCCAAATACCATCACAGAGGTCAGCAGCTAGACAACCACCAGCATGACATGCATTTTCTAAGTCAAATTCCCAACTCTATTCAGAAGTACATTGATGACATTATCAATGTGGTGGGGGATGGAAACTGTGGCTTCAGATGCATTTCTGGCTTACTTGGCTGGACACAGAATTGTTAGCAAAAAGTTCGGAATCAGTTGATTGAGGAGATGGATGAGAATTGGTTTCAATACTCACAAGTCATGGGTGACAACATTCAATCAGTGAGGGATTCATTAGTTGCTCTCCCACAACCAATTCAACCTCCTTAGAAGTGGATGACGATGCCTGACACGGGACATGTTATAGCGACTAGATATCAGGTAGCCCTTGTTATGTTAACACCTGCATCTGCTACGTGTTTCACTTTTTTTCCTTTGAGAGGAGCGTATGCTCCTAGTCAGAGCCCATTGTACTATGTTGGGTTTGTCAATAGGAACCATTGGGTCCGGGTCATTTTGAACGGTACTAGTCCATTACCTCATGTTCATCCTAGTTGGGGTGCAAATGCTTCATATGAAGCTAGGTCGTGGTTGTATCCGTACGTTGGACGTATGCAGTTATGGTCTTCTTACTTTCCAGATCGTATTGCACCGACCCAACGACCTGATATTGATTATATAGACATTACTTGATGATTGTATTTTATTGTATTTTATTCCACGAATTTATATTATATTAGATTTTTTTGATAAAAATTTATTGAACGGCTCAGATTCCACCGACACTTTTAATCAACGGCTCACAACCAGTCAAACGTGTCAGGAAAAGGAGTGGATGGCATTTCCTTTGGAAATTGTGCCCCAACGGATACAAAATAAACGGCTCAGATTTGTGATCTAAAATTTTGACCAATGACTCATATTTCCCCACGCCTATTATAAATAGGACTTCAGCATTGCCTTCTCATTCACAAAAACTCTAACTCCTTCTCTGCTTCTTCTCCACCAACAACCCTTCTCTGCTTCTTCTCCAACATCTTCCCCACCTGCTAAAATGGAAGATCTAATGGAATGGTAGTTGTGCCCAACCCAGAGATCCTCAAACAAATTTCTAACTGCCCTCCATCCCCCGGAACGGTCGAGAACAGGGCTGATGGTGTTTTCTTTAAGTCTCGCGACAACTACTTCTGTAGGCTGGACAAAAATATCACATTCAGCGAGCTGAAGGAAAAGGTGGAGAGGAAGGTTCGCCAAGAGGGACAGTGGCGTAAAGACATCTCTCGTATACGTTACCGCAAGTGCGTATGTCTCCAAGACGGCACTCTCCGCTATGAAGCTATGGATATCCGGAGCGACAATGATGTTCGCGTAATGTTGGAACATCATCGTAATGTCCCATTGGGACGTCAAATAATTGAGCTGTTTGTAGAAACAATGCGCACTCCGGAAGAGATCATTTATATTGTGGAGAGCTGTTTGGCTTTTTCACTTTGCATTCCGAATTTACGTAAAATAGCTTATAAATTCGGAAGGGTGAGGAGTAGGATTTCCGGATTTACGTCAATTGACTATAAATTCAGAAGACAAATTTTGAAAATTTCCGAATTTACGTCGTAGGTACATAAATTCGGAATGTATATTCTTAATGTACCAATGCCGGTAGTGTTTTATTACACTATTTTTGTTTTGATAACATTACGTTGGCAAAGAGAGTGGTGAGAAGTAGAAGCCTATGACTGATGATGTTTTTTAGTAAGTGTAGTAGTACTTCTATTTTAGTTCTTTCTTAAACTGGGACATGTCTTAGGTTTATATTTTGGTTCTACAATTTTTGAATGGCTTTGAAATCTCCATGTATCATCATTTTGTACTGACTCTTCAAATATTCCCAATACTAGTTAGATTAGTTTCTACGAGAGGTGTCTTGTGTTGCCTTTTCTTATCGACTCCAATCCCAAATGAATTTTAGTGCATCTTTGAATTTATTCCTAAGAAAGAATTATATGATGATTTGAATTTAGAAACAGAGAAAGAAAGAATGCTGAGTATTGAACTTGAATGCTAATTATTGAAAAAAAAAAATTAGAATTGGTAGCGATTTTTGTAAGAAATGCTACTTACGGCTGCGAATAACGCTTCTTACAAAAAGTGTTGTTGATTCCTCACATTAGTAGCCCTTTGAAGATTGAAGAATCTAATTTAATTATTTTTTGTAATTTGTAAAATAATTTGAAACAAAATATTGTGACTCATGCTAAAATATTAAGTTATAGACAGTCCAAATAAGCACTCTAATGTCTATGTTAACATGATATAACTATCAAGGTATTTTTTTAACTGAATTGGATGAAAAGTGAAAAAAGATCAAATCATTAATGTTTTGTAACTTAAAAAATAACTTAAAGAAGACTCAGAGTAATTTTGCCTATTTTTATTTGATTCATGTCAATTGGATATTGGGACACAAAAATTTAAAGACGCAAGAGTGTTGACTTTTTTTTTGACCAAAGTGTATTGACCTTAAAATGATTCGCGAAACAGACTATCTAAGTTCGAAAAAGTGAAAACTCCCGTACCCATTGAGAGTTGGGTGGATATGATATCTTCTAAGTAAAATTAGGCTAAATTAGTTCAATATTTATTTTTATTTTATAATATTTAAATAGAATAAAATAGGTGTTATCGAGTATTTTGCCTAATTTTACTTAGAATGTATCAGATCCACCCAACTTTCAATTGGTACGGTAGAATTTATCAAAAAATTAATAAGTTTCAAGTCTTTTTCTATTGATACATAGTTTCTAGTCTTCTATATCAACTGAGATACAGTTGTTCAATTAATTATTGTTATTGTATTTTTTACGATTTATTATTGTTATCTTTCTGACAATACTATTATTATGTTGACCATAGAATTAAATGTTTCTAGTCTTTTTATATTGATAGTGTTTAGTCTTCTATCAACAGATAGCCAGTTGTTCAACCAATTATTGTTATTGTTGACCTTAAAATTATATAGGCTTCTAGTCTTTTTATATTGATACATTTTTTCGAATAAAAAAATAGTCCTTCATTCGAATTGGCAGAATATATCGAAATAACAAAAATTGCAAAAACATAAATGAATTAATTAGAGAACAAATTTTCAACATCTAGTAAATTAATAACATTAAACCAAAAATTGTCTACAAATGTAAGACAACCAAATGCCCGGAATACTCATATCTTCGGATGTATAATGTTGACGCCCATGTTATTAATTGAATGTGTAATAAATTTAAGCTGATCTGTCAAATTAGATAAAACAACCACAAAAAAGACGGACAAAATAATGTTGCACTTGAGACGTCGAATCATTAAAAAACACGAAACAAATTAAATCTATGTATCTATGTAGATACCACTTACTTAGATAAAAAGAGAGCAAACCTGATTAAAATGGCTGGTTTCAAGTCAAAAAACTTACTAAAAACTTACTTTAATTAGGGATGACAATTGCCATGCTCATAGGGTACCCACAAAATTTACTCGCAAACAGGCGGGTAATTACCAGCACACATAGGCGGGGGCTCTAGGACGGGTACTACGGTGCCCAGCTCGCTCTAGGCCTGCACCTATATATACATATATATATATATATATATATATATATATATATATATATATATATATAATATCCAACTTTATTACAATTTTAAGTATATCCAACTTTAAAATAAAAAATCCAATCTACTAATATTTTGGATGTTTTCAATTCACTAAATGCTATCATGTATAATATTTTAATTAGTAAATACAAAAAAATTAATCGCTTTTTAAATTAAATTATAATATTTTTAATGTTATATATTATTTTTTCCTGTTAAAGTGCGGGTAATGGGCATGGTCATGGGCACTTGGGGCCCAGAGGGTACGGAGACAGACACTATAGTATCCTGCCCATACATGTGTAGGTTCAGATATGGACACTATAGTACTCTGCCCGTAAGGTACCCATTGTCATCCCTAACTTTAAATGAGAGAGTCTTTCTCTAGTATGCGTTGTCATTAAAAAGAAAACAAAAACCGGTTGTACCGGTATTGTCTTTCCTTCCAACCAATGGTAGTGCGTTTCGATGCCATCTCAGTTCCTCCCTTATCCACCTCATTCCTTAGTGGGGCCAACTGATGGTTTAAGTTTGTTTTCGATTTGCTACCCCCAACAATATCAAATTTTGCAGTTTACTCCTTCCACTTATTTTATGTATTAAAATTAAAATATCAACATAAAATATTAAACTATTCAAGTGGTCCCAACTGGGGGTTTAACTTTCATTTCGATTTGCTACCCCAACAATAATAAACTTTGCAGTTTAATCAAACTCATTTCAGTTCATACAAATTGAACTCATTTTATGTTTATACAAATTGAACTCTTGAAATTCCTTTTTCTTGTTCTTTTTCTCTCATCGTTATTCATCTCCCCCCAGAAACCTTCATCGTTCTTCATTCTTTATCATTTTTGCTGTTCGTTCTTCATCTCGCTCTTGAAATTCCTTATTCTCTCATCGTTCTTCTTCCTCACCTCAAGACAGAGACAGTCATTGTCCTTAATCTATCATCGTCTTCCTCCTCAATCAAACACAGAGGCAGGTTCTTTTCTCCCTTTTTACTTGATTAATATTTGTTCTACTTCTGGTTTTTCGCATTTATAGGTATCGCCTCTTTAGGAAATGTTTTCTTCGAACTTTACATTATTAGTTAGGGTTACCATTATTTCGGACTTTTCATTTTGGGGTTATCGTCTCATTTAGGGTCATGATTAATTTCGAATACAGTTTACTGCTGCTGCTTCTACTAGTATTTGCTAATGCTCAGATTTCCTGTTTTAGTTTAGTGATACCTAACGTGTGATGGAAATTCGGATCCTAGGGAGTTAGTCGAAGGAATCCTCAATTAAGACCAGGAACCCTAATGATAGAATAGAGTTCGGAGATCAAAATTGTTGACAGAGATAATAGAGAGTTGTAGAGGAAGAAGAAATAGTTTGTTATGCAAATGATGGTATTTTATTCATTTGCCATTGAGGCTATATATACTACTCCAAGAGTAGTTACAAGTAGTGGAATAGACATCAACAAGGCATAAGTGGTAGTGGAAATTATTAAAGTAGTAAAGTAGTGTGAAATTAAGGTGGTAGTGGAATAGGCATAGGCACATATACTGTAACAATACCCCGCCGTGGAAAGCACCCTTGTCCTCGAGGGTTGAAGTTGGGGTAGTTCTTGAGCTGGATTGGCGCATAGTAGTCTGTCTATAGGGTTGTAGCTTGAGGAAAACATAATCTCCAATGGAGAAAACTCTGTCAGAGCGATGTTTGTTGGCCTGTTGAGCCATACGGTTCTGAGCTCGCAGCAAATGAAACTTCAACAGTTTTATGACAGCAGCACTCAAAGTTCTATCAACAACAGCTATGGGAGATTCATTAGGGAGATAAGGTAAATGAATTGGAGGAGCTTGACCATATACGACCTCATAAGGAGAAGTTTGAATAGAAGAGGGCCATTTAGACCAAGAAGAGAGCTTCTCTGCACACATACACCAGAGGTAATTTTCAAGACATTTGTTTACTATCTCAGTCTGACCATCTGTCTGGGGATGATAAGCAGTGGACTTGTTAAGTGAAACACCTTGTAAGGTAAACAAATCAGTCCGTACAAAGCTGAGAAAGACAGGATCTCTGTCACTGACAATTGTAGTGGGCATGCCATGGAGTTTTAAGATGTTATCAAGGAAAGCTTGAGCCACATCAAGGGCTGAGTAAGGGTGAGACAGCCATTTAGATTAGTAATTTATAGTCATTAAACAAAACAACCATTTAGATTAGTAATTTGCTTGTCCATCCTTGTTCCTCGCCGTAGCGGATTTATCTATTTATATTGTTGTTTGTTGTTGTTTTATATAGTTGGATTTACGTTGTTGACAGGTAATTCTCAATCTTAGAATTTAATTCTCAATCTCTTTTAGTCAGGTAATTCTCAATCTTAGTATAAATGGATACATTGTAGAATACAGAATACGGTCTTCAACTCTGTGCGGATATGGAACTTAATGCAAAGCTATTAGAATACCAACAACACACATAAACCATACATGTGGAAACTCAAATAGATAAAGAACCATAAAGACAAAATCAAACGCAATCAAAATCAATCGCCAAAAATCAGGGTAAGCTATAACCAATCAAAGGTGTAATAGTTGAAGGACGTGTAACACCAAAGTCTTCTTTCTGGCATTTAATCAAACACATTAGGTATCACTAAACTAAACCAGGAAATCTGAGCATTAGCAAATACGAGCAGAAGCAGCAGCAGTAAACTGTATTTGAAATTAATCATAACCCTAAATGAGACAATAACCCCAAAATCAAAAGTCTGAAATAATGGTAACCCTAACTAATAATGTAAAGTTCGACGAAAACATTTCCTAAAGAGGCGATACCTATAAATGCGAAAAACCAGAAGTAGAACAAATATTAATCAAGTAAAAAGGGAGAAAAGAACCTGCCTCTGTGTTTGATTGAGGAGGAAGATGATGATAGATTAATGACAACGTCTGTCTGTGTCTGGAGGTGAGGAAGAAGAACGATGAGAGAATAAGAACAAAAGAAGGAATTTCAATAGCGAGATGAAGAAGGATCAGCAAAAATGATAAAGAATGGAGAACGATGAAGGTTTCTGGGCGGGAGATGAAGAAGGATAAGAGAATAAGACAGGAAAAGGAATTTCAAGAGTTAGTTTTTGATTTTGATATTTTAATTTTAATACATAAAATGAGTGGAAGGATTAAACTGCAAAATTTATTATTGTTGGGGTAGCAAATCGTAATGAAAGTTAAACCGATAGTTGGCCCACTTCAATAGTTTAATATTTTATGTTGATATTTTAATTTTAATACATAAAATAAGTGGAAGGAGTAAACTGCAAAATTTGATATTGTTGGGGTAGCAAATCGAAAACAAACTTAAACCATCAGTTGGCCCCACCTAAGGAATGAGGTGGATAAGGGAGGAACTGAGATGGCATCGAAACGAGCAACCATTGGTTGGAAGGAAAGACAGTACTGGTACTGTGTTTTCGGTTCGACAATACCATAGAATTTTCCGACTAAAAGTGGGTGACTGAGAAAACTTGTGGGATGAATAGTTGGTGACAATTTTTGAAGGGGTTAAAACCCAAATTCCTAAAATATTAGACAGGTTGATTCGGTTTGGACTGACGGATCATGCACTAAAAAATTAACATTTTCTAAAATATAAAAATCTTTAACTTTTTTTTTTTGTAATATTCCAACACTTCGGAGTAGCCAACCCCTTAATAGTTTTCCATTCCAGAGTCTTAAAATTTTACAACTTAATTAGAACAATAACATCTTGTGCTTTTAGAATTGCAAAACTACTATGACCTACAATGGGTTGGTTTGGACTCATGGGTTTGTTTTTAAAATTTTTGCTCGAACCAACCAACTATGGGTTGGTTAGAATTTGACCCGAATACAAAAAATATCTGAAACAAACTTATTGGTTTGGAATGAATCGTGGGTTAGTTTGGATTTATCCAAACCACTTGCACCCCTATAGGTTACACTTGTGTTTATTCTTTGATTAACACAAGTCATTAGTTAATTCTATGCAAAAAACTTCTTTCTGGGTGATTAAAAAAATTAGTTTAATGGAATTAATTGTGTAATTTTCAAAAAAAAAAAGTTAACCAAATAACTAAATTAACATTTTTTAATATTTAATCAAAGAATCTATTATTTCAATCTTCTTATTGTCAACCACTTAATTAAATGAAAGGATAGTAGAATTAAGGGTAAATTACACTAGAGGTCCTTTAAGTTATTTAATTGTAACAAGTTGGTCCTTTAAGTTTTTTTCATACCACTTGAGTCCTTTAAGTTATTTAATTTTAACAAGTTGGTCCTTTAAGTTATTTTCGTACCACTTAGGTCCTTTAAGTTATTTAATTGTAATAAATTGGTTCTTTAAGTTATTTAATTGTAACTGTTAAAGGCTGAATAACTTACATTTTTCAGCCCTAAATTGTTACAATTAAATAATTTAGAGGACTTCAGTGGTACGAAAAAACTTAAAGGACCAGCTTGTTACAATTAAATAACTTAAATTACCAAAGTGGTACAAAAAAACTTAAAGGACCAAGTTGTTACAATTAAATTACTTAAAGAACCTATGGTGTAATTTAGCCTAGAATTAAATATAGAAAAAAATAGCTAACTGTATCTTATAAAAGAAACAAATTAAACCATTTTTGTGATTATAATAGAGACCGAAAGGGAGTAGTATTTTTTTTTTTGGTAAACAATGCATCCCGTGCGTATACTGTAGAGACTAATTTCTCAAAGTACAAAGATTCATTTAAAGCACTGATTGACCTCTAACAAAAACTATTTTTCCAGATGCACCAACAAGGAATTGAACCTTAACTAAATTGGTTAAGAATCGCAAGCATTTTATCTACCAAGTAATTGGTTCGATGCAATCAAAAAAGAAGTTTCGACCAAGTCATTAGTACTCACAAGCAGTTTCTATTATGGGTTGTCAATTTTAAGAAAAAATAATTAAGTAGATAACAATGCTCAACAATAATTGGCATTATATTCCCTCCGTTATTTATTTTTGTCAAAAACTATTAACAAAACTATTAACAAACTTATCTCTATTAATTAAGAAGCCCAGGTATTATATCAAACAAGTCATGCAGTAAAAAAAAAGTCGTAATAAATAGATATTGTTTATTGGAAAAGAATAGACGTGCATGGCAAGAACTAATTAGAAAGAAGGTCGTAATTAATAAATATTATTTCTTTTTCCATCAAAAATAAATAAATAAATATTGTTGTCTCTTTCGCAGTTTGCATATATAGAGCGAGTCTCATACTAAGTTGTTTTTGTTTATTTTTTACATGTATATTATTCATTTATAAATAAATGTTGTGTTTTCTCTCTATGCACAACCTTCTCTAACAATTTTCAAAGAAAATCCGGATTCGAATTTACATAAAAGAAACAAATGTTGTCTCTTTCATATTTTTCATTGTTCACATGGGGTGAGTACTAGGAACGTTCTCACCTTCAAAGTCAATTCTTGATATTATTTTACATTTATTGTTCATCTATAAATTCCACTGAATTTGCATAGGCTCCTCATATGCAAAGTAGTTTTGGTTGATTAAGAAAGCAAAAAAATGGGTAATTTGTGGACACAGTTTTCATTTGTGAGTATTTGTTCATCTCTATTGGTAATAAGTCTGTTTTGGGTTTGGGAGAAAAATAAGAAAAAGAAAGTGTTGAAAGGCACAGTGGTGGTGAAGCTAATAGATGATCAGTTGGAAATGGACGATGGCTCTGGAGCTGGATCAAAATCTGATGATAAGAGGTCCCTATCAGCTGATATCCAGTTAATTAGTGCTACTAAAGCTGATTGTAAGTTCTTTCACTTTCCCACTTAGCTTAAAGTTAATTATTGTGCATTATTCATGGGTTTTGTTGGTAATTAATCTTTTTGAGTGAGTGAACCTGGTTGGACACATGTATACCTGGTTTTGTCGGTCTGTGTTCTTCTCTTTCAGTAGAGTTTTTATCACATTCAAGACTTATCTTATCTCTGTTCCTTTTTAATTGTTTTTTATGCAGTTATTAAACTTTTTCGTATGATATACTCCCTCTGATTCAAAATATAAGAAACAAATAAATTATTTAGGTCAAAAATAAAATAAACGATCACTATTTTTATATTTAATTCCAATTTTATCATTATTTACTTTAAATTTATATATAATCACAAGACACGCTGTGATGTAATTAATTAGGAGAGTAATAAAAATGATATATTTGTACACAAGGTTAAATTTCAACTTTATTAATTGACGATAACGAGCTTAAATATCATTTCCTGATCTGCATGAGTTATAGGGACTACCTTTTTTCCTTCTTAAAGTTTTAATCTTAAGGATAGTTTTGTATGGGATGGATTTAAGGAGACTTCTTTTTTTGTTTAAATTTCCCAATGATAATTAGTATTAAATTTATTTTTAAAAGAAAAATTAATTTATCTTTATATTTTGAAAAGTTGACTTGTGGTTATAAGTTGACTTTCCACTTAGCTAGGGGGTCATGCTGATAAATTTAATATATTTTTATTAAATATTTGCAGCAAGTGGAAATGGGCACGTGGGAAAGCTAGCTCATGTAGATGGTGTATTTGATGATAATCATCCACCTAATGCAGAGAAACAATATACATTCACTATATATTTTGATTATGATAAAAACTTTGGAACTCCTGGAGCATTTTACATCAAGAATCTTTTGCCAAATGAGTTCTTTCTTGTCAGTTTGACTCTTGAAGATATGCCTAACCATGCAAAGATCCACTTTGTTTGCAACTCATGGATTTGCAATGAAAAAAAATATCAAAGTGATCGGATTTTCTTTGCTAACAATGTAAGTAATCTACCTTGCAACTTGTACTAGAATATGAATGTTTATGTTATATAATTCTACATGATGATATATAGGTACTAATATATTGTGGCTTATTGACATATAATCTGTTAGAGAGCTCAATTAGAATATATTTGGTGTTGGATTTTAATTGATTGAAATTTTATTTATTCATTTTTAAAATAAAAATAAAAAAACTCAATTAATTAAAATCCAACACCTAATATTATTCTAATTGAGCTCCCTAACATAACCAGAGGTGTGATCCCCTTAAGTGGATCTCAAAATTTTATTATATACCCAATCTTCACCTAAAATAAATTCTACATAGTGATTTTTTTTGTCAATACATAGTGATTTAAAAACATGCTCATATAAAGACACATTATTCAACAGTGGCAAGCCTATAGGTTTCATTGTAAAAAAAATTACAGTTTACTTTATAACTTAGTAGAGTAACGAATCTCAATTGTAAAAGATTCTATATTCTATATTAGGTTTATGTGTTCAAAAAGTTACAGATCTTTTAAAACATCAATAGTTTATTTATTTATTTATTTATTTATTTATTTATTTATTAATATTAGTGGTAAAGAGGTCTTGTTTTAGGCCTAGTGTCAAAAATCCCATGTCTCTTAGTGTATATATAATTGTATGATCAACTTTACATACACTTTGTTCTAAATTTTTTTGAAATATATTGCAGACTTATCTACCAAGCGAAACACCACCTCCACTAGTCAACTATAGACAATTAGAGTTAAAAGCATTAAGAGGAGATGGAGCTGGGGAGCGCAAAGAAGGGGAAAGGATCTATGATTATGATGTCTATAACGATTTGGGAAATCCAGATGTAGGGTTGGCTCGTCCAGTTGCAGGAGGATCTAAAGCCTATCCTTATCCTCGTAGAGGAAGAACGGGCAGAAAACCATCTAATACAGGTTAGGCTGTTTTAGTATTGTAAATTTCTTATCTTATATATTCTTTTTGTAAACATATGTTTTAAGCTTACATATACATATATATAGTTAAAATTTAATTGAAAAATTGAATTGAATTGAATTGAATTGTAAATAAGGCTACGATTAATGACAGACGCCTTCTCTCATATAAGTTGAAGACCCCTCATTTGCATGGTCAACATTAGTGATCTAATCGGCGCCGATTCAACAAAAGCAATGAAAGTTTGACCAAGTCAAAGTTTTGACAATATTATTTGTAAGTTGTCGTTTTGACCGAAGTGATCCGATTAGGTCACTATTAAAGACCATTTAAACATGGAGGACCATGAGCTTCTACTTATACTTAGCGACGATGACCATAGTTAATTTGGATTTGAAGTTATTTACAATTGTTTGAAGATGTTAAACCACTTGAATTGTTTGATCACCCTTGCCATTGCCGGAAAACTAATAAAGCGTGAAGTTCGATCCACTTCGCAACAATACTTTTAACTAAATAAAGTGATTACAAAAGTTTTTTCATTAATAAACTAACTTGAGAAAATGGTTTAAATGAGACAAAGGATACTTGAGATATCATATTAAATAGCGGTTTAAATGGGGGGATGGATACTTGAGATATCATATTAAATAGCTTAAAAATCATACACACAACTGCGAGGTCAAGTTCGAACCAGAAATATGATATCCAGCCTAAAATTTTTGGCATTTCTCAATTGAACTAGGTCTTACTTAAATAAAATGCTATTTATATACGCATCATGGTAATTTTTCATCATTAGAAAAAAAAATATTCCGTCTTTACTTACATTTATTTTCCATTATCTTAACAGATCCGAAAAGTGAGGGAAAGAGTGAGTATGCGTATATTCCAAGAGATGAAGATGTTGTCCACTTGAAATTCAAAGAGCTTATTCAAAAACTGAAGCGTATGTCCCAAGGTGTAAGTCCTAATCTACAATCTGAACAAGCCACAAAAATCATTCAAGATGAGTTTCAGAGCTTTGATGATGTTTTTAACCTATATAATGATCGAGGAGGAAATTTTAAAGTTCCTAGAGTGATTAAAGGTACAATTAACCATTTTTTTAATACAATCAACAACAACATGTAAAGTTAGATAATGGATCAATGTTTTGCCCATAATTAATCCCTAATTATTACTTTGAGCAGCTAGTAAGACTGCATGGATGACTGATGAAGAATTTGCAAGAGAAGTTATTGCTGGTTTGAATCCTGGTCTAATTTGTTGTGTTCATGTAAGTTGAGCAGTTCATTGCATACAGAATATTATAAACTAAATTGGATTTTCATATTAAATTAAATTTATTATTTACAATATTTACTGACCTAAAGAAACTTTGTTTAATATAAGTCCTCCTAATTTTTGAAAACTAATTGCAGGAGTTACCCCAAAAAAGTAAGCTACACAGTGGAGAGTACAAAGAGCGTAAGTTAGATGGGCTCATGACTATAGATAAGGTAAAGATAACTATTGTATTCTAATAGTGTTGTTTGTATTGTTGCATTGATGTCAAGGTCAATATTTTGAGCACAGACAGATCTCCTGCTGCGCGTATAATGGTGTTGCGCTAGCAGAGACCGTTAGAGAGAGAGAGAGAGAGAGAGAGAGAGAGAGAGAGAGAGAGAGAGAGAGAGAGAGAGAGAGAGAGAGAGAGAGAGAGAGAGAGAGAGAGAGAGAGAGAGAGAGAACTTTTTCTCTCTAGATCTATCGGTCTCTGTTGGTACAGAACCATTTTGCCGCTCCAGATCCCAATATTTTTTTGGTCGCAATTAATATAATAAACCAAGTTATATTTTGTTGACTAGGCTATCAAGGATAAAAGATTGTTCCTACTAGATCACTATGAAACAATAATGCCATATCTAAGGCGAATAAACTCAAATCCCACTACAAAAGCATATGCTTCAAGAACCTACTTTTACTTGAGAGATGATGGAACTTTGAAGCCAGTGTTCATTGAGTTAAGTCTTCCAAATCCTGAAGGTGATGAATTTGGTGTTGACAGTGAAGTGTATGTTCCTGAAACTGAAGGTGTCGAAGGCTCTAAATGGCTATTGGCGAAGGCTTATGTTATCGTAAATGACACTTGCTATCATCAACTTATCAGTCACTGGTATTATTCCTATGATTAGAAAATATTTATAGTTTTATTACTATTTAAATAGATTATTAAATAACAACTTTTCATGGATTATAGGTTACATACTCATGCAGTTGTGGAACCCTTTGTGATAGCAACAAACAGACAACTTAGTGTGGTTCATCCTATTTATAAATTGTTACTTCCACACTTTCGTAATACCATGAATATAAATGCAGCTGCTAGACAAATCTTAGTCACTGCAGATGGTATTATTGAAAGCACATTTTTATGGGGAAAGTATTCTGTAGAAATATCATCAATAAAGTATAAGGATTGGGTTTTTCCAGAGCAAGCCCTACCTGCAGATCTTATCAAAAGGTATCAATCCTTACAAATATACAACATCACCCAATATCAAAATTATAATTAAGTTTAAAAGTCGTGAATTGACTTTATTCCTTATTTTATTTTAACGTTTTAGTTTGATCTTTTAATTTTAAAAATTTCTATTTTAGCCATATTGATATAACTTTAATAAAATATGGAATTATTTTTAAATAAAAAAATAAACCACATTGGTAAAACCTTTGCTAAATAAGGTACAATTTTCGAATAAAAAATAAAATAGAGACCACATTTGTATAACTTTGAAAATTAACGGAGCAAATTGAAAATTTACAAAAGTTGATAGACCAGATAGAAACTAAATACAAGATAATGTAACAAAAAAATATGTTATTCCTCTAATAATTATTATACTATTATTTATTTAGGGGAATGGCAGTTGAGGATGCAACGTCCCCTCATGGTCTTAAGTTAGTGATAGAGGACTACCCTTATGCTGTTGATGGACTAGATATTTGGAGTGCTATAAAGACATGGGTGCAAGAGTATGTGTCCATATACTACACATCAGATGACATAGTTAACCAGGACTCTGAACTTAAATCTTGGTGGAAAGAAATTGTAGAGGTAGGTCACGGTGACAAGAAAGATGAGAAATGGTGGCCTAAAATGAAAACTCGTGAAGAGTTGATTCAAGCATGTAGTATTATCATATGGACTGCTTCAGCTCTCCATGCAGCTGTGAATTTTGGACAATATCCATATGGAGGTGTCATCTTAAATCGCCCAACTATTAGTCGTCGGTTGATGCCTGAGAAAGGTACTAATGAGTATAATGAGTTGGTAGACAATCGTGAGCGGGCTTACTTGAAAACAATAACAAAAAAGCTTTTAGCTGTCATTGATCTTACAGTCCTTGAGACTTTGTCAACACATTCAGCTAATGAGTACTATTTGGGGCAAAGAGAAAGTTCTAAGTATTGGACTTCTGACACAATGACCTTGAAGGCCTTTAACAAGTTTGGAAAAGCTTTAACAGAAATTGAGAACAAAATCAATGAGAGGAACGAAGATAAAACACTAAAAAACCGTGTTGGGCCAGTCAACATGCCGTATACCATGCTTTATCCTTCAAGTGAGCAAGGAATGACATTTAAAGGAATTCCTAATAGTATCTCCATCTAAATGGTGCTAATTGTTTATGAATAAATTTGGTTATCGTTTTAAATAGGTAATATGAGAAAAGGGGATTGATTTCCTTTAACCACTATGTATAACTATTTTTTGTGTTTGGTTGCTTTCATTTTAATATTAAAATAATGTAGTAATTGTGATGTCTTCTTGAATGCTTCTAAATAGCTGGGAATTTTGGATTACTATAAGACTTACAGATCCTTTTGAGGGTGGCCTTTACTACTTTTGTTTAGTTATACTCCTTCCTTTCGATTTTGGACTTTTAATGCGTAATGCTTCCCATGGTCACATAGACAACATCATGAAACAATGTTGCATATATATATATATATATATATATATATATATATATATATATATTTGTATTTACATACATAACACTAGTTTTAAAACCATCCCAAATGTTAGGATTCTAGAGCACACATGTTGGATAGCTAAAACTTACCTCCTGACCTGCAAAAGAAAAGACTCTATATAATGGTCGGAGGAGATTAAAAGTTCTAGGCAAAATACCTCCCCAAGTCCCTTAACTTATTTATTTGTAACGATTAGGTCCCTTATCTTTTTTTATAACGCACAGGTCCCATAACTTTTAAAAACGTAACACATAAGTCCCTTTTAACGTTTTTTTTATTAACTCTATTACAAAAATGGTTAAGTGGCAAAACGGTGATGATGTGGCAGGTCCACCTAGAATTTTAATTAAAATTTAATTTTTATTCAAAACTTAAAAAACCTAAAATACCCTTATGCTACTATTCATCATCTTCTACCTTACAATAATCCCCAAATCCCTAATCCCCAATCCTCCAAATCATGTCTTCTTCTACCTTACAATAGTAGCATAGTGAAATTAAAAAAACGTGAAATCATGTCTTCTTCTTCTCCAAATCTAGAAAAAAAACAGTGGAAAATCAAAATCTTATTCAGATCGAAATCAAAATCCATGTCTTGTTGTTGTTGTTGTTGCCTTCAGATCTTGTTGGGTTCCACAAATCAAAATCGAAAATGCCCAAATCGAAATGGAAAACCCCAAATCGACGAGAAATAGAAAATGCCCAAATGTTCAGATCTTTTTGCCTTCGATTTCGTTTGAGTTTGTGTTTTTATTTTTGATTTCGTTTTTGTTGTGTTTTGTTTCGATTTCGATTTTAAAGGTGAAGAATTTGTGAAGATGGTGATTTTTCATTTGTTGAGTTGAGAAATAAGATGCAGATTAAACAAAAAAAGGAACAAGATATATTCAGATCTTGATTTTTCATTAGTTGGCATACCATAGTATATAGGAACAAGATAATAAAAAAGAACACGAATACAGATAGGTTCATAATGTGATTTCAGCGTTTAGTGAAGGTGAAGCACAGGAGCATGAAGGTGAAGAAGTTGTTCATATCATTTCAGAGATTTTTGGGTTTTTTTTATTTTTAATTAAAATAACAAGTCAGCAAATAAAAATTCCATGTAAGCATAAAAAAAGTCACATAAGCAGTCCAAACAGCCACTTAACCATTTTTGTAACAGAGTTAATAAAAAAAACGTTAAAAGGGACTTATGCGTTACGTTTTTCAAAGTTAAGGGACCTGTGCGTTATAAAAAAAGATAAGGGACCTAATCGTTACAAATAAATAAGTTTAAGTGACCTGGGGAGGTATTTTGCCAAAGTTCTACTAAAAAATCCATAAACTATGGCGTTTACAAACCTCTTCAAAAAAAACTTCACAAAACGACTTTATATGTCATGAGATTTTTAGCCCCCCTTAAAAAACATCCACTACACTCACTACTCGTGAGGGGTAAAACCCCTGCATGCAACAAAATCATCGCAAATACATTTGATAACGACGTTTAGTAAAAGCCCTGCAAATAGATTGCTTCTGAGATCAACCTATGTGTAAGCATTAAACTAGGATCTTGGTTGTTGGCCTTGAACTCTTAGGGTATGTTTGGGAGGGGGTTTTGCGAGGGGAAGGGAGGGGAGGGCTTGAAAAAGATTTGTCTATATTTTAATATGTGTTTGAGATTTTAAAAAATTAAAAGAACAAGTTGATAGATATCAATATAACCTTTTTAATCACATTTGATTTATGTTTAGAGACATTTTATAGCTTCCTCAATTTAGAATTGAAAATACGCCCTCCCCTCCCTTCCCCTCCCAAAACCCCCTCCCAAACATACCCTTAGAGTTCTTCTGATTGTTACTACAAAAAAAAGTTATTAAATTTAGTGAGACAAACAAGTTGTGAAGCAAACTAAAGACAACATTGGGCCACCCGACGACCTCCCTGTCGAAGATGGTTAGGGGAAATTGGAGACCAATCTTTTTGCCCTAATCATTTTTTTTGATAATTAAAAAGATCTTATTGATAAAATCTAGCACACGCTTCTCGCAAGGCTAGGATGAAATGGCTAAGGCTAACCTACACCAACACAATCACAAAAACACCCACAAAGCTACAAAATACAATTGGCCCAAGCCAAGATACACCAACACAAACAAATAGCACACCCACAACAGAAGCCACCAAAATTATGATAAAAAAAACACCTACGACAAAGAACAAACTAGACCTACACGAAGATAACCCCCGCAAAAAAAAAAATCAAAACTAATGGCAATATGATCACAAAAACATCTAAAGATAAACATTGGGCCACCCGACGACCTCTCTGTCGAAGATGGTTAGGGGAAATTGGAGACCAATCTTTTTGCCCTAATCATAAAATGCTAAAATTTTTGGCATTTCCCAATTGAACTAGGTCTTAAAGAAATAAAATGCTATTTATAAACGCATCATGGTTATTTTTCATCCTTAGAAAAAAATATTCCGTCTTTACTTACATTTATTTTCCATTATCTTAACAGATCCTAAGAGTGAGGCAAAGAGTGAGTATGTGTATATTCCAAGAGATGAAGATGTTGTCCACTTGAAATTCAAAGAGCTTATTCAAAAACTGAAGCGTATGTCCCAAGGTGTAAGTCCTAATCTACAATCTGAACAAGCCACAAAAATCATTCAAGATGAGTTTCAGAGCTTTGATGATGTTTTTAACCTATATAATGATCGAGGAGGAAATTTTAAAGTTCCTAGAGTGATTAAAGGTACAATTAACCATTTTTTTAATACAATCAACAACAACATGTAAAGTTAGATAATGGATCAATGTTTTGCCCATAATTAATCCCTAATTATTACTTTGAGCAGCTAGTAAGACTGCATGGATGACTGATGAAGAATTTGCAAGAGAAGTTATTGCTGGTTTGAATCCTGGTCTAATTTGTTGTGTTCATGTAAGTTGAGCAGTTCATTGCATACAGAATATTATAAACTAAATTGGATTTTCATATTAAATTAAATTTATTATTTACAATATTTACTGACCTAAAGAAACTTTGTTTAATATAAGTCCTCCTAATTTTTGAAAACTAATTGCAGGAGTTACCCCAAAAAAGTAAGCTACACAGTGGAGAGTACAAAGAGCGTAAGTTAGATGGGCTCATGACTATAGATAAGGTAAAGATAACTATTGTATTCTAATAGTGTTGTTTGTATTGTTGCATTGATGTCAAGGTCAATATTTTGAGCACAGACAGATCTCCTGCTGCGCGTATAATGGTGTTGCGCTAGCAGAGACCGTTAGAGAGAGAGAGAGAGAGAGAGAGAGAGAGAGAGAGAGAGAACTTTTTCTCTCTAGATCTATCGGTCTCTGTTGGTACAGAACCATTTTGCCGCTCCAGATCCCAATATTTTTTTGGTCGCAATTAATATAATAAACCAAGTTATATTTTGTTGACTAGGCTATCAAGGATAAAAGATTGTTCGTACTAGATCACTATGAAACAATAATGCCATATCTAAGGCGAATAAACTCAAATCCCACTACAAAAGCATATGCTTCAAGAACCTACTTTTACTTGAGAGATGATGGAACTTTGAAGCCAGTGTTCATTGAGTTAAGTCTTCCAAATCCTGAAGGTGATGAATTTGGTGTTGACAGTGAAGTGTATGTTCCTGAAACTGAAGGTGTCGAAGGCTCTAAATGGCTATTGGCGAAGGCTTATGTTATCGTAAATGACACTTGCTATCATCAACTTATCAGTCACTGGTATTATTCCTATGATTAGAAAATATTTATAGTTTTATTACTATTTAAATAGATTATTAAATAACAACATTTCATGGATTATAGGTTACATACTCATGCAGTTGTGGAACCCTTTGTGATAGCAACAAACAGACAACTTAGTGTGGTTCATCCTATTTATAATAAGCGAGGAGGAAATTTTAAAGTTCCTAGAGTGATTGAAGGTACAATTAACCGTTTTTTATACATTCAACATGTAAAGTTAGATAATGGAATAATGTTTTGCCCATAATTAATCCCTAATTATTACTTTGGCGCCGGTAGAAAGCTGGTAGGAAATGATTTCCGGTTGATTTTCCGCCGGATTTTAGTCCCCCGAAAAATTAGCCGAAAATTACAGATCCGCCAGAAATGCCCTCGAAAAAAGTCAAATCCGTCGGAAAGTATTTTTTTAAAAAAAAACAAAAGCTTGTCAAAAAAAAAAAACAAAAGAAAATCTGCCGGAATAGCACAAAAATCCGTCGGAAAGTTTTTTTTTTATTTAAAAAAAACCAGATCCGCCGGAATTACACTATTAACCGCCGGAAAGTTCACTTTTTTAAAAAAAAATCAAATCCGCTGGAAATTTAAATTATCCGACAGAAATTATCTTTTTAAATAAATCAGCCGCAAATTTATTTATAAATTTTATTTATTTAGTAATATATTTTTAAAAAAATTATTAATAAAAATATTAAATATACGAAACAATTAAAATATTATTTATTAATAATTTATTAAATTAAAATAATAAAATCAATATACGAATTAAATATAAAAAATAAATATACGAATTATTGAATTAAAAAATTTAATAATTTATTTTACTACATTAAATTAAAATAATAAATTAAATATACGAACTAAATATAAAAAATTTAATAATATTTTTTTTAAAAAAATTATTAATAAAAATATTAAATATTAAATTATTTAATAATATCATTTATTACATTAAATTAAAAATATTATGAAACTTTATTTTGATTGTAAAATAAAAATTATTAATTAAATTAAAATGATAAATTAAATATACGAATCAAAATCAGTAACCGGTTTGAAAACGATATAATTTAATTGATAACTTAAATATCCAAATAAGTGAAAACCTAAAGATCCCAACAAAGTACGCAAATATTCATAACCAACACAAATTAAAACTTAAATATCCGAACAAGAAAATAACACAAGTGAAAGCTACTGGGGTGGAGGCTGGGGTGGGAGCTGGTCTGAATCATCGCTATGATAATAGCTGCCACTTGTGGTGTCATCTGATGCTAGAAAAGAACTAATATGATCGATATTCAGATCGATACTTGAGTTGAATGGCTGTTGGGAGTGCTGAACCTGCAGAGGTGGATACAGCTGGTATGGCTGCTACAGGGGTGGATATTGGTGGGGCTGTGGATACTGCTGGGGGTACTGAGACCATGGCTGAAATGCACCGCCAAAATGCTGCTGCGGTGGGTTGGATGGCATATGTGATGATGATGGCCTCGAGTGCTGCTGAGACAACTGACTTAACAATTGATTATAGCGCTCCTCGTTTAGCCTAGCCTGCTCCGCATTTAACCTAGCCTGCTCCTCCATGCGCGCCTCAGCTAACCTAGTCCGCTCTTGAAGCGCCTGCACTTCCCGTTCTTCAGCATCATATTCTGGCTCTTCAAAATCCAAATTTACTCCAACGGCATCCGATATCATTCCCTGATAAACTTCTAACGGTTGAATAATTTGGCTTTCAGGCGTTGTAGCCACTGGATAATTACTTATTGTGGGAGCTACTATTTCAACCAGAACATTAACTGCACGAATAGCTACCCCTGTAGCTACTTCACCGTGACGACTCCATATAAAATAATTTGGCCTAAACCCATTATTGTACAAATCAAGTCTGACTTCATCATTTTTTATAAATTGAAATGAACATTTCAAGCACGGACATCTAATTCCTCCTTGTCGCGCAAATTCTTCATGCTGCTTAGCACAAAAAATAAACTCTTCTACTCCTTGTACAAAACGCCGGTTTAAACCAACTCATCTAGGAAACAACCGATCATACATCCAACTACGATCCACGTTTTTAGGAACTATGTACTATAGTTCAATAAAAATTAACGTTATCTACCTATATATTTATTACATATACATGCACATATATATACCTATACACATATTTACATACACTAACAATGTAATCTTTAAATAAATTACTAGGTTTTAAACAAACTGTACTTTTTTATTAACAATTAATCAAATACAACATTTTCTATAATTATAATAACAATAATTAAAATACATGTTATTTTATTATATATTATTAATAACTCTATTAGTAAATAATACATATATTAATAACTCTATTATATAACTCTATTAATACATATATTAATAACTCTATTAATAATACATATATTATATATTAATAACTCTATTATATATTAATAACTTTATTAGTCAATAATACATATATATTAAGTGAATAATACATATAAATTGATATACGATTTAATAAAGTAAATATAATATTTCTTATTTATCTAAAGATGAATAAAAAACAGAAATCAATAATAATTCACATTTATATAAAAACATGTTGTTTTATTATATATTAATAATAAAAATAACTATAATACATGTTGTTTTATTATATATATTAATAATAACTCTATTAGTATTACCCATTTTAACTAACAACATAAATAACATTTTTATTAAATGTAATTATAAAAATGAAAATGAAATAAACAATCAAATATTCCTTTCAAATATATATTGTATTGATATATTAAGTGAATAATACATATATATATTGATATACGTTTTAATAAAGTAAATATAATATTTTGTATTATCTAAATATTAATAAAAAACATAAATTAATAATAATTCTCATTTATACAAAAATAATTAACAGTAATTAAAAATTAATTTTATTTTTTTCGTTTCTATTTTTATTTCGCATTTATATAAAAGAAAATAGTTAAAAGAATTAAAAATTAATTTTATTTTTTCGTATTAATCAAACTTTAAAAGAATAACATAAATTAAAAATATAAACAGAAATTAAAAAGAAAATTAATAAATAAGTTAATTTTAATTTTTTTCGTATTTATTTATTTAAAATTATTATAAAAAAATTAAAAATAAATTAACAAATACATTAATTTCGTATTTACTAATTAATATTAAGAAATATATTATTTCGTATTACTAACTAATATTAACTAGGGTAAAATATGTTTTTGGTCCCTATAAAATTGGGTCCTTCTAAGTTTAGTCCCTACATTAACGAAATAGGTGTTTTGGTCCCCAACTTATTTTGTCGTTTTCATTATTAGTCCCTGTCGTTAAATGATGCTGACTAGACTAACGAAATACTAACGTGTCATTTACAAGTGGCTTTTTTTATCCATGTGAATTTTTTTAATTTATTTTTCTGTTTTATTAAAATTTATTTATTTTTCCAAAAATAAAAAGTAGTCTTCTTCTTCCCTAAATCATCACCATGTTCACGAACTGCCCAAAACTATAACCACCGCTTCTTCTTCAACATCTCTCAATCCAACTTGTTACTTTCCTTGGCCCATCAGAGAAACAGTCAAAAACCAAACCACAGGACAAAAATAACAACTCCTTCGGTTTGTTCGGGTCTTTTCTTCAAGAGATTAACTCAAAGGAACAAAAGGGGTGAAATTCAAGATGATGAAAAAACCAAAGTCTCTGTTAAAGATCTATTAAGAAATACAGAACCTTATTTCAATGGAAACCGAGAAGAAGAAGAAGAAGAAGAAGAAGAAGAAGAAGAAAACTATGGCTCTTCAAAATAAGTGGGTTGACATAGAAACCTCTAGTAGTGGCCACTCTTTTGTTGAAGAAAATGCTGAGTTTGTTGACAAGAACAAACAAAATGTAGATTGTGCTTGTTTTGATAATCATGGCTTCTTCTGTGAATCCCTTTTTGTTTTATTCTTCAGAAGAGCTCCTCATCACGCATCTAAAGGTTGAAGACAACCTCCTTAAGTGGGTTGGTTCGGGTTTTGCGGTCCATTGCTTAATAAACCAGAAAAAAGAAAAAAGAAAAACCACATCATAAAAAAAAAGCCACATGGATAAACATTCTTATTACGGTGTTCTCAGAGCATTTCAGAAAACCGGCGGGAACATCTTGAGTTGCATGTTCTATCAACATCCCTCTACTCGTCTAGGTACCATGCCATTTTTTCCTAGCCTGTTTAAACAAGTTTAATTAACTTGTTAGTAAACACAAATTAATCAAATCAACATTAATTTTTAAAAAAATTAAAAACTAATTAATTCGTAAAAAAACTTACTCTGAAAGCCCTCCACATCTTGGAATCCGGATCTTTTTTGACCTATGTCCAATTCAGCCAAGGTTTATCGTAATTCGCTTTGATGATTTATGTGATCGTGCAGGATACAATCCTCCCAGGAAAAAACCTGTACATTATAAAGATAAATACTTTAGAAAATAATTTATATTTCAAGTTTACTAAATCAATTAACAAATATCAATAATAAATTAACAAATACTTACTGTTGGCCAACAACTTTCACTACGATACGACTGTCTGGCGTAACCGCAACTGTCTCATCATTAATTTCATACCTGCGTATCCCATCTGCATCTGGCTCAGGTACGACAATACCGGGTGGAGGGATAAATGGGCGACTCAGCGTACTAGGTCCACTGCCATCTTCCTCCGTATTAGGTGGAGGAACAAATGAGCCATTAACAACAACATGAGTTACTCGACGACGACGCCCAGGTAAAGAAGTAGAAATCTTCTTCCCAGTATCAGTCGGTGGTACAAGTGAATCATGAGGTTGGTCGTCCTGATTGATGATGATGCTATATTGTGTGTGTGTGTGTCTATATATATATATATATATATATATATATATATATAATATGATGAATAACATACAAGAATCAATAGCTGGTAAATATAAATATTATTTCATAACAAATTAAATAATTACACGTAGTGTTCTCAAAATGAAAATATTATTTCACCTAATTAATTAGAATCCCATTCTTTCTCGAAATCACCATCTTCATCAGATGAGTGAATTCCTGATACACCAACGTTCGGATGCATCCTCATGATCTGTATCTTCTTCTTCATTAACTTCATCACCAGTGTTTGGCTCATCACATAAACGGGTAATGGGTTCAACTTCATTCACATTGGACATTTCATTCATTTGATATGTCACGTCTTCCACTGTGTCATCATTTGTCTCAATGCGACATCTTGGTTTTGTCTTAATTGCGACACACCAACTGCGTCGATCAGTCCGTGTTGAAGGATAAGAGACATAGTAAACTTGTCTCATATTTTGTGCAATGACGAACGGATCATACAACCGATATCTACTATTCATTTAGTCCACTGTATCTGTCTTTGTATTAAACTTTGTTGCTCGAGCGGACGGATCAAACCAATTACAATAAAAAAGAACTACCTTTTGACTATAATCTAGATAAGGGTACGCAAGTTCATATATGTGTTCAACCACACCAAAGAAATCATCTTCGCCTCTCCCAATGACACCCTTCTTGCAAACTCCATTATTGATTGTTTCTCTGCCCTCTGTCCAGTTCTTAGTGTGCAACCAATAATATTTTATATCATCTTAATTTTACTTTTTTAACAAATATATATTAATAATTCGTATTTATTTTATGTAAAAAATATAAACAACAAATATTAACTACAACCTAATCTAAAAATTATACAACAAATTTAATTTATTTTTTTTCAAATAATTTCAATATAATTAGTTATAGTAATAATAACACGCTATATATTATATTATACTTAATAATTGACTAATTTTTTTTAAAAAAATAACTAAACAAAATCATTAATAATATAATATCTTATTCGTATAATATAATATTATACTAGCTATATAATATTTTGGATTTATATAATACTATTATATTATATAATAATTCGTATTTATTTTTAACTTTTTACTTTTTATTTTAATAACTAGTTATATTATATACTATTATATTATCATATAATAATTTGTATTTACTTTTTAAAAAAAACATAAACAACTAATAGTAATTACAATCTAATTTTTGTACAACAATATAAATTTATCTATTTTGTTTTTCAAAAATACTTTTAAACAAACAACGTCAAAAAAGTTTTTTTTTTAGTACAACATCAAATAACAGTTTTAGTACTAAATACTAATAATAGCCATAAGTTGATAACTAATCGATAATGAAGAGAAGTCTCTGACTTGATGCTAATTCCGGACTCCGTCGAACAAACTTTCACCCAAACTCAATCAGTTGCTAAACAAATAATATCAGAATTAGTAATTACCTAAAATTTTAAAAGAAAATATCAACTAAAACATTCAAAGAACCATACCTTAAAAAAATGGAAGAATTTCGTAGAAATAATGAAGAGAATTCGTAGAGAGAAGAGAGATTTTGGTAGAGAGATTTGAGAGAATTTGAGAGAAATGAAAAATGGTAGGGAGATTGAAGAGTTAATCCGAATATATAAGCTAGAAGGGGCTCCAACGGTTGGATTTTAGGAAAACAGACCACAAATCTGTCGGAAGACGCGACTACCGGCGGTTCGGTTTTCAAAATTTAAATTTTCGCCAAAAATTGACATTACTGGCGGATTCGGGGATTTTGAGATTCGGGACAAATCCACCGGAAACAGGGGATACTGGCGGAAATTTCGGGATGGAAAGTACCAGCGGATTTGAAATTTTGGGATTCGAGGAAAATCTGCCGGAAACAGGAAATACCGGCGGAATTTTCGGTGAGGTTATTACCAGCGGATATGTATCCAATACTGGCGGATTCGGGATTTTTAAAATTCAAAAAAAATCCACCAAAAAAAGGTTATTACCGGCGGATTTGTTTGGTGTGGTATTTTTGACGGATAAATCCGCCGCTAAATGACAGTACCGGCAAAATTTTAAAAATAAAATAAAATTCGAAAAAATCCGCCGGAAAAGGTAATTACCGGCGGAATTTATTTTTTTCCAATTGTTTTCCAGCGCGTCTAATCCGCCGGAAATGTCCAAGAAATCCGTCGGAACTTTACCGGCGCACGAAAAATCCGTTGGAACCGTCATAAAATCCGCTTGAATTCCACCGGCGCTAATAATCCGCCGGAAACCGCTAAAATCCGTTGTTAATGTACTGGCGGATTAAATCCGCCAGAAATGGGCCGTCGGAAATGCAAGAAATTATTGTAGTGGTTTACTCTGACCATGAAGCCCTCAAACACTTGAACTCTCAACAAAAGATCAACCGTAGACATGTTTGCTTGGAGCGAGTTTTTGCAATCTTATCCGTTTCTTCTCAAGCACAAAGTAGGAGTTCAAAATGTTGTAGCAGATGCACTCAGTCGACGCTATAGTCTACTTACTACTCTACAAACGAAGGTTATTGGATTTGAGATTATCAAGGAGTTGTACCCCGATGATCCCGACTTTGGTAAACTTTGGAGTTCCACTGATTTGCAGACTTCTCAAGGATATTACAAACATGACAGGTTCTTGTTCAAAGGAAAAACTATATGAATTCCCCAATGTTTGCTAAAGGAAGCAATTATTTGGGAGGCCCACGATGGAGGACTAGCAGGGTATTTTGGACGAGATAAATTAAACAACGGCCTTAGTCAAGGAGAATTTCTATTGGCCTAAGCTAGAAAAAGATGTCAATAGACACGTCCAAAGGTGCAAAGTTTGTCACTTGGCCAAAGCTAAAAGTCAGAATACAGGGTTATATATGCCACTTCCAGTTCCTAAGGCACCCTAGGAAGATGTTAGTATGGATTTTGTGCTTGGACTACCTCAAACTCAGCGACAGAAGGATTCCATAATGGTAGTCGTAGACAGGTTTTCTAAAATGGCCCACTTCATACCATGTCAGAAGACTAATGAAGCTGTCCAAGTTGCAGACTTGTACTTCAAGGAAATTGTCCGTCTTCATGGCATCCCCAAAACCATCACATCTGACCGAGATGTAAAGTTCTTAAGCCACTTTTGGAGAACATTGTGGACGAAGATGGGTACTAAACTACAATTCAGTGGTGCTAGTCACTAGGTCAAACATTCTTTGTTTTGAATGATAACAAATTACAATATGTTTACTAATGGTTATAGTTGAACCAAAGCGCAGAGCATGAACCAAAGCGCAGAGCATGAACCAAAGCGCTTGACATGATATCTTAAAGTGTAGAAGCTCGGAGGAGAAACTACTAAAGCGTTCAAGACTTATGTGTTATATTGCTTTGCATAGGACGCGTGTAAGATCTCGTCACTTAAGCTTTACAACTTATGTAGTTGAGAGATGATCTTTAAAAATAGAACTGTTTTGTTAAAATCTTTTATATAAAAGTATGATTAAATAGGTTAGGCACAAGGTTTTTTTAAAGAAAGGTTTTGAATAATGATTTGTTGTTTTTTGAAGAAAATAGATTCATGAGATAGTGTTTTAAAAGAATTTGTTTTTAAAGTAAATAATCGATTCTTCATTTGGTACTTTAAAGGTAGAAATCGATTTCACTCTTATTTCTAGAGATAGAAATCGATTTCATTCTCTTTGTTTAAGCAAGGAATCGATTCTTGGCTCCCTTGTCAAAGCAAGGAATCAATTCTTGGCTTCCTTGTCAAAGCAAGGAATCGATTCTTGGCTTCCTTTTCAAAGCATAGAATCGATTATTGGCTTCCTTCCTCAAAGAAGTAAATCGATTTTCCACTTAATTTTTGGAAGCACAACTTCTTGTTTTTTAAAGAAGGAAATCGATTAATGGCTCTATAGTTGAAAGAAATAATCGATTCATGACTTGATAGGTTTTTAAAGAAGGAAATCGATTCTCAAAGCATAGAATCGATTATTGGCTTCCTTCCTCAAAGAAGTGAATCGATTTTCCACTTAATTTTTGGAAGCACAACTTGTTTTTGAAGCTAGCAATCGATTCCTCTCTTATATTTTAAAGAACAAAATTGATTTCCATCCTATTTCTTTCAAGCAATCAATCGATTCTTCACTTATCACAATTGTGTTAAAAAGTGCTTCAACGGTCATTTTTTCACAATCTATATAAATAGGACTTAGGGTTTTTACGATCAAATAAGAACAACCCACAAATCAAAAATAAAAGAACGCAAACACTCACCGTCACACTCTTTCTTCACGTTCTTCATCTAGGGTTTCAAATCGCTCATCTTTCTCAACTACATCTTGTTATATTGCTTGAGTGATTGGATCCTAGCTTTCATTTGTAATCATCTATACTTGGTTGTTGTGAAACATTGTAAAGAGAAATACCATGTATCCTCAAATAAGCTGGAAAGAATAATAACAATAATTCTAAATTGAACAATAATTGAACTTACTAAGCCTTTTGAGGAGTCATTGATTATATTGCTGCACTACACTACTTGCAAAACAGAAGAAACAGTTTGAATTATAGAGAGAAGAAGGAGTAAAACTCCAGCTATGGAAGCAGCAGTTTTCCAAGGAGTGTTGCAATAATCACGCCTCAGAGTGGCAATCAACTTACGCCAAGGATCTCTACAAAAAGTATTCATGTCTTCACAAAGAGTATAGTAGTGAGAACTGAAATTCAGAAGCACTGTAGTTTTCGCAAGATTATTAAACAGGTTAGCCACAGAATTACTGTCCCCACACCAATTATCAAGTACTCCCTGATCTACCAGAATATCAACATCTTTTCCTGTGTTTATAAGAAGGTCCATAAATGCAACATAGTCAGTAATGTAGGATTCATAAGGGTAGAAACACTGCTCCAAAGCAATCATATTACGAAACAAAATCTCAGTAGATTCCCACAATGTCATATGAGAAATTTCAAGAACCCTTCCTGAAAAACTCAAGTCTAGAAAGCAATCACTTTTAAACATCAACCCTGCTTCCAGCAACTGGGTGGCATTCGGTATATGTATCGGCACCGCTGCTTTCCTGAGGATGTTGCAAGTGGAAAATTCTAATGAGATCAGTGAAGTGCCTAATGGTGATATTATCAGAAGCCACCAAGTTTGATGTATTGTAACCAAGGTTTCAATAGAAAATCATCATGGAGTGTCACTTCATCAGTTAGACATAACCTGTAAAAGAGTTCAAGTATGAAACATGAATCGACTAAGATAAGCTTAACAAGTTTCTCCTTAGTAAGTTTAAGGGTTTGGGAATAACAACGACGAATACCAGGTTGGATTTCATTTAAGTAGTGAATTAAGGTTTCTAAAGTTGTGTCGGTTCGTTGGAGAAATGTTTTGCAGAATAAAAGCTTGTGTGTTTCCATGCTTTCGAGTCGGGGATGGGTGCGGTGGTGTGAAAGATATGTAGGGGTGTAGGCATCGGAAATGGATCCTCTAACTTCCAAGCCTCTAACTTTTCCTAACTTTAGTCTTTTTTTTATGAGAGAGAAAAGAAAA
Source organism: Astragalus glycyphyllos (assembly GCA_963573325.1). Lineage (NCBI taxonomy): Eukaryota > Viridiplantae > Streptophyta > Magnoliopsida > Fabales > Fabaceae > Astragalus > Astragalus glycyphyllos. Next base: position 16,409,105 of record OY754313.1, on the reverse strand, counting down.
AATGGAGGGAAATGGAAGAAATTATGATGAGAGAGAATGTATTAGAAGAGAGAGATAAATACAAAGTTAGGGAGAAGTTCCCTCCAAAAATTTAGAGGATCCCTCCAAAAAGGGTACCATGTAGATGCAACAGTCATCGGTTACCGGTGGTTCTGCTCCTTCCAGCATCGCCTTCATATCATTCACCACTTCGTTCTCGTTCATCATTCTAAAATCTGATCGAATCGGCAAGAAAATGAAGAAACTGTGGTGTGAATGTGTTCTTGTAGAGAAGATTTCAGGTCATCTTTTAATGAAACTTGTTAGCTCTTTAATAGTGTTGGGGATTGTCATAGGGTGGCCCCTACAATCCTCTATGTCAGTATGCGGCTCCTCCTTTTTTGCAATTAACGGCTTACTCCCTTTGATGCTCCACTCCTTTTTTTATACTTGATCTCCAATTAACTCATAGGGTGCCTTGCTTGCCTTCCACTCAATGAATTCCCTCTCGTCACTTTTCCAGATCATCTGTAGGCTTGTTTCTTTAATTGGGATGGACTCCTTCACATTGTGGGCTTGTCCATTTAAATTGGGCCTCTTCTTCTTTTTAACTTATATATATATATATCACAAATTTAATTTATATCCCTTTTTCATCTTTGCTGTAAAAATAGAGCAAATCAAATTAGTAACTTATATAATTATATATAATTTGTTCTGGAATGGGCCGAAGCCCACCCCAGCTATGACAACAAGAGCGGCCCAAACGAGAATGGGCAAAAGAGTGGAAACACCAGATCAACGGTGCAGATGAGTCCGTACGACCATCCAATGGCCTGACATGATTCGCGCACACTATATAAGCATTCATTACGTCAGTTGTCAGGTACTCACTATTCACTAGTATTGATACTCTACTCGTTCGCTCCTGACTTGGGCGTTGGAGTGTATTTGCAGGTACACCCGCCCTCTTCGTTTGCCCGTGGAGAGCGACCAGAGCAATTCCGGATAAAGTCTGACACCTGAAAGCTTGCACAAGGCGACCTCAGGCCCAGATCAATTTGCGACCACAGTGGGAGCCCGTGCGCTTTCCACCATCCTTACAGATGCCACCAAAGGCACCTCGAGGACGACCAAAGGCCACTGCTCGTCTTCAAAGTGTGGCCGAGATTCCTGCTTGACCACCACCGATAGGTGTTGAAGGCAACAACACCGTCCCTACACAATAGGTCACGGTAGAACTTCCCGCCGACCTGGTCCAGGAACTACGAGAACTACTGCGCGACCGAAATCAGGCTCTGAATCGCAATGATGACCGCCTAACACAATTAGAAGATCAGATCGCCTCAAGACGAGCACACACGGCCCCGGAGCAGCGACCTCATTATGAGGGCACTTCGGCCGTGCGAGCACTCCCTTTGAGGGCCCATTGATCGCCTTCGCAAAGGCAATTAGTCCATCGATCTCCACCCCCGAGGAGGGGACGAGGGGGAGCGGCCACCCCACCAAGAAAGACTCCGTCCACATCTGATTACACTTACTGGCCTGAAGAATCATCGCACGAAGGATCCTCTCGTGGATTAACTAGCTCGCTTACCCATTCTCGCAGCTGATCTATCGAGTGACACTCATATCAGTCAAAAGATTATTCCAACAACCACGGTCATGGAGCTCGCTACCCAGAAGAGTGACTGTGTCGTAAAGATAGGAGGGATACCAGCCTTGGACCATAAACAAGAGAAATAGATGAATTTCGCATCCCACACTTGTTGCAGAAACCTCCGACCGACCTTAAGATGTTCAACGGCGTAAAAGATCCGGACGCCCATTTAAAGCACTTTGATATTATGATGAAGTATCGTGGAGCGCCCGGACCTGTAAAATGCAAAATCTTCCCCCTTACTCTAGAAGGGTCAGCGTTGGAGTGGTTCACCGAACTAAAACCCAATATCATTTCATCCTGTGAACAAATGGCTAGGGTGTTCACCGCCCGTTTCACGACCTCTAGAATTAAGCCAAAATCTCAAAATGTTCTGATCGCCATCAGACAGGGTCCAGATGAGTCTTTGAGAAGTTATGTGGAAAGATTCAACCGAGAAGCCGATCAAGTCAGGAACTTAGACGATAACCAGAGGTTGTTCTTCTTAAGGACGGGCCTCTTAAGAGGATGTCGTTTTGAAGTAGAGGTAGGACTCCATGTTCCCAGAGACCTAGAGACGTTCCTTAGGCGGTCTCAAAGGTTCATGAATTACCAAGAAAGAACGACCGCTATAGAAGCCGCTGAGGCGGGCATGAATCAACGCCCGCGACCAGAAAAAGATTAAAGGGTCAAGGAAGATTATGCCAGTAATCGTTCGAGCAAGGAAAGCAGGGTTAAAAGGTTTGCTGAGCGCACCAAGCTGAACACTTCGTACGCGAACATATTGACGGAATGCGCAAATGCAGAGTTCAGAGATATTAAACCACCAGAACCCCTTGTACTTAAAGAAAGGCAGCACCCATCGAAGAAATATTGTAGGTACCACAAAAGCAACGGGCATGACACTAACAATTGCATGGCTCTTAAAGATGATGTGGAAGCTCTGATCAGAAGAGGGAAGTTGACTCAATATGTGAAAAGAGATCATGCTGAAGCACGAGGAGAAAGGCAGGTTGCCCGTTCACCTAGAAGGGGAAAAGCAGAAGTAGATGAGACGATCAAAGTCGTAGAGGAGGACGACAATGAAGAAGACATTGTAGACACAAGAAAATCGAGAGGAAGACCAGTCGCCATGGTAATCTCTGGAGGAATTCCCACGGATGCCTCGACCAATAGGTCGATTAAAAGAAGATGGGACGAAATCATGAGCGTTGCCTCGACCTCCACTCCAAGACCACCTTTCAAGCAACCACCCATCTCCTTTGGAGACGAAGATCTCATTGATGGAGCGCCCAACTACGAAGTACCCCTGGTGATCGCCGCAATAATGGCGAACATGGAAGTTAGGCGAATATTGGTGGACCAAGAGAGTTCAGCGGATATAATATTCGAAGACTTGTTGGACGTGCTAAACATTTCAAAGGATGATTTAAGGCCGTATAGAGGAACGGTTTTGACCGGGTTCAATGGAGCCTCAACGACCCCCATAGGGCGGATAGAGCTAATGGTGACCTTTGGAGATGATACTGTAGAAAATCCCCTCTACAGGACAGTCAGAGCGGATTTCATCGTACTGCCGTGCAAATCGGTTTATCAATGTATCATTGGGCGACCAACACTTGCTCGTTTAGAAGCAGTACCGTCGACCGTCCACTTGAAGATGAAGTTCTACACCAAGGTAGGGGAGGTCGCTACCGTCCAAGCTGACCTGTTGTCCGCAAAGCGATCATTCCTCTTGGGACTACAGGAAAAAGGCAAAAAAGTAGCGAGAGAGATTGAAGAAGTAATGAAAAGTGGCAGACAAGTAAACTTGGCCGATCTGGACGCCCGTTATGATCTAGATAGCGAAGAAGAAGAAGGAGACGACCTTCTGACCAAAGAGTTGAAGAAAAGGATTAAAAGACCAGAACCAGACGAAGAGTTTTGCCATGTATAACTAGGGGACGACCCTGAGAAAATGATAAAGATAGGGAAAAACCTCCCCCCTGAAGTTCAGGACGAACTCGTCCAATGTTTAAGGGAACATGCAGATCTGTTCGCCTGGAGTGCGGCAGACATGCCTGGAATTCCACCACAAGTAGCCTGCCATGACTTAGCAGTGGATCCGGGAGCAAAATGGGTGGCTCAAAGAAGAAGAGTTCAGAAAGAGGAAAAGGCATGAGCAGCGTGCAAGGCCGTTGAAGACCTGTTCGAAGCGGGCTTCATTAAAGAGATAAAATACACAACGTGGCTGTCCAATGTCGTCCTGGTTAAAAAAGCAAATGGCAAATGGAGAATGTGCGTAGACTATATTGACCTCAACCAAGCGTGCGCGAAGGATGCTCTCCCCGTTCCTAGTGTTGATCGTTTGGTCGATAACGCGAGCGGATACAAGATTCTATCCTTCTTGGACGCCTATTCTTGGTACAACCAGATTGCCATGCACCCACCTGATCAGGAGAAGACCGCGTTCATGACAGATAGGGGAAATTTCTGTTATAGAGTCATGCCTTTTGGGCTGAAGAATGCTGGAGCGACCTACCAGCGGATGATGAACCATGTTTTCCATGATCAGATAGGAAAAATAGTGGAAGTATACTTGGATGATATGATCATCAAAAGCAAACAAGACCAAGCCCATGTAGACAACTTGAAGGAGGTGTTCAAAGAAGCCAGAAAAGATTCATTAAGGTTCAACCCAGAAAAGTGCACTTTTTGAGTAAAGGCGGGCAAATTTCTTGGATTCCACCTCACAGAGAAGGGGATTGAAGCCAACCCTGACAAATGCCGAGCAGTAACTCAAATGAGACCGCCAACGACCAAAAAAGAAATACAGAAACTCAAAGGCATGATAGCCGCTCTTTCACGCTTCATTTCCAAAGTAGCGAACAAATCCTTGCCCTTATTCAAATTGTTGAAGAAAGAAATCACATGCGAATGGACGCCCGAGTGCAACCAAGCCCTCGAACAACTGAAGAAGGCCTTGGCAGAACCACCAATTTTGACCACTCCAAAGCTCGGGGAAACTCTATATCTATACCTGTCCATCACAAACGAGGCTTTGGCCGATGTTTTGGTACGAGAAGAAGGAACGAAACAAAACCCGGTCTACTTCGTCAGCAAGGTACTGTAGGGACCAGAGCTCAAATACCAAAAAATTGAGAAGTTGGCTCTGGCTTTGGTCGTGGCCGCCCGAAGGTTGAGACCATATTTTGTGGCCCATCAGGTCGCTCTGCGCACCGACCAACCCATCAGACAGATCTTACATCGACCAGATCTAGCGGGCAGAATGATCAAATGGGCCATAGAGTTATCAGAATTTGGAATCAAGTATGAGCCTAGGTCAGCCGCTAAAGGACAAGTCTTGGCCGATTTTATTGCAGAATTAACCCCAGGAGCAGAGAGCCCGATTCATGGATCATGGACGTTGCACGTTGATGGGTCGTCCAATGGCAAGGGTAGCGGAGCGGGCTTAATCCTTGAGAGCGAGGAAGGAACGACTATCGAGGTCTCCTTAGCTTTATCTTTCCCAACTTCCAACAATCAGGCTAAATACGAGGCATGCATAGCGGGATTGCTGCTCGCTCTAGAATTCAATGTGAAAAGGGTAGAGCTCCGATCAGACTCCCAAATCAAGGACGTCTTCTCGGCCAAAGATGAAATCCTTCAGAGATACCTAGCAAAGGTTAAAGAATTAATGCAGAGATTTGAGTACACTGAAGTCAAGCACGTCCCTAGGGCAGAAAACGCTAGGGCAGGTATCCTGTCCAAGCTCGCAAGCACGAAGAACCCTGGCAACCATAGAAGTGTAATACAAAAAGTCCTATCTCAACCAAGTGTAAGGCTAGATACGGCCCTAGGAGCAGGCGTATGTGAGATCGATTCAACACCTTCCTGGATCGACCCCATCTTTAACTACATAAAAGACGGGGAAGAGCCTGAGGATCCAAAAGAGGCTGCACTTGTTCGTAGGCGAGCAACGTCCTACTTGATAATTAACGAGCAGCTCTATCGAAGAGGATTCACCATGCCCCTACTCAGATGCCTTCTCCCAGCAGAATCCAATTATGTGTTGAAAGAAATTCATGAGGGCATCTGTGAGAACCATATGGGCTCACGAGCATTGGCAAAAAAGGCCTTAAGAGCGGGCTATTACTGGCACACAGTTGGGGATCCCAGAGGTCATCGTGTCAAACAACGGCACACAGTTCACCGACCGACATTTCCAAGAGACTTTAGTCGAGTTAGGCATGTAACAGCGTTTTACGTCAGTCGAACACCCGCAAACAAACGGGCAGGCAGAAGCAGCCAACAGAGTAATCCTGAGGGGACTAAAAAGAAGATTAGACGAAGCTAAGGGAAAATGGGCAGAAGAGCTCCCTTCAGTCTTTTGGGCGTACAGAACCACACCACACTTAACCACTGGAGAATCCCCCTTTAAACTGGTCTACGGGACGAATGCATTAATCCCCGTGGAAATGGGAGAATTGAACTGGAGAACGACCAATCCCATGCAGCTTTGAGAGAACGAGCAGGCGACCAGAGAAGAGCTCGATTTAGAGGAAGAACTACAGAGTAAGGCAGCCCTCAGGGAAACATTAGTTAAGCAAGCGATGGCAACAAGACACAATGCCAAGGTCGTCCCCAGAGCATTCGAAGTAGGGAAGCTCGTCTTGCGAAGAGCGGACATCGGCCAGAGGAATGCCAGTCAAGGGAAGCTCGCCCCAAATTGGGAAGGTCCATACCAGATAGCTGCCAAGACGGGCAAAGAGCATACATCTTGCAGAACATAGATGGAGGCATCATTTCAAACACTTGGAATGCAACAAACCTTAGGAGATATTTTACTTAATGACTTGTAAATATGAAAGAATGTCGTATTGATACTTGAACAATGAATGAAAAGTCAAAACGAGCGGGACACTCTTTTTCCCTAGGGGGTTTTTTATTGAGGCCCGCTCGCCCGTCAATAGAATGACGAGGAATTTCTTATCTTTTTGATTCCTTTAAAAGTTGTTGATCGATCTAAAACGAGCGAACCCTAAAGCGAGTTAAGTTCAAACCAAGTTTGATAAACTGCTTGGGGGGAAACTTAAGCGACCTTAAGTTCGAATGTGCTTGGTAAACAAGCTAAATCTAAACTAGAAACTTGGTAAGCTGTTTACAGGTACCCCTGCGAAGCTTTGCCCGGGTAGGGTCGAAGCCCGTTCTAAGCGGCCCTGGGGAAATCAAATAGAATAAACTTAGAAAAAGAAAAGGAAAGCCCAAAGAACGATTATGACAAAGAACGTTTAAACATTAAAGTTAACCCAGAGAAGGTCGGGCTCCTTGATTACAAAAAGGGGGCGACCTGTAGGTCCCCTGAAAAGCAATAAAAATACATTTTTGAAAGAAAGAGAAATCACTCAGGACGGCTGTAGATGACCGCTTTTTCCTGGATGACATTTCCATGCTCGTCCTTCTCAGCAAGGCGGGCGATCTGGCCGTTCCTCAGAAAATGATCTTTGCTCATGATCTCAGGATTGATCTCCAGTTTAGGATAGCAACATTGAATCTGAGCAACAGCTTCATCAAACCGCCCACTTCGCTATGGAAATGGTCGATTCCTCCAGAGCCTCTAGCTCGTCCCTAACGCGATCCCGCTCGCCCTCAACGGCATTCAAGCCTTCCTTAAGACTGACCACCTCTTCCTCCAACTGGGTAACCTTAGTAGATTGCTTGGTCAAACTGGCAGTAGCGGTGGCAAGTTTGGCTTCAGCATCTGCCTTGGCTGTTATGGCCGCATCACGTTCAGTAATAACCGAGCGAAGTGCATCCTTGGTGGGTTGGAGAGCGACCTCAGCCTCTTCAAGCTTTTTCTTGGTACTCTCGAGCTCTACCCGCAATTCTGTAATACGACCAAGAGCAGACTTATACTTATCAGTTTTATCCAAGAGGTCACCCTCCAACCACAAGTTTCTATGAAGTAAGCGCATACCTGCTTGACGACCAGCTTCCTCAGACTTGTAGCGAGCAAGCTTTTGAGAAGCGGCCTGGGCAATTTCAGCAACAAATAACAGAGGGTCTTCACGAAGGCGTTCCAAATCAGTATCCTTGAGATCGTCCAAATCCAGGGACTACCTCCTCGGCGCTTCTTTATTCCTTTTTTGTTTAGGAGGGTCAAGATCAATCGGAATGGCGTCCACAGAATTCTGAGCCCGATCTCTCTTCTTGGACGCAGAGTTCGATCCATGCTCATGAGCAGGAGATCTCTGGTCGCCTTCGACATGGATGGTTTGAGAGGGGGAAGCGAAGGTCACCTTCTTCTGCTTTCTTGACTTTGTCTTGACCAAAAGGGCTTTGAAACCTATGCCCGACATTTCAGCTGCGAAAGAAAAAAGGTTTAGAGACAAAATAAAGTGAAGCGATCAAGATTAACGGGTAAAAAGGAGAATTAAAACCACACCAAGTGTATTTTCGGCCTGCTCATACGTCCTAAGACAAGCAAATTTATTACAAGGAATAACCCCTTCGGGCAACCAAGTAACCAATGTTTCTAACATCAGGATGCTCTCAATATCGTACTCACTCAACCTCCTCTGGTGCCTATAGTGAATGGTGTCACGATCGTAGTGTGAGTGCGACCAACCAAGAGGGAACTTAATGGAAGCAACACGACATTCGGCGTCCACCGTCCCAACCATTTCCTTTGCCCGATCATTGACTGGAACGACCCAGAGGAAAGCGTGTCTCCAAGGTTTGGCTGATTCACAGAAAGGCTTGAAGAGTTTGATCGTACCCTTACGACCCTTCAAAGAAACTTGTTCCCAGCTCCTAGGCTCGCTCCTCATCTCCACGGTGCAACTAACATCAAATAGGATGAAGAAGAGACGACAGTTTACTTCCCGATCAAGGGCGACCATTATTATCTCGAAGGATTTGATGAGCGCCCAAGCGTTGAAGTGAAGTTGAGAGGGGGCGACCCCGAGGGTCTTGAGAACGAATCTTTGAAAAAAGGTGAAGAGAGGCCGCACCCTCAAATCGCGGAGAGTACTGGTGTACATAACAAACTTCAGGGAATTAGGGATTGTGGCCGCATGCTCTTCAGCCAGGACACCTTCAGCCCGCCACTCTTGGTCGCCATAACCGATCAGCTTAGAAAAAAGTGGCAGGATCTCATCACCGGGGGGAAGACCGAAGGTTGGTTAGTTATAGCAGAGGAGATCCAGGAGCTATCATCACTGAGCCTACCTCTCCAATCGTGCTCTTCCGACAACACCTTGTTGGTCGGAACTAAAGGGGGCGTGGGGTTCGCTCGGGGAGACTGAACGGTCTCAAAATTGTTTGACGAGCGACCGGAAGATGATGAAGTAGATAGGTCAGTGGAAGAAGAAAAAGTCTCGGAGGGAAGCCCACTCGCTCTAGTATCTCCAGAGCGAGCAGCACGTTCAGCCATATTGGTGGGCGGACGACCAAAAATCCTCGCAGTTTTCTTTGTTCGCTCTAGTACCCTATCCTGCAAGGAGAGGGAAAGTCAGGATCACCCTAGATGATGATTTGCAGAAGGGGGAGACAAGGTCGACCACGAGCCTGACACCCCCCTCCTCGCTCTATGCGACGAAAAACAAAAGTAACGAGCAAAGGAAAACACGAAAGGGAAGTGCATACCTGGAGTGGGCGAAAAGTTTGGGCTCAAGGTAGTATACTCCTTGACGAGCAAAATCTAGCGACCAGAAGAATAAGACTGCCTAAGTTGAAATTCGTGTACGGGTAAACACCTGGCCAGAATAAAACTTTGATCGCTCTGAAGAAGAAATTACGACCGTTTTCAGAACTTTGGGAGTGACAAGTAAGGAATGGAAGAAGAAGGGGGCAACGTATTTATAAGGCCCAACAGTTCAGAAATCGAGGAATCATTAATGACTGTTAGGAGAGGAGACGTCGCTTCACTTACAGGGCCACGTGTCATAAAGATCTGAGACCAAGCACGTTAATGTGTGCGGTTGCACGAGCAAAATCCTTAGAGGGCTATAGAGAGCGGTCAAGATTCAAGCCTTCGACCGTCCCTAGCACGACCTTGGATTGGGGGGCAACTATTCTGGAATGGGCCGAAGCCCACCCCAGCTATGACAACAAGAGTGGCCCAAACGAGAATGGGCAAAAGAGTGGAAACACCAGATCAACGGTGCAGATGAGTCCGTACGACTATCCTCTGTCCATGTCGGGTGGGGGGTACCTGCAAGACACTCCGACGCTCAAGTCAATAAGAGGAAGAGAGAAGTAAACAAGAGAACATATCCTGAAGTTGTGTCATCCCTGAAAATGGAGGGCGGAACCTCTATTTATAGATAGTGTGTCGTACTTGAGCTGTTGGATGCGTGGGAGAGATCTTGACCCTTGGGTACGGGTCAAACGTGGATGCGGATGTCCTGAAGTACAGAAGTGGGCCAGGCCCAATCCAGCGAAGGTTTGGCCCAGTCCGTAACAGTGACCCCGCAAGTCGAGGATGGGGGCAGCATGAGGTCGGCCTCGGCTTGTTCTCCACTTTCCTTTGAGGAGAGGATTTGCTGAGCCACGATTCATCTCCCGGAAGGTGAGTTAGAGATGTGACGCTTGGTGAGCTCGGATGTCTTTTCGTGCAGAGTTCAAGAGGTGCGTCTAAAATCGTTGTGACGCTTCGCATCTCGTCTCTATAAAAGGCGAGTTGGAGATTCATTCGTTCATTCTTGGGTTATTTGATCCTGAGCCCTACAAAGCGAATCTTTCCAGCCACTGCGCGAGATCAACGTCAGCGTTCGTCGTCGTCATTTTCTGGTTTGACCTCTGTGGAGATCAAGATTCAAGCCGATATCCGAGGTTTCCTGCACAGAGGTTAGTTTCTCCTAAAAATTTAAATACTTTAGTATGCTATTGTCCGTGGCCAACGTCTTCGCTTCGGCGATCGTTGCTGCTCACCCTAGGGGGAGGGTGTAACGCCCTAAAATTTAATCAAATTACTTCGAAGTTGGATTGCCGTAGGATAATTGTAAGAATTGAAATTATGGGCGTAATAGCTATGTTGAAAATGAGTTAGATGATAATCACGTGTCGTGGGCCAGTTAAAAATAGCATTGGGCTTAGCACCGCGAGTGCGCATCGCTCACGCAACCCTAGCAGCGTGTCCAGTGCGCAGCTTGCGCAGGAAGGCGCTTGTGCGCCACTCCTCCTTATAAATATAGCGCAAATATGCGCTAGGGCTGGTCTTTTTGCGCAGCCGCCCTCTTTTCCCTTCTTCTCCTCCTCTCACTTCTAAGTTACACAAAAGCCTCAATTTTCAAGAGCTCTAGCCTAGGATTGGATTGGGAGGGTTGATTTTCATTGCAATTCTCTACGTTCGTGATCGTCACGCGTCGTTACTATCGCAGGGGAGTCGCCGTATTCGGAGAATCGAGCAACGAGGCTAGGAGGGAGTTTGCGCCACCATAGTTGAGGTAAGGGTGGGTTCGAATTCTATAATAGCGTATATGAGGGATCGTATGCGAGGTTTGGGGTTTATTATAGATTGCCTCTGTGTATGTTGCGTAGTTATATATATATATATATCGTATGAGAAATGTTTGATGAATTGACCGTGTGTGCTTGAATTCCTATGTCGTTAGTTCTAATTAAATCGAATTGTAATTTTTTTTGGATTAAGGTTTTCACTATTATAATCAAAAAAAAAATGATAGGAATATAGATAACTCTTTAGTAAGAATTATAAACAATTTTCGTAATTGAATTGATGGTTACGTTAATGCTGTTACTGTTTTGATGTAATGCTGTTGCTGTTTTGCTGTTAATGCTGTTGCTGTTTTGCTGTTAATGCTGTTGATGTTTTGCTGTTAAAGCTGTTGCGGTTTTGCTGTTATTGTTATCATTGCTGTTACGTTTTGCTGCTGTGTTGTTGCTATTCTTGCTGTTTTGCGCTGTTGATGTTGCTGCTTTGTCAATATTGTTGCCACAGTTGCCGTTGTGGTTAATTGTTGCGTTGAATACCTTGTCGAAAATGTGGTAAATTGCAGGTGAAGTTGTAAAAGTTGATTTGCCTCTATTTATTGGCAAAGATAGTAAATTGTAGGCCTATGGCCGCCATGACGTTTTGGTGTTGTTGTCGTGCGATTGCGTGACTGTGATTAGCGTTACTTGTACATTCACATTGTGTCGCATACCTTTGCATTTGCTTTACGACTAGAACGATGAGGGCTATGCCCTGTGAGCCACTATTTACTGGCAACGACGATTTTTACGACGGGAGTTTTGCTCCAATGGTACCACAAGCATATGCACAGTTGAGTCGCATTCCGCATTTCACTTCGATGATTCTATTGATGACTCTATTGAGGATTTTATTGATGATATGTGTAATTCTATAGTACCTGACCTATCATATTGTTCTTCATACATGCTCTTATATAGTTCGATATCTCACCCCTTCTGTTTGAATGTTACCCCTATGTGGTAACGTGCAGGTAGTCGCGAATGAAGGCGGTGATCCTTCCTTAGTTGAGTCGATGTCACTCTGATACGTAACACTCGGGGGATTGAACGCTGTTTTTTTTCCTTTATCATTTAGGTTGCAATATTTGTTGAACTCGAAGTTATTTCTATTAAGCAAATTGTTGATTTTGAGTTGTCAAATGGACAAGGATTGTTAAGATTGCTTCAAATTGAATTTACCATGAATGAATTATATTGTTTGTGTTGGGAAGTAAGTGTAGCACTCCAATATTTATGTTGAAAATTCCGCACTCTGATTTATAGTATTATTGGGTAGAATTGGGGTGTTACAGAGGGGGTAGTCTGGCCTCGGCAATCCCAAGGCCTGGACACATACCGCTTAAACTTTAGATAGAAAGCCCGATAGAATTAGTTAGTGACGGCGCCGTCCTCCCCTTGCAGATTATGGTGCGAACCAAGAGCGAGGAAAGGCCGATCTCCGGTAAGCATCCTGGTAAACCGATCTTGAGGAAGTCGGCTATAGGAGAGCCAATGCGGGCCCCCAGGGGTGCTCCATCTCTGATGTCTTCGACATATGTACCCTCTCCTGGGGCGTCGGGAGCTTCAACTAGGGAGTTATTCCGGCAGACCTCGGAATTCACAGTCGAGGAGATTGCTGAAGGAGGGCAAGGCGAGGTTGGATCTCGAGCTGAAGAACCTGAGGCCGAAGCAGAGGAAGTGGAAGTGGCGGCTGAGGACTTGTACAGTTGGGTCTCCAAGAAAATCTGCAATACTACTGCAAAATTGAAGTCGGACAAGCCCGTGTCCCAATATGAGAAATACATATATTGAGGCCCCTGCTGAACAGAGATGGAAGCTGATAGAGGCCGGGAACTTTTCGGTGTGCACTGATCACAACGGAGCGGGGTTCTTTTTTTACGGAGCCGTCCTGGAAATCATGGGAGTTTGGATTCCACTTAACAGTTTTCAAAAGCGGGTGCTGGACTATTTGCATGTGGCCCCATCCCAACTGCACCCAAATGGCTGGGGGTTCATCCGGGATTTCAAAATGGTCATGGAGCGCCTCGGGAGAGTTCCTACTGCGGAAGTCTTCTTCTGCTTTTTCAATGTGTTCCGTTCTCCCGAACCTGGGACGGATGGCAAGAGGCCAGGGCACGTTGGACTTCGGTGCAATACTGGACGTTCCTTTTTCTTTCCGGCCAATGATTCAAACCGGGACTTTAAACTGAACTTCTTTTTCGTCAGAGCTTCAAGCAGCGCTGCCAAGCTTTCAATTGGGGACTACGAGGATGGAAAATTAGCGAGGGCACACTTCCCGTGGTCGTGGAGTCATGAGCACTTCGTCCGGGACGGGGTTGAGATCGGGAATCAGTTTTATATGATGAAGCCAAACCAGCTGAAGGGAGATGACAAGAAGTCATTCGAACTGATCAACCAATGGGGAAAGGCAATGGTCAAGACTGGCTTGAGGTTTCACTGCGGCTCTATGATTGATGTCGTGGCCGAGTCTAAGGCCAAGCTGGATAGATACTTTCATTCTTGTACTTGTCTTTTCATTTAATATTTTCTTGTTGATATGAAACATGCTGTGTAACACCCCCTTTTACTATTACAATTAAATAGACAATTATCAGAGTCACCTCGAAGGGCGCTACATTTTTCACCATTTTAAAAAAAAAAACACCATTTATTCCAAAAAAAATCTCCAAAATAATTTATATAAAAGAAATCACCAAGCAGCGGAAATATTAACCAGTTTAAACATCTCCAGAATTAACAATTAAAGACATCTCCAAAATTAATTAAAACAATTTCCAATAACTAAAATAATAGTTCAAAACGATAACTAACGACTCCCCGGTGCTACATATCAGAGCTGACACAGACCCAAACGAGAGAGGAAGCAAAACCTAGCAATTCCTCCACGAGCACTAGCGATCACCTGCAGCGTTGCCGCATGAGAGCAACATTCCAAGCAGAAGGGGTGAGTCTAACAGAGGTAATAAGCAGATGATAAAAATATGCTAGCATCAGGTAACTACAGCAACACAATACAATTACACCATATCACAGCACCAGATACCAAAGGAAAAATCCATTTGACAGTGAACCACCAAAATTATAACATTCATAGACAACGGGATGATATGCAACCCCTCCAGTGGGCATATGCATGCGGTACCGATCACCAAAATGAGCCACGACGGGCATATCACCAATAAACACCAGAGGCAGAGCCTATATCACCAAAACATGCATATGACAATGCGACACCATGATTATGCACCAACTCACCATAACAAGTATTTAAAATAAATACTATATCACCAGAATCAAAACAAATGATTTCACCAAAACTAGCACCAAGTTGTAGCATCACAGCTACCACTAAACTCTCCTGAGCATACCAGCACCGCACCTGAAATATTAACACCAGACGGCTCCACAACGCGGACATAACGCACGCACACCACGCACAAGACTGGCGCACAGCGCCTAGGCACATCGCACCTACTTCAGCGAATTAATTAAAATAGCAAACGACATCGGATTTCAACAAATAAATACTTGTTGGAAAGCCCTATGGGTCTGGTTATCATCCCTAAGTTCAGGTTTTGAAGGAGAGTGTCCAATAGGTACAGTTTTCGAAAAGCACACAGGCTAGTTGCAAAAGAGGACAGTTTCTGTCCTTCAAATTCAAGCAATTCCAAAGTGACCAAAACTCAATCAAATTGCATGAAACTTGTGCATAAACTGGGGCAAATTTTGTCTAGTTTTCAAAGAAATTGGATTCGTTCGAAAAGGAGTTCTTTTGAAAACGTGGTAACCAAAACACTGACCCTGTGTCCAGATTGTTTCCAGAATCTTACTCTAACTTGTGGAATTCATATCTCGAGCTACACAACTTTAAACGCAACCAAACCAGTGCCAAATTAACAAGCGTTAAGTCTATTTTCCAGAAAAATAAACCACATAATTTTTCGGTCAATACAACGTTCCCAGTCACCGAAATACCGAATCTATACCCAAATCGTTTCCAGAATTTTAACCTAACTTGTATCGCCTATAACTCGAGCTATACAACTCCGAATTTAACGAAACCAGTGCCAAAACGACCGGCGTTAAGTCTATTTTCAAAAACAATCAACCTCATAATTTTTGGATCAACCAAACAGCGCCAGTTTTAGAAAAACCGAACCTGTGTCCAGAATCGCTAAATTGCCAAACACCAAACCCTAACGGCAACGACACCGCAACCACCACAACAAAAACGACAATTCGACAACGCGACAACAACAATCAACCACGCACAGCAACAACAAAAACACGAACAATAACAACACCATCATCGTGATACAACAATCACGCAACAACAAATAACGAAACAAATCACAATAACGTGCAATAATCATCAAAGCACCAATCTCAACGAAAACACGATATGCAACAACACGAACAATTCAACAAAACCCTAGACTACCCACACATAATTATCATCAACCCATTATCAAGGTTAAGCCCACCCTTACCTCGAATAACGTAAGCTCCGGAACACGACGAACGAGACACGAACAAAACCACAGCAACACGAACGATCTCCTTTTGAAATTCTTCGCGAAACCCTCCTCTTCTCTCCCTCTTTGCGCCGCGTGCTCTCTCTCTCACTCTCACTTTCGTTTTTCTTTTGCTTGCTGCGAATGAGGGTTTGGCTTAAACCCCCAGGGTTTAAGTTGAGGGCTCAGTAAACACTGGGCTCTCTACGTCACCACCTCCTTTACTCGTTTCACCTCCTACGCATATAAAATATTAACCTTTTAATTTATCTATATCCCGCCTCCAAATTATTTTAATAATTCAATCAACTATTTTAATTAAATTATTTCCGGGGTGTTACATGCTGGCTTCGGCTTGTTACCATTGTTGACTGCTTTTTCTTGTTGCAGGTAAAATGGAGGAGGTTGATCAGGATAACATTTTTGCAGAGCCCGGGCTTGATACTTCTGCCCGAGTGAAGAAAGCACCTGTGAAGAAAGTCACAGAAGAAAGAAACTCTAGATCGGGGTCGGGGACCGGCCCTTCTTCAGATAAGCAGGCAGGCAAGTCCCACTCCGGGGGTAAGCCTGCCCCTGAAAACACAACAGTCATCTCAAATAAAATCTCCAGGAGCCCAGCCCTCCTCCTTCTTCAAGCCAAGCTCGGAGTCTGCTAGTAAGGAGACTCGTAAGAGAGGTCAATCTGAGGCCATTACAGATGATCCCTAATAACAATCAAATATGATTGTTATTACCTCTTATTTCAAGCTTAAATCATTGTTAATTATCAAGCAATATAGTAATTAATGTTGTAAATATGTTAGTTTAGAGTAGCTTAAGGTGTAAGCTTGAATTTGTTATAATTGGCACTTGGGTGCCCAACTGTGGTTTAATGTGTTTGTTTAATTGCTGCAGCATCTAATGTGGCAGCAGTACAAAAATGCGCAACATGAGAGAGAAAGCAATAGGAAACACGGAAATTGAGGAAAAGACAGCTGTCAGTGATCATCAGCTAGTGCTGCAGCACTTAACATAGCATTTTTGTACACTTTAATGATTTTACTGAAAGTGATTGCATCTCAGCTTGTTCCAAATATCTGATCTTATTTACCCTGATACTTTTTATTATTTTGAATGTTACCAAACATTTGTGTCATTTACTTTATTTTTACCATCACTAATTTGTGGATTAAATTAAGCTTTGTTTAAGTGCTAATCCTCGTGGGAACGAACTTTACTTTCACTTTATTACTTGTTGACAGTGTATACTTGCACTATCACATTTTTGCGCAACAAGTTTTTGGCGCCGTTGCCGGGGATTAAATAGCTTAAAACACTGTTTAATTAATTGGCAAACTAGTGATTTTTGTTGCTGATTTTGGTGCTCTGTTTCTGTTTGTTCTGTATTAGAATTGCTACAGCAACTGCTGCTGCAGCATATGCACAGTCGCAGTTCACCATAATTTCAACTTCATCCTGAAATAGAAAGATTGTTTAGGGCTTTGAGAAGGGATCAAGATCACTCAGGACTTATTTCATTGGGCAGAGCTGTCAATATGGCTACACCACCACCTTCTAATCGTGGTTCTGACAGACATACTATAGTTTCCACTGAACACCGTGAGGACCCTGAACATGTGAGACAAGTTTTGAATGAAACAGTCATAGGCATGGCTAATGACAGGGACAGACCTATGAGGGATTATGCAATTTTTGACCCTCACACTATGCAAACTAGCATAGTAAGGCCTGAACTTGCCACAACTCATTTTGAACTTAAGCCTATGATGTTTCGAATGCTTCAAACAATAGGGCAATTTGGTGGAGGACCTACTGAGGACCCACATTTGCATTTAAAACAATTTGTAGAAGTTTGTAGTAATTTCATTCTCCCTGGTGTGAGTGATGATGCTTTTAAACTTAAACTTTTCCCTTATTCCTTGAAGGATAGAGCTAAGGTTTGGTTAAATTCCTTGGAACCTAACTCTATCACTACTTGGAATGAGATGACTGAGAAATTTATGACAAAATACTTTCCACCTATCAAGAATGCCAGGATGAGAACTGAAATTACATCTTTTAGACAAACTGAATTTGAAACTTTGTTTGAAGCATGGGAAAGATTCAAAGAATTGTTAAGAAAATGTCCACATAATGGGTTGCCTGTGGTTGTTCAAATGGAAACTTTTTATAATGGTTTGGAACCTCAAACTAGACTGATGCTTGATGCTTCTTCTGGTGGAGTCTTGCTGAATGGCTTTTACCAAGATGCTTATGATCTTATTGAAACTATTGCTGCAAACAGTTATCAATGGCCAATAGCCAGGGTTAGTGCTCAGAAGAAAGTTGCTGGTATGGATGAAGTGATTGAAGTTACTATTTTGTCTGCTCAGGTTGCATCCTTGTCTAACATGATCAAAAATATGAGTGCAACACTTGCTGCAGAAACACCTGCTGCAGAAACACCTGCTGCAGCAACTGAATCTGTACTAGAGAAAAAAGTAGCAGCAATTGAGCAAGTACCAGTGGGTTCTGCTAGTTGTGTGTACTGTGGAGGAGGCCATTTGTATGAAGAATGCCCTACAAACCCTATTTCAGTCAACTATGTGGTATATGACAAGAACAATAATCCATATTCTCGTACCTACAATCTTGGGTGGAAGAACCATCCTAATTTCAAATGGAGCAACAATGCAACACCTGCTACAGCTCCTGCAACACCACCAGGATTTCCTGCTCAACCCAAGGCAGCAACACCAGTAGTTGAAAACTCTATGGAGACCATGCTCAAGGCCTTCATGAATGAAACAAAAACTTAGTATCAAACTCAAGGGGCTGCAATCAAGAACTTGGAGAATCAAATTGGCCAAATAGCCCCTGCTATTACCCAAAGACCTAGTGGATCATTACCATCCACTACTGAACCATCATCTTCTAAGGGGAAGGAACAAGTCAAGGCTATATCACTAAGGAGTGGGAAGGACTTGAATGGACCATCTACTGATCCTAGTGATGGCACCAACAAAAACCAAAAAAATCAGAAAAATGAGAAAAAGAAGGCAACAGATGCAGTCACAGTTGATGCTGCAGCATCTGATGCTGCACCAGTTCCATCACCAGTTGCTGATCAACCTGTTCCATCTCCACCTTTTCCTCAAAGGTTCAAGAAGGCACAGCAAGACAAGCAATTTGGCAAATTTCTAGAGGTGCTAAAACAACTTCACATCAATGTTCCTTTGGTTGAAGCACTTCAACAAATGCCCAATTATGCAAAATTCATGAAGGATGTGCTATCCAAGAGGAAGAGACTGGGAGAATTTGAAACAGTAGCTATGTCAGAAGAGTGTAGTATGATCATGCAAAACAAGCTTCCAAGCAAGTTGAAGGATCCAGGCAGTTTCACTATTCCATGTTCAATTGGTGAAACTGATACTGGCAGAGCTCTTTGTGACTTAAGTGCAAGCATCAATTTGATGCCTAAGTCTGTGTTCACTCAGTTGGGTATAGGGGTTGCCAGACCAACAACTGTTACTCTCCAACTTGCAGATAGATCCATTGCATACCCAGAAGGAATCATTGAAGACTTCTTGATAAAGGTACATAAATTTGTATTTCCTGCTGACTTTGTGATTTTAGATTTTGATGCAGATAAGGAAGTGCCTATAATTCTTGGAAGACCTTTCTTGGCTACTGGAAAGACTCTAATTGATGTCCAGAAAGGAGAATTGACTATGAGAGTCAATGATCAAGAAATCAAGTTCAATGTGATGAATGCTCTCAAGCTTCCTGATCAAGGAACTGAGGAGTAGTCCTTTGTGATGTCTCTTGATTCTGTGGTTCAGAAACACTTCCACAAGCAGAATGATCATTTGGTGAAGGCTCTTGCTGAAGTTGATAAAAGTGAACTTGTGAAAGAAGGTATTGTGCACAAGGAGGCTGAGGTGAAAGAGTTATGGAGTAGGCAATATGAATCCCTTTTCTAATCTCAAACCGAATGTGTCTTCTATTGAAAAACCTCCTGTGCTTGAATTTAAAGAGTTACCCAAGCACCTGAAATATGCCTATTTAGGGAAAAATGATACATTGTCTGTGATCATTGCTTCTGACCTATCCAAAAGTCAAGAGCATGATCTCATTACTACCGTAAAGAGGCATAAGAAGGCAATTGGGTGGAAAATGGCTGATATAAAGGAGATTAGTTGATAAACTCCAATTTGGCGCATTTTTTAGAGATATTTTTGAGTTATTATTAGAGCAATTGTTACCAATTATATAAAGTATTAACTTAATTTCTCTATTTATGCAGAAAAGATAAAAAAAGAAATGCAAGTCAACTATTTGAATCATCTTATCTAATGTATATATTAGATTAGATAATATGGAGCAAGAGAAAAAGAAATTGGAGCAAAATAAAAGAAGAGGGCTTGAAAAGAAAGTCAACTTGATGCAGCCCATTATACTAAAGAAGAATAAGGCTACAATGAATTAAAGTGTGGTGAATTAATAGCCCAAAACTCACGCTAATGGAAGGAATGAAAAAAGGCACATTCAGCGCAAGAGATGATGAAAAGGGGGCCCATGATTGAATTCAACAATTGGATGCACAGAACACTAGGTGCCAATTTGTTTCGTTGTTCTTGAACACTATGGATAGCTAAATCCTCTTCTAAGGTCTTAGGTGGATCTTGCTTGATTAAAGACTTTTTTATGCTTTAATTTATACTTTGAATTCTTAGTTTTTATTTCAATTAATATTATCTTATTGTTTTATCACATAATTAGGATTGACAACCCTTTGCATGTTTATAATCAATTAGTTGATTAGCGACCGTACTACAACTAGTTGGTGGACCTACAGAATAATTGAGACTATAATTAATAAATGAACAAACTTTAATTTAGTGTTCCAATCATTCAACATTTTTGTACTTTATGCTTTTTTTAAACTTAAAATCTAGCATGACCAAACTAGGGTTAATTTAGGAAAAAGAATATTAATCACGAATGACCAAATAGATTAATAGATTTTGTAAAGGGATTGGTAATTGACTAAAATAAGGGAATTCAGGTAGAATTAGACATAGAGGAATCGAAGCTAGCAAGTAAAACCGAGACCTTGGCTTCTCTCCTTTGATCGAACTTTCCAATTTTAATTCTTGCTATTTACTTCGTCTTATTTTAGTTTCTAATACAACCAAACACTCGTTCGTCTAAATAATAATTAATGTTAACACTCGTTTCTAATACAACCAAACACTCGTTCGTCTAAAAACACTCCTTTGACGATATTTTTTATACTACTTCTGCAAGAGAGTACACTTGCTCTCAAGTGTGTTTTTGACGCAACATTAGTCCTACCATCTGCATGCATAGGATCATTCTTGATGAAAATGCTAAAAACAATATTAAAGGGCAGAGGAGACTAAATTCCATCATGAAAGAAGTTGTGAAAAAGGAAATTATAAAGTGGCTTGATGCTGGCATTGTGTATCCTATATCAGATAGTGCATGGGTGAGCCTTGTGCAATGTGTTCCAAAGAAAGGAGGGGTCACAGTGGTAGCTAATGAGAAAAATGAGCTAATTCCTACAAGAACAGTCACTGGTTGGAGGATTTGCATGGATTATAGAAAACTGAACAAGGCTAAAAGAAAAGATCACTTCCCTTTACCATTCATAGACCAAATGCTTGATAGACTAGCTGGCAAGGAGTTCTATTGCTTTTTGGATGGTTACTCTGGCTACAATCAAATAGCCATAGTACCTGAAGATCAACAAAAGACTACTTTCACTTGTCCTTATGGTACTTTTGCTTTTAGGAGAATGCCATTTGGGTTGTGCAATGCACCAGCAACATTTCAAAGGTGTATGATGTCAATCTTTTCTGAATTTATTGAAAAATCTATGGAGGTGTTTATGGATAATTTCTCTGTCTTTGGGGAAACATTCCAATTATGCCTTGATAACTTAGAAGAGATTCTGGATAGATGTGAAGAAACCAACTTGGTCTTGAATTGGGAGAAATGCCACTTCATGGTCCAAGAGGGTATTGTGTTAGGACACAAGATTTCAGAGAAGGGAATTGAGGTTGACAAGGCCAAAGTTGAGATAATTGAGAAGATGCATCCTCCAACAAATGTCAAGGGTGTTAGAAGTTTCCTGGGACATGCTGGTTTCTATAGAAGATTCATTAAGGACTTCTCCAAAATTTCAAAGCCACTATGTCAATTGCTGCAGCATGACACTGCATTTGTATTTAATGAATCATGTGCTGCAGCATTCAAGAAACTGCAGAATGCTCTAGTTAGTGCTCCAGTGATAGTAACTCCTGATTGGAGCAAGCCTTTTGAGCTAATGTGTGATGCTAGTGATTATGCCATAGGTGCTGTCCTTGGCCAAAGGTATGGAAAAGTCTTTCATTCTATTTATTATGCTAGCAAAACACTTTTTGATGCTCAATTGAATTACACTACCACTGATCATTCTACCATTAAGTATTTGATTGCTAAGAAAGATGCAAAACCTAGGCTAATAAGATGGGTTCTCCTCCTCCAAGAATTTGATCTTGAAATTAAACATAAAAAGGGGGTGGAGAACCAAGTTGCTGATCATTTGTCTAGATTGGAAGGTGACAATGCAGGTAATAATTTTTTTAGAAATCAAGGAAAACTTCCCTGATTAGCAATTGTTAGCAGTTGAGGCTGCAGCAGCAGATGCTGCAGTACCTTGGTATGCAGACATTGTCAACTTTCTAGTCAGCAACGTGATACCATGTGATCTGAATTACCAACAAAAGAAGAGGTTCTTCCACAATGTCAAGCAGTATTTTTGGGATGAACCATTCTTATACAAAAAGTGCCCTGATTAGTTACTAAGGAGATGTGTGGCTGATGAAGAGCAACAAGAGGTGCTGCAGCAATGTCATGCTGCAGCATATGGAGGACACTTTGGGGGTATGAGGACAGCAACAAAAGTGCTTCAATCTCACTTTTGGCCTACAATTTTCAAAGATGCTCATGAGTTGATTGGAAAATGTGATAGTTGTCAAAGAAGTGGAAACATTTCAAATAGGAATGAAATGCCATTGTCAAACATATTAGAGGTTGAACTCTTTGATGTTTGGGGTATGGACTTCATGGGACCTTTTCCCTATTCTTTTGGCAACTCTTACATCCTTGTTGCTGTAGATTATGTATCAAAGTGGGTTGAAGCAGTGGCTTTACCTAACAATGATGCAAAATCTGTCAGCAAGTTCTTACTAAGAAACATCTTTACAAGGTTTGGGACTCCAAGAGCAATAATCAGTGATGAAGGATCTCATTTTTGCAACAAATTGATTGGAAATCTCTTGGCCAAGTATGGGGTTAAGCACAAGATTTCAACTGCATATCATCCTCAAACTAGTGGTCAGGCAGAGTTATCCAATAGAGAGATCAAAAGAATGTTGGAGAAAATGGTAGGGCCTACCAGAAAGGAGTGGTCAAATCATCTTGATGATGCTTTATGGGCTTATAGAACTGCTTACAAGATTCCTTTGGGAATGTCCCCCTATAGACTTGTTTATGGCAAAGCTTGCCACCTGCCTTTGGAGCTTCAATCAAATCCCTGATTAGCAATTGTTAGCAGTTGAGGCTGCAGCAGCAGATGCTGCAGTACCTTGGTATGCAGACATTGTCAACTTTCTAGTCAGCAACGTGATACCATGTGATCTGAATTACCAACAAAAGAAGAGGTTCTTCCACAATGTCAAGCAGTATTTTTGGGATGAACCATTCTTATACAAAAAGTGCC
Source organism: Astragalus glycyphyllos (assembly GCA_963573325.1). Classification (NCBI taxonomy): domain Eukaryota; kingdom Viridiplantae; phylum Streptophyta; class Magnoliopsida; order Fabales; family Fabaceae; genus Astragalus; species Astragalus glycyphyllos. Next base: position 16,385,728 of record OY754313.1, on the reverse strand, counting down.
CTGATTAGTTACTAAGGAGATGTGTGGCTGATGAAGAGCAACAAGAGGTGCTGCAGCAATGTCATGCTGCAGCATATGGAGGACACTTTGGGGGTATGAGGACAGCAACAAAAGTGCTTCAATCTCACTTTTGGCCTACAATTTTCAAAGATGCTCATGAGTTGATTGGAAAATGTGATAGTTGTCAAAGAAGTGGAAACATTTCAAATAGGAATGAAATGCCATTGTCAAACATATTAGAGGTTGAACTCTTTGATGTTTGGGGTATGGACTTCATGGGACCTTTTCCCTATTCTTTTGGCAACTCTTACATCCTTGTTGCTGTAGATTATGTATCAAAGTGGGTTGAAGCAGTGGCTTTACCTAACAATGATGCAAAATCTGTCAGCAAGTTCTTACTAAGAAACATCTTTACAAGGTTTGGGACTCCAAGAGCAATAATCAGTGATGAAGGATCTCATTTTTGCAACAAATTGATTGGAAATCTCTTGGCCAAGTATGGGGTTAAGCACAAGATTTCAACTGCATATCATCCTCAAACTAGTGGTCAGGCAGAGTTATCCAATAGAGAGATCAAAAGAATGTTGGAGAAAATGGTAGGGGCTACCAGAAAGGAGTGGTCAAATCATCTTGATGATGCTTTATGGGCTTATAGAACTGCTTACAAGATTCCTTTGGGAATGTCCCCCTATAGACTTGTTTATGGCAAAGCTTGCCACCTGCCTTTCGAGCTTCAATACAAATCCCATTGGGCAATCAAAAAGCTCAATTTTGATCATACAAAGGCAGGGGAAGCTAGGCTATTGCAACTGAATGAATTGGAAGAAATGAGTGTTGCACCCCGAAAAATCCGGATTGGACCTTTCATCGTACAACGTGAAAATTTGTGAAGCCGCCATCAACATTTTTTATTTAGGGACCAAAACATTGAAAAAGGGTCCTTTTTAAGGCGGGTGGTCCTTTGAGAACTAGAGATGTAGGTTCGGGGGTCGGTTAGGTGTGGGGAAGGTATTAGCACCCCACACCTCCTTTCTACCGAAAGGGAACCTTTAACTTGATGTGCGGTTTTGACAGAGTTGATTTGAAACAATTCATTCTACTTCTTTTTTTATTTGAGAAAATGTTTTTGAAAACGGGGGAAAAGAAGAATCTTTTTATTAGTTTTTAAAAGTGTGCTTGACGGGATGTGACCCGCTCCTACGTATCTCCCGGTGCGATGGAGAATTCAAAGCTTACGTAGTTCTCCTTATTCGAGAAACTCTGTGTTGGTGTTTTTTATTGTAGGGGTTTTCGGTCCTAGACTGTACAGTCCACTAGACCTAGAACAAAGACAACCCCGCCTGTACAGACGACGTGCCCCCTACTTATTGAAAATGATTTTTTTGATTAAGGAAGAAAAAGATTTTGTTGTGAGGTTGGTTGCTTTTATTTGAGCAAGTATCTTAGGCTCGCACGAACTGTACAGCTCGCTAACCCTAAGACGCTAACCAATACCGGATGTACATCCGACTCGATTCCTTACTCATTTTTGAAATAGGGTTCAAGTTGTTAATTACTTGTTTTGACTCTCATAAGTATCCCAAGATGTTTGAGCTGTACAGCTCCGATCTTAGGAAGCTAGACAACACCGGCCGTACGTCCGACTTGCCTCCTTATGAGTTTTCAAAGAGGTTTATTGTTGATCTTAGAAAGAATTTGATTGTTTTATGAAAACGATTTGAGAAAAGATTGAGTTTGGAAAAGCTTTAGAAAATGATTGATTTGAGGAAAGGAGAAGGGAGTTTGAGGGTGACATTGGTCACAAAAGATTTGTTGGGATGGCGTGGCATCCAAAAGGAAAAGAAAGTAGAACATTCAATCAATTTCCAAGTCAAGAACCAAAGCGCAACATTTATCAAATTGCAAGCAAAACAATCAACAATGCAAGCATAAGCATAAACATTACCGATTACAACATTTGAGCGCAAGAATGACACTTAGTCATCAACATCTAATGGCATGCATATGTAAGATCAACATTAACCAAATAGATTGCAAGAATAGGCACACAAATAGATAATGCAAAGGTTTAATTCAATTAAGTGTCAACACAAGATAAAGCACAAGGTTGAATCCCTTTTGGTAATCCTTGACACTTGAGACAATGCACAAGTGCATAAGTGTCTAGTCCTTTTACCAAATCATCAACATTAAAGCATAACATTGACCTAGAAAGAACATCACATTTGCAAGACCAAAAGTGACCAAAAGAGGGCATTAACAAGTCATTTTTATAACCAAAATTGATTAATCAAGTTAGAAACTAGCATTTGCATTTTCAAGCAAGAATTGCACAAAGAAAATTGAATCATCTTAGGCAATCCTCATCACTTAAAATGAAGTGCCTAAGGCACAAGTGAGAGTCCTCTTGCCAATCATCAACATAGAATAATTTTGCAAACAAGTTACTAACAAGCAAACCAAAGTTTACAATCAAAGCACAAGGTTGTGTTGAATCATCTTAGGCAATCCTCAACACTTAAAGTGAAGTGCACAAGGCACAAGTGTGAGTCCTCTTGCCAATCATCAACATATAACATTTTGCAAGCAAGATACAATCAATTAGCAACAATATTTTGCAATCAAAACATCAAATCAATTGCGTTGAATCATTTTAGTCAATCCTCAACACTTAAAGTTAAGTGCTCAAAGGCACAAGTGTGAGTCCTCTTGCCAATCATCAACATAGAGTAATTTTGCAAGCAAAGTACATAACAACCAAACCAAAACAACTTGAGAAATCATTTTACCCAATATTGCAAACCCATTTCACAAGAAAATTAACAAACCCTAATTCTAATCATGATTTGCGAAGCATCACATCATTTTATTCAACAAAATGCAAAATCATAGTAAAAACAACATAAATCACAATTTATTCAACAAAATGCAAGATCATAGTAAAAACAACATAAATCACAATTTATTCAACAAAAATGCAAGATCATAGTAAAAACAACATAAATCACAATTTATTCAAGGGTGAGAAGCATCTCAAACACCCAAGCCTCCCTAAGTGCTTGTCAAAATGTTTGAGACACCTCTCACCAACAACTATCAACAAATCAACAATATAACAACACTAAAATGCATGAATATGGTAGGATGCAAAATTAGAAACATGATATCTACATTTTGATGCAAAAAAAGTTGAAGATGATGCTAGGTTTTAAGAAGTTTACCTCAAATCCAAGCTAAGGAATGACTAATATGAAGAACAAGACCACAAATCAACTTGAATCTTCACCAAACTTCAATGAAACCCACGAAATGCTTGCTTAAAAATGCCCTTTGATGATGCAAGCTTGAATTAAATTAGGAGAGAAGGAGGATATATGAAGTAGGAATGGAAATGAGGTGAGAAAATGGTGATTTGGTGAAGGAGAAGTGAAGAATTGATGGAGGAAGAAAGAGGTATGATTTCGGCCAAGAGAAGGAATTAGGAGAGGGAGTTGTGTGCTAGGGTTGGGTGAGTGGAAATGAGGCCAAAAGTTCTATGTGAGGTGAGGTTTCTAAGGTATATATAGAGAGCAACTAGGTTTAAGGGTAGTTAGGTCATTATGCACTAGTTGTGCTCTAGGATTTGATTTTAATTTTGAATCAAAGGCTAGGATTGAGGCTCACATGGATTGAGGACATTGAGAAAACACAAAATGAGAGAATAGAGAGGGTGAAATTCGTGGTGAAGAGGTAGTGGGAGTGGTCACCAAGTTTTGCTAGTTGTCATCTTGTACTATTGTACTATTATATGACCATTCCATTATCCCTTCATTTTTTATTATTCTTTTCAAGATAATTGTACAAAAATACATCCAATTTAGGCCATATACAAGGTATCTTGAGGAATATGCCATTTTATGAGATCACCATGACCAAAAATATCATAAAAACCTCATCTTGAAATTTTTGTAGAATATTCCTTTTTGATGCCTTTTTTGAATTTGAATTTTGTGCACAATGCATGCATGCATGCGCATACATACATACATACATGACCAAAAATGTTTTGCCTCAAATAAATTTCTCTAAAATTGCACAATGATTCTTGATGAGAAATTATCTTATTTTTGACAATGACCAAAATACCCTTTTGCCCTAAAAACCTTGCTTTTTTACAACAAATGCATTTCCACTCTAACAATGAATTTAAAAGCCCTAGAATGACTTTTAAAACCCAAAAATGCATGCACAATGCTCTTCACACTTTTCAAAATAATGCCACACTTCTCAATTTATTTATTTTTGTGGAAAATTAGAGTTTTGACCTAGGCGGACAAAATTAGGGTATGACAATGAGGCACTTTGCATATGAAAGTTCTGAATTGTATAAGGCAAAGACCAAGGCTTGGCATGATAAGAAGATTCAGAAAAGGGAATTAGTTGAAGGTGATCAAGTTCTTTTGTTCAATTCAAGACTCAAGCTATTTCTTGGAAAGCTCAAGTCTAGGTGGTCTGGGCCATTCAAATTGATGAAGGTGTACCCTCATGGAGCTGTGGACTTGTATGATGATTTAAGAAATCAAACCTTCAAGGTTAATGGTCAAAGGGTGAAGAAATACTATGGAGAACGAGTGGCAAGGAGCAAATTCACCACTAAATTCAAGAACCCATGATCTTTGAAGGAAGTCAGGCTAAGGACTCTTAAACTAAGCGCTATTGGGAGGCAGCCCAGGGTTTTTAATCTAATAAATTAGTTGTTTTGTTTGTTTTGGTGTTTGTTTTGCAGGAAATAAGTCTGAGCAATTTGAAGTTTGAGGGTGTGACAGCAGTTGTTGCTGCAGCATTGCGTCCAGCAACATTGCTGCAGCAGTGAATGGCAGTTGAGGAAAAAAATAAAATAATGGCAATTATTCACGCATCTGATGCGTTGTCAGGGGCTCGTCTTTTCTGTCACTTAACCGTCCCATCATTAACCCTCCACGATACACCTCACCCTAATCTCAACGGCTATCTCATTAATTGAGATTAGAAAATTGCCAAAACCGTCTCTCCCTAATCCTTATAACTACCCACTCTCATCCCTTCCACCATCACAATTCAATTGCAAGTGAATACTGAATCCTTAATTCTCAAACAGTAACCTCTCCATTCAAAGCAATCCCAATTCACTCTCCATTCCCCTTCGCAATTCAATCTGTTAACAATGACAAGAACTAAGATGAGTACTACCAAATCCTCTGGGAAACGCAAATCAACCACTGGGCGTGGGGAATCAAGCCAAGTCCGTCACAAGAATGCCAAAGAAACTGATGCTGCAACTCCAGAGAAGTTCTAGTTCATGAATTTCAGGGCAGAAAGAGGTTTTGTGCTGCAAAACGCCCCTGTTGCGTTCACTTCCACTGTGAAAGCACTGGGGTGGGAGCAATTGGTGCAGCACCCATCATTCTTCTTCCCCTTTGTTGTGCGTGAATTTTATGCAGGAATTGTATCCCAGAAAGACAGCAAGCCCCAATTTATTTCTGAAGTCAGAGGAGTGCATGTAAAATTTGACTCCATGGAAATTAACGAATGCTTGGGTTTAGGCTACCATGGCTTAACCTTTGCAAAGAACTTCATCAAATGAGGAAAGAGAGAAATGGAGTCTGTCAAGAAAGCAATCACCATTCCTGGAACACCTTGGGAACCCTGCAGTGCAAATGAATTCAAAGTCAAGAGGAGTAGTCTCAACCACGATGCCATGGTCTGGTTCAATTTCATCAAGCATTCTCTTCTGCCTATATCCCACACAACCAATGTGGAGAAAGAAAGAATGATGCTCCTGGATGTCATCTTGGGAGGCAAGGATGTGGATGTAGGGAGGCTGATCTGCAGGGAGATTCTTGTGTGCCATGGAAAAACTACTGGGTATTTTTTCTTTCCCTATCTAATAACTGATCTGTGCATTAAAGCTAGCGTAGAAATCAAAGGAGAGAAGAAGGGGTATCCTCTTGCTGCTTTCCCAACTGTTCTGAAGGCAAAGCCAAAAGCTGCTACAGCATATGGAGATTCCACCATGCTGCCACAATTCATGCTGCAGTAATGCTCTGTTTGGGAGTTTATGAGGAAGCAACAAGAATGGTTGACTACTGTGTTTGCAACCAATATGAAGGAGATTGCAGGAGTAGAAGCGCCTATTTTTCCAGAGTGGGTGCTAGATGAAGAAGTGATTGATTTAACATTGTTTGATGAAGCTGGTGTGGACGATGGAGAAGAAGAAAGAGTTGTTGAAAAGAAAAAGAAGAGAAGGGAAGTGAAGAAAGGCAAGAGGAAGGTTGGAGAAGAAGAGGAAGACCTGCTTGAAACTGAAGACGGAGAATCCATCAGTGAAGGGGAGAAGCAGGAGAACAAAGAAATAATGGCTCAATTGAATAGGGAAGATGACAGTAAAGATGATGATTCTGTGGCTGATGATGGAAGCAACAAAAAGAATGACAGTGAACCTGATTGGGATGACCTCACTGATATAGAAATTGATCCACCCCCAACCCACAACATCACTAAAACCACCAACATACCTTCCACCTCCACATCTCAACCCATCCTAACCCCTGTCAACCCAACCACCACTGAAACACTAAACCAATCCACTCCCCAGCAAGAAAATCAACCAGAAAATCCACCCATGACCACCACAAATCCACCCCAAGAAAAAGAACTTGAATCAGTGCCAGCCAATGCTGCCAATTCACCTGTTGCAACAGCTGAGGCTGCTAGTAATGATGAAGCTTCTTCTGTTACACCATAGAAGAGGCAAAGGTCAAAGGGAATGGCAAGGAAAAGGAAGCTTGATGAGGTACCAGAGGAAGAAGAGCTTGATGCTGCTAAGGTGACTGAGAAAGAAGATGCGCAGACTGATGCCACTATTGCTGCTGTGGTCAAGGGCATTGCTGATGCTGCAGCTTCTGATGCTCCAGCAATTAAAGAGCAGCAGAGAGCAGAAGAGCAGAGAAGAGTGGAGCCTGAGAGAATTGCAAGAGAGGCTCTTGAGCTTGTGGCTGCATCGATGACTGCCCAAAAGAAGGCAGGTGTTTCTGATGCTGGTGGTGTTGTTGCAGATACACCACTAGTGCTGCAGCAATCTGATGCTGCAGCAACAGAATCTTCTCCAAGAACCAAAAGTCAGAAGCCATATACTCTGAGGTCCAGAAGAGGAACAGCCACAAGATAAAGCCCAAGGGCAAAATCAAGAGCCTCTGCACCTTAATCTTTTTAGTTTATGTCTTTTAAATTTTGTTTTTACGGTTTTCACTGGAATAAACCTGTTGAGTGCTTTTGTTATGTGATAGCACTCAACAATTGTGTTAGTTGTTTGTTTTGCTTCTGTTTTGTTCTTAGTTAGGCCTCCCCTTAGTATGCATGAGCAGTGAGGACACTGCAAGGTCTTAAGTAGGGGGAGAGGACCTATGGTCTATGTATTGTACTAGCATGTTTATTAGTTAGTTGAATGAAATTTTAAATTTTAGAAGTTAAGTTGAGCAAAACTTAGTGATGAAATGGTGAGAATTGAGTGATTAGTGCCCCTGTTTGTGAGTGAATTCTATTGCTCCTGTTCCTACACTTTTGCATGAAACTTAGGAAAGACTTAGTGAATTAGAAATGATCTGAAGCTCGGCTAGTGTTGGTAGACCTAGAGACTTGCCAAATTCTTACTAAAAACTTAGGGTAGCATAAGAAACTAAGTTTGGAGATTCTTTGAGCTATATTAAGGCAAAGCATGAAGGAATGGAATTAGGTCAAGTGCACATAGTTTAGGAAGTAATTAAAGTCAATATATTGTGTAATGTGCTATGTTATAAAGCACTAATGTTGTAAATAGTTGTAATTGTTGTCATCGCCCAAGCATCTAAAAAAAAGAAAGAAAGAAAGAAAGAAAAAGAGAAAAGCAAAAAGCAAAAAGCTATGAAAAATAAAGTCAAATAATAAGGGCAATGCAACACATGTGTCAAGTATTGTTTGTTTTTGAATTCTGTCTCAGTCTTTGATGCTGTAGCACTTCAGTCAAGTTGTAATAAGTGCACTGGCCTAGAGTTCTGAATTGCTAAATCAAAGCCCTTTGTCATGCTCATCCCCCCTTTCTGTGCTTGAATTGTTAGTCTACCCTTAGTTTTGAAACATCTTTGGCCATCTCAAAAGAAAGCCTCTCTAGTTTTAGTTAAGTGAAATTTTGGACCTTGCTATGTTCTGAACTGAGTTAAGTGTCACACACACACTTTTGAGCAGGAGTAATTTAGGGAACTTACGATTCAGTGGTTTGCAATTGAGTGACCAATCTGAAAGTTTTATGCTCAGCTTAATATTCTGTTTGTGTGCCTTTGTGAATAACTCAGCTATCTGGTTTGCTTGCTGGTATAGTGCCTGTCTCTGTCAAGTGTCATTGCTTGAGGACAAGCAATGGTTCAAGTTTGGGGGTGTGATAACAATCAAATATGATTGTTTTTTTTTTGACTTGAAAGATGTTTCATTCTAATAAAAGAGAACCAACACAGTACATGGCATCATTACAGACAATAGAGTTAACAGGTTCAGGGGCATATCCCTCCCAATACATATTACCTAGTTGTTTAGCTAGACTAACAAGAGCATGAGCAGCTTGATTACAAGAACGCCTAACAAAAGAAATCCTAGAATTAGGAATTTGTCCTAACAAATGGATACAATCAGCCACAATATTCTCAATAGAGATATCAGATTTAGTACCAAGACAACAGAGAACAACAACTTCAGCGTCACACTCAAACCAGCAATTAGATAAATTTCTAGCTCTGGCCCACTCAATGGACCACCTTAAACACATTGCTTCAGCGACAGTGGGGCTGATCCTGCCATTCCACACCGATGTACCTGCATAAAGAACAGATCCAGCAACATCTCTAGCCAAGAAACCCCAGCCTGCAGTGTTATCTTCAAAACATCCCGCATCTATATTAATCTTCGTATACCCACTGGAAGGAGCTGTCCAAGAATTTATGAGTGGCTCAATCTGATTACTACGCCCCTCAGCAGAATTTGCAGCATTGAAGTCTTCCACAAAATTGGCACTAGCAGCAGCTATATCTATCGGGTTGAATTTTGTGTTGTTAAAAATAAGATCATTGCGACTCTTCCAAATCTTCCACAGAGTAATGCAAACCAGTTGTTTAGCTAAGATATCATCCATCGAAATCCAGTGGTGAAACCAACTCATAAACTCAGAATGGCTTGAAGTATGGATCCCCAAAGGAGAGGAAAACCAAACTAATTTAGCCAAATCACAATTAATAAAAAGATGACTAATGGTTTCAGAACTAGTACAGCAGAGAGGACACTGAGTGTCAAGAGCTATACCTTTTCTTTCCAATCTGGCTCTGGTAGGCAAAATACCTCTGGCAAGCCTCCAAATAAAGTTCTTTACACAGTTAGGAGCTTGAATTTTCCATATGGCCTTCCAAAGAGGTAAGTTAGAGGAGTTTGAAGACTCAGCCGTGCTTCTGGAAGTCTCATTCTTCAACAAGTGATACGCTGACTTAACCGAATAGGTCCCATGTTTCTCAAAGTGCCAAACCAGCCTATCATCAGGCAGCCTCATAGACACAGGAATGTTGACAATTTGCTTGGCCTCATAAGGATTAAAAATCCTGGAAATAAGTTGCCTATTCCATTGCTTGGTATCAACATCAATGAGTGAGCTTACAGTAGCATCAGCAGGGAGGATTTTCACAGGACTGCAGACCTTGAAATTAGCCTGCTCAGGAAGCCAACTGTCTTGCCAAATCTTCACTTGCTGACCATTACCAACCAGCCACCTAGAGCCTTTCTCCAAAACTTTCTTAGCACTTAAGATGCTCCTCCAAGCATAGCTAAGTTGGAAACCAGGAGTAGCCTCAAGGAAGTTTGATCTGGGATAGTAACGACCCTTAAAGACTCTAGCCATCAGAGATGAAGAATCATTCACAAGTCTCCAACATTGTTTACTAAGAAGGGTGATATTAAAATCACTGAAGCCCCTAAAACCCATTCCACCTCTAGACTTACTCTCTCCCAGCTTGCTCCAACTCATCCAATGGATTTTCCTTTGATTATCAGAAGAACCCCACCAAAACTTGGCAACCATAGACTCAATATCTTTGTAAACCCCCTCAGGCATTTTATAACAACTCATTATGTAGTTTGGTATTGATTGTGCAATGGACTTGATCAAAGTTTCTTTACCAGCCCTTGACAGAAACTTCTCTTTCCAACCCTTAACCTTCTTCCAAACCCTGTCTTGGACAAGAGAGAAAACCTCTTTCTTAGACCTACCAAATACCACTGGAAGCCCAAGATACTTGGTGTGGTGTGTCACAGCCTTTATCCCAATCTGGTTACAGATAATTTGTTGTTCTTGGATAGACACATTTCGGCTATATGACATGTCAGACTTATCAAAATTGACAAGCTGACCCGAGGCAGATTGGTAAGAATCAAGGATTTTGGCAATAGAAACAGCTTCTTGTGCATTAGCCCTAGCAAAAAGTAAGCTATCATCCGCAAAAAGAAGATGAGTTATAGGAGGGGATTTTCTAGCAACTTGGACACCATGAATAGCCCTCTGCTGACTACCATTATGCAGCATACCAGAGAGAACATTAGCACACAGGATGAAGAGATATGGAGATAGGGGATCTCCCTGTCTGATACCTCTCTCAGGGGAAAACACTCTGCTAGGCTGGCCATTTATCAGAATTTGGTAGCTAACAGTGTTTATGCAAGACAGAATTATGTTAGTGAAGTTTTTAGGGAAACTAGATTTCAGTAGGGCTGTCTTTATGAAATTCCACTCTAGCCTATCATAAGCTTTTGCCATATCAAGCTTAAGGGCCATCATGCCCTTGGATTTCTTTTTTAGCCAATGGAAACACTCCATAGCCACCAAGGCATTATCAGTGATGAGTCTACCTTTCACAAAAGCACTTTGTTCATCATCAATGATACTAGGTAGGAAACTCTTAACTCTATTAGCAATTGTTTTGGTGACAATTTTCATGGTAACATTGCATAGGCTAATAGGTCTAAACTGTTTAGGAGAGTAGGGATTCTTACCCTTGGGAATGAGAGCAATGAAGGTCTTGTTAATACACTCAGGAGATTTGCCATTGTTGAGAATATCAAGGACTAGCTTCAAGACGTCTGTGCCCACTACATGCCAAAACTTTTGGAAAAATAAGGCTGGAAGCCCATCAGGCCCAGGGGCTTTAAGGGGGTGCATCTGATCTATAGCCTCTTTGACCTCCTCCTTGCTGAAAATTTGAGAGCACTTAGCCTGTTGGGCCGATGACAAATGTTTCTGAATGTGGTCACAAACCTGCTCAGGATCATTACAACCAGAAGAGGAAAAAAGGTCAGTGAAATAATTAAGAATTATTCTCTCCACATGCTCATCACCATGCCACCAGTTCCCATCTTCATCTTTAAGCTTCTTTATGGCATTAGTTTTGCTCCTTTGACTAGCTTTCCTATGAAAAAATTTGGAATTTTTATCCCCATGCTTTAACCAAGTAGCTCTACTACGCTGCCTCCAAGCCACTTCTTCTTTCAGAAGAAGATTAGCATGCTCCCTCTCAAGGTCTCTGAATCTACCAAGATTAGAAGAATTACCCAGCCATAAAGCTTCATCCTTTAGTAGCTTCTCCACCCTAGTGATCTCTTTCTTTATAGCACTAGTTCTATACTCCTCAAATTGACAATCAACAGCTTTTACCCCCACCAATTTATCAGCATGGGCCCTACTACCACCACACCAGTTTCTTCTAACAATATCTTCACATCTAGAATCCTTTTTCCAGTTCTCCTCAAACCTAAACACATGCACTCTTTTCTTCTTATTCAAATGGTCATTATCTTCAAGCTTCACCAACAAAACAGAATGATCTGATCCGTATCTAGGTAAATGAGTAACTGAGATAGGAGAAAACCTGTTACAGAAACTGTCAGATGCCATAAAACGATCCAACCTGCATTGAATATTGTCCCCCCCCTCTCTGCCATTGGACCAAGTAAAAGGGTACCCCATATAGCCCAAATCAATCAGGCCACAAAGTTCCAAAGTATCTCGACCGAAGGGTGGCAACAACAAATATGATTGTTATTACCTCTTATTTCAAGCTTAAATCATTGTTAATTCTCAAGCAATATAGTAATTAATGTTGTAAATATGTTAGTTTAGAGTTGCTTAAGGTGTAAGCTTGAATTTGTTATAATTGGCACTTTGGTGCCCAATTGTGGTTTAATGTGTTTGTTTAATTGCTGCAGCATCTAATGTGGCAGCAGTGCAAAAATGCACAACATGAGAGAGAAAGCAATAGGAAACATGGAAATTGAGGAAAGGATAGCTGTCAGTGATCATCAGGCGTGGGTGTGCGTACCAATCATGGAATATTCGCTGATGACCTAGGGATTTGGGCAAAAAGGACCTTTTGCCCTCATTAAAGGACAAAAGGCGCCTCCCCAATTAGGGTTACCTCTCATCCCTAGCCTCCTCTATATAAAGGACCACATTCCCAGAATTAGGTTAAGCCGAATTTGAGGTATAGAGATAGCCTCAAGCTTCGTGCCTTCTCCAAGTCACCAAACATTTGTGTCATTTACTTTATTTTTACCATCACTAATTTGTTGATTAAATTAAGCTTTGTTTAAGTGCTAATCCTCGTGGGAACGAACTCTACTTTCACTTTATTACTTGTTGACAGTGTATACTTGCACTATCACGTTTTTGCGCAACAATCCCGCTGCCCTAAAAAACAAAAACAGTGGCAAGAGGAAAGAAGGGCGGAGAAGGGCAAGGGCAAGGCTACTCTGGCCGACTTCGAGGCCTGCATCAAGGTCGGCCAGACTGGTGCCGAGGTCTTCAATGAGCTGCAGGACCTGGTGGCCGGGAAAATGACTGAACGTCTCTGAGGTAAGATTTCTGCCCTTGAAGCTGAAAATAGACACTTAGAAGGCAAGTTAATTCATACCTGTCGTGAACTGAACACTTACCGAGATCACAATTTGGTAGCTTATTCGGAAGACAACCGGAGCCTGAAAGCGGAGCTCGACAAGCTGAAGGGTGTCCAGCAGCAACTTGAAGAAGCCAACGCCAAGGTCAGCGAGCAGTCCAAGAGTATTGCTGAGATCCCAATATTAAAAGCTGACCTCCTGGCCGTTCAGGCAAGATTGGCCGCCGCTGACTTCGAGAAGAAGGAGAAAGACAAGCTGTTTGAGCAGCTGAAGAAGGAGAAGGCCGACCTCACCATGAAGATGGAGAAGGTAGCCAAGACCGGCTTCGACCACCGCCTCAACATGGCCGTGATCCTAGAGCCCTCATTGAACATCGACCTGCTTGACGCCAAGTACAAGGCTGAGAACGGGAAGATTGTTTACCAAGGCAAGGTGATCTACGACCCGGCTTCAGTGGCCTCCCCAGCGCTTGAAGATGAAGCCAATCCAGCTAATACGGAGCAAGGCGCCGAGGTTCAAAGAGAGAAGGAGGCCGAGAAGGCTGACTAATCTTTTTATCTTTTAATTTGATTGCAGTTCGTCTCGGGCATGTCCGGGGCCAACCTTCATTTGTAAATTACATTGGGCACCGTCCCTTTTCCGGTCTTTATTAATTCTGCACTTCATCAATTTTGCTTTTGTATGCCTTGAATGACCTGTATTTTTGATTGAATGCTCGTAGTTGAGTAATGCTCGAAGTTGAGTAAAAATCCGATGCCGAGGTGAGAGAATAAAATCCGTAAAATGGCCAGATTCTGGTATAGGTAAAAATAATAGAACTCCTTCATAGATAGAAGACTAGAAGTCCGATGTAGATAATAAAAATCAGGAAACCTGTGAGATTCCTGCAATTCAATAAGATTCAAAGGAAAACCGCTGCGGGACCCTGAGCTTCATAGATGGGAAGGCTGCTGCGGGTTCCCCTCTCCGTAGCAAGGTAGCAAAAGAGTCGCTGTGGGCCTTAGTCTTCATAGATGAGAAAGCCGTTGTGGGCTCCCCTCTCCAATGATTCCTCCAACGGAGGTCGCTGTGGACCCCCGCCCTTCAGCCTCTAATGGAGCGCGGAGCTCGGAGATCAGAGGTGCTGCAGGCTCGCACGAGGCCAAATCGGGAAGACCTCGGCCTCTGATGGAGCTCGTCAGCTCGGAGATCAAAGGGAGGTAAGCTCGCACGAGACGAAATTGGGAACACTTCGGCCTTTGATGGAGATCGTCAGCTCTGACATCAGAGGGAAGGTCAGACTCTTTGATGGAGCATGGAGCTCGGAGATCAGAGAGTTGTTGGAGCCGTTGCGGGCTATTTGTCGAAGGCCTGAAGAGCAAGATAGGGACCTAAGGTCGTGTGGGGAAAACCTGCAGAGAAATCCCCTCGAGCGAGTGGCTGGATGAAAATCCAATTCGAGATAGAAATCCGAGATCAGATGCAAGAACTCCAAGAAGAAATCTGCTCTGATGAAAAGAGAGATCCGAGATGGAACGAAAACTCAAGCCATGCTTGGGAGGCGAGCGAAGCCTTGCGAGCTCAAGCCGTGTTTGGGAGGCGAGCGAAGCCTTACGAGGATCCGAGATTAGAAGAAAATCCAGACAAATCCAGTTTGGTTGGTAGTAGAGAAATTCGTGCTCAAGTGGAGCAGGTCAGAACAAGATGAAAGTTCGAGATAAGCTGATAATCACTGTCGCCTTTGTGACGGAGACGGGCTCAATCCGTGTCGAAGGCGAGCGAGACCTACGGATATAAGGAGATCGTAGTAAATGAAGTGATTGGTGGAAGTCGAGACTTACCTCGGGGGGAGAACTAGGTCGGAGAGAACAGTGGACTTAATCCATGCGAGCAGAGTCCGCGCAATAAGAGAAAGTGAGAAAGATTCGATAGAGTCCGAAAGCCATTGATAACCTCCCACTGTGGTCGCCAATGTTCGATATCGGAGTACGGGTCGAAGGCACCCGGGCTCTATACGCGAGGGAGCCCGGGGCTCCAGATACGTAGATGCGCTTCCAGTTGAAGTACTTTATAAGAATGAAAATTGAGCTTGGTAGGTTGAAGTTGTAGCTCGGATTGCCCGAGGTGATCCTCTGTCCACGTCGAGTGGGGGGGTACCTGCAAGACACTCCGACGCTCAAGTTAGTAAGAGGAAGAGAGAAGTAAAAAAGAGAACATATCCTAAAGTTGTGTCGTCCCTGGAAATGGAGGGCGGAACCTCTATTTATAGACAGTGTGTCGTACCTAAGCTGTTGGATGCATGGGAGAGATCCTGACCATTAGGTACGGGTCAAACGTGGATGCGGATGTCCTAAAGTACGGAAGTGGGCCAGGTCCAAGCCAGATACATTTATTCACACAGATTTATCTAATTTAAAGATAAATCTGTTTTTGGTTTTTTTCCAAAGAAGATTTATGTTTAAATTAGATAAATTCGTTTTTCAAGAAAAATATTTACCTAAATCCTAATTTTTTTTTATATTTTTGCAAATTGGGTTTACCTAAGCAACATTTAAATTTGTTTTTGTTATTTTTAAAAAACAAATTTACCTATTATTAGATAAATCCGTATTGACTATTTAATAGGTAAATTCGTTTTGTGTATTAAGAATAACTTATTTTTATTTAAACTTTTTAAAAAAGGTTATAAAAATACTACTAAAAATATGTTAAAGAGTCAAAACTAATCTAAAATTATAAAAAACACCACTAAAAATCTACTAAAAACAAAATATGGTTATGCAAAAAATTTTAGATTTTTTGGAGATTCTGAAAAATTAAAAAAATTAATAAAAAATAGTAAACGATTGCTGTGAGTCTATCTTGATCCGTGATTTTTTTCAGATTTAATGGCTGTGATTTTATTAAAATAGGAGTATGTTGCCCAAAAACCGATTTTTTAGCCTAAATTATTAACCCGACATACAAAATAGTCACGCGTTAACAAACTACACACTAAACGGAACCAAAAGACGACCGATACTCATATCTATTTTATTTTAAGTTTTCTTTTTTGATTTTTTAACAGATTTATCACTTTTACTTTTTAAAAAACGGATTTAGGGTAACAACACGAGGAAAAAGGGGAGGAACTCACAACAATCCATCCTTCATTTCCACAACAATCCATCCTTCATTTTCACAACAATCCATCCCTGCTGTTAACTTTCTATCCAAAAAACTAACAGTTGCCACATCATCAACCCATGTCATGTCCCACGTCAGCATTATTGTTAATAAAAAAATAAGCATTTTGGCAAGTATGGGAATCAAACCCACAACCCTTTAGCTACTAAGTACCCTCTTTGACCACTTCACCACTTATTCTTGTTGGAAATATTCTTACAACTGTGATATATATTACATAACTGCTAAAACCCATCTATTACTATTCATTATCTTCAACCTCAGGAAAGTCCCCAATTCCCTTGATTGTCTTCTTCAAACCCAAATCCCTAACCAGAAACACAAAACGAACACCGAAAACGAATTCATCCAGATTTGATTTTCGGTTTCCTTAAACATCCATAAACGAATTCATCCAGATTTTATTTTCGTTTTCCAAATCTGATTTAAATCATGAAGAACAAATCTTATTTTCGTTTTCCTCTCTTAATCTAATTTCTTCATTTTCTTTTACAACAGAATATCATTTTCCATCCATTGGCCTTAAAGTTGTCACTTGTGATGATATACAGTTTACCTTGGATTTTGGTAAACACCGCTAGTTTGAAATTGCTTCTGTTTGCAGGATCAACTAGTAAATCCTGAGACCATTTGTGTTAAAGTTTTTCCCAGAATTATATGTGTTCTTGCAGTTTAAAAGTAAAAAGAAGAAGATAATCGTCGATCTCGCGCGAAACCGTCGAATTTCCTCAATGAGGGAGAAACTACTATTTATACAAGGAGGGAAAACACTAAAACTAACTAACTGTACAGAGAATTTAAAAAAGAAAACTGCTTCAGCCTTCGACTAGGATAACTGCCAGAGCTTTGACAGCGAGCATTTGATTTTGACTTGCTATTGAATCCCAGCCTTCTTCTCGTCGAAATATCGCCCTTCAATTCTTGATAAGTCTAAGGCTTTGTCGAATTCGCCTTCTGATACAACTCTTCTGTGTCGAAACCAACACCTTCTTCTGTGAAAACCAAAGTCAAACCCCGTTGACTGCATTTAATTTAGCCTGTCGAAATTACAGGCTAACAAATTGCCCCCCAAAAATGTCTTTTTCGACTGAAGCTTTATGTGAAGAAGAAAATGACATTTTTGAAATCCCTCTTAACTGCTCTAATGACGTCATTTGCATCACGTTGCAGAGTGATACGACGTTTCAGTGCAAAAAACAACTTTTGGCGCCTCCGTTGTAAAGTTAGTGGGCCACGTTTCACCTTGAAACTCCCCACTACTCATTGCGAGTAACTGCTCCATTAAGAGGGAAACTCAAGAGTTTTCAGCCTTTGCACTTCAAACAGCTATAAAAACCATCGCTTCTTCTTTATTTCACTCTTTCTGAAACCTTTTGCAATTTCTTCTGCTTCTCTTCCTTTGCAAAAAACCCGCGTTCTCTTAAACCCAGAAAACCAGAACTTCATCAACATCCTTCGTTGTTTATCAATGGCATCTTCTTCTCGACCTCGATCCCCTTCAACCATTGCAGGTAAGCAACCAATCCTTGCAGAACCTGTCCAAAACCCAACACCTGGAAAACACCTCTTTGTTGCTGAACCTGATCATGATGATCCACGTGCTCCAAGTTGGAGACCACAGGTGATTATTCCTGGTCCCATTGATCACACTCATGCTTTTCTTGGTCCCATTCCTGAGTTTCTTCCAAAACCACCAAAATGGGTTTCATGGCTACACGGGTTTTCAGATCTGCACCTCATGTAGGGCACGAAGCTTACATCAACTGGCTCAACAAGATAGAGTCAAAGAAAGGGGATTTCTAGAAAACTCAAGGTATTTTCGACCTGATTCAGTTGTCGAGATATGGTCCCAAATACCAAAGTGCCATGCTTATTGCAGCACTTCATTTTTGGGAGCCTACTACTAACAGCCTTCATTTGGAATGTGGTATGCTTACTCCCGCCTTGCTGGATGTAGCTGCTATCACTGGTCTTCGACCACCAGGAGAGATCTTCGAGCCCGACAGAGCTTCTGATATATACAATTTCACTTTCCAACGTGCCACCTTCGCTGGGTACATCGAAGATCAACACGTCCTCGACAGTGATGAGGTTTCTGATGAAAAACACATAGCTTTTCTTACCTTATGGTTATCCCATTATATTTTCTGCTCTTCATCGCTTCAAGTTGCAAAGATGTACATCAATCTGGCTACTCAGATTTATAATGGTCGGAATATCTGTCTTTGCAAACTTATCCTAGGGTCTCTTTATGAAGCTTTAGGAGATGGGGCCCTTGACATGAAAAATTTTAAGCCTCAATCTTCTTTGCTGATTTCTGGGCCTATTTGGCTGTTCCAATTGTGGCTCCTTGCCACTTTTGAATCAAGACTTCAAGTAATGTGCCCTAAAAGCGAAATCCGAATAGCTGAAAGGAGGAGCATTGAAGGTGTGAGGCTTGCCCTTTTAAAACCCTGGGAGAACAACCAAACAGTCGAAGACCAATTCTCTGACACTTTCGACATGCTACTGAATTGCAAGTCCTTTACTCCTTCAATGGCCCTTTTCGTCCACAGAACTCATGGGCCACAATGGTTCCTCAAAAAATTTCTTGCAACACCCGTTGATTCCGATGATGAACTTAATGAAATCTGGAGAGCTTATTTGACCCCCTTGCTGGTTATCACTTAGGATTTCGTCAAGCAAAGGTCCAACCCACTATGGCTTGACAGGATACCAGCCAAATCTGGTGGCAAAGCAATTTGGATTGTGCCAACCTCGACCAGCCTCTTTTTATAAGTCGAAAAAGTCTTTGATATCCCCAGATAATGAAAGGGACTACTGGCGTCGACTAACCATGGCTACCCAGTGCACTCCTACTTTCATTCCTTTGAAGTACAACCCCCTTTTCGCTTGCACTAAAGAATTTCTCCAATGGTGGTCGAACTATTACAAAACTAAACTGGTTGCTGTCGACGAATCCAGTTTGCTTCAGAACTTACTCTCTGCTTTCCCCAAACCTTCAGGTATATTACCTGAATACATTCTAGATTTCCAAACTCTTCAAAATAATACATTCTTTAACTGTTTGAACCAAACAATTTCTGAAATCTTTCTAAACTAACCTCGTCGAAATATTTTTAGCAGCTACTCCCACAACCACTAGCACTACCAAGGCGTCAAAGAAAAACACCAAGAAAAGGGCTACTACTATTCAAAGGCCACAAACAACTCAACAAACCAAAACAAAGAGGTAACTACTTAATTTCAACCCTTGGTTGGTCTCCATATTTCAGAGTCGAAAAAGAGGAAGCAATCCTGCGCTTGATGTACCTCTCAAAAGGTCTAGGAGGATTGGAACACAGATTGTGAGTGATGATTCTAAGGTTAAAATTTTTTTTTACCTCTTTGCTCTCTCCATTATTCATCTATTTGCTTTAGCCATCACTAATTCTGGATGTTTGGGTTTTAAGTCTGATGACCAAACAAGCAGCCCAAAATCATTTAGGATTTCTTTAGAGAAACCTGCTCAAAAGAAAGCAGAGGTTCCTAAAAGACCTGCAAGCGCAAGCTCTCATGTTGGCGACACCATATCAAAGGTAAATAATTGAGCTTGCAACTATTCTCTAATTATTCTGGTTCATAAACTGATCATAACTTCGACGTATTGTCATGACAGGGAAATGAAGCTGGTCAACTTGACCCTTTGCATAAGCAACTAACACCAACATCAGGTCTCTCTCCCTCTGTCAAACCAATAGCCGAAAGAGTGGTCGAAAATCAACCCCAAAAATATGATCCTGTCCACATAGCAAGAACAGTCCTGCAACAGCTTGTTGCTATGCCAACCGATGAGCCTCCCTTTTATGACCAAGCACTTGAAACAAGCCCTCTTGATACAAATCAGGGAGCACAAGATTTAGAGATGATCGAGGCTGTTGGCGTCGAGATTGAGCATGTCAATGAACCATCAAGAGATGATAGCTCCTCCAAGGTAGTTTATTCAAGTAGCAACACTGTTAGTGATGAGGCTTTAGCTGAATTGAAGAGCAAAAATCCTCTTGAGGCTTTGAACGTCATGCTGAGTGGTAGGAAATCTTCGACCAAACAGAGTTCTACGACCACTTCTTTGGGCGAAGTATATGACACATTGAAGGAAGACCTCCTCAAGGAATTTCGAGCCAAAGTTTTTGAAGCTGACTTGTTCCAAGCCATTGAGCGTGACCACATGATTGCCTTTGAGATTAAAGCCTTATTGAGCAAGCTCAATACCTCAACCTCAGGCAAGGCACTCATTGGCTTCATTGCCGAATTTGAGCCCCTTTTAGAGCGAATCACCCAAGACATTCAGAAAAAGAAGAACTGTATTGCACAAAAGGCACGGGAAACCAAACTTCAAGAAGAAGAATGGGCAGCTGTTAACGCCTCTCAGACCAAGATTGCCTCTTTGGAAACCCAAGAAGCAAACAACTCAAGCGTTGACAGATTGCGAAAATGCCATCTTGGGCTACCAGAAACAAATCGAAGACTTGCAGTCGAAGATCAAAGCTGAAGAGGTGAAAAAAGCTTCTCTTCTCAAAACGACTCCTAGAGCTTTAGAACCTGCGATTCACGCAGAGGCCACTGTGGCTCTTGAGCACTTGGAAAGACATGGTCAACATGAAGCGATGGTTCGAAGTTATGACGGAGAAGAGGCTCTTGTTGCCATAAGATTGGAACATTTCAAATCTGTCTTAGAAAGGCTCAAAGCCAATCTTCAACTTCGACTTGTCTGACTTATAATATTTATCTTGTAATTTCAACAATGTCCTGGCAACTTTTATTTCTTGAAGGCCATGTTTGAATTGGTACTCTCTTACTGTTTTAATCTTGCGCTATTTTAACTTCTTGCAACATTGGCTTATATTTCTTTAAGTACTTGCCATTTATTTGCAAAATTCGACCATCAGCGCCAAGTTCTTCGACTTTATAGGCACCGTTAGTATACACTTGTAGAATGTGAAATGGTCCTTCCCAATTTGGTGCCCATTTACCCAAGACTCTATCTTTTTTATCCATGGGTAATATAACTTGCTACACTAGATCTCCTAAGCCAAATGTTTTTAGCTTAACCTTTTTATTGTAGGCTTTAGCCACTCTTTCTTTTTGCCTTATAAGAACATCCAACGCATGTAGTCTTTCTTCATCTAAATCAACCAATTCATTTAACATCATATTCCAATAAGAATCTGATGGAATTTCAAACTGTCTTTGAATCCTAGCTGATTGTAAATAAATTTCGACAGGTAAGATTGCGTCATGTCCAAATGTAAGTATATAAGGAGTAGTGTTGATGGATTCTCCGGGAGAATTTCTACATGCCCACAACACTTGATCAAGCGTTTTATGCCAATTCCTAGGCTTTTGCCCAATGTGTTTCTTGATCAAATTGATAATAATTTTGTTGGCAGCCTCCACTTGACCATTAGCTTGAGCATAATATGGTGTCGAAGTTAGTAACTTGAAACCAATTTCAGAAACAAAGTCAACCATTTTTCGACGAATAAAAACTGTGCCTTGGTCAGTCGTAATGGTTTCAGGAATTCCAAACCTATGTAAGATATGGTTTTGAATAAAACTTATCACAGCTTCCTGATCAACATTAGTTAAGGGAACAGCTTCCACCCACTTGGTGAAATAATCTATTCCTACTAAAATAAAACGGTGACCCTTCGACAAAGTTGGTTTGATTTCACCAATTAAGTCTAAAGCCCAACCCCTAAAAGGCCAAGGTTTTATTATTGAATGCAATTCTCTTGCAGGCACATGTTTTATTCCTGCGTGTTTTTGACATTCTTGACAATCCTTGGCGAAATCTATGCAATCTTTCAGCATAGTTAGCCAAAATACTCCTTGTCGAAATAAAAGCCATTTCATTTTGTGACCTGCTTGATGAGATCCGCAAGCACCACTATGAGTATTGGAAATTGCTAAATATGCCTCACTTTCACTAAGCCATTTCAATAATACTCCCTCAAGAGTCTTTTTAAACAATTCATTCCCAATAATCACATAGCTTAAGGCTCTGTACTTGGTTTTTGTATCTGTCACTCCTGTTGGATTCTCCAAGTATTCGACAATTTGCCTTCGCCAATCATCATTCGACATATTGTCAATGGCATAAATTTCCACTTCATATTTTTCAAAAAGTTGAAAATTTTCCACCAAATTTAACATCTCTGCCCCTTCAAGTTTTGCCGTTGACAATTGGGCATTGGATGGATCTGTCGAAATCAGTTTGTGCTTTATTTCTATTAGCTCTAATAGCTTTTCTTTTGACACTTTGTACCCTGAAGCTACTTGTGCCAAATCATTGGCCTCTTGATTTTCTATTCGAGGCACATGTTCTATGTGAACAGTATCAAATCTTTTTAACAACGTATTAGCAATGGCAAAATACATTATTAAATTCTTTTTGATGCATTTGTATTCTTTTGTTAACTGTTTCACGATTAGTTCTGAATCTCCTTTAATTTTGACATGTTTTGCCCCCAACTCTAACAAGATCTCAAGTCCTGCTATTAAGGCTTCATACTCTACCTCATTATTGGAGCATGTCCCTTCAATTTTAAACTTATACCTTGTTAGTATTTTTGTTGGTGAAATTATTAAAACTCCAACTCCAACACCATTTTTATGGCTTGAACCGTCGAAGTATAACTTCCAATGTTGTGTTTCCACTAAGTTTAATTCTTTTTCAACCCCTGAATGGTCAACTATGAAGTCAGCCACTATTTGTCCTTTTATTGCTTTTAATGGTTGATAAGTCAAAGAGAATTCAGAAAAAGCTAAAGCCCATTTACCTATTCTACTATGTAAAATTGGTTTCGACATCATATGTTTAATAATATCGTAATGCAAATAAACATACACATCAACAGGCTTTATATATTGCTTCAATTTTGTACAAGGGAAATACAAGCATAAGCACAATTTTTCTATAGGATGATACCTAGTTTCTGCATCATTTAGAATCCTACTAAGGTAATAAATGGCCCTTTCAACACGATTTTCATCTTCCTGAGCTAACATGCTACCTATAAAAAATTCTGAAGCTGCTATATACAATTTCACTACTTTATTCCTAATTGGTGGTAACAAAATTGGTGGCTTCATCAAGTATGCTTTAATCTTGTCGAAAGCTTGTTGGTGTTCTGCATCCCACTTGAACACATCTTCCTTCTTCAGTCGAAGTAATGGCGAAAACACTTGGGTTTTACCACTTAGATTTGAGATAAATCTTCTAAGGAAATTTATTTTTCCTAGTAATGACTGCAATTCTTTTTTGGTCGAAGGAGCTTTCGTTTCCAAGATTGCTTTCGTCTTGTTTTGATTGATTTCAATGCCTTTTTTGTGTACAACGAAACCCAAAAAGTCACCTGCACAAACACAGAAGGCACATTTAAGTGGATTCATTTTCAATCCATATTTTCTCATTCTTTCGAATGATTGTCGATGGTCTATATGACCATTTCTTGAGGCAGATTTAATAACAATGTCATCTATGTATACTTGCATAAATTTTTCAATAAAATCATGAAACATAGAATTCATTGCCCTTTGGTACGTTGCACCAGCATTTTTTAGGCCAAATGGCATTACAACCCATTCATAGACCCCCAATGCCCCTGGGCATCGAAATGCTGTTTTCGACGTATCTTCTTCAGCAATATATATTTGGTTATATCCAGAATAACCATCAAGCATGCTTAGGTATTCATAACCTGCAGCTGGATCTACTAGCATTTTTGCCACTGGCATGGC
Organism: Astragalus glycyphyllos; assembly: GCA_963573325.1. Lineage (NCBI taxonomy): Eukaryota > Viridiplantae > Streptophyta > Magnoliopsida > Fabales > Fabaceae > Astragalus > Astragalus glycyphyllos. Next base: position 16,361,809 of record OY754313.1, on the reverse strand, counting down.
ATACTGATCTTTAGGTGTAGCATTATTTAAATCTCTAAAATCTATACGCACCCTAAGTGTACCATTTTTCTTAATTACAGGCACTATATTAGCAAGCCATTCGCCATACCTGGCAGTTCTGATGAACTTTCTCTTTCGTAACCTTTCTATTTCTGCCTTGATCTTTGTTGCACCCCGAAAAATCCGGATTGGACCTTTCATCGTACAACGTGAAAATTTGTGAAGCCGCCATCAACATTTTTTATTTAGGGACCAAAACATTGAAAAAGGGTCCTTTTAAGGCGGGTGGTCCTTTGAGAACTAGAGATGTAGGTTCGGGGGTCGGTTAGGTGTGGGGAAGGTATTAGCATCCCACACCTCCTTTCTACCGAAAGGGAACCTTTAACTTGATGTGCGGTTTTGACAGAGTTGATTTGAAACAATTCATTCTACTTCTTTTTTTAGTTGAGAAAATGTTTTTGAAAACGGGGGAAAAGAAGAATCTTTTTATTATTTTTTAAAAGTGTGCTTGACGGGATGTGACCCGCTCCTACGTATCTCCCGGTGCGATGGAGAATTCAAAGCTTACGTAGTTCTCTTTAGTTGAGAAACTTTGTGTTGGTGTTTTTTATTGTAGGGGTTTTCGGTCCTAGACTGTACAGTCCACTAGACCTAGAACAAAGACAACCCCGCCTGTACAGACGACGTGCCCCCTACTTATTGAAAATGTTTTTTTGATTAAGGAAGAAAAAGATTTGTTGTGAGGTTGGTTGCTTTTATTTGAGCAAGTATCTTAGGCTCGCACGAACTGTACAGCTCGCTAACCCTAAGACGCTAACCAATACCGGATGTACATCCGACTCGATTCCTTACTCATTTTTGAAATAGGGTTCAAGTTGTTAATTACTTGTTTTGATTCTCATAAGTATCCCAAGTGTTTGAGCTGTACAGCTCCGATCTTAGGACGCTAGACAACACCGGCCGTACGTCCGACTTGCCTCCTTATGAGTTTTCAAAAAGGTTTATTGTTGATATTAGAAAGAATTTGATTGTCTTATGAAAACAATTTGAGAAAAGATTGAGTTTGGAAAAAGCTTTAGAAAATGATTGATTTGAAGAAAGGAGAAGGGAGTTTGAGGGTGACATTGGTCACAAAAGGTTTGTTGGGATGGCGTGGCATCCAAAAGGAGAAGAAAGTAGAACATTCAATCAATTTCCAAGTCAAGAACCAAAGTGCAACATTTAACAAATTGCAAGCAAAGCAATCAACAACGTAAGCATAAGCATAAACATTACCAATTACAACATTTGAGCACAAGAATGACACTTAGTCATCTAACATTTAATGGCCATGAACATGCAAGATCAACATTAACCAAATAGATTGCAAGAATAGGCACACAAATAGATAATGCAAAAGTTTAATTCAAATAGGCATCAACACAAGATAAAAACACAAGGTTGAATCCCTTTTGGTAATCCTTGACATTTGAGACAATGCACAAAGGCATAAGTGTCTAGTCCTTTTACCAAATCATCAACATTAAAGCATAACATTGACCTAGAAAGAACATCACATTTGCAAGACCAAAAGTGACCAAAAGAGGGCATTAACAAGTCATTTTTGTAACCAAAATTGATTAATCAAGTTAGAAAACTAGCATTTGCATTTTCAAGCAAGAATTGCACAAAGAAAATTGAATCATCTTAGGCAATCCTCATCACTTAAAGTGAAGTGCCTAAGGCACAAGTGTGAGTCCTCTTGCCAATCATCAACATAGAGTAATTTTGCAAACAAGTTACTAACAAGCAAACCAAAGTTTACAATCAAAGCACAAGGTTGTGTTGAATCATCTTAGGCAATCCTCAACACTTAAAGTGAAGTGCACAAAGACACAAGTGTGAGTCCTCTTGCCAATCATCAACATATAACAATTTGCAAGCAAGATACAATCAATTAACATCAAAATAACTTGAGAAAACGTTTTTGATCACAATTGCAAACCCATTTCACAAGAAAATTAACAAACCCTAATTCTAATCATGATTTGCGACACCAACATAGAGCTAAAACCTCATTTTATTCTTTGAAAGCAACAAAATCATGCAAGCAAATGACATAGATCAAGCTTTTTGGGAAGGATTCACATGATTAAGCAAAGGAATGCACTAAAATCACACAAACCCTAATTTTTCTACAATATGCGAAATGAAACATAATCCCAAATCACAATTTTATTCATGAAAATGGAAGCACAAAATGAAAATAGCACAAACACACAATTTATTCCAAGATAGAGATGCATTTCAAGCATCCAAACCTCCCAAAGTGTTTGTCAAAATGCTTGAAACACATCTCTCATTCAACAACAACAATTATATCAACATTTCAACAAAAAAATAGAGCACTAAAATGCAAAGAAATGCTTGATATGCAAAAATAGATTGATGGCCTACATTTTTTATGCTAAAATTTTGATGATGTTAAGATTGAGAGTATACCTCAACTCCAAGCTAGAATAGCAAAAGAAATAAGGTGAATGAACACTAAACCACTTGAATCAACCCTCTAATCTTCAATCTTGAGCTTTATTCTTGAGATTTGAAGATGGATTTTTTAAGAGAATGCAAGGATGATGAAGGATTTAGAACTAGAATGTTGATTTGAAGTGAAAAAGTGAAGAAATGAGGTGAGGGAATGAGGAGGTGTGTTCGGCCAAGAAGGGAGAAGAGGAGAGGCTAGGTTTTTGAGTGTGAATTGTGAGCCAAAACCTTGTGAGAGGTGAGGATATGAGGGTATATATAATGTGCAATTAGGTTTAGGGGCATTTAGGTCATTGTGTACCTCATCTCATTCTAGGATTGCATTTTAATTTTGAATCAAGGGTGAGGATTGAAACACACTTTGATGAGGGGCAAAAAAAATGCAAAATGAGAGGGAAATGAAGGGGAGTGAATTCGGGCACATTGGGGGAGTGGTGCCCAAGTTTTGCAAGTTGGCAATTGTACTATTGTACTATCCATGAACCTTCCAATTATCCTCTCCATTTTGATTATTCTTTTCAAGATAATTGTACATAAATCTAACCATTTTGAGCCATATACAAGGTATCTTGAAGAATATGCCATTTTTGAAAATGAGAGATGACCAAAATTGCCAACAAAAATCTTATCATATAATTTTTGGGAATATTCCTTGTACTATTTTTTTGAAATGCTTTCTTGAATTAATTTGAACTTGATTTTTTTACTACACATATAAAATATGCGCATAATTTGAAAAATGATTTTCTTTATTTATTATTTTTCTTGTTCAAAATAATACAATTTCATTAAATAAATTCCCAAAAATTAATTAATTGGATTTTCAGCTAGCAAAATTTTATTAAATTGAAATTGACCAAACAATGCCCCTTTTAAATGCCCCAAAATTCCTTAATTTCTCAAAAATGATTTTGAAAACCTTAGAATGCTTGGGTAAATACCCTAAACCCTTTCTCAAATAATGCATCACTCACAAAATTATTTATTTTTGCTGAAAATTAGGGTTTTGAAACTAGGCGGACAAAATTAGGGTATGACAGCTGCCCCTCTTTATTTGGATTTTAACAAGGAATATGAATTGGCCGAAACATATTCCGAGGCAAAATAGAAATAAAGAATTCAGAAATTATACCAATTTTGTCTACTTAGAGAAAACCAGAATTTTCCTTTTTTTTTTTTTTTGTTCCTTTTTGAAATATGATACAAATGCAATGAAAAGATTTTTTTTCTTCTCTTTTTTTTTTGTTCCTTTTTGGAATCAATTGGTGCCAACCCTCAATAAGCCAGCGAAAGCAGTAAAGAAAACAGAAGAAAAAAAAAAGGGGTGCCGGCCCTCATTAAGCCGGCGAAGGAGGCTGCCTAAAGCCTTTTAACGAATCGCGAACGATCCGAGTTTGCACTTGGGCCTGGGGAGCACGTGGGCTCAAAGGGGTGGTCTTTCGAGCGACCGGGGGAGGGTACTATATCAAGTCTAGATCTCGATATTTCCCTAGGACTGCGCCATGTTTTAGGCCAACACAGCTATCCTTTTCGACTGGACCTATTGAGGTTAGGGGGACTTACTCGCAGCTCGAATACGAAGCGAAGTCAATCTTCTGGGGGACACGTGGGTCCAAAGGGGATTTGAAAATCCAATTGGTTTTCTTCAGTTGGTCAATGCTGTCGCACCGATCCAGGGTACCTGCATACGTTAGTTGATGCAAGGAATGGTGCATGAATGCAAGTTTTTTTCTTACCTTAGTGGTGATCGAACGAACATGAGTTTCGTAGGATCGACCATCGGTGACTTGAGCTGTTACTAGCAGATAGCAACTTATTTGGATGCAGAAAAATTTAGCAAAGACATGGGTATTCATGAAATGCTCCTTATTCTTTTTTCGATGAATGCAGAAGAGGTGGATATGCAAATGTAATGCAAATGTATGTTATGCAAGGGTAGGTTATGCGAATGCACGTGATGCAATGAATGTTTTTAATTTTCTTTTAGCATAGGGACTTTAGGATTCTTGAGTGATCAATTCAAGCGTCCTATCGTGACGACTATGACTATTTATTAAGAATGCCTCTTTTTGTTTTGAAAACTGATTTGATGTTTGATGTGATGATGATAAATGCTATGGAATGTCTGTGTTCTTTTGCTTTTATTGTGATGAATGTGGATGATGCGAATGTAATGCTTTGAATAACATGAAATGCCTACATGCATGAGGAGGATGAATGATTGGAGTATTTAAACATTTTTGTAAACATTTTTATGATGATGAGACGCGAGACTTTGAATGCAAGGAATTGAGATGGCTATGGACCATTCTTTGGAAAAACTAGATTTGATTCAAACTCTGGTGTTCTCAAGGTTTTTATTAACAAGCTCACTTATTTTGCTTTCCATTTCCATGATGACTGAACTTTAAACACCACATGATCAATTTGTATTCTCTCTCTCTGAAGCATTGACTAGTAAGTATGCATAAGAGTGCAGATGTGGACGAGTGAGTCAGTTAACTTGGGATTGGTTTAGGATAGTGAGTTGAGAGACTGCCCCGACAGGAATTTATGGATGTGAATGACTTTAGGGAGAACTCTGCTCATTTGAGCGGGAGTGAACAGTTATGGAAATGCCCCACTTTAGAATGACAATTTCAAATGGGTTCTTTGAGTGGGTTTGTGAAAGGGGATGAAGTTATGGTACTGGTTATGAACTGAGGGTGGTATATGAATGGGATGGACAATGAACAAACTTTCCCAAGACCAGGGTGGGTGGATGGTGAAGAGAATGCCCCAACTTTTGGATCTGAGTGGTGTTCTCAGTGCAAATCTTTGGTTCTCTATGAATGTCTTGACTTTTGGCATGAAAGAAGCCTCACTTGGTGATCACTAAACCTTGTTTTAATCTTTGGTGCAAATCTTTTCCTTTGGGCCTGAGACATGAGGACCATCTAGGGTAATAGCAATGTCAGAGCCGCGCATAAGTTTGCTTGCCATTTGAAGTGATTGTGCCCGCGTTTGTTTTTTGCCAATTCATTTATTTGAGGGATCCCCTCTTTTCTGTGATTTTCAGAAATTTCGCAATAATTGTAATGCTTTTTGACTCATGCACAGGTTTCACAATTCAATATCATCAATCATAAAACATTTATTTTAAAACAAAGAGACAGAATAAGTGAAGATAAAAGACACGAAAAGCAAACACATGGAAGAAAAAGTTGAATTCTTATTGTTATGGAAACTGGACGTGCAGAAGGTCACGCCAATTGAAAGTACATTGAAAAATTTTTAAACTGGAAAAATACAAGAAAAAGGGGAAGCAGATCTTATGTTTTTTCTTTTGAAGTAACGATGCCAATCGTCCATACTCATGACCTTGATCACCCCTTTATCCAAACTTTTGGGAGTGCTGATTGCCTTTTTCATTTCAAGTCCAAGTTTTCTGACCCTAATTTTTGCCTGGATCGCCCTTTGCGGGTTTTCAATCCACCGGGTCGCTCTGGTTTTGTCTAGGCCGCCCTTTGCGGGTTTTCAACCTAGCGAGCTGATTCTTACTTGGCTCATCTTTCTCTTTTTTCATTTATTTCTTTAGGCATACTCCTTTCTGACTGTATCTGAATTTACTGGAAACTGGGGTTTTCTTTTCTTGCATCCCATTTTGCGAGAATTAAAGGCCCCTCCGGAGAATAAGTTCTTCGTCTTCATGATACTGGGTTCATCCCTTTGGAGGTTCATGATCTTTTTGAGCATTGAGTCTTCTTTGAAATTGTTGAAGATGAGCTTTCTTCGGTTTGAGCTTTCTCTTAATCTTCTTCTGACATAAGACAAATGTACTTTGGTTTGATAAGGCTCAATGAAAGTATTACTTCCATCATATGGGGCTTGCCCCTGTTAGAGTGTAAAACGAAGCCTGATTTCCATGAAGGTCTTCATCGTCCTTGATATCCTTTGTTGATTGTCTCTAACTGCCCCATTTTTAGGGTGGCGTAGGGAGGGATCATGATGCTTGACCTGGAGTCTTCATACTGTCATTTGTGACTACCTTAGCTTGGAAAGCTGCGCAACAGACCGAACTTTGGTAATTACAGACTTTGTTATAATGGCAAGTGTCTTATGTCAGAAGGGTGATTTACACAAACTTGTAGATTCATTGCTCTTTATCATGGCGTCAATCCTCTCCTTTGCTCAAATTGATCATGTCGCTTGATTCCTCATGAGGACGGACCACTTTGTTCTCTTATTCTTGCACAACAGCTTGATTGCAAATCTGATGGTGGAGTCTGAGGAAGGACTGAGGGTTTGTGGAGGGCGGGATGACGAGGTCGAGGTAGTGTTTGCGGTTTTATGAAAGGAGAGATGTATAGGAATGATGAAGTGTTTGAAGGTTTATGGAAGAAAGGGTGGTCATACACAACAAGGTGTAGGAAGGTTCATTGAGACAAGGATCTCTTACGCTTTATGGCCAAATGTATCAGCTCACAACTTATATTTCTTTCGTCTCTTTTTCCCTTGTTTTTTCATTTTTGGGATTTTCATTTGTTTGAATCTGTTCTTTTTTGTTTCATTTTTTCTGATTTTTTCCTTTTTTGCTTTTGAGTTGAGTGAGCTGATAAAAGTGATACACTATTTTTGGATATTTGAAGTGATCCATGTCTGGGGTGATTGGAGAGATAATGGCAATGAAACCCCTGCAGCGGTTGGAGGATGCTTGATTGGGTTCTGGTATTAACTGGGGTGACAGGAGGTTCAGAGGGAGGAGCAAATGAGATGGGTTGATTTTGTAGAAGGGCCACTGGTAGTGAGGAAGGTGGCGATGGCAGGCATTTGGTTATGAAATTTTTTTTTGTGATGGGGTACTTGTAATGGGAAACGGGAAAGTTGGTTGATCTGAGGAAGGAAAAGGGTTTGGTCGCGAAAGAGGTTCGCTTGTAACATTTGTTTGGTTTCCTCAGCATTGCTCCACTTTGCTTGAACTTGTGCTTTGACTTCATTGCCCAACCTAGTTGTGGCATCATGAATTTCTACAGCCTTAGCCAATTCTTCACTTATTAACTCCGAAGAAACATCCCAGTTGTCTTCAGCCTCTCTCTCAGTTTGGTTAATCGGGTAATCAGAGTCACAATATGAACCATTGGCGTCGTTGTTTTCAAAGATTATTTTCATTTATTATTATTTTTGATCCGCGTTGGGAGGAATTGAAAAGCAAATAATAGACACATGACAAAATGAAAGAAAGAAATTTTATTGAGGAATTCAAAATAACATTTTATTGATGATGATACTAAAAGGAAACATGTGTGCCCTTATTGAAATATCCTAAGGCCTTGGTAAGCACAAGAACGAATGACTGAACAAATGCATGCACATTTTTAGACTTGCACCAAAGAAAAGCAATCTTAACAAGGTAATTAAGTGATTACAAAATTGCCCTCTTGTATGGAGGATTTAAACCAAAAGTCAAGTGTGTACTAATGCGGGGAGAGTATGTACTTTATGGGTGGATGGGGTGGGATCAAACTTGGATGGAGAATGATGATAAGGGAAGGAAACTGACAGACTCAAACAAGAGAAACTGCACATGGCATGCACGCCCACTAGAAGAATGCTTCGTAGAGAGTTAACATTGGTTAAAACCTGATGGAATTTTTTTTTTTTTGATGAGCTGTTTCAGTCTTTTATCATGGAATGGATGAGATGCAATGCCTTTTTTGAAGAAAATGCAAATGCACTGTTGATTTGAAAAACTGAGTGCTTTGGAACATCTTGAGTTTGCAAATAAGTAAGGGTAAACTTTTTCAACAGATTAGCGTCTCGTCTCTCATCACAACTTTTTTATTTGGTTTATGCAATGTATGAATGAACAAATCATGATAAGCAAATGCATGAAAAATGACCACTTGAAAAGTGTAATTATTCTAAAGGAGATTTTTTTGTTGTTTTTGATGCAAGATGAAATACGAAACTCCAATGCATTTTTGGATGATGCAAGATGCAAGAATGATATTTTTTCAAAATGATTTTTATTCTTTAGAGGCACGGCAAGATCTGAAATACCAATGCCCCTTTTTGCGAAAATGATGACGTGAGGCAACCAATTGTCGTTACTCTGAGTAACTTGCATGAAACATTGAGTGGATCCTGACTCAATACTTCACGCAATATACTGAAATGCTTCGACATTTGGTTGACTCCACTTATTCACTTTATTTGAAAACAAACTGCGCCTGATTGGGTCAAAGTGCCCCGATATCGTAGAGTATCATCTCAAATTTGTAGTGCACAAACAAATTTGAGATATTACCCTTCATCATTCAAAGATGCACTTCTACCCATGGAACGATTGCATAAGGAATTTCTCTTATTTCATTTCATTTCATTTTTTTTTTGGAAAATGATTTAGAAAATAATTTTAAAAATGATTTGAAGATGCAAGTGATTTATTGGAAAAAAAAATTTAGAAAAAGGTGCTTTATTTGGGGAAAAAGGTTTTTAGAAAAAGGTGCTTGACGGGTATGACTCGCTCCTACGTATCCCCATTGTGATGAGGAATCAAAGCTACGTAGTTCTTCTTCGTCTTTTTTCTGAAATAATGCTTATGAGGTTAATGAAATGATGCATAAATGCTACATTGGCTCGATGCCCACATTATTTGATGAAGGTTTTTGTACATGATTATGGATGACTGCAATGCTTATGCTATGCAGATGATAATTGTTTTTTTCGTTTTCATTTTTCTTATGCAATGAAATGAAATGCATGATACTCGTAATTATTTTTAAAATGCACGAGAGACGTGATTTTTATTAAATGAAACTATATGCAAAATGAGAGGTTCACATATTTATATGCAAGGGAAAATAACAATGCACGAGAGATGTTTCTAAAAAATGTTTTTTTTTATATGCGAGAAAGTGCATGATACTCGCAATTTTTAATGCATGAAAAATCATGATCTTCACTGGATGAAGATGTATGCAAAAGGAAATGAGTAAAAAATTATTTACAATGCAAAGGCTTTCAAAAGCCGGAAATTCACACATTTTTTTTTGATAATTTTTTTTTCGGTTTATTTGCAAAAATATTTTATTTAGCATGGATGCAGGGGTATGAAGCTCCTTTGTGTCCTACCAAGGTTTCTTAGAGACAGGATCTATGGCTATTTCTACGGGTACACACTTCAAGGTTAGCACTAAAAGAAGGACCCTAAATAAGGCTCCTAGAGCCAACGACCTCATCTGAGACCACCGATCACAGGGCCGTACGTCCAAGTGATGGTATCATCAAACAAAGCCAAACTCTAGGTGAAGTCTTCGCAACCACCCAACAAGACGTACGTCCAGTGAGCAGCCACTAATGACTTCGTTCTAGCCTAAGATATGCTCTAGCCCGGGTATAGGGCTGTCTCACCAAGAAATATAAGGGTAAAAAGAGTGCAACGTGTGTGTAGGAGCACAACGACAAACATACCCCCCCACCTGCAAAGAAAATCCAGAAACAGTCCAGACAAAGAGTCGTCTACCCTAGGGTTTTGCAAGCATATATCATTTCAATACAAACAAGTAAACTAACCTAGGGTTCCAACAACAATCATATGCACTGCTTACCTCAAGAAAGGGATCCAAGAAGAGGGGTCATAATAGAATCGGGGGAATGCATGAACTTACCTTGAAGAAAGGGAGCAAAGAAGAAGGGATCATAGTAGAATTGGGGGAATGATGCATGAGCTTACCTTGAAGAAAGGGAGCAAAGAAGAAGGGGACATGGTGATTGGAGAAATGCATGATCATATTAAACATATAAACAAAAGAAGATGAAAGGAGAAGAAGGAACAAGAAGCGAACATAGAAGAAGAAGAGTCAAATGCACATGAATGCAACATAACAACACGAGAATGCAAGAGAACATTCAAACATCAGAAAGAGAGAAGAAAAAGAAGGAGAAGAAAAGAGAGAAATAGAACAATCACATTCAAATCAAACAATTAAACCGCACATCAAGTTAATTAGGCCTGACCCTCGTTTTAAAAGGAAAGTCCCCAGTGGAGTCGCCAGCTGTTACACCCCGAAAAATCCGGATTGGACCTTTCATCGTACAACGTGAAAATTTGTGAAGCCGCCATCAACATTTTTTATTTAGGGACCAAAACATTGAAAAAGGGTCCTTTTTAAGGCGGGTGGTCCTTTGAGAACTAGAGATGTAGGTTCGGGGGTCGGTTAGGTGTGGGGAAGGTATTAGCATCCCACACCTCCTTTCTACCGAAAGGGAACCTTTAACTTGATGTGCGGTTTTGACAGCGTTGATTTGAAACAATTCATTCTACTTCTTTTTTTATTTGAGAAAATGTTTTGGAAAACGGGGGAAAAGAAGAATCTTTTTATTATTTTTTAAAAGTGTGCTTGACGGGATGTGACCCGCTCCTACGTATCTCCCGGTGCGATGGAGAATTCAAAGCTTACGTAGTTCTCTTTAGTTGAGAAACTTTGTGTTGGTGTTTTTTATTGTAGGGGTTTTCGGTCCTAGACTGTACAGTCCACTAGACCTAGAACAAAGACAACCCCGCCTGTACAGACGACGTGCCCCCTACTTATTGAAAATGTTTTTTTGATTAAGGAAGAAAAAGATTTGTTGTGAGGTTGGTTGCTTTTATTTGAGCAAGTATCTTAGGCTCGCACGAACTGTACAGCTCGCTAACCCTAAGACGCTAACCAATACCGGATGTACATCCGACTCGATTCCTTACTCATTTTTTGAAATAGGGTTCAAGTTGTTAATTACTTGTTTTGATTCTCATAAGTATCCCAAGATGTTTGAGCTGTACAGCTCCGATCTTAGGACGCTAGACAACACCGGCCGTACGTCCGACTTGCCTCCTTATGAGTTTTCAAAAAGGTTTATTGTTGATATTAGAAAGAATTTGATTGTCTTATGAAAACAATTTGAGAAAAGATTGAGTTTGGAAAAAGCTTTAGAAAATGATTGATTTGAAGAAAGGAGAAGGGAGTTTGAGGGTGACATTGGTCACAAAAGGTTTGTTGGGATGGCGTGGCATCCAAAAGGAGAAGAAAGTAGAACATTCAATCAATTTCCAAGTCAAGAACCAAAGTGCAACATTTAACAAATTGCAAGCAAAGCAATCAACAACGTAAGCATAAGCATAAACATTACCAATTACAACATTTGAGCACAAGAATGACACTTAGTCATCTAACATTTAATGGCCATGAACATGCAAGATCAACATTAACCAAATAGATTGCAAGAATAGGCACACAAATAGATAATGCAAAAGTTTAATTCAAATAGGCATCAACACAAGATAAAAACACAAAGTTGAATCCCTTTTGGTAATCCTTGACATTTGAGACAATGCACAAAGGCATAAGTGTCTAGTCCTTTTACCAAATCATCAACATTAAAGCATAACATTGACCTAGAAAGAACATCACATTTGCAAGACCAAAAGTGACCAAAAGAGGGCATTAACAAGTCATTTTTGTAACCAAAATTGATTAATCAAGTTAGAAAACTAGCATTTGCATTTTCAAGCAAGAATTGCACAAAGAAAATTGAATCATCTTAGGCAATCCTCATCACTTAAAGTGAAGTGCCTAAGGCACAAGTGTGAGTCCTCTTGCCAATCATCAACATAGAGTAATTTTGCAAACAAGTTACTAACAAGCAAACCAAAGTTTACAATCAAAGCACAAGGTTGTGTTGAATCATCTTAGGCAATCCTCAACACTTAAAGTGAAGTGCACAAAGACACAAGTGTGAGTCCTCTTGCCAATCATCAACATATAACAATTTGCAAGCAAGATACAATCAATTAACATCAAAATAACTTGAGAAAACGTTTTTGATCACAATTGCAAACCCATTTCACAAGAAAATTAACAAACCCTAATTCTAATCATGATTTGCGACACCAACATAGAGCTAAAACCTCATTTTATTCTTTGAAAGCAACAAAATCATGCAAGCAAATGACATAGATCAAGCTTTTTGGGAAGGATTCACATGATTAAGCAAAGGAATGCACTAAAATAACACAAACCCTAATTTTTCTACAATATGCGAAATGAAACATAATCCCAAATCACAATTTTATTCATGAAAATGCAAGCACAAAATGAAAATAGCACAAACACACAATTTATTCCAAGATAGAGATGCATTTCAAGCATCCAAACCTCCCAAAGTGTTTGTCAAAATGCTTGAAACACATCTCTCATTCAACAACAACAATTATATCAACATTTCAACAAAAAAATAGAGCACTAAAATGCAAAGAAATGCTTGATATGCAAAAATAGATTGATGACCTACATTTTTTATGCTAAAATTTTGATGATGTTAAGATTGAGAGTATACCTCAACTCCAAGCTAGAATAGCAAAAGAAATAAGGTGAATGAACACTAAACCACTTGAATCAACCCTCTAATCTTCAATCTTGAGCTTTATTCTTGAGATTTGAAGATGGATTTTTTAAGAGAATGCAAGGATGATGAAGGATTTAGAACTAGAATGTTGATTTGAAGTGAAAAAGTGAAGAAATGAGGTGAGGGAATGAGGAGGTGTGTTCGGCCAAGAAGGGAGAAGAGGAGAGGCTAGGTTTTTCAGTGTGAATTGTGAGCCAAAACCTTGTGAGAGGTGAGGATATGAGGGTATATATAATGTGCAATTAGGTTTAGGGGCATTTAGGTCATTGTGTACCTCATCTCATTCTAGGATTGCATTTTAATTTTGAATCAAGGGTGAGGATTGAAACACACTTTGATGAGGGGCAAAAAAAATGCAAAATGAGAGGGAAATGAAGGGGAGTGAATTCGGCCACATTGGGGGAGTGGTGCCCAAGTTTTGCAAGTTGGCAATTGTACTATTGTACTATCCATGAACCTTCCAATTATCCTCTCCATTTTGATTATTCTTTTCAAGATAATTGTACATAAATCTAACCATTTTGAGCCATATACAAGGTATCTTGAAGAATATGCCATTTTTGAAAATGAGAGATGACCAAAATTGCCAACAAAAATCTTATCATATAATTTTTGGGAATATTCCTTGTACTATTTTTTTGAAATGCTTTCTTGAATTAATTTGAACTTGATTTTTTTACTACACATATAAAATATGCGCATAATTTGAAAAATGATTTTCTTTATTTATTATTTTTTTTGTTCAAAATAATACAATTTCATTAAATAAATTCCCAAAAATTAATTAATTGGATTTTCAGCTAGCAAAATTTTATTAAATTGAAATTGACCAAACAATGCCCCTTTTAAATGCCCCAAAATTCCTTAATTTCTCAAAAATGATTTTGAAAACCTTAGAATGCTTGGGTAAATACCCTAAACCCTTTCTCAAATAATGCATCACTCACAAAATTATTTATTTTTGCTGGAAATTAGGGTTTTGAAACTAGGCGGACAAAATTAGGGTATGACAATCTTCACCAAGATTTCTGGTGCAAATCTTCTTGGAGTTTGCTTCACTGGCTTCTTTCCTGGTCGAATTGGTAGTCTGATTTCAACAACTTCTCAACTCAACCCTGGCATTTCATTGTAATTCCATGCAAAGCAGTCTTTGTACTCCTTCAGCAATTCAACAATCTGCGCCTTCAACTCTTGATCAATCTTAGCACTTATGTATGTTGGCCTTTTTATTCAGCCATCTCCCAAATCAATTTCTTCTAAGGGATCTTGTGCTTGGATCCTTTTGGTTGAACCCATTGGATCTTTTTCAAAACCTAAAGGCTCGTCATCATAGACGCAATCAAGCCTCTGGTTTTCGACAATGTTGTCTTTATTCTTATCTTCAACGGCTTCAGCAACTAATTGTTGTTGTAAGTCAGCTTCTAAAACTGCTTTTTGCTTATTTTCGGCCATGTAGGCCGTAATTCTATCCCATACAGTGGTTTCATCCATAAATAACTATTTATGGTCCTTCCCACCCTGTAGGCTTGACATAGCCTTGTGGGTAGTTGTCTTCGTCAATGACCTCTCTATCCCAAATGAATCCATAGTTGGGATCAAGAATCACTGAGGTCCTAACATTATCTTGGCTTTCATAACCATGTTCAGAGGAAATGCATGGCGCAATGCTCGCCAGTTTCTTGTCGAAGGTTTTCTTGGTGATAGTATTCATCACAGCCTTGAAATAGCTTTGATTACCCTCAATATTTTCGACTAGGCCATCTTCTCTCCAAATAATGAGCCTCTGGTGAACTGTCGAAGGGATTGCCCCCACAGCATGGATCCATTCCCTTCCCAACAGCATGTTGTAATTTTCCTTGGTTGAAATCACCATAAACATAGTTGGCCTTCTAATGCTTCCAACAGAAAAGTCAACTTCAATGGCTCCAAGAGAGTGGCCACTTTTACCTTCATAGTTGGTAAGGATTACGTTGTGTATTTTCAGATCTGTTTCACACTTCCCAATCTTCTTCAGCATATGTTGTGGCATCAGGTTCACAGCAGCGCCACCATCAACCAAGATCTTTCTTACCCCAACATTGTTCACCTTTGCTTGGATATACAATGGTTTGAGATGATTCCTCATCCCACAATCAGGTCTCTCAAAGACAGCATGTTGCTCTTGCACACAACCATTCTTGAGGACATAGTAACAGATGGGTTTGTAAGTGGTTTCTTCGTCGAAATCCTCTTCGACGTCGTTTACTTCAGAAACCACGTCATACTCAATTGGGAGGATTGAGACTACACCACACAAGACGTCGAATTCTGACCCAGAATCAGCGAAATCTGAGCCCATTTCTTCATCGAAGTTGAGGCCCTCTTTGATCACTGGAAGTGGTGGAAATGTCCTTTCAGTAGCTGGCTTTCTAGCCATTTCAAGAGACTTTGAAGGTATCTGTTTGCCTTTCTCTTTGTTGGAATTTTCCACCTCGCCTGCAACAGCAACTTTTTTCTGGCGTTGATATCTGCGCCATTGCGTTCTTGTCATAGGGTTCTTCCCTTTGTAATTGTTGTTATAGGCATACTTGTTAGATTCAGTTGCCTTATTTTGGTTAGTAGCACTAGTGCTACCCCTGACCAATTTTGCTGGTTTTTGTTGATTTCCAACATTCTTTCCGGCATAATATACTGGGTAATACCCAGTACTCTTTCCCCCAGAATGCACCCATTTCTGGACAAGAGACTTTGCTGGAGGAACATAAGTTTTAATCTAATCTTTTTGAGGATTCCTTGTCGAAGTAACCTTATATTGGATCCCTCTGTTGTTGTAACTGAACTTTGGCCTTTTGTCGACCCACTTTCCTTTACGTTTCAGTTGAGGCTTAAATCCCTCAAGATTCTTGGCAGCCTCTTTGTCGAAGACAGCACTGCACCTAGGGCAAAGCATAAGTTAAGTATTGTTGATTTTGCAGCGATTGAGAAAATCAATCAATTCTTCTTCAGCTGTTGGATACACTATCTTCATTTTTTCAGCGTACTGGGCTTCAGTGACCATTTCGACATCAACCTTGTCGACAGCTTTCTCTACCTTAGCATTTTCAGCAACAACCTCTGTGACCTCAACCACATTGAGATCAACTTCAACCAGCAATGTATCAGCTGTTGGCAAGGGATCAGCATCAATCTTCATTGGTGGCTTAGATTTGTCACCAAATCCCTAAAAATGACACAACGGGAAGTGTTATGACCTAAGAAACCATGAAACTTACAAAAGCCTCTTTTTTGTCGTTGTTCTAATGGTGGAATCTTTAGGCCCTTAGGCACTAAGATTTGACCATCAGCCACAAGCAGATCAAATATTTCGTCACATTTAGATACATCATAAGTGTAAGTTTTTGCGACAAATTTATCATTCTTAGGTTCCACAAGATTTTTCCCATTAGAAGGTTTTAACAATTTGCAAGTATAAGGAGGTCCTGGTTTTAGCTCTGCAATGTTAATCGCTTCTTCGACATCTTCATAAGATATGTCGTATTCTTGGTCACTGTCATTAGCTTCGACATAAGCAACCTTTTCTTTCTTACTTTGGAATCTACCTGTTTTGGCTTTTTCAGCTTTGAGTCTTTCGACTTGTCGAACTCTATCAGCCAATTGTGCCATATCTCTTAAATGTAGTGTGTCTAGTTTCTTTCTTATAGTGTAATCTAGACCACCAGCAGCCATTTCGACTAACTCATGCTCAGACACTTGGGTAAAGCACCTTGCTTTGAGTAGTCTAAATCTATTGAGATAATCATCAATAGATTCTGTCCCCTTGCGTCAAACGCTAGCCAGTTCTTTAAGACTAATCTTACATTGATCCATATAGAACTGCTCATGGAAGGCCTTTTCTAATTAACTCCAATTAAAAATTGAATTTGGAGGCAGTGTTGTGAACCATGTAAAGGCATTCTTAGTTAGAGAATTTGGAAAGTACTTCATCCTTAAATTCTCATTATGTGCTAGATCTCCAGCCTCAGTCAAATAACGAGCCACGTGTTCGACGGTAGATTCACTGGTTTCTCCAGCGAACTTTGTGAACTTGGGAATTTTCCATCCCCTAGGTAGCTCTGTTTGTAACGTGTATTCTGACAAGGGCGACACAAAATTAGGCCTATGTAAACCTAAGTTAAGGCCATTCTGGGCTAAAATAGTTTCGACCATATTAGCCAGATTGTTTTGTGCTCCAAAATTGTTTTGTTGCACTTGTCTGACCACTTTGTCTGCGTTTTGGTTTCTATTCACCAACACAACTTCAGGGATTGCCTCTATCCTCATAGGCTCTTCGACAATTTGTTGTTGTCCTTGGTTTCCCTGATTCATAGGAATTGCATTGTTAGGCCTTTCTACAGGTATCTCTACAGGCCTAGCATTTTGGATTTGGGGGATTTGCTGGTTATGTACTGGTGGAGTATCAAAGAAATCAGCAATTCTTCCCATTTGTGTTGCCAACATTTGGTAACTATTATTAGTGTTTTGTATCAAAGGATTAAACACAGTACCAATTTGTTGTGTTAACATATTGACCATATCATGATTGCTATCATCCATTTGTTGTCTTAATGCCAACAAAGATGTTGTAGTCAGATTAGTTTGGGCATTTCGACTATGAATACCCTCTGTTGAACTATGAGTAGGAGAATACCCTGTAATTGCATTATCTGCAAATGTAGACGAATTTGTCTGAAGGCCTGCCATCAATGCTGTTGGCATGCCATACGGTAAAGCCCTTCCACTCATAGTAAATGGCATATTTCCAATAATTGGATTTGCCATCAAAGGACTCGTTGGTCCTACTATTGGTGGCACAGAAGCCATTGTATTAACATTTGTTAATGCTGCAGTGGTCATCATTGACACAGGAGTAATTATGGGAGAAGTCATAGCGGTTACTCCCATTGTTGTCGAAGAAGGCATAGCAACGGTTATGCCTGCGACATTTGCAGCGTTAACGTCACTAACTGACGCTTGTTCTTGTGTACTTTGTGCATTTGATGCAGAAGCATTACTTGTACTAGAGTGTGCTATCTCTGGAAGATGTTTACCACACCTTAATTGCATGCACAGACAAACACAAAGTTTAAGAATTCAACGAAAAACTTTGAAATTAGCACAAACGTCCCACTGGGCGTGCCAATTTGTTTACCTTGGATTTTGGTAAACACTGCTAGTTTGAAATTGCTTCTGTTTGCAGGATCAACTAGTAAATCCTAAGACCATTTGTGTTAAAGTTTTTCCCAGAATTATATGTGTTCTTGCAGTTTAAAAGTAAAAAGAAGAAGATAACCGTCGATCTCGCGCGAAACCGTCGAATTTCCTCAATGAGGGAGAATAAAACAAAGAAAAAATTGCAGAAAAGCAAAGAAGAAAACAAATTAAAATTGCATTAATTGTAAAGAGAGTTGGTGCACAGATCATACATTCTTCTCTTGGCTCGTTTTCTCTGTAATGTGTTGGAAGTTAGAGCGTGAGAATTCTGTAATGAGATTGTGACCCGTTTTTCCTATGAGAAACTACTATTTATACAAGGAGGGAAAACACTAATGAGATTGTGACCCGTTTTTCCTATGAGAAACTACTATTTATACAAGGAGGGAAAACACTAAAACTAACTAACTGTACAGAGAATTTAAAAAAGAAAACTGCTTCAGCCTTCGACTAGGGTAACTGCCAGAGCTTCAACAGCGAGCATTTGATTTTGACCTGCTATTGAATCCCAGCCTTCTTCTCGTCGAAATATCGCCCTTCAATTCTTGATAAGTCTAAGGCTTTGTCGAATTTGCCTTCTGATACAACTCTTCTGTGTCGGAACCACACCTTCTTCCGAGAAAACCAAAGTCAAACCCCGTTGACTGCATTTATTTTAGCCTGTCGAAATTACAGGCTAACATATACATACTGATAATCAGGTATGGCTCTTCAACATATGAAAGATCAAAGATAAAACCTTTCCACCACATCCTTATTTAGTATCTGATGCCCGTATACCATGTCGCTTGAAGAATTCGATTTCTTTATTTTCTTTTTGAAACAAGTCAAGATTTTCGTTTTGGAACATTTCAAGATTTTCGTTTTGAGAACGTGAAAGTGAAATTGGAAAGATGAAATTTCTGTATTTTGTTGAAAATAGTGCCAGACTTGAAGAAGAAGATGAATTTTCTGGGTTCTGTTATATATTTATTGTTGGTTTAGTGTACCAAAGTCATCAAGTGGTTCAATGGTAATATTGAATGTGTGCCACATTCAAGTCTCTAGTTCAATACCCATGGTTGCCATAAACAAATTTTTTTAGTAACAACAGCTGTCCATTTTGCCATGTTGGCAGCGCCACATCACCAACTATTAACGTTGTTAGTTTAAATCTAACGGCAGAGACTAAAGTAGAAGCATTTGGTATTTGCAAGGTAAATTTTGAAACTTTTTTTTTTGCAGGGACGAAACTGGATTATTGTGATATTTACAGAACGAAACATACCTTTAAGCCATTTCAATATAAGGTCTCAAACCAGCATGCAAGTAATATTTTATCGCATTTAGTGTATAACATTTCTACCACAGTTAATTCAAGGAAAGACGAACTCACCTTAAATCAAAATTGTTAGTTGGTTATCTTCCCAACAAGACTCTCGACCTCTTCTAGTTTAGATGACCCTCAAACCACTTTGGTCTTTGAATGACAGCTCTATATTCTTCCTTTGAAATGTTCAAACTCATAAAAAACTGAACTTCACTCCCTTTACACCTTGATCCCTAAAACGGAGTTTGAAGCCCTTAAAGTTCAAAACTGAACACTTGAGCTGAAAATCTCAAAACTAAGAGAGCTTGAGTTCCAACTTGCCTAACCTTCAAAGTTCAAACCCACCAACTTGAGCTCTCATTATTTTGATTCAAGCACCCATCTTCAAGCCTCTTATTTCTGTAACTATCCTTGAACTTAATATTAGAGATATAGTTTGCTAGTAGTATTAAGTGTCCTATAAATGTAAAGGTAGAAGTGATACAAATGATAAAGGTTTAAAAGTTAAATGCTTACCTAAGCCTATTTATAGGACACTTAATACTACTAGCAAACTATATCACTAGTTCTTACTAGGGGGTACTTTGATTCCTCAATCTTTCCCCAATGTAGCATGCAAGAACAAAACAGTGACTTGAATAATGGTTCCTCTAATTCGATTTATGAGGTGTTTGAGTGAGCTAGTTTTCTGCTTAAAAGGGTGAAGTGGGGTGGGAAAAAGATGAAGAATAGTAACCTTTGTATAAGTGAGTACTATTGAGATCGAATCCTTTTTGATATATGGTTTTAATGACAACAAACCTTACGAACTAAATCTTAAGTGTTCTGAATGGTGTTCTACTAATGGGTGGTGCGGCTCTTGAGTTTGTTGAAAGAACATGTTTCCTATAAGTGGACATGCTAGAAGCAAATTAGATCAATCCGATGCATGTCATTATCAACCACTGAAGAATCAAAGTAAAACCAACAAATTATAAGAATAGTAATGCAAACTTCATGAAGACATATTATCTTTACTATTAAATTACAACGGTGTTGGACAACGAAACTCACAAAGAGAAAAGAGATGACATTAGGCAATCAAGAGAAAGTTCAAATCATCTAAGTGAATTCCTATTAAGAGGAGTCCTAAGAACCTAATGACTACATTGATCAAAGGAGTCCACAAGTCTTTGAATAGAAATTCTCATAGTCATTAATTGGGTTATATTCTACCAATGCTCTTTTACTCAAATGTTCAAAAGCTTATCTAGAAGCATATCAAAGAGCATGACCAAAACATGCAAGAAGTCAAGGGTAGAAATAACATAAGAAGGTTCATCAATGAGAATGTTTGACTAAGTCAACAGAAGGTTTTGACAAAGTCAATGAGAAGGTTTAACTAAGTCAACAAAAGGTTTGACCAAGTCAAGAGAAGGTTTAACCAAGCCAAGACTTCAACATGAGAAGGTTAAACAAGAGAAGCATAAACCAAGTCAACAGAAGGTTTGACCAAGTCTACAGAAGGTTGACCAAAAGTGAACAGAAGGTTGACCAAAAGTCAACAGAAGGTTTGACTAGAAGTCAAAAGAAGGTTGACTCACAAACACCTTAGAAGTATAAGTTCATGCTTGAAGAAGGTTGATGTGAGGCTTAAATGAATGTTGAGAAGGTTGCTGGAAACCATATCAACTTCAACCAAAACACATCAACTTCTCATGGATGGTTTTCATCTGATTCATATGACGACATCTTGTGTTAAATATGGTGAAAAGTCTCAAGCAATAAAGAAGGAAATGAATGATTATTCCCCTTCTATGTTTGAAGTGTTTGTGCCTACTAGGAAGCTTGAGAAGGTTCCTTTAAATCAGTTCCAGGCTGGCCAACGGATACAACCTATGCCATAGCTATTGAGAAGGCAACTAGAGGAGTACATATCCAGCTGGAGACAGTTCAACTCTTCAGATAAAGCATAAAGTCATACTTGAGAAGGTTCAAAGGCTGTCATCTTTGGTACTTTCTTCAAGTTACTCCTATGGACCAATGGATATCCCCAACGGCTCTCAACAAGTTTATAAACGGCTCTCAACATGTTTCTAACGGCTATATTCAGCATTTGGGACTATATAATGTCTAGTTTTCTAGATTTACAAGTATGAGATTGTGTTGGAACCTCTCATCATTCAAGCTTCTCAAAGTACACCCAACATTCTCATCCCACACTCAAAGCTTCAAATGTCAGATCTAGGATTCTTTTGTTGAGTGTGTGTTAGCTTGATAAACATCATTGTATACACTTTGTGTAATTTATCCTCAAGCTCATAAACATCCCAAACCCCAAAAACCATTGTTGTAAGTGTTTTTGTGAACATTCCATCAAACTACCTAGATTGAGAGGTGAGTGTTGGTGAGAAAAGAAAAGGAAAACCTTTAGGAAACTAGAAGAGAGTTTCTTAGTAGGTGAATCCAGCTTGGTGAAGCTGTGTAAGAGGGAACTTGTTTTTTGTGTGGAGATCAAAAGAAAGTGGTGTTGCTATGCTTTTGTGTGTGATCAAAAGCTAGTATTGGTGAAGTCTTTTGTGTGTTGATCAAAAGCAAGTGTAATGGCTATTTGGGAAATAGTGGAAATACTCACAAGGAAATGGGGAAAGGACGTAGCCAGGTTTGGGTGAACCTCTATAACTCTACCGTGTTATTTACTAGCTTTCCTTACTATTTGCTAACTTACTATAACATATTTGCGGTTGTTCAAACTAAGAGAAGGTTAATTTATTCAACCTTCTCAAAACGGTTTTTAACTAAGAACTTATCATCTATGTTTTAAACTCAAGATAAAACCAACATATCTCTTACAAGCTATAATTCATAACTATCCCTCATCATTAAGAAGTTAGTATTCTATATTGATTATCTATTGTTACTAACTTTCTTCATTGAGAAGTGAGTATTCTATATTGATTATCTATTGTTACTAACCTACTCATGTATTTTATGCATAAATCATATATTGTTTTAAAGCATTTGATTAATCCTAAGAAGCTTAAATCTGAAATGATTTCATCTTCATAAGCTTCTCTACATTAAAGAGTTTATCCTTCACATATATATCTCTTGATAATATGTTCCTCAAGTTATCAAACACTAAATGACCATGTTCACCAAAAGGGTAAATTTCATATGATGTACAAAATGTTTTTATGCATAAACACAACACAAAACTCATTATCTATTAAACTTATCAACAAGAGAAGGTTCAATACAAGGAACCTACTTAGGTAGAGGAAGTTCACAGTGTGAAACCCACTCATCTAAGAGAAGGTTAAACACTTTGAACTTACTTAACTAGAGAAGGTTCACTACTTCGAACCTACTCAACATGAGAAGGTTCACTATGTGGAACCTACTCAACATATAGAAGGTTTAATGCATGGAACCTACTCAAGATGAGAATGTCTTGTGAAATTGTTTTATGACTAACTATCTTATCTCCAAGTATAAACTTGAGAGGACACTTTCTAAGTTGCAGGATATAAATTTTCACAGGGTCACAATTCAACCCCTCCCCCTTCTTGTGACTCTATATGCCACTTCAAGTACATTGGTGATGGAGTGGTTCTACTCATCAAGCTTTTTCTCTCCCTCTTATTCCTTCCCTCGAGCTCCTTCTTTCTCTCCCTCTAAGTGTTTCTTTTGGCAAAATTACACTAGAGGTCCTTTTGGCACTAATAGAGCTGACATGGTAGTGACGGAGCCTACGTATCATCTATCTCGTAACAGTTTGGTCATTTAAGACTACGATCATGCAGTAATTTGCTCCTTTTAACTTAAATAAAAAAAGAAAGATGAACCATTTGTTTTTGAAACTTTTTTAGGTTGAAAGTATCATATTGTTACATGACAGTAGTCTTAAATGACCGACTTGTTACTAGATAGATGACACATAGACTCCGTCATGGCCACATCAGCTCTATTAGTGCCAACACGTCAGCTCTATTAATGCCAACTTAGGTTTTTTGTGACGAAAAATTAAGAAAGGACTAACGGTGTACACATTATGTAACTTAAAGGTCCTAAGTGGTACGAATTGTTACAATTAAATAACTTAAATGACCTCTGGTGTAATTTTGTCTTTTTCTTTTCTTTTGTTTTCTTACTCTCAGTGAGTGAAATGAAAAGGGTGGCTTTGGTGTTTGAATATCTTTCTTGAAAGGTTTCTTGAAGTAGCATTTGAGCTTATAGCTTATATCGTTTCACTTTTTCTCTCATTTTTTAACTTTATTATTTTAACTAAATTTCTCATTAATACTCCATTAAATGAACTTAAAAATATTCTTTTATGTCATTTTATGTTTATAAGCTAGTCCAACTGCTAAATTTACAAAACCCCTTAAATTCAATCTGCTAGCTTATCCGCTAGCTTATCTACTATAAATTTTCCGCTATTAGGTCATCTGCTATATGCTAGTTTATCCGCTATCCGCTTTCCGGCTATATGCTATATTTTATCAAACATACCCTAAACATTTTCTCTCCAGCTAGAACAGCATATGAACTGGTAAGCTATGGACAAACGTATTTTTGATCAATTTGAAAGGGTTAAGTAATTTATCAATTTTGTTTTGTGAACAACTTTTTAAATCCGTAATTTGACATTTCTTCTAAGCACCCCTAGTTAGATAGCTCAGTCTCCATATATAATGTTATGTTCTCTTTGTTTTTTGATCAAAATATATAATGTTATGGTCTCTTAGGGCCCGTTCGGGGTGTTTGTGAGTTTCTGGTTTTTGGTTTTAAAAAACATGTTCGTGTAAAATGGAGCTGAGTTGGTTTTTTTATAAATTTCAAAACAGTTTTTCATCAAAACTCAACCACAAAAGTAGGTTTTATAATTTTGGTTTCTGTTTTTTTGTTTCATCCACCTCTTATCATCAATATATCTGACCACTCCGACCACCGCCGACCACCACCAACCACCACTCTGACCACCTCCAGTCACCGTCAACCACCACTCTGACCACCGACACCCACCACTTTGACTACCGCCGAACACCACTCCAACGACCGACAACCGCCAACCACCGCCAACCACGTCCAACCACCACCGACCACCACTCCGACCACCATTTCGGCCAGCGTCAACCACAACCAACCACCACTCTCACCACAGTCAACCACCAGTTTGACCACCATCAACCACCACCTACCACCGTCAACCACCACTTTGAATACCACCACTCTGACACCGTCAACCACCACTTTAACCACGATCAACCACCGCTCACCACCACCGGCCACCACTCCGACCACTGTCAACCACCGATTTCACCACCACCAACCACCACTTTGGCCATCACCAACCAACACTTCGACCACCACCAACCACCACTTACATCACCGCCAACCACTACTTTGTGTTTATGTTTGAAATTGATTTTGATTTTTGAAAAATTCTTAACTGAAAAATTGAAATTGATTTTGGTTTTTGAAATTTTTAAACTAAAAAAAAACTGATTTTGGTTTTTAAAAATTTCAAAATAAAAAACAGAAAACCACTCCAAACGGGCCTTAGTTAATATACTTAATTCCTTAACACACAAAAATGTCAACTTAAAAGGTTACGTGAGCAAACGTGTTGGGATCAACTTAAAAAGGTGACTTTAATCAATTTAACTATTATTATTTGTATTCACATTAGCTGTAACTTCTATAAACGTAGGCCTTAATTCACAACATAAGGGAAAACATTCAAACCAAGACATAATTTCCAACACTTTGGTTTAGAGATCATAACTTGATATATATATATATATATATATATATATATATATATATATATGTTTCATACTAATCAAAAATTATTTGACATTTCATCACACTACTTCATTTTGATTTCTAATATGTTATTTTAAAAAGGCTTAAATATATGTTACCCCTTGCAAATATACCCATTTTTCATTTACCCTCCTGTAAAAATAAAACTCTCAAAAAAGACCTTGTAAATAATAAGTGTTTCTAGTTACCCCCTGCAGGGGGTAACCGTAAACTTTTTATATTTTGCAGGGGGTAACCGTAAACGGTTTATACCTATTATACACTACATAATCTAACATCAGGGGGGTAACCGTAAACTGTTTATATTTGCAATGTCTTTTTTGAGACTTTTATTTTTACAGGGGGTAAATGGAAAATGAGTATATTTGCAGGAGGGTAACATATATTTAAGCCTTTAAAAAATAAGTAAATGTGTGCTTCAAAAAAAATAAGTGAATCTGTAATTTTAGGTGATACACCTATGAGTACCCATTTTTTTTAAATTAGGCAAACATGATCATAGGATAATATGATGTTATTCGACGATCGTATTGATAAAGTTTATTTAATACGTGAAGTTATTAATTCATATAACTTGCTAAGTTTAAAACTTGGCATCAATATATGCTAACTCACATATATATATATATATATATATATATATAGAGAGAGAGAGAGAGAGAGGACGTCTCATATGAGAACACTTGAGTATTTTCTAAAATGAGAATATTTAATTATAATCGTTGTTACATGTGATTTACTTATAATCGAACGAAATCTATATATATATATATATATATATATATATATATATAATATTTGAGAATGATCTCTCATAAATTTTATTCCAAGTGTCATCACATGGATTGCTTAGCATTAATGTTTTTTTAATTATTTTAATATTTTATTAATTTAATGTAATAAATATAAAGGATTCCATAATAAGTATTAGGAAAGTTATTAACATAAACATGAAATAGGAAATTTATGTACTTCTTTAATCCTAATCTCAATAATTGTATTTGATATTCTCATATTCAGATATTCTCATTTCATGGGTATTATTATTGTTCATAAAAACATTTAATTTATAATTCTAATTCATTCTCATTGTTTAAAATGTGAGCAGTTCTCCCTAATATATACTTGGTAGCCAATAAACAAAATGAATTATTTCAACTACCATGACATCTTAGGTTGTTTAGAAGTATTTTCCTCATAATTTTGAATTGAGTGTGATGATGATATCTTGGACTATTTGTCATTTCTCTTAGTCAAATCGAGTTATTTATTTCGGGTTGCAAGGATTTGTTTCTAGGTGGAAGAATTATTTGTCTTTACAAAAAAATTGTTTGTAAGTGCAAGCATACAAAATAAAATATGAGAGCGTCTTTTCATTTGTACCAAAACGTAATAAATGCATCATGTTTGAAAAATTTAACTTATATTTAGCCTACACTACAAGAAATTTGACTTTTCTCCACAGACAAAAACCGTCACTAAATGTCAAATGTCTGTGGGTAAAAGTCACTTTAACCTCTCCCCACGGCCACTTTTTTCGTAGAGAACACAAGACATCTAACCACGCTTTTGCGTCCGTGGGTAAAGGTTTTCCCTACTCCCAGTAACCTTGACCTATGGTTTCTGACTGTCACTATATCCTTCACAGGTAGATCTAATTTTAACTTCTACCTACAGTTCTGTCCATCACTAAAAGTGGTTTTTTTGTTTTTTTTTTTTTTTCTGAATTAATAGTGGCTTATTTAGCCTACACTACAAGAAATTTGACTTTTCCCCACAGACAAAAACCGTCACTAAATGTCAAATGTCTGTGGGTAAAAGTCACTTTAACCTCTCCCCATGGCCACTTTTTTCGTAGAGAACACGAGACATCTAACCACGCTTTTGCGTCCGTGGGTAAAGGTTTTCCCTACTCCCAGTAACCTTGACCTATGGTTTCTGACTGTCACTATATCCTTCACAGGTAGATCTAATTTTAACTTCTACCTACAGTTCTGTCCATCACTAAAAGTGGTTTTTTTGTTTTTTTTTTCTGAATTAATAGTGGCTTATTATTGCTGAATTAAAAGTAATTTCTTTTATTAAATTAAACTATTTTATAGCAACTATAAATTATAAGATTAAGATAGTAAAAAATAAATAGTTTGAATCTATTATTCATAAGATTAACATATAATAGATATATTGATAATACACCTTAAGTTAATTAAACCCCAAATCACAAACATACAACTATCAATTGTGTTAATACATCGTATATCTTTCGAATCACAAACGTACAACTATAGCTTTTCAATTGTTGTGATAATACATCATATAAAAAGATGTCATTCTTCCAATTTGTACATTCTTGAGTGGTTTGAGCATTTCCAGAACTTACTTCCTCTTCCATGTGCTTCTTAAGTTCATCCTACATAGGCAACAAATTTAGCAGCTCTCACAGGCCAACAAACATACATTACACATGGACAAAATCAAAATCCCAACCTCAGTTAATCTTTCTAATTAAATAATGAATTTTTTTCTATAGTATGAGCTGAAGAGTTGAAGTAGAATAGAAACAAGAATCAAAAAGGCACTACGAATATGAAGAGTTGAAGACTCAAAAGAGTTAAGCAGCTGGAATTCAAAATAGATTTTTGCAACACAAATTCAAAAGCTTCTCTCACTGTTATATGCTATAAAAACACAATATTTGCAAAATACCAGCAACCAAACAAATCAAACAAAGAGCAGTAAACCTAGCCACTGAAACAACGATAAATTGATGAATCAATTTTGTCCATGTTATTTAAACAACAATGAAACAACAATAAATGCCACAACATGTTATTTAATCTCTATGATGAATCAATTTATATGCTATGTAAACAAAAAAATGCCACTGTGGTTGATACACAGTGAAGCCAACCAACAAAGATTTCAACTTCTTCATAAGCAATCCGCACACTTGCTAAGCCATCCAACAAAAACACGACAATGCATAACTGGCTCTTTGACTATAGTGATGAGGTCAAATCCAGAAAACTACATAAACAATTGGGAATCTTTAAAGGCCTATACAATAGTGATGAGTCCTGTTGCATAGATTTCTAAAAGTTCAATAGCACACTTACACCAATTCACCGACTCAAGGTATCACGTGCAAAAAAAAAAGGTTAATGTAATCAATTATGTTGTTAAAAGAGGGAAGGGGGGACGAAATTAGTACCTCAACAGAAGCTTGACTCACATTTTCTGGTGCACTCTTTGCTCTGCAAATGAAGAAGGAAAATTTAATAAGCAAATCTGGTTTTCTGGGTATTGCTGCTACGGTTAACAATAGGTTGGTATACTTTGTCAATGTGTATTCTGGCTGTTCCATTAGAAGGAAAAGAGCATTGTGGTCGGCATTATTGAAGGAAAAATCAAACCGTAATCCGGGTAGTTGGGTAATTGGTGGAGATTTCAATACAGTCACGGGACGGTCCGAAAGGAAAGGTAGAAGCACGAGGTATAGTGAGGTGGAGAGTCAGGATTTTCAATTTTTCATGGAAGAAATGGGGGTGATAGAGCCTCCAAGTTTGGGGAAAAAGTATTCTTGGTATCAACTGAATGGTCCCGCGGCAAGTAGAATTGATAGATTACTTTTATCAAATGATTTGGTGGAAATATGGAAGGTAAGAGCGCAGTGGATTGGAGTAAGAGATGTATCGGATCATTGTCCGGTGTGGTTACTATCATCAACTAAGAATTGGGGACCTAAGCCATTTTGGTTCATCAATGGGTGGCTTAAGCATGACGAAGGCAAACAATTCATGGAAGAAAAGTGGAAAGAGTGTAGGGTGGAAGGGTGGATGGCACATGTGGTGAAAGAGAAGCTAAAATTCCTAAAGGAGAGGTTGAAGGTGTGGAATAAGGAAGTGTATGGCATAATGGATATGAACATAGAAAACATTGTTAAGGATTTGAATTGTATGGAAGAAGATGATTTGAATGAGGACGAATGGGACGGGGAGAAATGGAAGAAACTTAATTCGGACTTTTGGAGAGAACTACATCACAAAGAGGACTTACTTGCTCAAAAGGCGAGGATTGATTGGATCCAAAAAGGAGATGGTAACACTAGGTTCTTTCATAATGCAATTAAGTATAGGGAGAGGAGAAATCAAATAGAAATGTTAAAAGTAGATGATGGATGGTTGTGTGATGTAAAGGAAATTAAAGATGAGGTAAGAAGGCATTTTCAAAAGCAATTTAAAGAGGAGGTGCATGGAAGGCCGAAGTTAGATGGCATAGTATTCAAGACAATTTCCGAGGAAGAAGCACAACGAATGGTAGATCCGTTTTCAATGGAAGAGGTGGAGGAAGCCGCATGGAGTTGTGAGGGGGATAAGAGCCCCGGACCCGATGGGTTTAATTTCAACTTTATAAAAGCATGTTGGGGAACTATTAAAGAGGAAGTTATGGGAGTACTAGATCAATTTCATGCTAATGGAAAGCTTCCGAAAGCCTTTACATCCTCATTCGTGGAATTAATAGGTAAGAAGAAAAATCCTCAAGGCTTGAACGACTTTAGACCTATTTCTCTTATTGGTTGTATGTACAAAATCATTTCTAAAATATTGGCTATGAGATTGAAGAAAATTCTGCCAGGGGTTATCTCCCCCTCCCAAACAGCTTTTCTAAAAGGTAGGCAAATCTTGGTGTTTTGGTGGCGAATGAAGTTATAAATTTTGCAAAAAAGAAGAAGAAGTCTCTATATATGTTCAAAGTGGACTTTGAAAAAGCATATGACTCGGTTGGTTGGGGGTTTTTAGATTACATGATGAGAAGGTTGGGATTTAGTGACAAATGGAGATTGTGGATGAGAGCGTGTATCTTCATGGGTAGTGTCTCGGTTTTGGTAAATGGGAGTCCAACGGAGGAGTTTTCTATGGAGCGGGGATTGAGGCAAGGGGATCCACTTGCCCCTTTCTTGTTTTTGATAGTTGCGGAAGGCCTTACGGCCTTGATTAATAAAAGCATCGACTGTGGTTTTCTTGAAGTGTTCTCTATTGTTGAAGGAGTATCTTTTCCGGCTCTTCAATTTGCGGATGACACACTAATATTGTGTAAGAAGTCGAGAGAGAACTTATGGTGTCTAAAATCAGTTTTGAGGATTTTTGAATTAGTGTCGGGTCTTCGGGTGAACTTCCATAAGAGTTGTCTAATTGGTTTAAATATAGAGGTGGAGGAGATGTCATTAGGAGCTAGATTTTTAAATTGTGATATAGGAGAAGTGCCATTTAAATTCCTTGGAATTCCGGTAGGTGCGAATCCTAGGATTCGGTCTACATGGCAAGCGGTCGTGAAGAAGATGAATGGCAAGCTATCGTTGTGGAGAGGAAGACAATTATCCATAGGAGGTAGAATTACTTTAATTAATTCGGTTCTTGCGAGTTAACCACTATACTACTTCTCATTCTTTAAAGCTCCCAAGAAGGTTATTAAAGAGATGATCAAGGTGCAAAGGAACTTCTTATGGGGCGGTAGCGAGGACGTTCAAAAGATGGCATGGGTTAGATGGAGTAGAGTGTGTTTGCCAAAAGAAAAGGGTGGTTTAGGGATAAGGAACATGGAGATCTTTAACATCTCTCTCTTAGGCAAATGGAGGTGGAGGATACTAGGCAATGAAGATTCCATTTGGAACACTTTGGTGAAAAAATTATATGGTGATGGTGGGATTTTAAATAGAAAACAACAATCAACGTGGTGGAAGGATTTGCAAAGTATTGATGATTGTTTGACATTGGGTAAAAACTGGTTCTCAGATTCGGTTAAGGTGAAATTAGGGACCGGAGCTGCTGTAAAATTTTGGACAGATAAGTGGTGTAATCCGTGGAGTCTACAGGAATTGTTCCCTCAGTTATTTGAGCTGTCCACGGCAAAAGCAGGTTCTGTTGTTGACTTTGGTTGCTGGGAAAATAATAGGTGGCGCTGGAAGTTTAATTGGATACAAATGCTGACAGCAGAGAATAAACGGGATGAAAATTTGCTGGAAAATACGCTAAGTATGATACAACCCGAGAAGGAAGGTGAAGATTCTTGGAGATGGATTCTCACCAGAGTATGATACAACCCGAGAAGGAAGGTGAAAATTTGCTGGAAAATACGCTAAGTATGAATTGCTGATAAACCAGAGTGAAGAAACACATTTGGAGGAAAGCAAGAGGAAAACCATTAGGAAGATGTGGTTGACAGCGACTCCTTCAAAAATTCTGGTTCACGGTTGGAGATTTCTTTTGGATCGATTGCCAACAAAGTTACTGCTACAGCAGCGTGGAGTGTTTGATTTCCAGACAGGGCCATCTTGCGTTTTCTGCACTACATGTGATGAAGACTCATGGCATTTATTCTTCAATTGTAGCTTTGTGAAACAGCTGTGGGAACTAGTATTTGATTGGCTTGGAGTGGTAAAAGTGGAATGCCAATGACCCTTGGGAGCATATGGTAATACATGGAATAAAAATGGGCAGGAAGAAGAATAAAAGACTGAGGTATATGGTGTGGTTTGCTGTCATATGGGTGATTTGGCTTAATAAAAATAGAGTGATATTTAGGAGAGGGGACCCAAATGTAACTCAAATGCTAAATCATGTAAAAGGCTTATCTTGGGGGTGGTTTGCAAATAGGATAGGGAAGAACTTATCTATTGATTTTGAAAATTGGGTAGACAATCCCTTAGCATGTATTAATCTTGTGAGCTAAATTGTAAAAGGGTTGAGGTACCCCTTGTACCTCCGGATTAATGACATTTTTTTGGCTTATCAAAAAAAAATTTAATAAGCAAATGAGAAATTTTCAACTTTAACTATTAAGTAAATAAAGACATATATCCTTCAGATGCAGATCAAATTTTCTATCAAATACCAGAGATGATACATAAAATACACACATTACATGCGTACCTCTTAAAAGTCTTATTCTTTTTTTTTCTATCTAAAACAGTAGCATTTACATACATGATAAGTCTCACATTAATAGTAACATTGTTAACCAGTTTATTTATATTAGCAAATAAAATAAAAATCTTATAATATATGGGGCTTGTCATTGCCTTCCAAATTGGCGCCAACCATTTCCTTTTTTTTTTTCATTCTTTTCCTTTGTTCTCTTTCCTTTTTTTTCTTCTTTTATATTTTAACATTTTGTTTTTTTGTCTTCCCTTTTTTTCCTCTTCTTCTTTTTTGGTTTCATTTTTTCTTTCTTATGTTTTTTTGTTTTGTTATTTTTTCTTATTTTATATATTAAGATTTTTCATATTTTCTTTTTTATATTTTAACGGATATTTTAAGGTCTAGAAAAAATTTAGATATTTAAATATATAAATTTTTTTCTTCAATAATCCATTTGGTGAAAGAAGTTTTAATTTCATTACAAAATATGTAATGAGATGCTTTTCTTTGACAGGCAAATATGTAATGAGATGCTAAACAGTGTGTTTTTGTGTATTTGATGGTGAAAATGCGTAAAGTGAAATGTTAAGCAGTATGTTTTAGGTACTTTAGGATTCATAAAAAATTCTAACTTTTCAAATACCAGAAGTTTCTTCATAAGTAAACGGTTTGGTAAAAAATAATAATAAGTTTGTGACAAAATACGTAAAGTGTGATGCTTTTTTGGGATACTTTATGGTCCAGAAAAAATTTAACATGTCCAAATTGGTGTTTTTTTTTTATTTTGATAATTTCGCACCAACGAGTATTAAAAGCATACTTAAATTGGTTTTTAGTTTTAAAGTAGACTCTTCATGATACCTACGTACATGTTTTCACTTTCTATTTGTGTTGTCTTATTTTCTTTTTAATTATGGGTTAAGTTTTTATATTTTTGACAAATATAGATAACACTATGACATAGTAAGGCGGTGTAGATTAGTCACAGGTTCTCCGACGTAGATTAGTCACCGACAAATTAAGCCGGTGGAAACTACGCACCAATGACATAGTAATAAAAAAAATTGGCACAAAAAAAGGGGTTGATTTAATGCATTTATATCCATTTTTTATTTACTATTAAATTTCTATAAATATAGGCTTTTTAAACAGCTAAAAATTGTTGGTCTTTAATCTCATATCACTAGACTACTACAAATCAGATACCCAAGTGTTTTTGTTTTTAATTGTGTTGTCTTCTTTTCTTTCTTATTATGGGCTAAGTTTTTATATTTACATTTGATAAATATGGATTATGTTATTAAAAGTTTTAAACATTTTCTTCCCATTATCTATGGACGTTTAATTTCAACGTTTTTTGTCAATATTCTTTTTAAATTTTATAATCTTCTTATTTAATTTATAGCTATAATTTAATTTCAATCCACAATTGTTTGACTATATATTTTACAAACCAACATCATTGGTCCATTGGCATAAGCTACCCTGGGACACGGAGTCGACTTAGTGCTCCTGAGTTTGATTTCCGTAGTGGACAGAAAATTGTTGTCTTGAATGATTAGTTTATTAAAGAGGTTTTCTCCTTCTAATTTTACTTTAATTTTGCTAACTAAAAATTAGTCAACCCCGTGCGTAGCACGGGTCAGGCGGCTAGTACTACTAATGACACAGGAAGCAAACCATTTCATTAATTAGCCTCAGAAGATTCTTTGATCCCATGCAATGTAAATCTTCATTTTTTTCAGCGATTCCTCTTGTTAGTTCGACTTATTTCCTATAAAAAATGAATTAAATTGTCAAGAATGAAAATAAGAGTTATACTACATAATTGTTAATCTAATATCTATTTATCTAATCTAATCTAATCTAATCTATCTAATCTAATCTAATCTATCTAATATCTATTTATACAAACAAACCTCCTATGAAAATACCAATTTGGATATCTTATTAACAAGACACATATCTAATTTAAGGGTAAAAGTGTCACTACCCTCTATATATTTCTTTTTCTTTTTACACTCTCTTTTTTACTTTTTTCTTATTTTTCTTACACTCTTTTTCCTACTTTTAACTTTTCTCTTACACTCTCTTTCTTCTCTTTTTTCTTTATACTTTTTTTATTTTTATTTTTCCCATATACAATTATTCTCTTTCCCTTATCACTTCACTTTCGTTTTTTCAACTAAATTTCTAAATATATACAAACACTACTCTACAAAAAACTACCTATAAAAATATAAATGAGTTACACTAAAAAAACAAAACAAAAATTATCACATTTTTTGAAAATGTTATCACCTTAAAATTTTAATTTTTCTCTCCAAAATCTATTTACACTCTTATTCAAAATCTACTATCACCTTTGATTGATAATCTACCATCTATCTTTTATCACCTACTATAATCTACTAATCAACTAAAATAATCCATTAAAACTACGAGATAACTGCACTAGTATATAAAAAACACGGAATAACTACACTAAGATATAAAAAAACATAGGATTAATATTTGTCATTGATAGTTAAATTTTTTGAAGACTACAATAAACCAACTATCTAAAACACAAGAAGATTTAATGACTATTTAAACTACTAATTAATATTTAAAACAAATATTTTTTATTGATAATCTAATATAAACAATTTATGGTGAGGCTTAGGTTGCCTTTTAAGAAATGTGGGTAATTTACCTTAACCATTTAAATACTGACACGTGGATTCCACTATCATTTATCACATAAATAAATTCATATCATTTGTTTTAAAATTCTTACTATCTATTTTTATTATTTACACATTCACCCTAATTTTAATAAATGCATTTGTCCTTTGATTTATTATTCTATATCTTCTTACTTAATTTTTTATTATTCCGTAAGGCTCAGGATTTGCAATAGCCAATACCGCATGTAATTACCAAAGTTGAAAAAAGTGCTTGTCTTCTCAAAATGCTGATAAGATAAATGAAACGTGTTTTTTTTTGTCTTCTATTAGATTTCAGTTAAGATATTTCTATCAAATAATTAAAAAATATGGTAAAGTTTATTTTTAACTACTAATAATATATTTCTATCAATGATATTTAAATTTAAAGGTAAGATACGGTAAAAGAGAGTTTAGTGGCAACTTTTTTTTTAACTAACTTTTACTTATTGTGTAGTAAAAAATACATTCATGTCCACCTTACTTTATAGAGATATTTTTGTAGTATTATCACTTGCAAAAAAACTTAATTTCATTACAAGATATGTAAAATACGACGCTAAACAGTGAGTTTTGAGGTACTTCTAAGTTCAAAAAAATTAACAGTTTAAAAGACGTGAAGTTCATCCTCAATAACAAGTTTGGTGGAAAAAAAATTAATTGCATGACAAAATATGTAAAGTGTGACGCTAAATAGTTTAGGATACTTTAGGGTTCAGAAAAAGTTTCAACAATTCAAATACGCAAAGTTCGTTTCTCAATAAACAATGAATATAGCGTGAAGCTTAGTAAAAATGCTGGAAAAGGAAGTGAGATTGGGAAAATGGTGGATTAGAGATCCTTCTCATTAGCCTTAAGGGCAAGTTTTGTATTACAGGGTACATTATATTGTTAATTATTAACATAATGGCCCATCCGGCCGTTACAGACAAATGAGAGAGAAATCTGGGATTTCCCTTATGATTCTACCCCCTAAATAAGGGAGAGTCGAGTAGGTAAAGGTGGAAAATATCCTTCCAATCGATTGACTGTGTTGGGTGAGCTTAGTCTTCGTGTAGCCAGAGCAAGGCCGAACTCTTAATAATGTCGATCAGTCTGGATAGGAACACAAACGAAAAAACTAATGGATTGGTTTAGATCCATTCATTTGACTTTGTGAATGGTTGTGATCCATCCATTATTTTTTTAAAATCCAATGGATAGCAATAATTACAACATCACAATCCATTTGACAATTATAAAAAATAATTTTTTTTAGAAAAAAATAATTTAGCCATCTTCAACGTTTTCTGCTTTTTTTGTTAGAACTTGATGCTGGCGACAAGTTGGAAGAAGAGTTGGATGATTCTCCTTTCGAGGTGAAAGAATGGGGAAGGAATTGAACTCTTTTCTTTCTTTGAATTGGTTTTTCATTTGTTTTTAATTTTTTTTTTGAGTTAAACAACAACCATTATATCTATTGATTTTAGTGGTTCCGATTTGGTGTAAGTCAAATGACTTACACCTGGTGTTAATGTATCCCATTTCTCTCTCTCTCTCTGTATATATATATATATATATATATATATATATATATATATATATATATATATATATATTTTGTATAGGGGGCATATCTAGTGAGAAATGAGTCTCTTATGTGAGAGTGAGAGGAGCTCATATTAGCCTTTTGATTGAAATCTACGGCTAAGATTTAAAGTTCCCATTGAAACACTCATGTGCCTTATCCACATTGGATCTCGTTTTACATCGTTGTACACATTTAGCATTGTCGTTTCATCTCCTCTCCTATGTGTTGTCGTCATTACCATTTTGTTCCGGACTGGGCCAAACCCCCATGGAACTTGGGCATGGCCCATTTTCGTACTCCGTCACGCCCATATCCTCGCCCGACCCGCATCCAACGGTTGGACCTCATTCGCCCAATCTAACGGCTCGAGTACGACACCAAGGTCTATAAATACATGATCCATCCACTATTTCCAGGTACGCACTCATTCTTCCCAAAAATACCTCTTCTCTTCCCTTGCTGACTTAGGCATCGGAGTGCTTGCAGATACCCCACTCGAGGCACGGGAGAAGATCACCTCGGCCAATCCGAGGTCCAAGTCAGTCATCCGAAGTCAACTTCTATTCCTCGCGGAACACTCCGTCTCAAGCACACGTCCCGTACTCCTATACCGAACACATTTTTTTTCTAATTTTGTTTTAGTGCATGCGGCTCTCTCCCATTCACAAGTGAAACCCTCCTTTTATATTAGTTCATTTTCTTTCTCTCCAAGCTAGGGTAGTGTGTTATTCCTTTTTCCTCAAGTCACGTTTGCTTCCTCTTTTAATTGCAAGAGCACATTTTCATCTCCATCCCTAAATATTAGGATTCAGATCCTTCCTAAATATTTGTTGCTGTCTATCCATTCTATGCCTCTTTCTTTCTCTCCAAGTCACATGTGCATCACTTTCAATTGAAATTACCAAGAGGATCTTCTTCTTTTTATTACCGTGGGCATTCTTACATTAATTGTCTTGGACTTGCTTTCTTTTATTTGTTAGTCATATATATATATATATATTAGATAATTGGAGTTTATCAAGTCTCTTATGTGAGAGTGAGAGGAGGAAATTATCAGATGCCTTTTAATGGAAACCTATGGCAAAGATTTAAAGTTCCCACTGAAACACTCATGTGCCTTATCCACACTCGATCTCGTTTTACATCCCTGTAAACATTTAGCGGCAAAAAAACCATCTGGGGGCAAAAAAAAAAATTATTTACCAAAATAATGCACTTTGTGGGTTATTTACCAAAGTGGGCAAATTTTTTTTATAGTTCAGAAGTCGCCCCCCCCCCCCCCCCCCCCCCCCCCCCCCCCCCAGGGTGACTTCTGAACTGTTTTTTGCAATTTTTTTTTAAAATGCAGTTCAGAAGTCGCCCCCCCCCCCCCCCCCCCCCCCCCCCCCCCAGGGTGACTTCTGAACTGTGTTTTGCAATTTTTTTTTTAAATACAGTTCAGAAGTCGCCCCCCCCCCCCCCCCCCCCCCAGAGGGACTTCTGAACTGTGTTTTTTTAATTTTTCAATAATTATATATTAATATATAAATATCTAAATTAATTTATTTTAAATTTATAAAAATGATTATACCTATTTATAATTTAATTACGTTAATATTTAGGACAAAAAATTAAGAGATTAAAAATTGGAACATAATATAATATAGAAAAAAGACTGAAATAAACAACAAAATTTTCAGAAATACAAGAATAGAAAATTAAAAACGAAACGAGAGGAAAACATGATCGAAACTACTTCCACGAAACATTTTCTGGTAGTGGCCATTGGACCGCTGGAGGGATAACCCGACGGATGATTTCATGGGTGGAAATAGTTGTTTCGACGCACAATTCGATAGGACTCCGAGTATGAGGTTGAAACAGCTCATGCTGCTGAAACATCTGCCGAACGTGATTGTCAGTCTTGATAGTCATTACGCACCACCGAATACGATTACCTTCGCCGGTCCGGGGGCAGCGATAAACGATACGAGTGATCGTTTGCTCCTCACCCTCCAGCTGCGCCTTTTCCGTTAGCTTTTCGTTCAGTTCGGCGAAGGTGATGTTGTTCTTAAGGCTGGAATAAATGGTGTTTGGACCACTAAAATACACACCATCTTCTTCCCTGTACATAACATGGGCCTGACAGTGAAGTGTACAGTAGTGGTTGATGACTGTTTCCGGTATGACTTGTTGTGGTGGGGGTGGTCGCAGAAGATGAATGATTTCTTCCGGAGTGCGTATTGTGTCTACGTACAGCTCCAAGAGACTACGTCCCATTGGAATGTTAGCATGACCTTCCATCATTGCGCGAACGTCGTGGTCGCTTTGGATCTCCATGACAGAATAACGGAATGTCCCGTCATCTCCACAATTGTACTTTCTGTAACGGATACGCTCCACGTCTTTACGCCACCCTCCCTCTGGTCGTATTTTTCTCTCAGCCTTCTCCTTGAGTTGGGCGAATGTGATGTCCTTATTCATCCTACAAAAGATATGATTAGGACAACGAAAGACAACACCATGTTCATCGGTGGTTAGAGTTCCACTGTGATAAAGTGCG
This sequence comes from Astragalus glycyphyllos, assembly GCA_963573325.1. Lineage (NCBI taxonomy): Eukaryota > Viridiplantae > Streptophyta > Magnoliopsida > Fabales > Fabaceae > Astragalus > Astragalus glycyphyllos. The sequence continues at coordinate 16,322,775 of OY754313.1, read as the reverse complement.
GTTAGGAATTTGTCATTTGAGTACTGGGTTGGGCACAACTGCCATTCCATTTCAGCGGGTTGGGCGACAGTGTTTGGGAAGAACCAAAGAAGAGAAGATTAATCAGAAATATAGGTTGAGGGTAAACTGTTGGTGTGAATTTGAGTGTAATGTGAGAACGTATTAATAATAGGGGTGATCGTATGTAAGCCGTTGATTTTGGATGATCTTAACCATTGATTTTAGGATTTAGTGTCGGCAAAATCCTGGCCGTTAAAGAGTGTCGGCAAAATCTAGGCCGTTAAAGAGTGTCGGCAAAATCTAGGCCGTTAAATAGTGTCGGCAAAATCTAGGTCATTAAAGAAATTAAGACCTATGCAGTCTGCAGAATCCACACTTTAACAGTGCACTCTGCACAATGCACACTGTAATAGTGCACTCTGCACTATGCACTCTGCACTCTGCACAATGCACACTTTAATAGTGCACTATGCACAAAGCACTATTAAAGATAAAAGAGTAAATTATTGATCCAAATGTAATAAATGTCACATAAGATTAAACCCTTAAAATTAATAACTTAGTTAATATAAAATTACAATACTTGATAAATTAAACTAAAAAGACAGTACAGAAAAAATTAACAAAGATGAGACCCAGTTCCACACTTTCGAGGTTGGGGGACACGCCGTGGACGTTGATGCCGATGTGGTGGTTGATGTTCTTCCTCAGTCGGGGCAGGCGGCGGTGGCTCTGGAAAATTTTGGGGAACTGATGAAGAACTAGCACCGCCGGCCTGCTCTTGAATTTGATGAAGCAACGCCACAGATTGCGCAGAGCCGGGTTGGACCCCAAAGCACTCATAGAACATATCGGGGTCCCTTTCGGTGGTAGAATGTCGATATGTATCTTGAAAAGGAGTATGTTCCACTGACTGGTTGTATTGTTCGTAATATTGGAATGTTGGTGTGTGGGAGATAGAGTGGCGGTGAGGCACATCTTCTTGGAATGTTGGTGTGTGGGAGATAGAGTGGCGGTGAGACACATCTTCTTGGGTCTTTTGTTGAGTTGGTGGTGCACGTCGCTGTCGATTACGGTTACGTTCTCGACGTTCGGTTTGAGTAGTTGGGGGAGCTGGCACGTCTTGTTCATCATCTTCATCCACATCACCAACATTTGCAAGACCACGTGGATCCCTTAGATGTTGGTCGGCTGAAATGTATGGCCTTGATTTTTTTAGAAACCAGCGCATGTATTTACCTGACTGCGTTGGTTTAGCAAAGCACGGTCAACCCACAACACATCGATTTTCTCTATCATTCCATAAATCAATTAACTGGCTGTGATATACAGCCAAATTAACATCAGTTTGTCCCTGCATGGTGATGTTGTGCATGTGGCTGATATCTATTGGTGCTGATGGTATGTCTTGGACGAGGCCAAATTGCAAAGTCACTCTATCCGCATGGTGCCATTCTACAATATGGAAACAGACCATAGCCGTGTTTGTAGTCCATATGCCTTGGTGCCGATATGCTATTTCTGGCAAATTGAATTCCCGATATGGCAACCACTCAAACTCTTCATGTGTCATGCGGTCTATTGTTGATCTGTACAAAACAAGGCTTTTTGGACACTTAGTGTGGCTAAGTGGCGTGCGAACCCATCTGGTAAAAAAAAAATTGTTAACGTAAAGAAGAAATATAATTGTTAGTATTCATAAGTTGTGTCAATTTTTTACCTCTTTGCTAGTGGCCATTCATAAGGACGGTTGCAGTCTGGTGCTAGGAACGGCATGCGGTACCAGACCCAAGACTGTAACAAAAGAGTACATCCACCCATGGTGCGTGAGGAGCATGTAGCTGTCTTACACAACATTCTGTATAAGTTCGTTAGGCATGCTGACCCCCAGCTGTAACTTGAAATTTCATCGAAGTTTTTCAATAGGGGTAGGTATTTTATGTTGACTCTGTTTGATGATTTGTCTGGGAGTATGTATCCCCCGATCAACTGCAATAGGTACGCCCTACAATATTGTCTTCGCACTTGGTTGGAAGCGCCCTCTGGAACATTATTAAATTCACGTTGTAGCCAAGTGAACTTAATTTGGTTGCCTACCATGCCATTTGTTGGGATAGGCTTACCCAAAAGTTGTTCGCATACTCGATCCCAATTTTTTTCACAACTTCCAGTAACGGCATTTCCATCAACGGGAAGTCCCAACTGCAACGCCACATCTTCGAGAGTTATTGTGCACTCCCCTACTGGAAGATGAAAAGTGTGTGTTTCTGGTCTCCAGCGTTCGACCATTGCTGCCACCAAAGCTGGATTTATTTTGAATGCGCCAATTGAAGCAATGTGACGAAATCCAGCTCTTTCTATCAAAGGTAATATAGAGGCATCTGGTTCTGGAAGTTTGAAAGCGTGGTGAACTTCCATTGGGTCATCGTTGAGAAGCATGGAAATGTGAGGTTCTTCGTTTAGTAAGGAAGACATTCTTAGAGGAAGTGTTGTTGAAGAGTTATGGTGACTTGAATGTTTGAGTTATGTGGTTGTGTTGCTGCCTTTTGTTGTATATATTCTAGTCTAAGCATTAGTGTCCTGGCCTTTAAGCAGTGAGGCACAATGCACATTGAACAATTCAAAAGTGTCGGTGCAATCCTGGCCTTTAAAAGTGTGGTGCAATCCTGGCCTTTAAAAGTCACGTGTGCAATCCTGGCCTTTAAAAGTGTGGTGCAATCCTGGCCTTTAAAAGTCACGTGTGCAATCGTGGCCTTTAAAAGTCACGTGTGCAATCCTGGCCTTTAAAAGTGTCGGTGCAATCCTGGCCTTTAAAAGTGTCAGTGCAATCCTCGCCTTTAAAAGTCACGTGTGCAATCGTGGCCTTTAAAAGTCACGTGTGCAATCCTGGCCTTTAAAAGTGTCGGTGCAATCCTGGCCTTTAAAAGTGTCAGTGCAATCCTCGCCTTTAAAAGTCACGTGTGCAATCGTGGCCTTTAAAAGTGACGTGTGCAATCCTGGCCTTTAAAAGTGTCGGTGCAATCCTGGCCTTTAAAAGTGTCAGTGCAATCCTCGCCTTTAAAAGTCACGTGTGCAATCGTGGCCTTTAAAAGTGTCGGTGCAATCCTGGCCTTCGAAACAATGACTAAAACCGGTTTTTCCTAAGTCTAAAAAATGAGTTTTTTACCATGTTTAGATCAATTTGAAGCAATTTTGTTAAATTACTAAATTAAAAAAAATGATATGACATTATAGTAGAGTTATAGAACTACGGTTTCATGTTTTGAATTATTACTAACGGACTTATAACCCACGTGTACAATATTCGAAAAAATGACTAAAACCGGTTTTTCCTAAGTCTAAAAAATGAGTTTTTTACCATGTTTAGATCAATTTGAAGCAATTTGGTTAAATTACTAAATTAAAATAAATGATATGACATTATAGTAGAGTTATAGAACTACGGTTTCATCTTTTGAATTACTACTAACGGACTTATTACCCACGTGTACAATATTCGAAAAAATGACTAAAACCGGTTTTTCCTAAGTCTAAAAAATGAGTTTTTTACCATGTTTAGATCAATTTGAAGCAATTTTGTTAAATTACTAAATTAAAAAAAAGATATGACATTATAGTAGAGTTATAGAACTACGGTTTCATGTTTTGAATTAGTACTAACGGACTTATAACCCACGTGTACAAGATTCGAAAAAATGACTAAAACCGGTTTTTCCTAAGTCTAAAAAATGAGTTTTTTACCATGTTTAGATCAATTTGAAGCAATTTTGTTAAATTACTAAATTAAAATAAATGATATGACATTATAGTAGAGTTATAGAACTACGGTTTCATCTTTTGAATTACTACTAACGGACTTATAACCCACGTGTACAAGATTCGAAACAATGACTAAAACCGGTTTTTCCTAAGTCTAAAAAATGAGTTTTCCTAAGCACTGGACACTGCACTATGCACTAAGCAGTGAACAATGCACATTGAACAATTCAAAAGTGTCGGTGCAATCCTGGCCTTTAAAAGTGTCGGTGCAATCCTGGCCTTTAAAAGTGTCGGTGCAATCCTGGCCTTTAAAAGTCACGTGTGCAATCCTGGCCTTTAAAAGTGTCGGTGCAATCCTGGCCTTTAAAAGTGTCGGTGCAATCCTCGCCTTTAAAAGTCACGTGTGCAATCGTGGCCTTTAAAAGTGTCGGTGCAATCCTGGCCTTTAAAAGTGACGTGTGCAATCCTGGCCTTTAAAAGTGTCGGTGCAATCCTGGCCTTTAAAAGTGTCAGTGCAATCCTCGCCTTTAAAAGTCACGTGTGCAATCGTGGCCTTTAAAAGTGTCGGTGCAATCCTGGCCTTTAAAAGTGTCGGTGCAATCCTGGCCTTTAAAAGTGTCGGTGCAATCCTGGCCTTTAAAAGTCACGTGTGCAATCCTGGCCTTTAAAAGTGTCGGTGCAATCCTGGCCTTTAAAAGTGTCGGTGCAATCCTGGCCTTCAAAACCAACGGTGAAATCTAGACCATTCAAATTTCAATAAATAGGCCCTAAATCTCTCACCACTAAACACCCAACTGCCATAGTTTCTCCTACTACCAACTGAAACTCAAACACACCCTCCTACTCCCATCTTCGTCAATGGCTCCAACGAATGTTTTCATCACGGTCTTTTACAATGGTTATGTTGAAAAAACAAATACTGAGGGTATATTTTTTAGGTGTCATAACAACACCCTTGTCAAAGTAAACTCTAATTCCAAACTAGCTCAAGTTAAACAAGCCATTGAAAAAAAAATCTCTCCTGACCATTCAAAAATGGTTGCTAGTCTTACATATCGGTACCCCACAACTCTCAGTACTGGCCATACCTTTTATGGGGGATTCGAAATAAATTCCGATGATGATGTTGAACTTATGATAGAGCATTTCAAAGAAGATAGACACCTTGGTATATGTACACCAGAAATATACGCAGATTTGGTTGAGGCTCCTTCTAACTACACCCAGGTAAGTCACGGCCACTCTATTCCATCTTCATCACAACAAAACTTACGTTTATCAAAACAAACAGAAATACCATACACTGACTTCATTCCACCTGTTTACCCTCAATTCAATCCTTCATCATCCCAAACTGACATGCATTACAGTCCTTCAACACCTCACCATCACTCTGCACCATCATCCTCAAACACACCCATTGACCTTAACACAAGCCACCCTCTACATACTCAAACTAATACCCCACCGTTTAGTATGTTTGTTGGTATCCATAATGAAGACGTTGGGGACTATAGCGAAGATGAAGATGAAATTCTTCAGCGTGACGTCGATGAGGAACCAATTGAAACTAACCCCAACATAGGTGTTGCATTCCGCGAGCCTGTACCACACTTTCAAAACGTCACAGATGATAACCCAGAACCTTATGATGTAGAGTTTGGCCATTCCATGGACAGGAACCAACTATTATCCAACGAAGACCCAAACGAACTCAAACTCAAAATGAAATTTCCCACAAAAGAAATAGCCCAACAATTCATCCAAACATATCACCTAAACCATTCAGTTGCATACAAAGTCTGTGAGTCTAAACCACACACATGGACCGTTTGTTGTGTTCATGAAACCTGTTTGTGGAGGTGTGTAGTGAGAGTAGGAGCAAAAACTGGATATTGGGGGATTACACAGTTGACTCACCCACACACATGTACAACATCTACTATTTCCCAAGATCACCGCCAGTTGACCTCCTCCCTCATGTGTACTCATATACTTCCACTTGTAAGGAAGGACCCGACAATATCAGTGGCTGTGTTGATTGCACACATCAAGGAGCGGTTCACGTACCAGAGTTCCTACAGAAAGGCTTGGATTGCTAAACAAAAAGCAATCGAGCTTATCTTCGGTAATTGGGAGGACTCTTACAATGAAGTAACCAGGTGGCTACATGCTTTCTCTTACTATATTCCAGACACAATTCACGATTGGCAGTACAAACCATTCTATGAGAATGGACAACTAGTTGCCGGCAAAGGTGTATTCCACCGCATCTTTTGGAGTTTCGGCCCGTGCATTAAAGGCTTTCAATTTTGCAAACCAGTTGTCTCTGTTGATGGAACATGGTTGTACGGTAGGTACAAAGGGTGTCTTCTTTTGGCAATCGCACAAGATGGAAGAAACAACACCTTCCCAATTGCATATGCAGTGGTCGAGGGTGAGACAAAGGAGGCTTGGTTTTTCTTCCTATCTCGTTTAAGACACTATGTGACACCACAGGAGGGTATTTGTTTGATATCAGATAGACACGAGTCTATCAAAAGTGCTGTTACGCAACTAAACACCAATTGGAAACACGTCTTCTGTGTTCGCCACATAGCACAAAACTTCATGAGACACTTCAAAAACACTCCTGCCAGGAAACATGTCATCAATATGGGTGAGTATTTTTAACAATTTTTTTTAATTAATTGGTTTCAAATTTCCATTCCATACTTACCAACATCTTCTTTTTTTTTCTTCAGCATATTCAATGATGGAAGAATCGGCCGATCACTACAAACAAAAATTTGGTCGGGAAGTAGGTCCTGAGGGGGTGGCTTGGGTTGAAGACATAACCGCAGAACAATTGTTGCAGTGGTGCGATAGAGGTTCCCGTTGGGGGCACATGACAACAAACCTTGCAGAGTGCATCAACAATGTTCTTAAGGGGGTGCGGAATCTCCCTATTCGTTCATTGATAGATGCAACATATTTCAGGATGAACGAGGTTTTCGTCAAAAGGGGAACACAGGCACAGGCAATGTTGACGTCCGGAACTATGTACTCTGAAAAATTGTTGGAAAATATTGCCAGGAACATAAATGTCTCAAAAACCCATAACGTCGCGGTTCACGATCGTGCCCAACAATTGTTCCGAGTTGAAGAACTTGTACGATCACAAAGTGGTAGACCTGCGCGAACATTCGTGGTGAACTTCAGAGCAAAAACGTGTGAGTGTGGGGAATTCCAGGCACTTCACTACCCTTGTTCACATGTCATCGCAGCATGCTCAAAATGCAATTACGACCACATGCAATTCGTGGATCCACCGTACACAATGGAGAATGTTTTCAATACTTACATTGTCGAGTTCCCACCCTTGCCAACTGAGACGTCATGGCCTTATTTCAATACTTTAGAACTAAAGCATGATCCCACTAAACGGAGAGATAAAAAGGGTCGTCCACAGTCTACCCGTATTCGTACAGAGATGGATCAAAGAGAAAGGGGTACACGCACCAGAAGATGCGGAATTTGTAGAAATGAGGGTCACAACAGAAACAACTGTCCTAACCGCAATTAATGTGGTGTAATATTTCGGATTACTCTTTTAAATAACTATTGTAATTTTCGGTTGGTCTTTTAAATAAATTATTGTGTTGTAATATTTCTTTCTGACCCTTCAATTAAATTAGGAAATTTGGATTACAATTATTAATTATCTAAACACTATTGTTTTATTTAAAATAAATTAATTTAGATATTTATATATTAATATATAATTATTGAAAAATTAAAAAAACACAGTTCAGAAGTCACCCTGGGGGGGCGACTTCTGAACTGTATTTAAAAAAAAATTGCAAAACACAGTTCAGAAGTCACCCTGGGGGGGGGGGGGGGGGGGGGGGGGGCGACTTCTGAACTGTATTTTAAAAAAAATTTGCGAAACACAGTTCAGAAGTCACTGTCATACCCTAATTTTGTCCGCCTAGGTCAAAACCCTAATTCTCAACAAAAAAATAAATAAATTGAGAAGTGTGGTTTTATTTTGAAGAGTGAAGAGCATTGTGCATGCATTTTTGGGTTTTTAAAAGTCATTCTAGGGCTTTTAAATTCATTGTTAGAGTGGAAATGCATTTGTTGTAAAAAAACAATGTTTTTAGGGCAAAAGGGTATTTTGGTCATTTCCAAAATTAAGCAATTTCTCACCAAAAATCATTGTTCAATCTCAGAGGAATTTATTTGGATCTAGATGATTTGGGTTATGAATTTTTGTGCGCATGCATGCATGATTCTTGGCATAAAATTCAAATTTTAAGCAAAAGGGCAAAATGGGAATTTCCATCAAGGTGAGGTCTCAAATCAATTTTGGGAAGGGTGATATCATGGAATTTTGGGCCCAATCATGGATTCCTAGGATATGGCCCAAAGTGGCATGATTTTTATGGAATTATCTAGAAAAGAATAATCAAAAATGGTGAAAATAAGGAAGTGTCCCCAATAAGACAAAATGTACTATTTTTCTTGACAAGCTTGCAAAACTTGGGCACCAAGGCCTCATTTGCTCCGAATTTCACCCTCTCTTTTCACCTCATTTTGTGTTTCCTCATGCCCTTGATCCATGTGAGTTGTATTCCTAGCCATTGATTAAAATTCTAGATCAAATCCTAGGCTACAACTTTGTGTAGAATGACCTAGGTGCCCTCAACAATTTTTGTGCAACAAAAACTCATAATTTTTGTGTATGACCAGCTATTCCTCACTCATTTGTGTTTTCTCCTTGTCCCTAATCCATGTGCATTGCAATCTTGGCCTTTGATTCAAATTCTAGCTCAAATCTCAATGGTTTGCAAAAGCACAATGTCCTAAATACCCTTAAACCTAGTTGCTCTCTATATATACCTTAGAAACCTCACCTCAAAGAGAACTTTTGGCCTCACAATTCATTCACAAAACCCTAGCACACAAACCTCTCCTCTCCTCTCTTCCCTTGGCCGAATTTCCCCCTCATTCCCTCCTCCATTTTTCTTCATTTCACTTCCATTTTCTCACCTCATTTCCATTCCTACTTCATACATCTTCCTTCTCTCCTAATTTGATTCAAGCTTGCATCATCAAAGGGCATTTTTAAGCAAGCATTTCGTGGGTTTCATTGAAGTTTGGTGAAGATTCAAGTTGATTTGTGGTCTTGTTCTTCATATTAGCCATTCCTTAGCTTGGATTTGAGGTAAACTTCTTAAAACCTAGCATCATCTTCAACTTTTTTTTGCATCAAAATGTAGATATCATGTTTTTAATTTTGCATCCTACCATATTCATGCATTTTAGTGTTGTTATATTGTTGATTTGTTGATAGTTGTTGGTGAGAGGTGTCTCAAACATTTTGACAAGCACTTAGGGAGGCTTGGGTGTTTGAGATGCTTCTCACCCTTGAATAAATTGTGATTTATGTTTGTTTTCACTATAATTTTGCATTTTGTTGAATAAAATGATGTGATGCTTCGCAAATCATGATTAGAATTAGGGTTTGTTAATTTTCTTGTGAAATGGGTTTGCAATATTGGGTAAAATGATTTCTCAAGTTGTTTTGGTTTGGTTGTTATGTACTTTGCTTGCAAAATTACTCTATGTTGATGATTGGCAAGAGGACTCACACTTGTGCCTTTGAGCACTTAACTTTAAGTGTTGAGGATTGACTAAAATGATTCAACGCAATTGATTTGATGTTTTGATTGTAAAATATTGTTGCTAATTGATTGTATCTTGCTTGCAAATTGTTATATGTTGATGATTGGCAAGAGGACTCACACTTGTGCCTTGTGCACTTCACTTTAAGTGTTGAGGATTGCCTAAGATGATTCAACACAACCTTGTGCTTTGATTGTAAACTTTGGTTTGCTTGTTAGTGACTTGCTTGCAAAATTATTCTATGTTGATGATTGGCAAGAGGACTCTCACTTGTGCCTTAGGCACTTCATTTTAAGTGATGAGGATTGCCCAAGATGATTCAATTTTCTTTGTGCAATTCTTGCTTGAAAATGCAAATGCTAGTTTCTAACTTGATTAATCAATTTTGGTAAATGTTATGCTTTAATCAATTTTCTTTGTGCAATTCTTTCTAGGTCAATGTTATGCTTTAATGTTGATGATTTGGTAAAAGGACTAGACACTTATGCACTTGTGCATTGTCTCAAGTGTCAAGGATTACCAAAAGGGATTCAACCTTGTGCTTTATCTTGTGTTGACACTTAATTGAATTAAACCTTTGCATTATCTATTTGTGTGCCTATTCTTGTAATCTATTTGGTTAATGTTGATCTTACATATGCATGCCATTAGATGTTGATGACTAAGTGTCATTCTTGCGCTCAAATGTTGTAATCGGTAATGTTTATGCTTATGCTTGCATTGTTGATTGTTTTGCTTGCAATTTGATAAATGTTGCGCTTTGGTTCTTGACTTGGAAATTGATTGAATGTTCTACTTTCTTTTCCTTTTGGATGCCACGCCATCCCAACAAATCTTTTGTTACCAATGTCACCCTCAAACTCCCTTCTCCTTTCCTCAAATCAATCATTTTCTAAAGCTTTTCCAAACTCAATCTTTTCTCAAATCGTTTTCATAAGACAATCAAATTCTTTCTAAGATCAACAGTAAACCTTTTTGAAAACTCATAAGGAGGCAAGTCGGACGTACGGCCGGTGTTGTCTAGCGTCCTAAGATCGGAGCTGTACGGCTCAAACATCTTGGGATACTTATGAGAATTAAAACAAGTAATTAACAACTTGAACCCTATTTCAAAAAATGAGTAAGGAATTGAGTCGGATGTACATCCGGTATCGGTTAGCGTCTTAGGGTTAGCGAGCTGTACAGTTCGTGCGAGCCTAAGATACTTGCTCAAATAAAAGCAACCAACCTCACAACAAATCTTTTTCTTCCTTAATCAAAAACATTTTCAATAAGTAGGGGGCACGTCGTCTGTACAGGCGGGGTTGTCTTTGTTCTAGGTCTAGTGGACTGTACAGTCTAGGACCGAAAACCCCTACAATAAAAAACACCAACACAAAGTTTCTCAACCACGAGAACTACGTAAGCTTTGAATTCTCCATCGCACCGGGAGATACGTAGGAGCGGGTCACATCCCGTCAAGCACACTTTTAAAAAATAATAAAAAGATTCTTCTTTTCTCCCGTTTTCAAAAACCTTTTCTCAAATAAAAAAGAAGTAGAACGAATTGTTTCAAATCAACTCTGTCAAAACCGCACATCAAGTTAAAGGTTCCCTTTCGGTAGAAAGGAGGTGTGGGGTGCTAATACCTTCCCCACACCTAACCGACCCCCGAACCTACATCTCTAGTTCTCAAAGGGCCACCCGCCTTAAAAAGGACCCTTTTTCAATGTTTTGGTCCCTAAATAAAAAATGTTGATGGCGGCTTCACAAATTTTCACGTTGTACGATGAAAGGTCCAATCCGGATTTTTCGGGGTGCAACAGCTGGCGACTTCACTGGGGACTTTCTTTTTTAAAACGAGGGTCAGGCCTAATTAACTTGATGTGCGGTTTAATTGTTTGATTTGAATGTGATTGTTCTATTTCTCTCTTTTCTTCTCCTTCTTTTTCTTCTCTCTTTCTGATGTTTGAATGTTCTCTTGCATTCTCGTGTTGTTATGTTGCATTCATGTGCATTTGACTCATCTTCTTCTATGTTCGCTTCTTGTTCCTTCTTCTCCTTTCATCTTCTTTTGTTTATATGCTTAATATGATCATGCATTTCTCCAATCCCCATGTCCCCTTCTTCTTTGCTCCCTTTCTTCAAGGTAAGTTCATGCATTCCCCCGATTCTATTATGACCCCTCTTCTTGGCTCCCTTTCTTGAGGTAAGCAGTGCATATGATTTTTGTTGGAACCCTAGGTTAGTTTACTTGTTTGTATTGAAATGATATATGCTTGCAAAACCCTAGGGTAGACGACTCTTTGTATGGACTGTTTCTGGATTTTCTTTGCAGGTGGGGGGGTATGTTTGTCTTTGTGCTCCTACACACACGTTGCACTCTTTTTACCCTTATATTTCTTGGTGAGACAGCCCTATACCCGGGCTAGAGCATATCTTAGGCTAGAACGAAGTCATTAGTGGCTGCTCACTGGACGTACGTCTTGTTGGGTGGTTGCGAAGACTTCACCTAGAGTTTGGCTTTGTTTGATGATACCATCACTTGGACGTACGGCCCTGTGATCGGTGGTCTCAGATGAGGTCGTTGGCTCTAGGAACCTTATTTAGGGTCCTTCTTTTAGTGCTAACCTTGAAGTGTGTACCCGTAGAAATAGCCATAGATCCTGTCTCTAAGAAACCTTGGTAGGACACAAAGGAGCTTCATACCCCTGCATCCATGCTAAATAAAATATTTTTGCAAATAAACCGAAAAAAAATTATCAAAAAAAAAAAGTGAATTTCCGACTTTTGAAAGCCTTTGCATTGTAAATAATTTTTTTTACTCATTTCCTTTTGCATACATCTTCATCCAGTGAAGATCATGATTTTTCATGCATTAAAAATTGCGAGTATCATGCACTTTCTCGCATATAAAAAAAAACATTTTTTAGAAACATCTCTCGTGCATTGTTATTTTCCCTTGCATATAAATATGTGAACCTCTCATTTTGCATATAGTTTCATTTAATAAAAATCACGTCTCTCGTGCATTTTAAAAATAATTGCGAGTATCATGCATTTCATTGCATTGCATAAGAAAAAATGAAAACGAAAAAAACAATTATCATCTGCATAGCATAAGCATTTCAGTCATCCATAATCATGTACAAAAACCTTCATCAAATAATGTGGGCGTCGAGCCAATGTAGCATTTATGTATCATTTCATTAACCTCATAAGCATTATTTCAGAAAAAAGACGAAGAAGAACTACGTAGCTTTGATTCCTCACCACAATGGGGATACGTAGGAGCGGGTCATACCCGTCAAGCACATTTTTCTAAAAACCTTTTTCCCCAAATAAAACACCTTTTTCTAAAAACCTTTTTCCCCAAATAAAGCACCTTTTTCTAAAAAAAAATTTTGCATCTTCAAATCATTTTTAAATTTATTTTCTAAATCATTTTCCAAAAAAAATGAAATGAAATGAAATAAGAGAAATTCCTTATGCAATCGTTCCATGGGTAGAAGTGCATCTTTGAATGATGAAGTGTAATATCTCAAATTTGTTTGTGCACTACAGATTTGAGATGATACTCTACGATATCGGGGCACTTTGACCCAATCAGGCGCAGTTTGTTTTCAAATAAAGTGAATAAGTGGAGTCAACCAAATGTCGAAGCATTTCAGTATATTACGTGAAGTATTGAGTCAGGATCCACTCAATGTTTCATGCAAGTTACTCAGAGTAACGACAATTGGTTGCCTCACGTCATCATTTTCGCAAAAAGGGGCATTGGTATTTCAGATCTTGCCGTGCCTCTAAAGAATAAAAATCATTTTGAAAAAATATCATTCTTGCATCTTGCGTCATCCAAAAATGCATTGGAGTTTCGTATTTCATCTTGCATCAAAAACAAACAAAAAATCTCCTTTAGAATAATTACACTTTTCAAGTGGTCATTTTTCATGCATTTGCTTATCATGATTTGTTCATTCATACATTGCATAAACCAAATAAAAAAGTTGTGATGAGAGACGAGACGCTTTTGCAAAATAATCTGTTGAAAAAGTTTACCCTTACTTATTTGCAAACTCAAGATGTTCCAAGGCACTCAGTTTTTCAAATCAACAGTTCATTTGCATCTTCTTCAAAAAAGGCATTGCATCTCATCCATTCCATGATAAAAGACTGAAACAGTTCATCAAAAAAAAATTTCCATCATGTTTTAACCAATGTTAACTCTCTACGAAGCATTCTTCTAGTGGGCGTGCATGCCATGTGCAGTTTCTCTTGTTTGAGTCTGTCAGTTTCCTTCCCTTATCATCATTCTCCATCCAAGTTTGATCCCGCCCCATCCACCCATAAAGTACATACTCTCCCCGCATTAGTACACACTTGACTTTTGGTTCAAATCCTCCATACAAGAGGACAATTTTGTAATCACTTAATTACCTTGTTACGATTGTTTTTCTTTGGTGCAAGTCTAAAAATATGCATGCATTTGTTCAGTCATTCGTTCTTGTGCTTATGTCGTGTGCTCTGCTAAACAGAAGGAATGGCAAGTTGGATTTATTCTCTAGCAAGAAACATGGCAACAAATCAAGACGAATCAAATCAGGGTGATCCAGGCCAGGTTCAGGGTAATCAGGGTCAACACAATCAAGGAAACCCAGAGATTGAGAATTCTGGCAATTCGGGCCCAGATGATCTTGTTATGGAAGTTCTCAAACAGCTAGTCCAAGAGAATCAGGTATTAGTCCAAGAGAATCGGGCATTAAATGCTAGAGTCGAGGCGATGGGAATGCAAATGACTGAAATGATGGATATCCTGCAAGCCTTGAAAAACGGGATCACTACTGAAGCTGCTGCTGTTGTAAACCCTGGTGGGACTGCAACCATCCTTCCTACTTCGGGACCCGCTGAAACTGTGACTGCTATTCCTCCTCCGGGATCCGGGGTCAATCATCCTGCTCATGTCGCTCAATACGAGGGTTATCATCTCAATGTGGGTAGTGGTCCTCAGGGTCACCCGGCTGCAGCTCCTCAAGCAAGAGACAAGTACCAAGGGTCAGAAGAGCGGCCGAAAGCAATTGAAGAAGCCATGGAGGTACACGATTCAGGTCTGGCCCTTAATATGATTCCCTCTCCCATATTCAAGTTGCCTAACATTGGTAAGTTCGAAGGAATGACTTGTCCTGTTAATCATGCGGCCGCATACTGTACAGAAATGTTCCCACTCACAAAAGATGACAAGTTGTTGACCTACTACTTCCGAGAAAGTTTGGCTGGGGAAGCTTTAAGCTGGTACATGCAAGAACATACTCACACTAGGTGTTGGAGAGAGTTAGCTAATGCTTTCCTAGAGCGGTTCAACTACAATATTGGCAAAGCTCCCAACAAGACACATTTGCAAAATATGGCACAAAGAAACAAAGAAACATTCAGAGAGTACGCCCTGCGGTGGAGACATTTGGCAGCACAGGCGAAACCGTCTCTTCTTGAGAAGGAGATGGTCGGCATATTCATGAACACTCTACCGCCACTGTATTATGAAAAGTTAGTTGAGAGTGCCTCTTCAAGCTTCAAAGACTTGGTCCTTGCTGGGGAAAGTTTGGAGAATGGAGCAAAGAAAGGAAAAACTGCCTACAGTTCAACCGAAGCTACTCCCATAGCAGGATCCGGGGATGTCTCCTATAGTCCCGAAATCCTCCCTCAAGTCCTGCACTCCTCCACTCAAATCAGAAAAAGCCAGAAAACACAAAATTATGTGAGAAGGAAGCCTGAGGATTTCGATCCAATTCCAATGTCCTACTCGGACCTGTTTGACCATCTTGTCAGTCATGACCTAATTTCCATCCGCTCCATGAAACCCGTTCAGCCTCCTTTCCCGAGAAGCTATGACCCAAAAGCTACGTGCAAATTTCATGCAGGGGGAGTGGGACATTCTGTGGAAGATTGTAAAGCATTGAAACATGCGGTCCAGGATCTAATCGACTCCAAACATTTGAATTTCAATGACAGCAATGTTAATAGCTTGACTGTGAAGGAGAGTGGAGAAACCAGTGCTGTGGCGGGCAAAAGAAGGTCACCACATTACAACCCCATCCCCGTGTCATACGCCGACCTATGCAGCTATCTAATCAGTCATGGATGGATCACTCCTCGCAAGATGAGATCAGTTCAACCTCCATTCCCAAGCGGGTATAATCCAGAAGCCACTTGCGAGCTCCATGCTGGGGCAATTGGGCATTCTGCTGAAAATTGCTATCTTTTGAAAAGTTTGGTTCAGGGCTTCATTGATTCCAAGCAGTTAACTTTTGAGAAAGGGGGAAGGATCAAGTTCTCAGGGTCTGTGGACTATTAAGCGAGGATAGCAGTTGTTGAAGAGGGTTGAAGTGGTGAAAGCGGCATCATCAAAACATTTGTGTCTTCGTCATGCATTTCATAGCATTTATGAGTGATTGTTGATTTTCATGTAATTTTTCAGTTCAAAACAATTTTCTGTAATGCAATCCTTTGGCTCTGCCCAAGGCCTTAGGATATTTCGATAAGGGCACACATGTTTCCTTTTAGTATCATCATCAATAAAATGTTATTTTGAATTCCTCAATAAAATTTCTTTCTTTCATTTTGTCATGTGTCTGTTATTTGCTTTTCAATTCCTCACAACGCGGATCAAAAATAATAATAAATGAAAATAATCTTTGAAAACAACGACGCCAATGGTTCATATTGTGATTCTGATTACCCGATTAACCAAACTGAGAGAGAGGCTGAAGACAACTGGGATGTTTCTTCGGAGTTAATAAGTGAAGAATTGGCTAAGGCTGTAGAAATTCATGATGCCACAACTAGGTTGGGCAATGAAGTCAAAGCACAAGTTCAAGCAAAGTGGAGCAATGCTGAGGAAACCAAACAAATGTTACAAGCGAGCCTCTTTCGCGACCAAACCCTTTTCCTACCTCAGATCAACCAACTTTCTCATTTCCCATTACAAGTACCCCATCACAAAAAAAATTTCATAACCAAATGCCTGCCATCGCCACCTTCCTCACTACCAGTGGCCCTTCTACAAAATCAACCCATCTCATTTGCTCCTCCCTCTGAACCTCCTGTCACCCCAGTTAATACCAGAACCCAATCAAGCATCCTCCAACCGCTGCAGGGGTTTCATTGCCATTATCTCTCCAATCACCCCAGACAAGGATCACTTCAAATATCCAAAAATAGTGTATCACTTTTATCAGCTCACTCAACTCAAAAGCAAAAAAGGAAAAAAATCAGAAAAAATGAAACAAAAAAGAACAGATTCAAAAAATGAAAATCCCAAAAATGAAAAAACAAGGGAAAAAGAGACGAAAGAAATATAAGTTGTGAGCTGATACATTTGGCCATAAAGCGTAAGAGATCCTTGTCTCAATGAACCTTCCTACACCTTGTTGTGTATGACCACCCTTTCTTCCATAAACCTTCAAACACTTCATCATTCCTATACATTCTCTCCTTTCATAAAACCGCAAACACTACCTCGACCTCGTCATCCCGCCCTCCACAAACCCTCAGTCATTCCTCAGACTCCACCATCAGATTTGCAATCAAGCTGTTGTGCAAGAATAAGAGAACAAAGTGGTCCGTCCTCATGAGGAATCAAGTGACATGATCAATTTGAGCAAAGGAGAGGATTGACGCCATGATAAAGAGCAATGAATCAACAAGTTTGTGTAAATCACCCTTCTGACATAAGACACTTGCCATTATAACAAAGTCTGTAATTACCAAAGTTCGGTCTGTTGCGCAGCTTTCCAAGCTAAGGTAGTCACAAATGACAGTATGAAGACTCCAGTTCAAGCATCATGATCCCTCCCTACGCCACCCTAAAAATGGGGCAGTTAGAGACAATCAACAAAGGATATCAAGGACGATGATGACCTTCATGGAAATCAGGCTTCGTTTTACACTCTAACAGGGGCAAACCCCATATGATGGAAGTAATACTTTCATTGAGCCTTATCAAACCAAAGTACATTTGTCTTATGTCAGAAGAAGAATAAGAGAAAGCTCAAACCGAAGAAAGCTCATCTTCAACAATTTCAAAGAAGACTCAATGCTCAAAAAGATCATGAACCTCCAAAGGGATTCCCATGGAGATGAACCCAGTATCATGAAGACGAAGAACTTATTCCCCGGAGGGACCTTTAATTCTCGCAAAATGGGATGCAAGAAAAGAAAACCCCAGTTTCCAGTAAATTCAGATGCAGTCAGAAAGGAGTATGCCTAAAGAAATAAATGAAAAAAGAGAAAGATGAGCCAAGTAAGAATCAGCTCGCTAGGTTGAAAACCCGCAAAGGGCGGCCTAGGCAAAACCAGAGCGACCCGGTGGATTGAAAACCCGCAAAGGGCGATCCAGGCAAAAATTAGGGTCAGAAAACTTGGACTTGAAATGAAAAAGGCAATCAGCACTCCCAAAAGTTTGGATAAAGGGGTGATCAAGGTCATGAGTATGGACGATTGGCATCGTTACTTCAAAAGAAAAAAACACAAGATCTACTTCCCCTTTTTCTTGTATTTTTCCAGTTTAAAAATTTTTCAATGTACTTTCAATTGGCGTGACCTTCTGCACGTCCAGTTTCCATAACAATAAGATTTCAACTTTTTCTTCCATGTGTTTGCTTTTCGTGTCTTTTATCTTCACTTATTCTGTCTCTTTGTTTTAAAATAAATGTTTTTATGATTGATGATACTGAATTGTGAAACCTGTGCATGAGTCAAAAAGCATTACAATCATTGCGAAATTTCTGAAAATCACAGAAAAGAGGGGATCCCTCAAATAAATGAATTGGCAAAAAAAACAAACGCGGGCACAATCACTTCAAATGGCAAGCAAACTTATGCGCGGCTCTGGCATTGCTATTACCCTAGATGGTCCTCATGTCTCAGGCCCAAAGGAAAAGATTTGCACCAAAGATTAAAACAAGGTTTAGTGATCACCAAGTGAGGCTTCTTTCATGCCAAAAGTCAAGACATTCATAGAGAACCAAAGATTTGCACTGAGAACACCACTCAGATCCAAAGTTGGGGCATTCTCTTCACCACCCACCCACCCTGGTCTTGGGAAAGTTTGTTCATTGTCCATCCCATTCATATACCACCCTCAGTTCATAACCAGTACCATAACTTCATCCCTTTTCACAAACCCACTCAAAGAACCCATTTGAAATTGTCATTCTAAAGTGGGGCATTTCCATAACTGTTCACTCCCGCTCAAATGAGCAGAGTTCTCCCTAAAGTCATTCACATCCATAAATTCCTGTCGGGGCAGTCTCTCAACTCACTGTCCTAAACCAATCCCAAGTTAACTGACTCACTCGTCCACATCTGCACTCTTATGCATACTTACTAGTCAATGCTTCAGAGAGAGAGAATACAAATTGATCATGTGGTGTTTAAAGTTCAGTCATCATGGAAATGGAAAGGAAAATAAGTGAGCTTGTTAATAAAAACCTTGAGAACACCAGAGTTTGAATCAAATCTAGTTTTTCCAAAGAATGGTCCATAGCCATCTCAATTCCTTGCATTCAAAGTCTCGCGTCTCATCATCATAAAAATGTTCACAAAAATGTTTAAATACTCCAATCATTCATCCTCCTCATGCATGTAGGCATTTCATGTTATTCAAAGCATTACATTCGCATCATCCACATTCATCACAATAAAAGCAAAAGAACACAGACATTCCATAGCATTTATCATCATCACATCAAACATCAAATCAGTTTTCAAAACAAAAAGAGGCATTCTTAATAAATAGTCATAGTCGTCACGATAGGACGCTTGAATTGATCACTCAAGAATCCTAAAGTCCCTATGCTAAAAGAAAATTAAAAACATTCATTGCATCACGTGCATTCGCATAACCTGCCCTTGCATAACATACATTTGCATTACATTTGCATATCCACCTCTTGTGCATTCATCGAAAAAAGAATAAGGAGCATTTCATGAATATCCATGTCTTTGCTAAATTCTTCTGCATCCAAATAAGTTGCTATCTGCTAGTAACAGCTCAAGTCGCCGATGGTCGATCCTACAAAACTCGTGTTCGTTCGATCACCACTAAGGTAAGAAAAAACTTGCATTCCATGCACCATACATTGCATCTGCTAACATGTTCAGGCACCGCCAACCTGAGAAACCTGAAGAAAAGTCCTGCGACCAGAGCAGGCACCCCTGGATCGGTGTGAAAGCATTGACCCTGAAGAAGACTAATTGGATTTCCGAATCCCCCTTTGGACCCACGTGTCCCCCAGAAGATTGACTTCACTTCGTATTCGAGCTGCGAGTAAGTCCCCCTGACCTCAATAGGTCCAGTCGAAAAGGATAGCTGTGTTGGCCTAAAACATGGCGCAGTCCTAGGGAAATATCGAGATCTAGACTTGATATAGTACCCTCCCCCGGTCGCTCGAAAGACCACCCCTTTGAGCCCACGTGCTCCCCAGGCCCAAGTGCAAACTTGGATCGTTCGCGATTCGTTAAAAGGCTTTAGGCAGCCTCCTTCGCCGGCTTAATGAGGGCCGGCACCTTTTTTTTGTTTTTTTGTTTTTTGCTTTCTTTACTGCTTTCGCTGGCTTATTGAGGGTTGGCACCAATTGATTCCAAAAAGAAAAAAAAATCTTTTCTTCGCATTTGTATCATATTTCAAAAAGGAACAAAAAAAGAGAAAAAAAGAAAAAGGAAAATTCTGGTTTCTCTAAGTAGACAAAAATGGTATAATTTCTGAATTCTTTATTTCTATTTTGCCTCGGAATATGTTTCGGCCAATTCATATTCCTTGTTAAAATCCAAATAAAGAGGGGCAGCTGTCATACCCTAATTTTGTCCGCCTAGGTCAAAACCCTAATTCTCAACAAAAAAATAAATAAATTGAGAAGTGTGGTTTTATTTTGAAGAGTGAAGAGCATTGTGCATGCATTTTTGGGTTTTTAAAAGTCATTCTAGGGCTTTTAAATTCATTGTTAGAGTGGAAATGCATTTGTTGTAAAAAAACAATGTTTTTAGGGCAAAAGGGTATTTTGGTCATTTCCAAAATTAAGCAATTTCTCACCAAAAATCATTGTTCAATCTCAGAGGAATTTATTTGGATCTAGATGATTTGGGTTATGAATTTTTGTGCGCATGCATGCATGATTCTTGGCATAAAATTCAAATTTTAAGCAAAAGGGCAAAATGGGAATTTCCATCAAGGTGAGGTCTCAAATCAATTTTGGGAAGGGTGATATCATGGAATTTTGGGCCCAATCATGGATTCCTAGGATATGGCCCAAAGTGGCATGATTTTTATGGAATTATCTAGAAAAGAATAATCAAAAATGGTGAAAATAAGGAAGTGTCCCCAATAAGACAAAATGTACTATTTTTCTTGACAAGCTTGCAAAACTTGGGCACCAAGGCCTCATATGCTCCGAATTTCACCCTCTCTTTTAACCTCATTTTGTGTTTCCTCATGCCCTTGATCCATGTGAGTTGTATTCCTAGCCATTGATTAAAATTCTAGATCAAATCCTAGGCTACAACTTTGTGTAGAATGACCTAGGTGCCCTCAACAATTTTTGTGCAACAAAAACTCATAATTTTTGTGTATGACCAGCTATTCCTCACTCATTTGTGTTTTCTCCTTGTCCCTAATCCATGTGCATTGCAATCTTGGCCTTTGATTCAAATTCTAGCTCAAATCTCAATGGTTTGCAAAAGCACAATGTCCTAAATACCCTTAAACCTAGTTGCTCTCTATATATACCTTAGAAACCTCACCTCAAAGAGAACTTTTGGCCTCACAATTCATTCACAAAACCCTAGCACACAAACCTCTCCTCTCCTCTCTTCCCTTGGCCGAATTTCCCCCTCATTCCCTCCTCCATTTTTCTTCATTTCACTTCCATTTTCTCACCTCATTTCCATTCCTACTTCATACATCTTCCTTCTCTCCTAATTTGATTCAAGCTTGCATCATCAAAGGGCATTTTTAAGCAAGCATTTCGTGGGTTTCATTGAAGTTTGGTGAAGATTCAAGTTGATTTGTGGTCTTGTTCTTCATATTAGCCATTCCTTAGCTTGGATTTGAGATAAACTTCTTAAAACCTAGCATCATCTTCAACTTTTTTTTGCATCAAAATGTAGATATCATGTTTTTAATTTTGCATCCTACCATATTCATGCATTTTAGTGTTGTTATATTGTTGATTTGTTGATAGTTGTTGGTGAGAGGTGTCTCAAACATTTTGACAAGCACTTAGGGAGGCTTGGGTGTTTGAGATGCTTCTCACCCTTGAATAAATTGTGATTTATGTTTGTTTTCACTATAATTTTGCATTTTGTTGAATAAAATGATGTGATGCTTCGCAAATCATGATTAGAATTAGGGTTTGTTAATTTTCTTGTGAAATGGGTTTGCAATATTGGGTAAAATGATTTCTCAAGTTGTTTTGGTTTGGTTGTTATGTACTTTGCTTGCAAAATTACTCTATGTTGATGATTGGCAAGAGGACTCACACTTGTGCCTTTGAGCACTTAACTTTAAGTGTTGAGGATTGACTAAAATGATTCAACGCAATTGATTTGATGTTTTGATTGTAAAATATTGTTGCTAATTGATTGTATCTTGCTTGCAAATTGTTATATGTTGATGATTGGCAAGAGGACTCACACTTGTGCCTTGTGCACTTCACTTTAAGTGTTGAGGATTGCCTAAGATGATTCAACACAACCTTGTGCTTTGATTGTAAACTTTGGTTTGCTTGTTAGTGACTTGCTTGCAAAATTATTCTATGTTGATGATTGGCAAGAGGACTCTCACTTGTGCCTTAGGCACTTCATTTTAAGTGATGAGGATTGCCCAAGATGATTCAATTTTCTTTGTGCAATTCTTGCTTGAAAATGCAAATGCTAGTTTCTAACTTGATTAATCAATTTTGGTTATAAAAATGACTTGTTAATGCCCTCTTTTGGTCACTTTTGGTCTTGCAAATGTGATGTTCTTTCTAGGTCAATGTTATGCTTTAATGTTGATGATTTGGTAAAAGGACTAGACACTTATGCACTTGTGCATTGTCTCAAGTGTCAAGGATTACCAAAAGGGATTCAACCTTGTGCTTTATCTTGTGTTGACACTTAATTGAATTAAACCTTTGCATTATCTATTTGTGTGCCTATTCTTGTAATCTATTTGGTTAATGTTGATCTTACATATGCATGCCATTAGATGTTGATGACTAAGTGTCATTCTTGCGCTCAAATGTTGTAATCGGTAATGTTTATGCTTATGCTTGCATTGTTGATTGTTTTGCTTGCAATTTGATAAATGTTGCGCTTTGGTTCTTGACTTGGAAATTGATTGAATGTTCTACTTTCTTTTCCTTTTGGATGCCACGCCATCCCAACAAATCTTTTGTGACCAATGTCACCCTCAAACTCCCTTCTCCTTTCCTCAAATCAATCATTTTCTAAAGCTTTTCCAAACTCAATCTTTTCTCAAATCGTTTTCATAAGACAATCAAATTCTTTCTAAGATCAACAGTAAACCTTTTTGAAAACTCATAAGGAGGCAAGTCGGACGTACGGCCGGTGTTGTCTAGCGTCCTAAGATCGGAGCTGTACGGCTCAAACATCTTGGGATACTTATGAGAATTAAAACAAGTAATTAACAACTTGAACCCTATTTCAAAAAATGAGTAAGGAATTGAGTCGGATGTACATCCGGTATCGGTTAGCGTCTTAGGGTTAGCGAGCTGTACAGTTCGTGCGAGCCTAAGATACTTGCTCAAATAAAAGCAACCAACCTCACAACAAATCTTTTTCTTCCTTAATCAAAAACATTTTCAATAAGTAGGGGGCACGTCGTCTGTACAGGCGGGGTTGTCTTTGTTCTAGGTCTAGTGGACTGTACAGTCTAGGACCGAAAACCCCTACAATAAAAAACACCAACACAAAGTTTCTCAACCACGAGAACTACGTAAGCTTTGAATTCTCCATCGCACCGGGAAATACGTAGGAGCGGGTCACATCCCGTCAAGCACACTTTTAAAAAATAATAAAAAGATTCTTCTTTTCTCCCGTTTTCAAAAACCTTTTCTCAAATAAAAAAGAAGTAGAACGAATTGTTTCAAATCAACTCTGTCAAAACCGCACATCAAGTTAAAGGTTCCCTTTCGGTAGAAAGGAGGTGTGGGGTGCTAATACCTTCCCCACACCTAACCGACCCCCGAACCTACATCTCTAGTTCTCAAAGGGCCACCCGCCTTAAAAAGGACCCTTTTTCAATATTTTGGTCCCTAAATAAAAAATGTTGATGGCGGCTTCACAAATTTTCACGTTGTACGATGAAAGGTCCAATCCGGATTTTTCGGGGTGCAACAGTCACCCTAGGGGGGGGGGGCCACTTCTGAACTGCATTTTAAAAAAAAATTGCAAAAAACAGTTCAGAAGTCACCCTGAGGGGGGGCGACTTCTGAACTATAAAAAAAATTTGCCCACTTTGGTAAATAACCCACAAAGTGCATTATTTTGGTAAATAAATTTTTTTTTTGCTCCCACATGGTGTTTTTTGCTCCCCAATTTCTTTCAGTGACTACGCCTTTTCTATTTTTGTTAATATCTTCAATTAAAAACTTCACATTTTCTGGAAGATGAGAGGTTCAAACTTTTTCTTCCAAATGAAAGAAGAATCATTATCATCTATTCATTTTCAATTTGTATTGTATTTCTTTTCTAATCTAAAATTGATTGTAAATCTTGCAAATCAGCTTGTACGTAAATCTTGTAAATTGATATTGAACCAGTCGCTGAAATTGATTGTAAATCAGATAACAATGGAAAAATCTCATTCTGAACATAATCGATGGCATAATCTCAAATCTAAAACAATGGAAGAATCTCAGATCTAAATCAACGACAGAATCTCATTTGACAAAAACCTTACAAACTATAACAATGGAAATTTTCTAGATGTGAGCCAAATTCTGGAGAAGATAAAAGCAATGCTAAACACTCAACTCAGCCTCTTCGGAAAGGGTGTTTTTTTTTTACTAGATATGCCCCTATATATATATATATATATATATATATATATATATATATATATTTATATATATATATATATATATATATAATATAATATGTTAGTCATTATATTAAACTTTTTCTCTCCAGCTAGCATAGCGTTATGTGACATGAAAAAAATGTGCTTTTGATCAATTTGAAAGGGTTATGGGTTTTATAAAAAATTTGTTTTGAGAATAATGTTTGAAGGTAAATTCTTAGATACCTTTTAAAACTGTAGGTAACTTTTATGTTGAAACCCCTATCTTTATCAATTAAAATATATTTGTACTTTTACACCACGCTCATATTAAATTATTTAGATAGATGTGACAAATGTTGACATAATATAAGTGAAATTGGGTAAGTTACATACATTTTTTAAATAAGCTAGGGCTCGCCATAAAAGAAATATCTACCTAGCCAGTTGGTTGATTCGTATATTTATATGTTAATTTAGATCATTTTGACATTAAACTAATGGAATATATATGTCAAATTTTTATAAATACAAGTGAATGTGGATAAATTGCCCGTATTTTTCCAAAAGCAACTTAGACCTCACCATGTTTAATACTTCTTGTAAGGAACCGTTGTTAGATGGCAGAGTCTGTTAGAGGATAAATTAAATGTATTTTAATGTTTTTATTGGGTTAGTATTAGCAGCTTGAGATGCTTCAATTAGACTATTTATCTTTTCTATTTTGGTACAGTTGTGATTGTAACTGTATGTACAGTTAGTGCTAGCTTAGTGGTTATTACCTCATGTATAAATACCATTATTCAATATCAATGAAATTAGAAGTCTTATTTCAATACTTGTAACATGGTATCAGTTGATTAATTTCGCATATGACTTCTCTCTCTCTTTTCTCACCAGCGACGCATTTTCTTCTCTTTCTTGCGTCGTAACTACCCTCTTCTCCCTGTAACTAACTCTTCTCCACCGTAACAACTCTTTTCGCCATCATCCATGGCGTCTCTCTCCTCCCCTTCCTCCGCAGAATCTGAACATTCTGCTCACTCCTCCCACAAATCTCTTAATCCACCACCAAAGGATTACTCCGATCCCTACTATATTCACCCTAACGAGAATCCATCACTGGTTCTTGTGACTCTAGTTCTTGATGGAACGAATTACCATTGTTGGATTCAGGCCATGACTATGGCGTTGGAAATGAAGAACAAGTTTGTGTTCGTCGATGGATCTATCGAGCGTCCACCTATTTCTGATCCGAAATTCGCTTTATGGAAGCGCTGCAACATGTTAACTCTAGCCTGAATCAATCGATCTGTTTCGACAGAAATTTCTTCAAGTATCATCTGGATTACTGAAGCCTACGCTGTTTGGAAGGAACTCCGCAATCGGTTTTCGCAAGGCGACAACACTAGGATCGCTCATCTTCATCACGACATCTTCTCTTTAAAGCAAGCTGATTCCTCTGTGACCTCATATTTCACCAGGATGAGGATTCTCTGGGACGAACTGTGCAATTTCGATCCCATTCCTATATGCCTTGCTTCACCTGGCACCTGTTGCTGCAATGTCTCGAAGATTGTTCAAGGCTATCGTGATCGCGACATTGTGATGAGTTTTCTTCAAGGATTGAACGACAATTACGCTGCGGTACGTTCTCAAATCCTTCTCATGGAACCTCTTCCTCCTTTATCTAGGGTTTATTCCATGATAGTGCAACAAGAAAGACAAATTGGGGCTCCAATCCTACCAGAACCCTCTGTTACCAACCTACAAGCTTCTGTTGCTAATGTACAAGCGTCTAATGTGCCCAATGCTGGTCGTGCTAGAGGCAAATCCTTCCAACCACGTGGTAATCGCTTCTGTACGCACTGTAATCGCACTAATCACACCGTTGAGACATGTTTTATGAAACATGGCTATCCTCCTGGCTTCAAGAACACCAAGAAATCTGTTAACAATGTCACAATTGAAGATGCTGGTACCTCCAATTCTACTGCTGCTGTCAATCTTACTGCAGAGCAAGTTCAAAGTCTTCTAGCTCTACTTCCTGGCACTCCTGCTACTGCTACTGCTTCCACAAATATGGTAACTGTAAATAGTGTTGTCTCAACACCTGCAGGTACTTTTCTTGTAACTTGGCTTGTTGACACTGGTGCCACTGATCATGTTGCCTCTTCACTTGATTACTTTCATTCATACTATGCAATTGAGCCAATTCTCATCACCTTAGCTAGTGGAGATACAAGATATTCTCATTACAAAGGAACCATCATACTTACCCCTACCATTACTCTGTTTGATGTATATTATGTTCCTGGTTTCTCAAACATTATATCTGTTGGTCAATTGGCTGATACAATCAATTGCAAAACTACATTTGATGGTGATTGTGCTGTTTTACAGGATATCCCCTCCAAGAGAGTGATTGGCCATGCTAAGAGGGATGGCAAACTATACACAATGAAGAACTCACCCATAGTTCCTTCAGCTGAATCCACTGGTATACATTGAAACCTTGTTTCTGTTAACACCGTTAACATAGATATTTGGCATAACCGTTTAGGACATCCCTCCCCCACTTGTTATCATCTCATTCAAAAATTACATTGTAATATGCCAACCATTTCTAATACAAATTGTGATGCATGTCATTTTGCAAAACAAAAGAAACTAGTCTTTCCTCTTCATACTCCATCTTCACAACATATTTTTGATATCATTCATGTTGACATTTGGGGTCCTTTTGGGACACCCTCAATTAATGGTAACAAATATTTTTTAACAATTGTTGATGATAAGTCTAGATTCACTTGGATCAAACTTATGAGAAATAAAACTGAAGCTAGAAAACACCTCACTCAATTTGTTGCTTTTGCACACACTCAATTTAGACACCACATCAAAGTTATTCGTTCTGACAATGGGGCTGAATTTAATATGCCCGAATTCTATCTCTCTAAAGGTATAATTCACCAAATGACTTGTGTTGAAACCCCTCAACAAAATGGGGTTGTTGAACGTAAACATCAGCACATTCTCAATGTTGCTAGATCCTTTATGTTCCAATCCCATCTTCCCATTCAATTCTGGGACTTCTCTGTTTGCCATGCCATACACATTATCAACAGAATTCCTTCACCAACTCTTGATTCAAAATCTCCTTATTTTCACCTCCATGGCCAATCCCCTGACCTTTCCACTCTTAGAGTTTTTGGTGCATTGTGTTATGCAACTACTTTGGCATCCCACAGAACCAAATTCTTTCCCAGAGCAAGAAAATGTGTCCATATTGGTCACTCACAAGGTGTCAAAGGTTACCTCCTATTTGATCTCCACTCTCATGAGATGTTTTTGTCTAGAAATGTCTCATTTTATGAAAATATATTCCCTTATCTTCCCACTTCCAGTAATATGTCATCCCCAACCAATTCCAGTAATATGTTTCCTATCCCCTCTAGAGTTGCCATCACTGATTTTTTCCCCTCTCCTATCAATGACCATCCTTCTGATCCATCTACCACATCACCTCCCATTTCCATACCTCCATTGTCACCTACACCCCCTGCACCCTCCCCACATCTTTCTGGCTTTACAAATGAGTCCATCCCTGACCACAATTCTGATTCCACTCCTGTCTCTCCTCCTCCTATCATCCCTTTAAGAACCTCAACCAGAATAAAAAATAAACCTTCTTACTTGAAAGATTTCCATTGTGCTATGGTTTCTGTTCCTACTGCTGATGCCTCACCCTCAGGTACTGTTTATCCTTTATCTCAGTATATATCATATGATCATCTATCTCCCTCCCATCAAACCTTTATTGCAGCTGTTAGCACTCTCACTGAACCTAAGACATATGCTCAAGCTTCTAAACATCAATGTTGGATTGATGCCATGAATCAAGAAATCAAAGCTCTTGATCAAAATTCTACTTGGATTGTCACTGATCTACCACCAGGGAAACAACCAATTGGTTGCAAGTGGGTCTATAAAGTCAAGCTAAAGGCTGATGGTTCAGTTGAAAGGTACAAGGCTCGATTAGTAGCCAAGGGCTTCACACAACTTGAGGGTGTGGATTACTCAGAAACATTTTCTCCAGTTGTGAAAATGACCACTGTGAGATTGGTTCTTGCTTTAGCATCCAATCACAATTGGCATGTTCAACAACTTGATGTTAACAATGCATTCCTCCATGGTGATCTCCATGAGAAAGTGTACATGAAGATACCACCAGGATTTCAAGTTTCATCTCCTAATCAAGTTTGTAAACTTCAAAAATCTCTTTATGGCTTGAAACAAGCCAGCAGACAATGGAATTCAAAACTTATCTCTTTTCTACTTACCATGGGTTACATTCAATCCAAGAATGATTATTCCTTGTTGGTCAAAACTTCAGCTTCCACAATCACTATTCTTCTCATCTATGTAGATGACATTGTTCTCACTGGTGATGACTTGGATGAAATTCAAAAGGTCAAGCGCCTTCTTGATGAGCAATTCAAAATAAAAGATTTGGGAGTCTTAAAATACTTCCTAGGAATTGAAGTGGCCAGATCTCCTATTGGCATTGTTTTGTCCCAAAGGAAGTATGCTCTTGAGCTCATTGAAGAAGCAGGTCTACTTGCTTGTAAGCCTGCTTCCACTCCCATGCTTCCTGGACTCAAACTCAGTTCAGAACATGGCACTCCACTGGCTGATCCAACTTCATACAGAAGATTACTTGGTAGATTGATCTACTTGACTAACACTCGCCCTGATATTTGTTATGCAGTTAATAAACTTAGTCAATTCATTTCCAAACCTCTTGATCTCCACATGGAGGCTGCTTTACACATTCTGAAATATCTGAAGTCTTGCCCTGGCAAAGGTATTTTTTTTGCTGCAGATTCTGCACACACTGTTACTGCATTCAGTGATGCAGATTGGGCTTCCTGCATTGACAGCAGACGCTCCACCACTGGTTTCTGCATATTTTATGGCTCTTCCTTGATTAGTTGGAAATCTAAGAAGCAAGGTACTGTATCAAGGTCTTCCTCTGAGGCAGAATATCGTGCACTGGCTATCACCACCTCTGAAATACAGTGGCTATTATTTATCTTGCAGGATCTCAAGAAACCACACACTGGTTCTGTTTCTTTGTACTGTGATAATAAATCTGCGATTCATATAGCACAGAATCCAGTATTTCATGAACGCACAAAGCATATTGAACTAGATTGTCACTTGATTCGTGACAAAGTACAAGCTGGGATTATTCATCTAATGCCTATCCCCTCCACTGCTCAACTTGCTGATATCTATACCAAACCTCTTCATGCTACTCAGTTTCATCATTTATTGTCTAACATATGGATGTCATGCATGTGAAGCTTGGACAATAAATGATGAAACTGAGTAGCATGAAGAGGTTTGGTATAGATATCAGCAAGTTGAGCAGTGGAGGGGATAGGCATTAGATGAATAATCCCAGCTTGTACTTTGTCACGAATCAAGTGACAATCTAGTTCAATATGCTTTGTGCGTTCATGAAATACTGGATTCTGTGCTATATGAATCGCAGATTTATTATCACAGTACAAAGAAACAGAACCAGTGTGTGGTTTCTTGAGATCCTGCAAGATAAATAATAGCCACTGTATTTCAGAGGTGGTGATAGCCACTGTAACAGAGTCTCCATATATAATATTATTTTTTTGACCAGTCTTAAAATTGTGACTTTGAGGCAATTAAATTATTATTATTATTATTATTATTATTATTATTATTATTATTATTTGTTTTCACATTACCTGTACCTTTCTATAAATATAGGCCTTAATTCACAACATAAGGGAAAACATTGAAACCAAGACATAATTTCCAATACTTTGGTATAGAGAGAAAAAAGATGCCTTACTTAAAAGGTGCATTCTGTTCATATGATGATAACCATTGCTACCTATTCGAAAAAAATGAGTATGTGGTTGTGGATTATAATACGGGAAGCAAGAAGGAAATGCTTGAGGATGGGCCAATTCCTATTTCTGCTTGGCTTCCAGAGCTCATTGGTACGCCATTTGAAAAAGGAATACATGGTGCCTTTGAAATTACCAGAGAGGTGGCATTCATTTTCTGTGGAGATTTGTGTTGTAAAATAAACTTTGAGTTTGATCCAAAACATCTCAGTAGTGCCAAAATACTTGAAGGTCCTGTGCCTATTGTTTCCATATTTCCTTATCTCAAGGATACAGTGTTTGCTCATGGAATAGATGCTGCAATTAATGGCTATGATGGTAACGTTTTCTTATTCAAAGGATGCATGTATGCTCATATAAACATTGATTCCAAAACTCGTTTGGTTTATAAGTCAATTAGAAGTGCGTTTCCTAGTTTGGTTGGCACACTGTTTGAAAGTGGAATTGATGCAGCTTTTTCCATTGCATGTAGCAATGAGGCATATATTTTTAGAGGAACATACTATGCAAATATCACTTTAATTTGAATAAAGTGACAGCTAATGATAACAAAACTAATGGCCTGATAAGGTGTACATCATTGAAGATTGCTTAAAATAAAAGGCCACTAACATTCCATACACGCTTTTCTTAAAATAAAAGGCCACTATCATTAGCTGTCACTTTATTCAAATTAAAGTGATATTTGCATAGTATGTTCCACTAACATCATCGATTTCCCTGCATTAGCAATGAATTTGTCAGTCAAAAATACACGCTTTTCTTGTAGTGAAAGGCCACTAACATTCCATACACTATTCACTAATGGGAGATATGGAAATGTGGAAGACTAATAACAAACATCTATTAACTTATCATTCACAACAGGTTGGGAGTTATTACTAGCTTCATACGCAGCTAGTTACTGCTAGTTCTAAACTATTTGATAATGTTATGTTCTCAGAAGGTGAACGGGTCGATCATAATATTGTTTATTTATGTTTCAATTAAACTTTTTATTTTTTATGAAAAATATTCACAACGATTTTGCTTCTCAATTTGGAAGACGGTCACTTATTAATTACTAAAAAATCATAATGAGGAGTTTTGCCATTCTCTCCATTTTTGTGTGTCATTTCACTCATGATTGTTAATTACTCTAGAACTTCACTTGACCCTTATTGAAGCACTGGTCCTCGTGCATTTATTTAAGTGATCTAGGCAGTGTTGTTCTTCTTATGCTACTAGCAAAATAACCCTTCTATATATATTCTATGAGGACTCATCACTTATGATTCATTCTTTGGTTTCTCTATCCTCTTGTTTGCCTTGATTACGATTAAGTGTTTTCCATGATTGTCTTATTCCATGAATCCTAGGAAGAGAATCTCTATTATGACTTTGCATTTATGGATTCATTGGAACTTCATGTGTTGTCTTTGTGTCTAAACCTTGCATTTTAATACATTCTGTATAGCATTGCACTTGGTGTTTTTAGTTGTGTTCTGCACTTAATCATGATTCAGTTTTGCAACTTTTAGTATTTGAACTATTTTATCGCTTGTTTAATTTAGTTTGGATAGAAATTGATAGAGTCTATAACTCTTGTTTATAGGATTGATAGATTTCAGTTATGATATTGATAATGTATAGTGTTGAGTGTTCACTATCTTTATCGATTGAACCCACTGTTGTGAGGCTTGCTTAAAATAGTGTGAATTCGTTTAAACTAATTAACACTTTTGTTTGGTTAATTTATACCAATCAAGAATTGTTGAATATTACACAAATCTTTATTTTAGAACCTATGTGAATCCAATCAAACCTAAATATAGACACTAGAGAAACCAAAAGAAGATCAAACAGATTCCCAACACCACCATTGAAACCTTTAAGCTGAAGAAGAAGGACAAAGCGTACACATGGAAGAATGAGAATGGGGTAAGGGTAGTGGCGGAGAAAGGATAATTACAGTAGGCTCATAACTGATGTGGGTAATCATTGTGGCGGCGATGATGAAAATGTTAGGGTAGTGGCAGTTGTGACAGGAAGAAAGGAGATAGGATTAGGGTAGTGGTGACTAGGCTCCTCGGCGGCAATGATGATAAGATTAAGGTATTTGAGTTCTGCTGTGGTGACGATTAGGGTAGTGCATTGCGAAGGTCCGTTGAGAAAAAAGCGTCAGTGCCAAGTTGAAATTGAATACTTAACACAATAGTAGTAAAGTTTTTTAATTAGACTTTAATTTGTGCATAACAAGCCAATAATATAAAAGATTAGGAATGGAGGGAGTAATAGTGTTCCATATAAATGTTGCCCAACCTCTTCACATCAGTAATAATTAAACACCTCGAATACAAACTTGGTGAATGTTTCTTCCTTTCCTATTCAAGCTCTTAAATAAACTGTTTGGAATTTAAGAAGTATTGATATTTCCACCTAATAATAGTGAAGTGTCAGTACCCTTTCATTTATGCTAATACGCCGTTATTTATTTTATGCGAAATAAAAAATAAGAAGAAATAGAAATGAAAATAACAGCACATGAAATGTAAGTGTGCAACGATGGTAGATGAAGGAAGCTTCATTTCACACTAATTGAATGTACATCAATGGAAAGAGAAAAAAAGAGTTACTTGTCTTTTTGGAAAAATAAATTTGTGGGCTCTTATTTTCAAATAATTAAACTTGTACATTCATTCACATTAAGAAATTTTAGAAATGCTAAAAAGAACATAATATCATGACAGCTAAGAATATGACTCTATCCGTGAAACAATGGGATTAGGATCCTCTCTATTTCTAACCAACATCGTTGGCACAGTGACATAATCTACCCTAAGACACAATAGGAAAACTCGGTGTTGGCCACTGCAAAATTCGACCTTAAGCACGAACAGATATTAGTCTTTCGTTGAAGGCGTTGTGACACTTCGTAGATAGTTAGCAATGGTTCAAACCCAAAAAAAATGATTTTCTCCATTTCTCCATTTGAAAAGAGATAAACACAATATAGATAAACATTAGCATTGATGTTTAGAGTCTTCCTCTATCTTAATGTTAGTCAATATATTAATGATAGCTCAGTGTTCACACTATACGTAGCTAGAATCTCAGGGTTGACTGACTTGAAGCAATTTAATTATTATTATTATTATTTGTGTTCACATTATATGTAACTTTTATAAACCTAGGCCTTCACAAGAGAAAGGAAAACATTCAATAATTTGCAACATTTTTGGTTTAGAGAGAAAAAGATGCCACAACATCCTATCCGTGCTGCATTTTGTTCATATCAAGATAATCATTGTTACATATTCGTGAAAAATGAGTATGTGATTGTGAATTATAATACAGGAGTCAAGAAGGAAAAGCTTGAGGATGGGCCAATTCTTATTTCTGATTGGCTTCCACAGCTCTTTGATACTTCATTTGAAAATGGAATAGATTGTGCCTTTGAAATTAATCGCAGGGAGGCATTCATTTTCTCTAAAAATCATTGTTGTAAAATAAACTTTCATTCAAACCATCGCAACAAAGCCAAAATACTTGAAGGTCCTAAGCCAATTATTTCCATCTTTCCTTATCTTAAGGATACAGTGTTTACTTCTGGAATAGATGGTGCAATTTATGGCCTTGCTGGTAATGTTTTCATATTCAAAGGAGGTATGTATGCTCATATAAACCTCACTTCCAAGAGTCGTTTGGCTTATAAGTCAATTAGAAGTGCTTTTCCTAGTTGGGTTGGCACAATCTAAATCCCTTTTCTGCACTATAGTGTCATCTCCTTGATGTAATCTATGTACTTGTGGTTGTTTTCTCATGTTGTTAATGTTTTCTTTTTGCACATCAATGTAAGACGTCACTGTAAATCAACTTTCTATACACTTTCTATCTGATGAAATTCTTTTTGTTTAGAACTAATACAATAGAGATGGTGATGCTTATTGTTTTTTATTAAACATTATTTCTAATGATGGTCATTTGGAAAAATTAGTTGATATATAAAGAAACTATAAGATGAAAGAAAAACTAGGATACGTGCAAGGATTTCTGACTCAATATCTGTAACAACGTTGGCCTTTCTAGTATTGTTGTAAGATTATCTTTCCTTGGTCTGTTGCACATTTGGCTATGATGGTGCCTATGAATGAAAACTTCAGATTTTTTACCACTAGTCATCAGGTTATTTTTTGCATTCTTTTTATTTTAACAATTTGGGTTGATTTAAGAGTAGAACCTTTTATTTTTGGAGTTAATGTGGTGCTTTTTCAAATATGGTTTTTAGGACCCTTTACAAGTTGACTCTTTGTGTAATTTCTCTTTTAGCTTGTATTTCAATCACTTGAATATGTGTAGCTAAATTTCTCATTGAGGGGAAATGAGCAAAGTTTGATAGATTCTTTACGTATTTGATTTGAATCCCTTTTAATTGAATGTTTCTTATGCATTTATATTTCAATCTCGGTTCTTAATGCTTTCTAGGAAGTGATCACTCTTAGGATGATTTACGGTTTGTGATTGTGAATGGAAGTTTAAGTTCCAAATGCTTGAGTTTAAGTTAATTCTTGTTCGTAATGCTTATTTTCTATTTAGGGTCAGCTAAGGAATTAGGGGTTTTGTTAGGGATAAATGTCTTTTTGCTTAAGGAATTAGGATTAGGATAATTATGAGAATTCAATCATAAACCATGGGAGGAATTCATAATACATTCAATTGATTGATTATGCATAAAGGTGAAATCAATTGAGCTTGTTCGCAATGCTTTTAAATCAAAAACCCACTACACCCAACCTGATGATGAGTGACCGTCTAGATACAAAACATCAACATGTATAGGGTACCACGCACACTACACATCTGCTCCTCGCTATCAAGTTCATCTAGGAGATCCTAAATATCATCACCTCACACTACAAACTCACGATCCTCTCGGTGACATCCATTAAATTGGAGTACCACAAGCAAGGGTCATCTGCCAAACATGTGTATAATCACATTAGAGATAGACATATACACATACAACTCATGCATCACGACAATTTACAAATGAGGGACATAAAATATAAATAAAAACCTAACAAATCAGCACGATAGAGATACACCATCAATCCCTATTGGTTAGACTATATGCCAATGCACATGATACCAAAATATCTTCACCCCCCCCCCCCCCCCCCCCCCCCCCCCCCACAGGGTTTAATCAATAACATTGGTCCCGTTGCAAGCTACAAATTATGATTGCCAAGTAAAATGGTCCCTATGGATACCTAGTTTACTTGATTTATTAATGTACTGGTCCCACCGGATACTAAGTATATATTATTCACCAAAATTTCCATCGCAATGGAGTTCGTGTCCAGTACCCCACCAATAGAAACAAACCTTTTTTACAAGTGTTTAAGTTCTCTGATTCTTTAATGATCTAATGGATCTTCTTGAGTGATCGATCTAAGCACATGAACAAATCTTTCAAATCTCAAGAAGACAGTGTGCTAAGAAAACACCGTATGAGAAGGCGAGAAATGCCTTAAATATTAATTAATGACACTAGTGTAAAATCAGGAAAAGAATTAAGCATTTAAAGTCGAATGCTGAAATATCCGTCTTTAAAAATAGACGCGGTGGCAAATTTGTAATTAAGATGAAATTAAAATTCTGACACTTGCCTTTTTAAGTCAGACTCTCCTAAAATCCGACTTAAATTGTTCACTACTCAAAGAAGATAGAAGAATGAAGTCACAAGTTATAGTGGCTTCACAAGTTATGAAGGCTCTCCTCAACAAGCCTCATAAAGATAGAGCCTTAATGAAGCCTTTGAAGAGAAGAATGATGGTCAAAGATCTCGTAAGAAGATAGATATAAGAATATAGTTATTGTGGTTTCTCTAGTTGAGAAGATAATCTTCAAAAAGCTTCTCAAGATGTGCAAGCAGTAGTAAGAGTCTTCTCAAGGCATAGAAGACACAAGCTTAATGCTTCTCAAGGTGAGAATATGGTTCTTCAAGAAACTTAAGTACGATGAGATGGCGTGAATAACGAGTTTCACAAGTTGAGAAGACTCAATCCATATAGAATCTCATGATAAGAAAAGCCAAGACAAAATGGTTCATCAACACTTAAAAGGCAAGCGCAAAGATGTATCTCAAGCAGAGAATGCATCAGAAGATTACCTCAGAAGATTCACGCATACATCAAAAGACTAATTCAGAAGATTCAAGGAGCTATCAGAAGACTGCCTCAAGATTCAGAAGGCGCAGTATCAGAAATCTCTCAGAAGATGCATTAGAAGCATCGCAACTAGGGGTGTTCGCGGGTCGGTTTGGGTCGGATTTGACTAAATCTGTTGCCCGAACCGATTATAATTATTCGGTTTGGGTTGGTTCGGATTTTACATTTTCTTCTCCAAAATCCGAACCAAACCAAACCGATATTGGACAGGTTGATTTGGATTCGGCTCACGGGTCATTCACTAAAACATTAATTTTCTAAAATATAAAAAACAACACTTTTTTACGAATTTCCAACACTTCCCGGATTAATTTTTTTTGGAAATCACACAAAATCAAACTCAAATCCACTAGTAGCCTTCTCATTCATCGTATCAAAGTTTTACAACTTAATCATAAATTTTTAAGGTAAAAATTCTAAACAAATAAATTTGATTACATCTAAAACTACAAAATTATTATGACCTAATATAGGCTGGTTCGGGTTCGCGGATTTGATTTTTGAAATACGTTGCCCGAACCAAACAACTACGGGTTGGTTTGGATTTGTTTGATTTTGACCCGAACACGGAAAATATCCGAGCCAAACATATCGGTTTGGATTGGATTGTGGGTTGGTTCGGATTTGCCCAAACCACTGAACACCCCTAATCGCAACACTGGAAGAACATTAGTCATATCTTCTCAAAGTTCAAAATAAATTATGAAGGTTAACATTAGCCTTAGAAGATATGGGATCAAGTATTAGAAGCCTCCAAAATGACAAAATCGAGTTTAGAAGGTCCAGGAAGAATCTGCTTAGAAGGCACTGAGTTTCTGCTGCAAGTACAGAAACTCTACACATGTGCAGAAAAGTGTGTCAGCTTTTCCAGCAAAGTGTCAATGGCTAATAAAGACCATATTGGCTTTGGAGACTGTTTCCCATCATATAGCTTCGTAGAAGGTCCTGCAGAAGCTTCTCGACAAGCTTCTGAAGGTCTTCTCTCAATCATACTCACTACACTTCAAAATTTCTATGGGAACATTTCTGAGTAAGCCCCTCTTTCAACCCAAGCTATTGTATTCCCAACCAAAACCCAAACACTACCTTATCATTGTACCTTCTTAACATGGCATAGGTTTGTTGGATTATTAAAGATGTCTAAGTAGGTTCTTAGGGGATTGTACCTTCCTAACATAGCATAGGTTTGCTTGATTGTTAGAGAATATGCCTAAGATGTTTTTTAGGGGTATCACAGTAGCTAGATCTGTGGAAGAAAACTAGTGACACAATAGATAGAGCTGTAGTAGAAAATTATTGTGTGCTTTAAGCCTAGGTTGGCTTGTAAAGTGTAAACTGTTGGAGAATAGTGGAAACACTCACAAGATGTGAGGAGTGGATGTAATCCTTGTTTATTTGGGTGAACCACTATACTTATTGTGTGTCCTTTACTGTTTTCTTATAGCTTATCTCTAATGGAACTTCGCTCTTAAAAGAAAATCTATTCTACACTATTGTAAGAAGACTAATTTGAATGGCTTCTTACATTTTCTAGTTGAATCTTTTTGAACAACTTCTTCATAAACACCACAACATCTTATATCTTCTTCATCAAGCTCTTAACCTTACTAAAACATCATCAGTAGTGTAGGAAGCAAGAAACTCAGTTACACATTATTCATGAAAGTGTCTTCACTGTCCAGCTTCTAAGAAGCTACAGTAGTCAGAATAACCAAAGTATTTACATCTTCTTAGAATAGTGAGTTGCATCTTACCAACCAATGTCTCTATTTCCTTTGAACACTATGCTCTTAGAAGCAAGCCAACGACTTCTAGAGTCTTTAAAGGTTTATCCTCTTAGGAGTCCACTAGATATCTTTCTAAGTGATTTGGTTGGTCAAGAAATTAATTTTGAAAAGGATCGCAATTCAAACCCTCTTTTCTTGTGACTCCAGTTGACTTCAATTGGTATCAGAGCACATGGTCTTGGGGTTAAACAAACTTAACAGTGTGAAAAGAAAAAGATTTTCGAAGAAATGATGTCCAACAATGGTTATAAAGAACATGTTTCAGAAGGTTGATTTTCGAAGACATCTGACTCATGCAGAAAACAATCTGATAAGGATAGCGTTAAGGACATGTTCATGAGTCATATGTCTTCAGACAAATGCTGCAACAAAAGCATAAAAAGCAAATATGAGAGCAAGAGTCAAAACACTCAAACTTGGAAATATGTTAAGAACATTGCATCAGTTATAAAAATGGAATTGCCTATTCGTTGGCTGTTTTTTCATGTTTTATTCATATGCCAAACATAGTTAAAGGCTGGGAACTGAGTACATGTGTTTTGTTCCAAAAATGTTAAATATTCTAAATTATCTTTTTTCTTAAAGATAACCTTTATGTTTATCTGTCTCTTTTCAGAACTTTTGGTAATATCCTAAAAGCAAAATCCCATGCACATTAAAACTGCATTCATATGAACAAGTGGATAAACTTCATGATACCCTATTTTATGTGCTTATAAGAAAAATTCACATCTCAGGTTTACATGCATCAAATAGTATCTTCTAATTTGAACTTAAAAGATGTATGTGTATGATTTGATCTGTAATGTGCTAAGCATCTTATATCAAATAAATCCCAAAAATTGTCTTCTAAGATGTCAATTCATTCATTTGAAAAAAGAATTTAAATTTTTGATGTTGAATTGTATTTAATCTTGGAAGTGAATGCAAAACGACAATTATGCTTAACTTTTACCTAAATACTTATAATGGGTATTAAGAGTCAAAGAGAGTAAATGCATGCATATAATCTTACAATAGTTGTTCATAATTCTATAGCATGCATCAAATGACCAACAACTATTGTAAGATTATGGAGTTGGCTTATTTATGAACAACTATTGTAACATGCTATATATTATGGAGTTGGCTTATTTAACAAGCTCAATTTCCCTCAAGCTCGGCTCATTTAGTTCCTAAACCAAATTCAACGAGTTATTTATCAAGTCGAGTTTCGAACTATACTCAAGTTGGTTCGATTGATTGTTTCCCTAGATTTTGTCATAGTCTCATTTAATTTTATTTACTAAAGCATTGCAAAAGGAATGTTCCTAAAAATTACAGTAAACTTTGGAGAAGTATTGTTTAGGAGGAGGGAGTTATAACACCCTAATTTTGGTATCAATATTGTGTGTGTTTGAATGTATTAGTAATTTGTGCGATATTAAAGTCTGTGTTTATTATTTTGGTAATGTTTATTATTTTGTTATTTTTGTTATTTGTTTTTATTTTAATTTTGGCAAAATATTAGTTTTGAAATATTATTTTATTTTTGAAATAATATTTGGTATTAATAACTGTTAAAAAGGAAGTTATAAAGTAAAAAAGTTCAAAAATGCTTAAAAATATGTATATTTTAATCTTACTGAAAAGTATTGTTCATTGTCCATTCCATCGAGAGCTTAGCTTTAAATGTAGGAAACGGGAATATTTAATTACAACCAAGAAACGAAAAACGAAAAGAGAATATATATATATATATATATATATATATATATATATATATATAACCCGTGCGATGCACGGGAAACAATTTTCGTGAAAGATATTAAATTTTAATAATTTTTATGGAGAAAATATAATTAAAAAACAAAATAAGTAAAGAAAAATGCATTTAATTGGTAATGTTTGATAACAATACGTCATTTTTATTGATTTAAATTTAGCGCATATATATATATATATATAATGGCTATGAAAAGTAAATATAAATATATGGTACAATTAGTGCATATTAATAATCTAAGGTATAAGTCAAAATAAAAACTTAAGTTATCTATTTGAAAAGTCAGTTTGAATCTAATATTTGGAAATACAATCTAAATAAATAAAATTGAATTTATATTTGGATTGGAAAAGAAATTTAATTTACATTGTCATGACGAAAAATAATAATTTGAATGTGAAGCAATTATTTTTTAATTTGCCAGCAACTTAACATAGTTATTGGTAGTCATTATCAACGATTTTCGTTTTTGTTAAGGTAAGTTTGTCTTTTGTTAGCCATAAATATATATTATAGATAAAAAAATTCTATTGATAAAAAAAATAAATTACTTGTTTCTGTAACTTTTGATACTGTTGCCAAATTCTTATATTTTCCAACAACTTTATTGAGCTATACTCACTTTAGACCTATTTATAAGCAAAAAAATACTTTTTAGGTTTGTTGGAAAATTAATGTATTTAGACTATGATGTAGTCCAGATACTTTAGTTGTCCAATGAACCTAAAAAGTGAATTTTTACTTATAAACAGGTTCGGAGAGAGTATATAAGACGAGGATAAAAGAGAAATTTGATATAATTCCACAAATTAAGTGTAAAAAGTCCAAAGAGAGGGATTAATTGGTACTCGTCTGTTAAAAAAATAAGTGGTTCAATCAAATGGCAGTTAAGAAGTGTCACAACTATAGTCAATGAATAAGTAATTTAATATGAGAATAAGGTTTATAGTAAAAGATATTGAAGAAGTCAATTCATGAGAACGTGACACACCTAAAAACTTTCCCTAGGTTTAGACCGACTTTATTATGATATTTGTTTTTTTTAATTAACTCAATTTCCGGGTGTGTTTCTAAAAAAAATCAAATTTCTTGTTGCTATCTAAATTGTTAAAATCGGTTGCTCATTTAAGGTCTGAACTTTGATGATAGGCATTTTTTATGCCTTTTGATATGGTCACTTTTCACCCATTTCACTAATACTCCAAGCGAAGAGCATAACTCGTTAAGCTTGTTCATTCTATAATTTATGTTTGATAGTGTTGGATTAAATTCATCATCAATGGACATTTATAGAATAGTTAAAATAAAACAAATTAACAACAAATAAGGCAAATTCATCAAGAAACAGCTAGGAAAATTCAAGTGGTTTTCATAACAGATTAATCACTATAAATGCATTTCTCAACAGCAAAACAGAAACACTACATCAAAGTTATAAAAACCATAAAACACTAAAACATATAAACTAACTTCGAAGTATTGAAGAACCTAAAAACTAAAACATTGTGACGAAAACAAACATTGTAGAAAAAGAAATTGAACAACTTAGTCCAACTTTAGTATAAAAAAAAAACTCAATCATTCTCGAGCTTGATATCCTTCCTCAATCAACTTGTATAGGAGAATCCCTTTTAAGTGGATCAAAGTCCTCAAAATCCGTTGACCAATCAATTCCCTCTTTTTGACCATATTTTTAGCAGCAATACAATAACACTTTGCATAGAAAAAGACACTATAATTTATTCATTCATTCTCAACAAAGGGGTGAAAGGTAGGAAACGACTACAAAACTAAACTTCCTCTTCCAAGCCATGTTTGCATCCAGCTTCAATTTTATGAAAAGTAAAAGAAGTTCCACATATAAATTTTCCCATAAATTGGATATGGCTTCATATTTAAAAAAATAGTTTTGCATGCACAATCCGTACCTCCAAAGATGTTCAACTTATGACAATTTAAAATATGGCTTCTAAACCTAGATCTCGTGCAGTCACTATTAGGAGCGGTTAGTGCAGCCAAGCACTAATCAACCATGTCAGCTTTCTTTCTCGTTCTTAATGAAAAAATATTTTCAATACACTAACTGCACTGACTGTATTTTCACTACAAGAAAAACCTGTTTTAGCCACCAACATTTGCGACGGAGCTTATTCCATCAGTAATTTGCCACGGATTTGCGACGGCATGTGTTAAAAGTAGGGGCGCGAAATTTCCCACTGGCATTTGCCACGGGTTTACGACGGACTTGGAAAAGGCAGCGAATTTGCGACGGAGATCCCGTCGCAAGCCCGTCGCAAACGTTAAATCAAATTATAACAAGCACGAGCTCTCCCATTTGGGTATCAGTAAGTTGTTTCACTGAAAAAATCAGAAAGCTCTCTCCCTCACTCTCCTCCTCCGACCTCCCTCCTCCGTCGACGTCTACCCTCCTCCGCCCTCCTCCTTCGCTAATCGAGCTCCACAGCCACAGACAGACACGCGTTCCGCCGTTCTTCTCCGTGCTCCGCTGCCACTGTCTGCTCTTCTCCTCCATCGTTCATTGTTGTTCTTCAAGGTTCAAGGTTGGATTTCGTTTTCTTTCTTCTTCTTCATTTATTTTTCGTTTTCCATTTCTTCAATCTGTTTTCATTCTTCTTTTCGTTTTCCTTCACTCTTTGATTTCGATT
The DNA here is from genome assembly GCA_963573325.1 of Astragalus glycyphyllos. Classification (NCBI taxonomy): domain Eukaryota; kingdom Viridiplantae; phylum Streptophyta; class Magnoliopsida; order Fabales; family Fabaceae; genus Astragalus; species Astragalus glycyphyllos. The sequence goes on along the minus strand of OY754313.1, from coordinate 16,279,931 downwards.
TTTAGGGTTTGTGTGATTTGGGAATTTGGGATTTGGGTGAATTGTCTTGTTATGGTGAATTTGGGATTTGGGTGAATTCTCTCTTTCTCGTTTTCTTTATTTCTCTTATTGTTTCTTTATTTCAATTTTTTCATTTTGTTAATAACAATGCTATATGTATGTTTTCAACTTTGTTTACTTTCTTTAACTGCAAACCTTAATTTGTTTCTCTGAATTTCTGTTTGCATGTACCCTTGATGAGTGTTTGAGCATGTGAAAGGGCACCCCAGATACTTTCACTTAGATAAGTGTAAACTGCACACAGCTTAGATAAAGCCTCAAATCTGACTGACTGTATTTTCAATACACTAACTGCACTGACTGTATTTTATTGGCTACACAATCCAAATCTGATGATATAGCTTCTGGTAAAGTGTTCAATGTAACATCCCAAAATTTTAACTAGAAATAGTTAGACCTTGAAGCCTAGATAGCTTAGAATTGTGTACATCATTATTCTTCTACTAGTGTAAGAAAAGATAAATAATGAATAATTAGTTTTTGTTTTGCTTTTGTTTTATTATATATGTTTTTAGATTATTTATTCTGTTTGTAAAAAGAAAATATATTATTTGTTATATGACATTATGTATATGTGGTCACCTGAAGAACTAGTTAAAAATGGAGTACATACGAATATAGATAATATTAATAAATTGAAATGGGTGTTAGTCATGAAATAGGTAGTACATGAATATCAAAGGGGCTTGGTTGGGCCATGGAGCCCAAAGACATACTAGAAAACCTTTTAGGATACACATATATTGCTTCTATATATAGTTAGAAAAGAAAAAGAGGTCAAAGAGGAATAGCCACCGAAACAAAAAGAAAGATATTAGCCTTGCTTTTTATGCATACAGATCACCATAGTTAATATCACTATTGGGGGCCCAACATAAAACATAATATTGTTATGATTAACCCTAAACCTAAAACCAATTGTTGGAAGGCAGCGCTAAACGAGAGGAAAAGAAACCTAAGAGAAACATGGTGTGACGGCAACGCGGAGACAAAGTGAACGTAGAGAGAAAACTGAACGGTAGAACACAACCGATAACGAAAGATAATTTTGGTCTATAAGGTGAGTAATCACACCCCCTTTAACCCTTCCATGGTATATTAATTTTGAAACTTTTGGATAGTAAATTAATTATTACAGATTTCGAATGAACAATTCGGGTTATAGGAATGAGTTTGATAACAACCGAACTCTTTCAAATTGCTGTTGTTGGTTATCCTTTTTGTAAATTCTATAGCATAAATCCTGGAACGGTCAATAATAGCTACATGCCCTCTTTCTTTTTAGCTAATGTCGTTACACTCCACTAGTAAGGAGATCATCCTACTGCACTTTGTTTCTTTTATATATTTTCATATTACTCTAAATTCTTAATAGGTGACTTGTTGATTAGTGTTGTGAGTATATAGTGATATGAGTATATATTAGCATATTGCCTTGAAAACCTTAAAAGGATTTATTTTAAATAAATATTATGTCATTGATTTTTGAGAGTTACAGGTGTTACGGATGATACTAATCTTCCCTATAATATTTGCTTGAATTATGATCCGCATTAATTATTTTATATATATATAAGTGCATATGAATTGTTTTTATGTTGTATGTACTTGAGATGGGATTCGAGCCCCACATGGATGGGTCTGGGACCCCATATTAGACGAGCTGGTGCTCCATACAGATGGGTCTGGGACCCCATATTAGACGAGCTTCGAGCTCAACACAAATGGGTCTGGGACTCCATATTAGACGAGCTTCAAGCTCCACATGGATGGGTTTGGGACCCCACATTAGAAGAGCTGGTACTCCATATATTAGGCGAGCCTCGAGCTCCACATGGATGGGTCTGGACCCCACATTAGACGAACCGGTGAACCGGTGCTCCATACGAACGGGTCTTGAACCCCAAATGAGACGAGCTTCGAGCTTCATATGGATGGGTCTTATATACCACATTAGTCGAGCTGGTGCTCCATACAGATATTTATTGTCCTTGATATTTTAATCCATTAATGTTCGTAGAACAAATGTGTGAGATTGACTTGTTGAATTATTTTTACTATTATTGTTCAGAAGTATTATTGAATTCTAGCGGATGGTCTCTTGTTTGATATTTTAAGTTATTACTTTATTGTGAACGAGTTACTCAACTATTCATTATTTTTTTAAGACTGTTTTTGAAGAAAGCGGGTACCATGGTTGATTTTTCCGGTTACCGCACCGGCTGAGAACAATACTCATTTTAGAACTGTGTGTATTATTCACTGGGATTTCATATCTCATTAGAGTGTTGTTTTCAGGTATTCAGATTGAGACTATAGAGGACATGAAGAGTTTGCTGATGCTAGAGGGGTTTAGTTATTTTTGAGATATTTAGAAGACGCCCAACTTTGTAAAAACTTGCGCATATTAATGTAGTTTTTTTGAGATTGGATTCGTTATCTTTATTTAATTTTTATAAAAGTTATTATCAAACTACCGATTACAAATTGTGAAATATCTTTTTTATTTAATAAAATTTTCTTCTAGTTTTATTGTTTTCGAATCGTAAAGTTAGGGTGTTACACCCCATAAATGTTTTAAAAAACAAATACCCCCATAAAGTTAATATATTTTTTGTGTGATTTCATATAGAGTGTTCTACTCCATTTGGAAGGACAATTCATTTGATACGTCAATAACAATAACTCACATAAATCAAGAAAGGTTTTGAAAAAAGTTCGTCTTTGTTAAAAACAATTTGAGAATTTGGAAAATTCCAAAATGAATAAATTGCAAGTAAAGACAAACAAACATGAACCTAAATGAGATTCAAAATTATAGGTATTGAAGGAAAAGTTGTAAGACAAAAAAACTTACGATCAACCATTTTCTGCAACGTGAAATGCGATAACTAAAAGGTAGAACCTTAAAAAGTTTGGATTTATTGGTTGAGTTCATTGTCATATTTTCCATAAGTGGAATGCCCATTTTCTTCTGTTTTATAAAAATTGAAATAGTTATGGACGATGAGTGGCTACGCAAACAAACAATTAACTCCAAAAGGGTATGGACAATGAGAATTGGTCGCATATTTCTCCCACTTTTGAAATTTTCATATAAATAATACATAAAAAGTTTACGCAAAATATGAGTCACCACTATTGCCACAGTAATTAGCTTCGAATGATATGTTTCTGTACTCTATTTTTAGACGAAAAAAATGCCCCTATTTAATATTTTCATTTAAAGAGAATTTGAAAATTTACTATAGCTAGAGATAGTTTCATATTCCTTAGAATTGGTCGCATATATTTCTCGCATTTTCGAATTTTCAAATCAATAATACATAAAGAGGTTACATAAAATATGATTCACCACTATCTCCATAGTAATTAGGTTCAAATAATATTTTTTGCTATTTTTAGACTAAAAAAATACCCTTGTTTAATATTTTCATTTTAAGAAAATTTGAAAATTTATTATAGCTAAAATTAAACAATTAAAAGAAATTTAATATGACAATTGTAACGTATATTTTCAATTAATTTTGTGATTCAGAAATTAATTGTGTTGTTTTGAAACTCTATAAGAAATTATGTACCTTAATTAAATTGTTATAAAAAAAACATACCTTAATTAAATGTGAGATTTTGAATATGGCAATTGATAACGTAATTAAGTGACAGTTATACATAGAATTTGCATTTAATGATTTTTATCCAAATTGTTGTGAGCGCAACACCTCAGATTTTTATCCAAATTATTACTAGTATGTAACCCGTGCGATGCACGGAATCATATACTCGACTTATTATTGATATATAAAAATATATATTAATACAGATATTTTATTCATTCTGTAAAAATTTTCAACTATCGTATAAAATATGTAAACATATAGGAAAAAAATTACTAATGACTTAAAAATTAAAATGAATTTAAATTTAAAATTAACAGGAAAAAAGATGAAAAAAATATGAACTAATTTGAGTATAAAAGTTTATTAGTTAAAGTTGTTATTATAAAAAAAAGCTTTTATTATAAAAAGAGGTAACGAAGTTATAATGTGATCCTGTAGCTTTCGGTAAAGTGTTCATTTCCATTAGTTTTTTTATTTTTTATTTTTTGCAAAAACAAATCTATAAGTTTAATATTTCTTTGTGTGATTTCATATAAAATTTTTATCCCCGTGTGTTAAGTTGTATTTAGAATTTCTACATGGTAATCAATTTACATATAAATATGGAAGTAATTATTAATTAATAATACTTTTTAAGTGATAATATTGTTAGTATTATAATTATAAATTGGTAAAATTATTTATAGTTCAAAAATTAAAATGAATTATGATATGCTTCAAATTATTGATATTTTAGATTTTAAATTAACATGAAAAAAGATGAAAAAACATAAGAATATAGTTTTAGTCTAATTGAAAAAAATTATTAATTAAAGTTTCTTACATAAAAAATTCTTGCAAACATAATAAGTATAAAAAATGATTTTACATTAATGTTGTTATTATAAAATAAAAAACGTAACAAAATTATAATGTGATAATGTTGGATATGGATCTCATGCAGTCCCTACTAGGAGCGGTTAGTGCAGTCAAGCACTAATCAACCATGTGTCATCTTTCTTTCTCTTTTTTAATGAAAAAATATTTTCAATACACTAACTGCACTGACCGTATTTTTTATTGGCTACACAATCCAAATCTGATGATATAGCTTCTGGTAAAATGTTCAATCCCCATAAATGTTTTAAAAAACAAAATACCCCATAAAGTTAATATATTTTTTGTGTGATTTCATATAGAATGTTCTATTCCATTTGGAAGGACAATTCATTTGATATGTCAATGGCAATAACTTACATAAATCAAGAAAGGTTTTGAAGTTTGATATATCATTGTTGATTAACTAATTAGTAGATCAAAAATTAAAAGATAACACAATATTTAATAGAGTCATATTTAGAAGTTTCAAAAAATTACCTGTGTAAGAAAAAAGTTCGTCTTTCTTAAAAACAATTTGAGAATTTGGAAAATTCCAAAATGAATAAATTGCAAGTAAAGACAAACAAACATGAACCTAAATGAGATTCAAAATTTTAGGTATTCATGAAAAAACTGTAAGACAAAAAAAACTTATGATCAACTATTTTCTACAACTTGAAATGTGATAACTAAAAGGTAGAAACTTAAAAAGCTTGGATTTATTGGTTGAGTTCATTGTCATATTTTTCATCAATGGAAGGCCCATTTTCTTCTGTTTTATAAAAGTTGAAATAGTTATGGATGATGAGTGGCTAGGCAAACAAACAATTAACTCCAAGAGAGTATGGACAATGAGAATTGGTCGCATATTTCTCCCACTTTTGAAATTTTCAAATAAATAATACATAAAAAGTTTACACAAAATATGAGTCCCTAGTCCCCACTATCTCCACAGTAATTAGCTTCGAATAATATGTTTTTGTGCTCTATTTTTAAACGAAAAAATGCCCCTGTTTAATATTTTCATTTTAACAGAATTTGAAAATTTACTATAGCTAGAGATTGTTTCATATTCCTTAGAATTGGTCGCATATATTTCTCGCATTTTCGGAAATTTCAAATCAATAATACATAAAGAGCTTACATAAAATATGAGTCACCACTATCTCCACAGTAATTAGCTTCGAATAATATGTTTTTGTCTATTTTTAGATGCAAAAAAATACCCTTGTTTGATATTTTCATTTTAAGAAATTTGAAAATTTACTATAGCTAAAATTAAATAATTAAAAGAAAATTAATATGGCAATTTCAACGTATATTTTCAATTAATTTTGTGATTCAAAAATTAATTGTGATATATTGAAACTCTATAAGAAATTATGTACCTTAATTAAATGTGAGATTTTGAATATGGCAATTGATAACGTAATTAAGTGACAGTTATACATAGAATTTGTATTTAATGATTTTTATCCAAATTGATGTGAGCGCGACACCTCAACTTATACCTGTAAATACAAATCAAAGGTCAGTAAAATATGTTGGCAATAATTTTTGCTTAAAATATAATAATTCACATCTTCACTTATTATGTAGTGCTTTACGTAAATTAATTAGCAAATTGTTACCTCTGTATTCATCTTGTATTGAAACTGATCGATTATATCATTATCCATACATATGTTATGAACAACATATGTTTTACCATAATCACTTGAATGTGTGTTGGGGCTACAAACTTTAAAAAGATACGACTTTTTTCTAACATCAGCCATTCGAAATGCTCCATTTTCGTCCGTCAGATGCTTTCCATAAAAACCAAAAGCAACAGAGTCTTTTAAGATGAAGACAGACGAACTTGAGTGATCAACTACTTTGAGATGGATACGATACCTATAAACAACCAAAAAATAAGTTACTAAATTTCAACGAATCTGAGAACAAAGTAATGTAAAAATTGCAATTCACCTATGATCCGAAATGATTTCGTCAATATGGGCCATGACAATGTTAGGAGAGCCCTGAGACAACTTTCAACTGAAAAACATCAGATATATTTGATAAATTGGGAAATAAAAAAAAATTAGTTAGTTAAGAATAAGGAACGGTGTGTTCGTAAATGGTGACAGAAACATAATATTAGATGAATTGGAGAGGGAATGAGATAAATTGGATATACATTTGTGCCAAGATGGTGCAGTACATTCAAGTTGATATTATGAAGAAATAGGAAATCAACAGCCATTTCAGCACTGAGTTCCATTTTTTTCTAAAAAAGTTAACAGAATTACTGAAAAAATATCAAATGTGTAAAGGAGAAGAGCATAAAATATGTTGGATGGAAGGTTGTGATACCAATGGAGTCTATTTATAGTGTTAGTATAGATGTTAGTGGTATCAAAATGGTTTGAAATTGAAATTTAAAAAGTTAGTAAAACTTTTGAAAATTGCACCAAAAAAAAGTTGAAAAATTGGAACCAATGTTGTGTGAGATATGAATAAAAAATGAGCCAATTCTATTTGATGAGCTTCGATAAACATTAACTCCAAATATCTTTCAGTTTCAATAATTAAAAGTGAGCTTTGAATGCTAATAAAATTGTTGGGACAGTTACATTTGTTTAGTTGGATGAGTTACAATTTATAAATTAAAAAATTGCGGCTTCATAAATTGAGACAATCATTTGTATAAATATTTTGAACATCAAATACCAATTATATAATTAATTTAAATTATCCAAGTAAGCAAAATTAAATGCCATGTAGGACACACATTAAATGAATTTGGATGAAATGAACATATGAGTGACACCTAGGAAAAAGGGCACATAGAAGCATTTTCCTTTGTACTTTTATAGATATCGGACGACTCGGGTGAGAAGACTGGGTTATAATACAATATCTTGTAATTAATGATGTAATTTGAGCCGTTAGTTTTAATCTAACGGTTATAACTAAATGTTATCATTTCTCATATTAACCAATTATTCTCACCTGAGTCAGGGACATTTAATTATAACCGTTAGATTAAAATTAACAGGTCAGATTACATCATTAATTATAAAGTCTCGTATGGTTGTTTCCTTTTTAGTTAAAGATCATATGAGATCTTGTAATTAATGACGTAATTTGAACCGTTAATTTTTGTTAATTTTCATCTAACAGTTATAGTTAAATGTTTTGATTTCTCATAATAAACAAGTGTTCTCACCTAAGTTTATATATATAGGGGACGACTCGGATAAGAACACTCGGTTACTGTGTGAACATGAGAACATTAAGTAGCACTACAGCTTGTATTTTAAAAGGAAAATACTAAGCAAATATCAATTCGAATGAAGAGGCAGGTAATGATAACAAAATTAACGACTTTAGAAAGATAATTATTGTACTCTAATAGGGTTATTTGTATTGTAGTTTTGATGTCAAGGTAAATATTTTGAGCCAGAATCCTCTGTTGTGCGTATAATGGTGCTGCGCTAGCAGAAACCGTTAGATCTATCTGATAGATCTAACGGTCCCTGCTGGTGCAGAACCATTGTGCCGTATCCAGATCCCAATAACTTTTGGTTGCAATGAATAAAGTAATCCAAGTTATATTTTGTTGACTAGGCTATCAAGAATAAGAGATTGTTCGTACTAGATCACTGTGAAACAATAATGTTATATCTAAGGCGTATAAAATTAACTTCCACTACAAAAGTGTATGCTTTCAGAACCTAGTTTTACTTAAGAGATGATGGAACTCTAGGGTGTGTTTGTTTGAGGTGAAAGAGGGAAGAGAGTGTAAGGGAAGAAAGAGTAATTTTAGCATGTTTGGTTAAGGAGTGAAATAGGAAAAAGAGAGGGAGGAAAGATTGTTTTAGTTGTTTTTGTAACCTCTCCACTTGTGGAGAGAAAGTGGAGAGAAATGGGCTCCTAAATTAGACTTTTACCATTTTGCCCTCAATTAAATGAATAACAATTATTATAATTTATAGGTTGGGACACTTTATAAATTTAAATTAAATAGCTAAAATAAATATGTAACTAATTAAGTTAAATAATTAAAATAATTATTTAGCCAATTAAATAACTATTAAGTTAATTAAATTAAAAAATTAAAGGGGTGTTTATGTCCTTTCAAAACCAAGAGACACAACTCTCTCTTCTCTACTTCTCTTCTCTTTCCCTTAAATCAAATAATCCTCCTAATCTACTCTATCTCTCTTCCCTCTTTCTCTCCTAATCCAAACACACTCTATTGAGTTAAATCTTCCAAATCCTCAAGGTGGCCCACGAATTCGGGATTGTTGTGAACCTCCAGGCCACCCGCATGGAGCCCCAGTATGGCAGCCACATCCAACAGAGTAGGGGTCAGGATTCCCTAGGGAAATACGAAGGTGTTGAGGATCATCAACCAGAAAGACATCAGGGAGAAGAGGAGATCGGTGCTGCGTGAGATTTCATTGGTTGACACCATGATCATATCATAGATACTCCACTCCTTCCAGAACTCGCCCTTGTGGGAAACCAAGCGCTCCACCAAAGCATTGTACTCATTATTACTCTTCGGCCACCCCCGGAGATCAGCAAATTTGGCCTCTGCGTTATACCAGGGAGATTTGAGAGGGAGGTCGCAGGCATCAAAGCGCTGCTCGAAGAGGGAGAAGTCGTAGTCGGCACAGGGTTCTGGGAAGAAGAAGGAAGGTTGTTGGAAGCATTCATGGTGAATGAAGTAAAAACAAGAGAAATAGAAGCGCAAAGGTTCTGAATAGGGAGTGAAAGGGAAGAAGATGCAAAGAACCTTGCAGAGTAGGCATCATTGCTATTTATAGCCGTAAGGTGAAACCGGCGTGTTCGTCGCGCAGTCACTTCGATTCGCGCAAAGCGCCAAGTGTCATGATGGCAGTTATGCCCCTTCCAACCGTCATATCAAGTCATAATTTGTACCATCAGTCACCTCCTCGCGACCATACGACAGCACAAAAAAGGGGGCAATTGTTAACACCCAAAATTAATTAGGTCGTAGGGCGAGGGGTGAAGAGAGAGTAAAAAAAGTTAGAGTGTTGAGGCAAACCATGTGACTAAAACTCAAGAGGTAATTATTGATAGAGTGCACTCAAGAGAGAGGAGGCACGAAGATAGAACGTGGGAGCAGTTGAAGATCAAGCGAAGGAGCGAGACCGTGAAAAATGAAGCGACGAGCATTTACCCCACTAACTGTGCTAGTGGGATCGTGGGTAGTTGCTTCCTCTCTTTAGGGCTTAGGAGCAATGATAGACGTTGATCGTAGATTGATCTAACGGTAGGCAAGTGTTGGATAACATAGTGACCGAGAGGGCCAATGTATATATATAGTGTGGATATCTTGTGTTGCAGGTTAAGTTTTGATGATGAAGTAATCTAAGACAATGTGACAAATGGAACTCCAAAGCACAACCAACCCAAGAAGTAAGTCCGTGTTAAGGGTAGTTGCTAGAAAGTCGGGTCGTGTCTTAGGAATGAATTATAAACCGCTTCTGAGGATCGGCTCAAATCAGTCTACACACTAGCTAGCACTCACACAAGCAAACCTAACATATATGTTTTCACTTGATAAAAGCATGACAAATAGGTTAGGCACTTGTTGTTTTTTAAAGAAATAGATTCATGGCTTGGTTTTTTAATAGAAATTGTTTTTGAGGTAAAGAAATCGATTTCATTCATATTGTTTAAGCCAAAAATCGATTTCCTCCTTATGCTTAAAGCCATCAATTGATTAAAGGACTTGGTTTTGGAACAAATGAATCGATTCTTGACTCCTTTTCTAAAGCAAAAAATCGATTTTTCACTTGTTGCCTTATTAAAGAAGATAATCGATTATGGCTTGTAGCTTTTAAAGAAGATAATCAATTCTCAACCTAATTTTGTGAAACTTCATTTTGTAAAGCAAACAATCGATTGTCTAGTTGCCTTATTAAAGCTCCAAATTGATTTAGGCTTCTTCTTGGAAGCACATAATCGATTCTTTCCTCTTTTGCACTAAGCAAATAATCGATTCTTATTTTTCTTTCATTTAGCACATAATCGATTGAGTGCTTCTCCAAAACAAGCACATAATCGATTCCCATCTTTCTTTCTTTAAGCATATAATCGATTATTCACAATTATGGAGCTATTCTTTCTAAAGCACACAATCGATTAACATACAATGTTTTTAAAGAAGATAATCGATTGTCCACTTATAACACAAATTACTTCAACGGTCATATTTTTACAAACTCTATAAATAGGACCTAGGTTTTACGATCAAATCACAACCTACAATTCTCAACACGCAGAACGCGAACTCACTCACTGTCACACTTCTCCTTTCACGTTCTTCATCACTTTGAGCTGATTTCTCTCAAGGGTTTGGTTGGGGATCTTCAAGTTGTCATATTCACCTTCTCAGAGGTATTTATTATTTCATTGTTATTGTAATTTCTTGTAATACTGTATTGGGTTTTTACTAGAGAGTGGGGTATCTCTCTAGGGTTTCTGATTGTAACAAGGGTGGGGTATCTCTTGTTGTAATTGTTCTTAGGGCTCTTGCACATGGTGGGGTATCCTTGGTGAAGAGTGCCTGTATCTGTAAGGGTTTTAAAGCACCCGGTTGAAAGCTTCGTTTTGATAGTGAAAATCTCACAAAGGGTTGCGAGGACTGGACATAGGTCACTGGGAGGTGACCGAACCAGTATAAATCTTGTGCGTGCTTTATTGTTCTATATTCTAATTCGTTCATTTCATAAACTTGCGCGAAAATTAATCTAAGTCGTTAAAGAGGGGAAAAGTTTTTAAAGTCTCAACTCACCCCCCCGCTTGAGACTGAAGCCACTTGGTAACATATAGCACAGAGTAAATGTAAAGGACACACATCAATCAATCAAAACTCTACGTTTTATTTCAATTTATCTTCTTTACCGCGTTTTTATCTTTAATTTATGCATTACGCCAGTAAAATAATCCAACCTTCGTGTCGCTTTCACTTAACCTGACCCTTTCTAGAAGAGTCGGGATACCCACGGTCGAGGAGCAGAGTTCCCTCATCGGTGTAATTGCTTGAAGAACAGAGGAATCAAAGACTGTCCAAACCTCTGGCCGACCCTACGGCTAGGACCTAAGAGTTTGACGACAAAACTTCTATATCATTCTCCACTATTCTCAAGTCGAGATATTCTTCGTCGGAAAAGTATGGAGAAAGATCAGCAACATTGAAGGTCGTAGAGACTCCATAGTCACCTGGTAGCTCTATTTTGTAGGCAATTATCATTGATTTTCTGCGCAATTCTGAAACGACCATCAGCTCTTAGAGATAACTTAGCATTTGATTTATTAGGAAATCGTTTCTTTCGTAAGTGGATCCATACCAAGTCTCCTTCCTTGTACACTATGAACCACAATCCTAATCAATCCTGCCAATCCCTCTGCAACCAATAGAAACAAGAATGAGTGAAAGGATCATCTTGACGCCACCCTTTATAAATAGGGATTCCCTGCCGAAGCGCTTTCATCTACATTTCTTTTCTCGAGAAGCTTCATGAAATCGACCATTTGATCTTTCAACAATACCATCTCGCTCATTTGATTCTTCAGCTTTGCAATGTCGTCCTTCAATGTTTGATTGTTCATCCATGTTTCTTACTTGAGAACGCACGAGTCCAGTAGCGATGTTGACCAACCAGTTAGCTCTGTTTTTTCAAGATTTTTAACTTAAGTACATCAATGAAAGAATTTATGAATGTGCATGAAATGCGAATGTATGTTTTTCGACAAGTGAAGCACAAAGTAGGATCAAAAATCTAATCTAATATCTATTTATACAAACAAAACTACTTAAACTCCCTAATATAGCCTCCAAGTTGATTTGACAGCTGGGCTATCTCTAAGAACTACATAGGCTAGAAACGTCTATGTTGGTTTGAATCTTCTTTTCCATTTGCTTACATGTCATCATTTTTAGGGCTTTGGTAAGGGAGAGGAATAAACATCTATGGATTGGAGACACAAAATCTGTGTTAGCATTTTGCAAACATCTTTAGTTTTAAGTGAGTCCTACTTTTGGATCTCTTCTAGGTTGATTGTTAATGGCATTTTTTATTTACTTTCTGAATATTCATTTGAAGATTTAAATTGACAAGAAGTCGAATGAATGGATGAAACATCATGAAGTGCACAACAGTTCAACAGCCCAAGTGATTACAATTGGAAAATCATCATGATGTTAATGAACTTGTTTTTCTTTTTCTTGCATTACTATTTTCTGGTATATGTTTGTAAACTTTAATGAACTTTATGGGTATACATACATGTTGGGTTTTTTTTTCTGTACCCCCCACCACCTTCCCATCTACCCCCACGCTCCATGCGAAAAGACCAAAATACCCTTCACAAAATTTAAAAACCCCAACATATCCCCAGCTCAAAAATATATAAAAATAAATAAATAAAAAATTGGAATTTCATATATACCTATATACGAAATTCCCTAAAAAATTGGAAATCGTATATAGGTATATACTATTTTCCCTAAAAATTTAAAAAAATAAAGTCGTATATACCTAAGGAGGGGGTATATACGATTTGTTAAATTACAAAACCGTATGTACCCCCACACCTAGGTATATACGACTTTGTAACCCAAAAAATAAATAAATAAATCATTTAAAAATTTTAAATTATTTTTTTTTTAGAAAAATAAATTAGATATGAATATTGACCGTCTTTTGGTTCTGTTTAGTGTGTAGTTCGTTAACACGTGACGTTGTTATACGTCGAGCGAATAATTTAGGCAAAAAATCGGTTTTCGGGCAACCTACTCCGATTGTAATGAAACCAAAGTCATTAAATCCGGAAAAAAAAATCAAGGATCAATACTCCTCAAGAAGAGACTTCTTTTAGGATAGGGGGCTCAAAATCTCAAATTCCATCGGTTACTATTTTTTATTTATTTTTTTAATTTTTCATAGTCTCCAAAAAATCTAAAAAAAATTGCAAAGCCTTATTTTGGTTTTATTAGATTTTTAGTGGGATTCTTATAATTTTTGGATTAGTTTTGACTCTTTAACGGATTTTTAGTAGCATTTTTAACCTTTTTTTTAAAAATTAAAACAATTTTTTTTAATAACAAGTCATATATACATAAGGGGGTGTATATACGACTTTGTAAAATACAAGTCGTATGTACCCCCACACCTACGTATATACGACTTGTATTTTACAAAGTCGTATATATGTAGGTGTGGGGGTATATACGACTTGTATTTTACAAAGTCGTATATACACCCCTTTATGTATATACGATTTGTTTAAAAAAATTTCACATATATACGATTTGAATTTTTCAAAGTCGTATATATGTAGGGCGAGGTATATATGATTTTTCGTCAAATTTTTTAGGGGTATTTTCGTCCAAAAAAGTCTTGTGAAAGTATATGAGAAGGTGGTGGGGGTAAAAAAAAAAACCATACATGTTTAGATACCTGAAATAGAATCCAAACATTCCAAAGTAAAAAACTCCAAAAGCCCAAGCTTTGGAAGTATCATCAACCAATAACAAAGACTCATCAGATGGATCTATTTTATCCTCCACCGTAAAAGGTTGGGCATCAATAAGGTGGTGCTAAGATGTTTTAAAAGTTTGCCTATAGTATATACTTAGTTATTAGATTGTTGGAACTAAAAAAAGGCTAACAATGGGTTGTTAGTTATTAGATTATTGGAGATAATTTGTCATAAGAGTGTTGGTTCTCAAAGGAGTAATGACCAAGTTATGTATTCATTTCGGACAACTCATTTTTACACCTTTATCAGAAATTATTAGTGGTAATGACGTTACAAACTAGGAGTTTGACACATGGCCATAACAAGTTGAGTGAAAAGTTACCTTTTTTTTAATGAATGAAGGGTTGGTTACTTGATTACCCCAATTACAATAAAAAATGGAAAACACAAAAGTGGGAGACATTGGGATTAGATTGAGATTGAAACCAAGAGCACTATGAAATGACAAAAAAGTCAAACCCTAAGAACATGCCAAGTGTCATTGTGAAGGAATGAAAGTTGCAAACGTGTCAATTTGTAAGTAAACATGGTTGGGCCAATCCGTGTGAGAAACAAAAGAACATCATATCATAGAAAAGTGAAGCAGAAAAAGTTGGTTTTAGAGTTAAAGATATTGAGGAGGCATCGTGGAGGCTTACGACATCGTCATTAGTCCCATTGTGTTGAATCACACCCATCCCTATTAGAATATGCATAGTTATAAATTATTAATTATGATAACCGCCAAGATTATTCTAATCACATAATATAACTAACAAATCAAATACTAATTCGTCAATGAGAGTTGGCTCAGTAGGTAAGGAGTTGACTCATGTCTCACAATGGTGTGGGTTCAACTCTCGCTGTCAGCGTGAGGACCCATTTGGTAGGTGATCTGTAAGTACATCTGTAAACTCTTAAAGATTCTTGAGGCCTGCCCTGATCCTGATAAGCTCCCGGAGCCTTACTCACCTAAACTTTTTAATTTAAAAAAAATCATATACTAATTGGTTTAAACTCCAAAGAGTTGAGTGGAGCAAGACAAAACTAAAATTGAGAATTTGACTATTTGAGCTTGGAAATCGAGGTATCTAGTGTATTACTCATAATTTCTCACATGATGTTATTGCTTCACATTTTGTTAAAAAAAAAATTATTTACTAACAAGGATCCATCTGAGTGGTAATTAGCTCGAATCCTATCAAAGCAGAGATTATACACGTGGCCAGTCAAATACCTTCAGATAAATAAATGTGATATTATTAAAACTCCAAAACTTAGTTTTCAATGTAAAGTTGTTATTGTGTGTACTCCTCTAATTCGTTGTTCTCCCCTTTCCTCTCTCTGCCGCCTCATTGACATCATCTGCATTGTGCTCACCCATACACACTCACCCCACTTCTCCAAATTTACCCAAATGCCACTAGTAAATTTTACACTTGCTTCATTTTAATTTAAAATAAGTATTGACTTTAACACTTTTGTTGGTTAGGAAATAAGAGTTAGAGGAAAGAAAGTGGACTTTAACACCTTGAATATATATGTCTTGTATGAGAGAAAATGGAGTAACTACAGTGGTTTTCACGGTGCGGTTTTATTCGGATTGGTTTGATTTGGATTAAAAAGTCATTCAAACCGTAAGGTAAAAATTCATGCAGTTTAGTTTGGTTGGCTTTCTTAAAAGAATCTGAACCAATTCGATCCAAATTAATGTGGTTTGTATTGGTTCATTTTTTACGAGTCGAAAAGTAGAATATTAAATCTAAAATTAAATTAATTAATGTAATCCTAATTCCAAATATAGAAAATAAAATAATAATGTGAGTAATTTTATTCGCGTATAAACTACCAAACTTAAAATGTAGTAACAATAAAAATAGAAGCTGGATGAAAAACTTAATATTCAAAAGTTGTAGAAACAACATCTCAACATTATGGGTACCACCACCTACAGAACTTTATACATTAAATGTTGATGCAGCTGGACCTTCTGATTGAATTTGGGGAATTGAAAATGTTATTCGAAACCAAATAGGTGTTGTTTTGCTGTTGACACGTGATCAATTAAGGGTCCATCAGACCCTTTCTTAGCCGAGGTAATTTCAATGCGCTATATGCTCTTAATTTTGCACTTGAGATGACTTTTTTATTTAAAGGCTGAATCGGATTGCTTGCAGTTGGAGAAGGAAATGAAGAATTTGAGAGGCTTATGTTCTTACTCTTATAGAATATTACTTGAGTGTATCAACCTATCAAAGAAATTTAGGTCTTTTGGTTTATTGCAGGTTAGACGAGAAGGTAATGTTGTAGCTCACACTTTAGCTAAATTTGCTTTGGTAAACAATCATAGCATGTCTAGAGGAAATTCCTCCTTGTACTACTTTAGCTTTGGCCTCCGACTTAGGAGGGTCCTAATGAAATCATTTTCACGACAAAAAAAAAAATTATATGTAGTAAACCTTGTCTAGTAATATTGAATTAAAAACAAATTTGAACACCAATTTTAGTTTGGTGTGTAACTATATGTGTCTGTGTGTGACCAAATAAGTCTTAAGTGTGTGTTAGACTAAGGTGATATGAGTTGGTATAACAAGATTAAGTAGGTTTTTTTATTTTTTTTAATAATATAAAATAACATAATAATATGAGTAGTTTGGTTTGATTTGGTTGCAGAAAAAACCACTATTCGAACCAAACCATCGGTTGATTGAAAAAGTGACCCGAACTCACATCCAAACCAAAAGCAGTTTTTTGCGGTTTTCGACTTGATTTAGTTCGGTTTGTGGTTTTTGTTTCGTTTGTATTTGAACGCCCTTGATAGCCAGGACAGAAGTCCTAAACATGTTTTTGAACAATTTCTCATCCATTAGGTAATCCCAAACGAATTCAAAATGGTCAGAAAATATCACTATGAGATTTACCAAGTGTGCTAAATAAGCATTTTGTTACCTATGAAACCTTAAGACAAATATAGCAATTAAGTAAAATAAAATTTTGAGACCTTTTTTACTAATATAAAACATTTTGAGGTCTAATTCTAAATCATTTATCTTAATTGCTTGGGACTTAGGCCGACCCTGCTTAAGCATCGCTTGTAGTATGTGTGACGGCACCAGGCAGTTGGCCACCGGGTAGTGCCTCCCCCCTTCATCACTAACTCAATATATTCTTCTCCTCCTTTCCCTGGTGATGTCTTTTGCCAATTGATTCACACCGAGCAGATCAATGATGCAATGGTGTATATTAGGGTTTTTAAGTAGGCTAAAATAAAGTTTTTAGGTCCATTGTTGGGGCAATTTAGATTCACTGTTAGTAGAATGAGGAGACTTTTTATGTCAATTACACAATAGATGCAAAAAAATCACATTTTAATTCGGTTGTTGGATAACCAATTCCAATTAAAGGGAGATGGAATACCAATCAAGATTCCTAAAGAAGAATACATGGCCATGCTTAGAAAGGTGTAAATACCATGTATGGAACTCAAAATGGTCGGAATATATAATAATAAGACCGAGGGACTTGAATGCATGACTATAAGCAAATGTTGTGAGATGAAAGAAACATGAGTTCGAGTCATCAAGGGAGAAGTAGAGAACACTAACAATCCCCGTTATAAATAAAAAATAAAAAAGATGAAAGACAAGTTCTCTTTGTTGGTTCTTGGAACCAAAAGTCGAATATGGTGAGACCCTTTTCTTAGATGCCAGATTTCATTCCCCGCAATAAACATATTTCCAACGTTAAATGTTTGACTCAGTTTCTAAGATACTACGAAAAACACACATTTTGTCACGTTGCTCGAATGTTAGTTAACATTGATTCGAAAAACATGCTCAGGTCACAAATTCTAGTGCAAAGGAAAGATTTTTCCTTTTTTATTAGAGTAGAATATGAAAACAATCCTCCCTACTGTAACTCTTGTCAAGTCATTCGACATTCTATTGGCAACTACCTCTTAAGCAATCCAAAGTTGTTCCTCAAGCAAGTAAAAATTTAGAAAAAAGAAAAACAATGCAGATTTTTCCCTCTATATTTTGCCTTTTCCAAATCAAACAAATCCACATTGAAATTATGTAAAAACAACTAAATAAGGTTAATTTTGTCAACAAAAACTAAAATCGATATTTGTGAGTTGCGGCCACGTGATGACATGGCATTTCTATTTTCCATATAAAAATATTTTATTATATCAAAAAGTTTAAGTGAACTGAGTCTCAAAGACTCATCAAGGTTAGAGAAAATCTAATACTCAAAATCCTTGACTGTAAAATTTAAATTCACGTCCTTGTAAAATAAGAGTTAAATACTTACCAACTCTACCAAACTTCCTTTTCCTATTTCAACATTTATTTTCAGGCTTGACATGGGACCTTAAATTATTCTTCAATGTACATGGGAACAGCGAATTGAAAGTAATAACAGCAACAACTTGTACAAGGTTGTGTCACAAAAATGAGCAACTTGTACCATGTAATAAATGCAATTTTTCTTCAGTGTTGGCTTTTATTTATAAGTTAATCTTAGAAAAGTGTATATAGTGGGGTCATGCAAAATAACCAAAAATTTAAAACCACATGATTCAATACAACAGTATCTGAGGTCCTAATCCCTATTTTGCTTCACTAGCAATGAAACTTATGGATGTAATTTAGCCGCATCTCAGTTTCCAATCCTTTAATTTAAATTTGGAAAAGACAAACTACATATAAATTCCCAATCGTTTTCTTTTGGATCCTATACACTTTTTGAGCTGCATTAATTAGCTAGGGTGGAATGTTCTAACAAGATTCAATTATGTTTTTCTTATAGAAAGAAAGATTCAATTATGCTAATTGCAGATTAGTATAAAATGAAATGTAAAAAAACTAATATAAAAAAACTAACTCAACTATGGAAACATGTCACTTTCTCATAAAAGATTTTCTCACCCAAACAAAAAAACTATTTTTCTGTCTATTACTATAAGAAAATATTTTATGCTGTCAAAATAATTTAATTTTTATAGAGTTAATTATAAAATTATCCAAAACAACTAATATTGTGCTATACGTGTCTATGCACATGTATACAACTGGTTTATAAAAAGAAAATAATTGAAATACAATAAATAATATGAATAAATAGAACATGTGTCATATTGTGACTTGAAAACAATACCAATAGTAGGTCTTGTCTTGTCTAGTTTCTAGAAACATTTTTATTTCTATTCTTTAAAATTTGTATTCATTGGATAACAAGATCATCGATAACTTTTATGGTGAAAAATTTGGTAAAAGGACTACCTAAAAAGAATGCATTCTTGAAACAATGAAAAAGCTATATTTGTCATTAAAGTTTTTTAAAATAATGAATTTTTTAGTGTGATATTTCTTGATTTTAGTGAAAATGGAAAATAATAAGAAGCGAGAAAAGAATAATATCATAATTTTAATACATAACAACAATAAATAAATTTGGCAAAATTACACTTTTGGCACTTTATGTTTGGGGTTTGTGTCAATTTGGCCCTTTATGTTTTTTTTCTCGTTTTAGCCCCTCATGTTTTTTTTGTGTGTCATTTTGGCTCCTGCGGTTAGCTTTTTCTAACGGACGCTACGCTGGCAGTTAACTGCTGACGTGGCGTATTAAATGTCAGGGCTGACTTTGACCTGACTTGGTGATGTGGCACATAAGGGACCAAATTGAAACTTAAAAAGAACATAGGGGGCCAAATTGAAACTGAAAAATAAAATTAACAAAAACAAAAAATACTTTCATCTTCTTCCTCCAAACACGACCTCCATCTTCATCTTTTCCGGCGAGCCACCACCACCACCACCAGAAAAAAATTAGGGTAAATTACACCAGAGGTCCTTTAAGTTATTTAATTGTAACAAGTTGGTCCTTTAAGTTTTTTTAGTACCACTTAGGTCCTTTAAATTTTTTAATTGTAACAAGTTGGTCCTTTAAGTTATTTTGTACCACTTAGGTCCTCTAAGTTATTTTATTTGTAACAATTTGGGGCCGCAAAATGTAAGTTTTTTGGCCTTTCAAAGTTATAATTAAATAACATAAAGGACCAAATTGTTACAATTGAATAACTTAAAGGATCTAAGTGGTACGAAAAAAACTTAAAGCACAAACTTGTTACAGTTAAATAACTTAAAGGACCTAAGTGGTACGAAAAAAAGTTAAAGGACCAACTTGTTATAATTAAATAAGTTAAAGGACTTCTGGTGTAATTTAACCAAAAAATTAAATCGTTGTAACAAAAAAGCTAAAGGAAAACAACGCGGATATGGAAAAACCCATCAAAGAATTTGATTATTTTTTACATTAAGATCAGTGGTTACACTACTAGAATTTTCGTCATTTCCTGCGGAATTTCCTGCGGAAATTGACTAAAAATTGGCAGGAAACGGGTTTCCTGCGGAATTTTCAGCGGATTATGGTTCCCAGTTATTTTGTTCGTGGATAATTGTTTACTGCGGATTTAGGATTTGGCAGGAAATTTCCGCGGGAAATTCCTAAGGAAAATCCGCAGGAAGTCTGCAGAAAATTCCACAGGAAATATCCGCAGGAAGTTCCGTAGGAAATTCATACTTTCCGCAGGAAATGAAGTTCCACAAGAATTTCACAGGAAATTCCGCAGGAAAGGCTAAATCTGAGTTAAGTGGCATGAGCACAGCCTTGCTCAAGCATCTGATAATAAAATAATAGAACAACCTGGTTATTTTTCCAATATCAATGTTATTATAAACAGAACCTTCACAAGCTACTATAAATAAACAGCAAACTAACAGAATAACAAGTTCGATTAGATGAACACCAGCTATATATATATATATACTCAAAATGAAACTGTCTAATGCAAGATTATAGTCTTGTACAAAACTAAAAATCACCAACAAGTTCAAAATAACAAGTTAGCTCTACAAATCAGCAACATGCTAGAAGTATAACGAGTTCAATACTAGAAAACTGTCTTGAATGCTAGAAGTCTCTCTCCTTCCCTCTACAAATCATACAAAACTTCTTGTTCTGACAGCTTAGTTCCTTGTTTTGCAAGACCTTGCTTGAGCTCTTCAATTGCAATGGTTCCACTGTTATCAGAGTCCATTCCCTTGAACATCTGCTTCAATCCCATGATTTCTTCCTCTGACAGGCAGCTAGCAATGACCTACCCATATTTAAATTTTATCATACTGCTTAATTTATACAATTTCATTGGTCATGTATGTATGTAGGCCAATAGAAAAATTAAGCCAAAATAGCCCTACCTTTAGAGGAATTTTCTTGAATTGGTTCATTGCCTTGAACTGTTTGAGCCTATTCAATACTGCATTGTCAAGAGGTGTATCTGGCGCTTCACCGTCTTCCTTGAATGCAAACAAAACCATAACCCATTCACACCTAATCCTAGCACTCCACTACTTCTGCTTTATACAGCAAGCAATAGGCATTGAATTTATTAAAAAAATTACATTCATTCTAATTAAATTCTCAGGAAAACACTAAATCATGACATGAAATAGTTTTGTAAGTTCAAGATATAATTTCATAAACACCTCCAAGCGACTAAATTAGCAGGAAAGAACCACTCACCTGAGCTAACTAAACTACAGAATCACGCGAAAAAACACCACCAAGCGAACACAATTTCTGCAAAACGATAAAATTAGATGATCATATAATAGTCCTGCTATAGAACACCAATAGAAGTAATCTGCAAAATGAACCATGTAAATCAAAGTAGACACATTTAGGCACTTATATCCAATTCTGGTAACTCAGAAGCACTTAAATTTGTACCACTATAAGATTGGCTATAGTTAAACCTTCTTCCTGACATTTTTATAAAGTTAAACCAGTCAACCATTTATTATATATTTGAAATATAGAGTACTGATGCACAATCACTTGAAGCAAATGGAGGGTGTGCCACATTAGAGATCTAATCCCTAAATATATGCTAGGTAGCTGTTACAAAGAAAAAGAGAAGTTCAATCTGTTATGAAACTATGCAAATGGAGTATTTCTCTGATTTAATGGGAAATGGCCATCACCACCAACACAAAAGCAAGAAGAAGAAGCAATTACAAACCATAAAGCTAAAAGTGAGAATGGATTGTGATGGTTGTGAGCTTAAAGTCAAGAAAGCACTTTCTTCATTAAGTGGTAGGTTACATTTTGTTATGTACATGCACATAGTATTCAACATGAAGCTAATTTATGAGATTATGAAATGTTGGGAGTGTGTAGGAGTAAAATCAGTGGAGATAAACAGGAAGCAGCAGAAAGTGACGGTAACTGGGTGTGTGGAACCAAACAAGGTGCTAAAGAAGGCTAAGTCAACAGGAAAGAAGGCAGAGATATGGCCTTCTGTACCATACAGTATGGTGACTCATCCATATGCTGCTCCATCTTATGATAAAAAAGCTCCTCCTGGATATAAGTCATGAATGGTTGGTAAGTTAAATTATAAGTCATTCAATAAACACTAATATAATCATCTATTGCATTAATTAGTCCTATGCTCTATCACTTAATTAAATGCACACAACTAATATTCTTCTATATCTTGCAATTTGATATCAGCAAAATAACATCATGTTAGTTGGTTATTACCTATTTATGGTAAACAAAGTCATAAACCAATTAATATAATACAGAAACAGAATTATAGTCTTCAAACCAACAAATTTGAACATTAAAACTCAAGTGAAAAATTAGAATAGGATAGTCAATTAGTTGAGCTGACTTAGTTTTATGTCATTATCTTTAAGAGGTAAATTTGAACAGATGCTAAATTTGAACAGAATTATAGCTTCAAACCAACATTTACTTTGTACTTTAAGAGTTAAATTATATTCCAAGAATAACCTTGAATCCAGAAACTTTTCTCATGACTGTTGCATTAAATTTGAACAGATGCTAAAAGAACCCATAAGACTAATTTGAACAAAAGAAAATTGCACATCTCAAAAACAAGACTATTTGGTTCGGTCTGAAATTTTCAGAATCTAATAGTTTCACTATTAGTTTCTCTAGCATCTTTGATCTTAAACTAGGTTTAACAACATTTGGATTTCCATAAACATTTGGATCTGAAATTGCAGTATACTGACTCCAATAAAGTAAAAACAGTGACTCCAAAAACATGTGACTCTAATTAATTCAAAATATTTCCAGGAAACTAACAACAATCAACAGTTAGGGTATACCAAGCAGCCTTAAAACAAACAGAATCATGAAGCAGAATCACTAACAACAAAGCGATTTAGCAAACACGAAAATGATTATAGATAGATAGAGGAAAAATGAACTTACAGAGAATGAAGGAATGGTGAACCCAAACGGTGACGAGCGGTGACGATCAGAGAACACGAGCGGTGACGATCAGAGAACACGAGCGCGACTTCATATTGTTGATTTCGATCCGTTGAAGAAGAGGATCTGTTGATTTCGAGCGCGACTTCACAGATTAATGGAACAAATTAACGGAAGCGAGGAACGATTTGTTAGATTGTTGATTTCTAGGTTAACGAAACGAAAACAAGGAACGATCGAAGAAGATGGCGACGAGTGAGAGTGAGAGTGAGACGATGAGTGAGGGTGAGAGTGAGAGCTTGATGAGCGATGTTGAGAGTGAGAGTAATTGGAATCTGAGAGTGAGAGTGATTAGTTCTTTTATTATTATTATTTTAATTTTAAAAACTAAAAAATCTGAAATAAAAAAAAGTAAAAAAAAACTTTAAAAAAATCAGATTTTTTAAGGTTTTCAAAATAATAATAAAGAAATTTCCTGCGAAAAATGGTTCTTAGAAAATTCGGCAGGAAAATAAAATATTATCTGCCAACTTACCTGCCAACTTGAAAGCGCATCAAATATTCTGCATATTTACAATTTTGGTAGGAAAATTCGCAGAAATTACCTGCGGAAAATTTCCGCAGGAAATTCCGCAGGTAATACCAAAATTTCTAGTAGTGTTAGGAATGGTTTGTTTGTGTTTGATAATAACCCCCATGGTTCATGTGAATCATGTAATCAATCGGATGAGTGTTCTGTATGAAATGAGGGAATAATAGAAAAGTGTGGATTCTTGAGTTAGGTGTCAGTTCTTAAGCGAGGTGTACTCTTCTAATTTTCGAAATCTGGAAGGTGGTGGTGGTGGTGGATGAGAGGTTAGGAGTGGTGGTGGTGGATGAGAGGTTAGGATTAAGTTTGAGAAATTAGGGGTTTTGGGTTTGAGGGAGAGAGGTTAGGATTAAGTTTGAGAAATTGGGGGTTTTGGGTTTGAGGGAGAGATGTTAGGTATTAAGAATTGAAGATTGATTCAGTTGTGGTGGTGGTGGTGGTGGCTCGCCGGAGGTGGTGGTGGCGGCTCGCCGGAGAAGATGAAGATGGAGGTGGTGTTTGGAGGAAGAATATGAAAGTGTTTTTTGTTTTTGGTATTTTTATTTTTTAGTTTCAATTTGGCCCCCTATGTTCTTTTTAAGTTTCAATTTGGTCCCTTATGTGCCACATCACCAAGTCAGGTCAAAGTCAGCCATGACATTTAAGACGCCACGTCAGCAGTTAACTGTCAGTGTGGCGTCCGTTAGAAAAAACTAACGTCAGGGGCCAAAATGACACAAAAAAAAACATAAGGGGCTAAAACGAGAAAAAAAATATAAAGGGTCAAATTGACACAAACCCCAAACATAAAGGGCCAAAAGTGCAATTTTGCCAATAAATTTCTAAACTCAAATATCATATAAAAAATTATTTAATCGTTATACTTTATAGGGAGCTATTTTTTTCATTGGCAAAACTCCTTTTACGCTTATTCAAATAAAAATAAACTTGTTATTTGGATATATTAACTTTCATAGTTCAATTTGCTAAAATAGACAAATCACTTAATTTTACATCCTAATCATTCAAAAGTGAGACATGAGGGGAGTTTGCATTGCATTTTGTTTGTCAGTTGAGCCTCAATTAACGCTTAACGCTAGAAACCAAAAGTACAAACAGAGATATAAGAGAGGTCAAAAGTTGAAGAAAAACTATTAAGAACTAAAAATGTAAATACTATATTTCATAGAGACTAAAATCATAGTGCTTAATTTATTAAAAAAAATATTACTACTATTTAGTACGACAAGAATCATACGAAAGTGAATAGTGTACCTCACTACATAGTAAAAATACAGTGCGACACAAAAAAAAAAAAAGCAGAAACAAATGTAACTAATACTTATACTAATTAGAACACAACCTGAGATCGAGAGCTAGTTTGCTCAGTATTAATTCGACATTGCACAAGAACAGTCACACACACTCTGAAACACCACGCGCCACATACGCGGTGCCTAATAAACCTGGGATTATGGGCTTCCTTATTACGCCAGCTCCAAAGATGGTGGCAAGCAAATCGCCCTATTACTGGGCCAATTCAAACCATTGGGACCAGAGATAGTCCCCCACAAGGTTTAGCTGTAGCCAATGCGAAAAGTCACCTCCAAGGAAATCTGATCTCATAGTTGGTCTAACATGCCCAATCTACAACAACATAACCAACGGACAGTCACGAACGACATTCAATTAGTCCTTACACACATTATCACAATGAGCACACAGGTCACCACCACGCCACACTACAATATTTTGACCCTACGGCAATGCCTAAATTTCTAACACTTAAAAACTGTTGTTTTAGATAACAATTACAATGGTTTTTGGTTCCCATATTTAAATTTATTTATTTTTAAAACAAAAAAAAATGCAAAGCTTAAAACCATTCTCTAAAACTCAATGGCAACGGTTTTTTATTTATACTTTTATGCAACAGTTTGAAACTATTCTCCTATTTTTATTTTTTGCAAACTGTTCCCCTACAACTTTTGTTATAAAAAAATGAATTTTTTGATTCCCAAAATTTGTCAACCTACACTTAGATAGAAACCCTTTTCTGCGTTCATAATTAGAAGGGATTGAGAGACCCTTTTGGCTCCTATGCGCTCCCTCTCTCTCTCACACAGTTCTACTCTCTCAAATCCCCTCTCTCTACTCTCTTTCCCACTCCGCCATCACACCACCGCCAGTGGATCGCCACATGTACACAAAGAGATTGAGAAAGAAACTGACAGAGTGAGAGAAGAGTTTGAGAAAAGGGGAGAAGGCCAGAGAGAGAGGATGCGTGGAGGACTCGAGTTTGTGCAGGCTGCACAGGGTGGTCACCGGAGAAGAAGGACCCGTCGCCTTTGTAAGGTGGTGTTTCGACGATCTTCGGTAGAGGTGATGGAATGACATAGTGGTTGCGGTTTTAAATCTGGCGCATGTAAAGGAAGAGCACAGTGGTCGCCACCGTCCACGGCTCCCAGAATCGTTACTGTCGCCATGTTGTTCAGGTGTGTGTGCCTTTCTTTTTCTCTCAGCATTGTTTGCTCTTATTTTTAGAAATAGGGTTTTCCTGCTTCTCTCTTCCGCTTCATAACCAGGTTCGAATATGAACCTTATTTCAGAATCAAAAAATCTGCTCGTCATTGGTGTTAGCAATTAAACCACTCTCTATTGAAATTTGTGAAGCAACCTTGTATTGCATGGAGTGTCACAATTTCTACTGTTCTCCTAGAATTTGTTTTTGTTCTATAAATGCATTTTTTTTATGTTCATGGGCTCCTTCTATGATCCGTTAATGTATCTGACTAAAGGTTCAAAACATTGAAATTTGAAACTACGATCTCTTATTCCTAAAGAGATTGGGAATTTGCACATCTATTTACTTGTTGTACGTGCCTCTTATTTCCCAAGCTTTACTTGCTGTATGTGCCTCTTATCTCTCAAGCTATAGTATCTTTTTGTTAGCTACATTTTTTTAAAAGGTAGATACTGATTCTTATCTATTTTAATGCTAGGGTTTGTCACAAAATAATTTTAGTTGCTCAACACTAAAGTCAATGGCAAAGCTAAGCAAGCTCAAAATCCCCATTTTTAATTTCCACTTGTTGGTTAAAATTCGATCATGAACCACCATCCAAATGAAAGTACGAACTCACTCTGGCGCCTGAAGCTTCCGGATCAATTAGGAAATTTCGAAATTTGGTCAAGAAGCGCATAACTCTTGAGAGTTCCCCCAAATTGTTTCCAAGCCCCATTCTCAAGAGTTCCCACAAAAATAGTGATAATAATAATAATAAGAGAATATTAGATAGATTGATGAGGTATTTATAAGCGCCAGGTATTGAAGGTATTTATAAGCGCCAGGTATTGAAGTCGTCCTTTGCAGTCTAGAGTCTGCAGTCACTCGATCGATGCCAAAGTCAGCAAGGTGGAAGTCTGTATGAGGTATGGCTGAGAATGCGTACCTGCTAAAATTAATACGTGGGTATTTATAAGCGCAGGTGGCGTGTCTTGGGCGCTCTAGCGCTTACGTGAAGTGGCGCGCTTCGCTCTATTGGATTCGGATGTGCGATCTGCAGAGTTTGGGAGCCAAAGCCAAACTCTCTTTTGCACGCTTGAGCTGTTATTGGGCCCGAATTCAGACATGATTTCAGCCTAGTCCGAAACAAGTACTAATGTGATCTAACACAAATTTTAATTGGAGCATTTGTGTGAAAAAACTTTTAAGTCAGAACTATCTATTAATATATGTGATATTTTTGTTTTATAAAAATTAATAACCAGTCTTTTTTATGATTTAAAGCTAAAATTTTAATAGCCTTTGGGTTGGCCTGTACATGACTATGTAGAACAAACAAACTTGTTTAAGTGTTCTAGATGGCTAGAGATTACTTTTGACTTAGTAACTCTTACTAAATTTATTTGAGTCGTTGGATACTCAATTTTTTAAATAAACTGCATCCAATGGTTATTGTTCAATAAGGGTATTATGGTACTCTCAAATATATCTTATATTAATTAAATTTAATTAGAAAATAAACTAATTCCTATTTTTAGGGGACAGTTTTAATTCACACTTAAATTGTTTTAATTGTTGTTCCTATTATTTCTCCTTTTTCCTTTTTTTTCGCCAGCTCCTTCCTTCCTTCCTTCCTTCCTTCCTTCCTTCTGTGTTCCTTTCCTCCTGCGTTCATATCCTTCATTCTTCATATTCCTACTCTTTCATCCCTCCTTTTTTAACCAATTAAATTTTTATTTCGTCAATTCCTCTATATATATAAAGTAAGCATTTCGTCAGTTTCTTTTTTTTTTAAAACGTTAAACTTGTTTCCATTAAATCAACGCACACGGTTGAAGCAAACCATTGAAGCACGCTATTCGGTTACGCCATTGATGGCTCACTATGGGATGATGAACATGAGACTAATATCAGTTTTACACAGTTACTTGTTTGTAAGTCTTTTCTTTCTCATTGGTAGTATGTTCACACTCGTAATCACGACTATGAACGCATGTTTATACTATCTATATAGACAACTAACCATTGTTGTTCACTTTTGTGGTTATTAAACTCTATAACGACCCGTTGCCCATTATATATGAATAACCAAAGTTCTATAATTAGGTGGTTAGAGCTCAAGTAACCAGCGTTATATAATTATGTGGTTAGTATAACGACCAATTTCCTATTTTATATGAATAACCGAAGCTCAATAATTAGGTGGCTAGAGACAACTAACTAGAATTCTTTGATTCCGTGGCTAGTAGTAAACTAGGCGAAGTTAAGTAACTTCGTGGTTAGACAATACTAACCCATGTCCGTACTTATGTGATTTTTAGTAATTTAGTGACATGTATGACGGCTACATTATATTGTCACCTTTTTTAGTTACAAGTATAACGATCAATTTCCTATTTTATATGAATAACCGAATCCCTGTAATTTGGTGGCTAGAGCCATCCAACCAAAATTCTTCAATTCTATGGATAGTAGTAAGCAAGCCGAAGTTATGTGACTTCGTGGTTAGAAAAACTACATAATGTCCGTTGACGCTAGTATCTAACCACACCATAGCAAGTTTGTGGCTAGTGTCACTCTAACCACAGCTCTGCAAATCTGTGGTTAGAATCAACTTACCACAGTCATGCACATTGTTGGTTGGTTCTATCTAAACAACCCGCAACATTAGTGTCTAGCCATTATATAGCCAAACGTTGGTTATTGCTATCTAGCCATCATCCTCCACATTTTTTGTTATTGGCATCTAACCATTCTCCACCATATTTATGGTAGTGTGTCTATATATATATATATATATATATATATATATATATATATATATATATATATATATATATATATATAATATATATATAAGGCCTATAATTATGGAAGGAAAGTAGGGGATTTGTTGATCAGTTTTCATTTTAATTGCTAATAATTAAGGCCTATAATTACGGAAGGAAAATAGGGGATTTGCTAATAAGTTTTTTTTTCATAAATCATTATGATGGATCTTACCTTTTTACCGTTTAGTAATAGTTACTAAACATAATGTTTAGTAATATAAACTCGACTTGCCTAGAGATTACGTTACTAAGCTTTTGACTTAGTAACTCTTACTAAATTTATTTGAGCCGTTGGATGCTCAATTTTTTAAATAAACTGCATCCAATGATTATTGTTCAATAAGGGTATTATGGTACTCTCAAATATATCTTATATTAATTAAATTTAATTAGAAAATTGATAGGTCTGTTATAGTAGTTAGAGTTAGTTAATGTTTTGGTCTGTTATAGTAGTTATAGTTAATGTTTGTTATATTAGTTAGCAGTTAGTTGGTTGAGTTATAGTTAGGCATATACCCTATAAATAGAGAAGAGGGATTAGGGAGGAGATCATGTAATCATTTGTAAAGAATTGGGGCCTTATGGCACTATGGAGAGTCTAGAGTCTCTCGAATACTCTAGGAATACATTGTAATCATCCTTTTCGTTCAATAATACTAGTTGGTACCTATCAAAAATAAACTAATTCCTATTAAACTAATTTTTTTGACAATAATTCCTATTAAACTAATTCCTCGTTTTAGATATTAACGTGTTATTTTTGCTCATGCATGTTAATTAAGATTTTTATTTTACTTCATTCAATATGGTTTTATATTTTAGGAAACTGATATTTAATTAAAATTCAGATCTGTTTGCATTTTTTATTTTTAAATTAATGATATTCTCTATATATTTTATATTATTCATTTTTGTAATGTTATAAAACATCTAAAATCTTAATCAAAAGAATTCTTTGTGAGCACTCTAACTAAAGTAGTTTGCTGTCTTAACGAAATTGCGTATACGATATCTTCATTCTTCAACACTTATTGGTCTAATTTTTCTATAGTCAGTAGTCAGATATTTATATATTACAGGGTTGACTATTCGTGCCTTTGTATTTATTCCCTTCTGTCTTTAAAATTTTATAGTTTTAGGTTCATTGAATAGATTAAATATATCAGTTATTTATTATTAAATTTAAAATTGTAAAATTTTCTTATAATGAGGACATGAGGGAGTAATTAAGTAAAGAGACAGTGCCAGTAAATTATAAATTATATGGGTTCTATTTGTAACGTTGCAGGATCTACGTCAATTTTAATAAAAAAAAGGGTATGAAAAAGAATGAGTTAACATTTTTGTAACACGAGTTAGGAATGCGGAGTGAAGGAAATTCACGATTTTTGTTTTTCCAGTCATCCTTCTCATGGAGTTAGGTTTATAATTTATTTCGAAATAAAGGAGTTATGTTTATAAACCTTTTTACGTTTTATTAATGAAATTATAAAAGCAGTGGTAAAACACACGTAAATACTGTAAGGACGCAGATAGCAGAATTCGACTCTAATACGCTCCTTATTGCCTCAGGGGACCAACCCTCCACTTTGTTTGCCAAAGCTGTGAAATCCGTGTAGTATTCATTAAGTGAGCCAACTGAGTGATTTTAAACAATGTAGCTCTAGGACAACTAGATGTAGAGGGCTTAAATTCCGCTTCAATTGCACTAGTCCACAACGAGCCAAAAGTGTAACAGATTTGTGTTTTGAAGCATATGAAAGCAAGGTATGATTGATTGGTCTATATGCACAACTTAGATGGTCAATTGCTTGTGATCTAACGTGTTGTAGTACTCGAAGAACTGCTCGACTTTGAATATCCACTCAAACACGTGAGTGCTTCAAATTAGGAAAAATCGAGCTAAACGATATGCCTTTGGAATGGAGACTTGCCAGATTAAGGTTCGATTTTGGGATTAACTTTGTATCACCACTTGAGGACAATCTGGTCGTATCAACCTATTATAACCACGACAAGTGATAAGTCTACCCCTCAATAGTTTTGATGATAGCCAAGTGAAGGATAATTCCTCAAAGGCTTGAACTACTGAGTTATTTTGAGAAGTTGTGAGTATAACCAAGGTCTGCCACTATTATACTCTCAAGAGTTTGTAATCAATTTATGATGGAAATTTCCTTCAAGTGCGAAGGTACTACATGTAGCTATCAGGTTATAGTGAGTTAGGATAAATCTTTGCATGTTCACTTCTTTACCTTGTAACTATTTTTTACCTATCTCTTTTATATACATGTATGATTTCTGAAAAGGTTTTAAAACTTGTTTAAAAACGCAATTAAACACAATATTGATTCTCTGAACTAGTGTGTATAGGAGCGATTCCATGTGTTGCAATATGCTAAAGTCTCTACAATATTAACATTCTGAGTTGCAACAATTTTAGTGAGTTAAGTTAACTAGGGTTTGGCGAAAATGGGCATCGTCTCATTGAATTGAACCAAGAGGATTTCCACCATTTTCAAACGAGTTTTTGCCGGTCATGGTATCAATGAAAACACTAAAATATTATGAGACTCAAACACAAAAAATTGGAATAAAATGGTTACTGTTTTATTACTATCTAATCAACTCAAGGAGTTTAGGTCTTAAGAGGAAATATTAACCAAATACAAGTGAATTTCAAGTATAGCAAAACTGATGAGAAAGAAACATAATTATAACTAAGTAGTAGAGGGAGAATCTGAGAGAACAAAATCAAGAAGGAGAATCACAAATCACACATTCCACACCTCTTTCTATTTACCTTCCGTCTCATATACCTTGCCTCATCACATGATCCTTCAACCAAGAGTTGGTTACTCTCACTCATTTCCTCTTTCTTACACACTTTTGCTTATCATTTACTCACTCATGGTATCATTGGCGGATCTATGTGTGTTTGAGGGGGTTCAAATGAACTCCCTGAAAAAATAATATTAGCACCGATACCTTAGGGAAAAATGTTTTTGAATCCCCTGAAAAATATATTTTGCACCCAAGTTCTTAATTTTGCACCAAAGTCCCTAATTTTACACAACTCTAATACACACCACACTCACACAATCACTCACACTCTTATATTTTATTTTAAAAAAGTTTTTTTTTATCTCTCTATCTCCTTGGATCAGTTCTTGTTCTTATTATCCTAATTTTGAATCTGGTAGTACTATTTAATTCGTAATTTGTGTTAGTGTTATTTAATTAATTTGTATTTTGTGTTAGTGCTATTTAATTTATTTTGATTATTTTTGTCTATTTAATTTGAATTTTTTACTAATAGTTGATCTGAGTGGTAACTTGGAACCCGTCGCAATGTCTTGAGTGTGGCAAAAACTCAGTTGGGAGGGGAGCACCACACAGACGGGCAAACCCGAGTATACTGATGGCCAGTCGGTCCCACAGACTAGAATAGTCACCGACAAAGCCGGTGGATACTGCGCACCAGTAATACGGTAACAAAAAAAATCTATTTAATTTGAATTTGTTTTGTATTTTTTGAGTATATTGATTTTTTTAGTGCTATTTAATTAGTATTTAAGAACTTATTAGTGATATTTAATTTGTGCTGGTCTAGTGCAACACAAGTTGAACCTGATAAAGTCTTCTTTTGAAGCTGACAATAGTTTTGTCTGTTAACAACAGTAGAAAGAGCTTTATCTGCTATGAATATTGTGAAGAATAGGTTGCGTAATCGGATGGGGATACATGGATGAACGACTATTTGGTGACATACATTGAAATGTATAATTTATTTATTTAAATATATTATAGTTGTTTTTAATTATATTTTTAGCAAATTGTGTATTTAAAAAGTTTGACACTCCTGAACCCAGGGTCCTGGGTCCGCCACTGCATGGTATGTATTGACAGTGTAAACAACTAATAAAAATACATAGTAAAAGTGACTTTTATGATGAGTAAAATAAAAGTCAAATATTTTTATCTTGTGTCAATTTCTGATTGATCGATCAAAATCACTTTCCATTAAATTAAGAAAGTTCGTGATAGTATTACAATGTTTTTATGTTTCACAAGGTTGAGTTACTATATTTTTTTAAAATGGTCCCCACATAGTAGTACAAACAAACAAACCAACCAACAAACACCTTCATTCATCTAAAACGTTCCACAACTTTACACTCAACACAACACAAAAGTTGTGGTCTCTATTCTTTATAACCTTCACTCCAAATCTTCCCTCTTCACAATCAATCTCTCTCTCCTTCCCTCTCTCTCTCTCTCCTTCCCTCTCTCAACCCCAAAAAGCACTTTTTTTCTTCTATGGCGGTAGGAATTTCTGCCACCATAACATTGAAACCATTAATCCGTCACTACAAACCCTTCATCCCAAAACCAACGTCCCCTTTGAGATGTTTCCTTAACAACACAAACCTTAAAACCCAAAGAACAAAAAGCTTCACACTTTGTGTTCTAATGGAAGACCCAAAACAAAAAACCCACATAGAAACCGTGTTAGAAGAAGAACAAGAACAAGAACAATCTCCTCAAGTGAAATTGGCAGAGAAATTGGCGAGAAAAAAATCTGAAAGGTCTACATATCTTATTGCAGCAGTTATGTCTAGCTTTGGTATAACATCATTGGGAGTATTAGCTGTTTATTATAGATTTTCATGGCAAATGGTAAATTATGGAATCATCCTAAAGTTTATATTTTTATTATATTTTTTTTCTTTGTGTTAATACAATGTTATGTGTAATTTGAATTTGAAATTGGGTTTTGATTTTTTAGGGAAGTGGAGAAATTCCTTGGTCTGAAATGTTTGGTACATTTGCTTTATCAGTTGGTGCTGCTGTAAGTTCTTTTTAATTATGTTTTTTTTTTAATTTTGATTCTAATTCTGTTTTTGTTGGGTTTGTGTTTTTTGTTAATTTTGGGTGATAAATTGAATTGGGTATTTTTTGATTTTCAGGTGGGTATGGAGTTTTGGGCTAGATGGGCTCATAAGGCTCTTTGGCATGCTTCCTTATGGCACATGCATGAGGTATGCTTCCATTTATTTCCCTCTCAAATCAACTAAGGTTTTAAATGGCGGTCGCATTGCAATCCTTCATATTCAAAGAATCGCAGTCGAATGCAGCTGATGCTGTTTCAATCGTAGTTGCATTATTGTTACAGAAACTTTTATGTCACCACTCACCACTAGATAATAGTTGCAAAAACTTCAGAAACCTTAATGTCGCGGTCTAGATAGTGGTAAAGGAAATTTTTCAAAACCTCGGTTCTAATGAATGTATGAAACAAATGAATTTGGATCAAAACCTCAGTTCTAATGAATGTACGAAACAAATGAATTTGGATCCTATGCTGTCAATTTTATGTTCAATTCAGATTTTGTGACGTTCAATTCAGATTTTGTGACTGCACTGATTGCATAAAAAACTGACTGCACAGCATCCAAATCCGAAACAAATAGACATCAAAAATGGAAACTTTGTTGGTGTTTTTTTTGGCTAACACTACAAATTTAAGACACACAAGAAAAATTATTTTGATTTTGATTTGTCCCTTACAATTTGTCATCAACCAATCACTATGAACAATTTGATATATATGTGCAACAAAAAACAAACAAAATTTGAAATTTAATTCAATTTTGCAGTCCCATCATAAACCAAGAGAAGGACCTTTTGAATTGAATGATGTATTTGCAATAATCAATGCTGGCCCTGCAATTGCTCTTCTTTCCTATGGTTTCTTTCACAAAGGATTGGTCCCTGGTCTTTGCTTTGGTGCGGTAAGTGCTTTTTTCAAAATCACTTTTATGGTTTCATTGGTCACTCTTGCGGTCAACATTTTCCAATGACAATTGCTATTTACCACCTAGCTTTTTTACTAATGCAACCTTATCTTTGAATAGGGTCTTGGAATTACAGTGTTTGGGATAGCTTACATGTTTGTACATGATGGATTGGTTCATAAGAGATTTCCTGTGGGTCCCATTGCAGATGTTCCTTACTTTAGAAGGGTAGCTGCAGCTCACCAAGTAACTATCTTTATGATAACATTTTTATTTATTTATTTATTTATTATTATTATTATTAATATTATTATTATTATTTCCTTATGATTTTCTTGTCTTTTATTTCAGCTTCACCATTCAGACAAATTCCAAGGGGTGCCATATGGGCTGTTTTTGGGACCAAATGTAAGAGCTGTACCTTTGTTTTGTTTTTGTTTTAAACCCTCTGAATATTTTTAGACAAAAAAATTCCTCTGAACATATATATATATTATTAATTGTTAAAATATTAGTTTTTTAAGTTTCTTGATTAATATGTATTGAGTTGATGAGATGATTTTTTTTATTATATTTATAATTTTGTTAATGAACAAATATGGCTTGCAGGAACTTGAAGAGGTGGGAGGACAAGAAGAGCTAGAGAAAGTGATAAGTAGGAGGAAAAAATACACACAATAATAATAATTCATAACAAAAGCAAATACTAATCTAGATATGTTTCAAAGAATTATCATTGTAAAGAAATATTAAATGAAATGATAAAAAAAAAAGTTTTGCTTGCATTTGTACAGTAATTAACCAACTAATAATTATACTAGGATGTAATATAAGAATATAAGAAAAATAAATAAAAGTTGGTGTGACAAATATTCTTGTGGTATAGTAGTAAGTGTGACAAATAATTGGTAAATTCAATTTTAGCTTATTGATATGATAAAAAGAGAAAAGAAGCCATTTGAGTTCAAGTGGGAAGATTAATAATTATAGTAGGATGTAATATAAAAATATAAGAAAAATAAATAAAAATTGGTGTGACAAATATTCTTTTATGGTATAGTAGTAAGTGTGACAAATAATTGGTACATTCAATTTTAGCTTTTTGATATGATAAAAAGAGAAAAGGAGCCATTTGAGTTCAAGTGGGATAATGTCAATGAACTACATTCCACTTGGTTGCAGTTAGTTGGTCCCTTGAGTGGGGCTTTAAGAAATGTATGCCACTTAAAA
Source organism: Astragalus glycyphyllos (assembly GCA_963573325.1). Lineage (NCBI taxonomy): Eukaryota > Viridiplantae > Streptophyta > Magnoliopsida > Fabales > Fabaceae > Astragalus > Astragalus glycyphyllos. The sequence continues at coordinate 16,243,602 of OY754313.1, read as the reverse complement.
GAAGGGAAGGGTCATTGTGGTACCAACAAGGCACCCAATACAAACACCTCTAAAAAGTAGGGCAGGGTTTACTTGGACTCAAATGACATCATGTGAATAAAATTCCTAGTGTAATTTTGTGTATGAATTGTGAGTGTTTGACATTTAATTAAGATCCATCAAGGATTAGATCAATGTTTAAGAAGATATGCTCCAAAACCCCTTTCAATTTCCCATTTAACATTTCCTCTTGTTAGAGGTGAACTACAACATTTTATTCTCTCATTTTCTATTTTTCGGGTTTTTTTTGTCGCAGATGTGTAAGTAAACTTAGTTCATGTATGTGCTTGAAAAGAATGTTTGCGTACATTAAAAACATATGTTTAGTGCATACTTATCAAAAAAAAAATGTTTGGTGCATACGCAAATTGAGTTTCATAAACATACTGGAATCAAAGTAAACTCAGTTTGCATGCGTTACAGCTAGTGCTTAATAGATATGGCAATGAGACGGTCGGGTGCGGATTATGCCTACCTCACTCTAACTTTCGAATCCCGCCAAAAATCTCAAACATGCTACTGAATCCTATCGGGATTAAAAACAAAATGGCTTTGATTTTATTGTACTCAATAGGAATATTGCATGGTATCTATTTTTTGTTGGTGAGAGCTATTAACACTCACATAGAGGTTAATTACACACCTTTGTAAAATAAAACTTTTAAAAAAGACAAAATTACTCTTTTTTTGGTAGTACTCTCTCTCTCTCTCTCTCTCAATGGGTGTCAAAGGGTGAAACTTTCACCTACACTTGAAGAAATTGATCAAACATCGCATTAAACCATTTAGTGAATGATTTGACTTCCAATCGTTTTTTTTGTGTTTCATGATCGAACATGATAAATTCCACTAATGGGTTCATATACACCCCCTTTCATAAACCGAGTTCATATACATTTAAGAACGTTCACAATATATACGTGAACCTGGTTCACATATGGACATAACTTATTTTTGAGCATGTGTGAACTTAGTTCACTCAAACATACATATATATGAATCGAATATACAAATAAGCCTTAGTAATTTTTTAACATATGTGAACTCAACTCAAAAGAACTCAAACACAAGTCGCCTTTGAGAAGAGGAGGAATTTGCCTTTTGTCCTAAAAGACCCCAACAATTTCAACTTATGATAGAATTATGTTTTGCCGATAAATCATGTAACATATTGGCAGTGTTGTTTTCCATGTGAGAATTATCAGAGATCTCCATGTTTTCATGTCATTTTTTATAATTCAGATAAAAGGGGTCTATTTTATTTCTTAAAATATTAAGTATACATCGATGAGTATAAAATAGGTAATCTCATCAACTAACTCCACATGCAAAACCAATATAAAATTGTTGTAAGCCTATCTAACTCCACATGCAAGGAAGAACATTACAAGTTTCTCTCATGAAATCGACCTAACTATCCTCTTGTCTGGTTATGCAAGAAACGCGCTATTTATAATTAAATGCACACCAATTTACATATGGGTCCAAATGTTTTATTTTGTTCCATTGGAAACGCAACCTCTGTCCGTGATTGATGCACTTAAATTTTGACCATATCCTTTCTATTAATGCGATAATATAATGTTAATATAATGTTAAAGTATTGGTTTGATTATACAATTTTCATTCCCCTAACTTCTAAGTAACACATCTGATCCGTACCTGAGCTCGTTAAATGATTAACTCCCGGTGTACTAAATCAAATCTGCTTGCTCCACTGATCGTGCTCCACGTCTAGAGAATGAGGGCGGGTGTACCTGCAATTACACTTCAACGTCCAAGTCATGAGCGAACGAGCAGAGTAAGGTTACTAGTGCATAGTGTGTACCTGACAACTGACGTAATGAATGCTTATATACTGTCAGTGGATCGCGCGTGGCCGCTAGATTGTTTGTACGAACTGATCGGAGCCGTTGATCTGGTCCCTTGCTCTTTTGCTCATTCTTAATGGGCCGCTCTTGAGTTCAACACTGGATTGGGCTTTGGCCCACTCCAAAACAGTTGCCCCCCAAGCCAAGGTCGTTCTTGGGACGAGTGCAGGCTTGATGCCTGGCCGCTTTTCAGCTCGCTCTCGAGGGACGAGGTCGATTGGTCGTGCGCGTAGTTGACTCTGCTTCAGCCAAGTGACACGTGGCAGCTGACATGAAGTATCGTCTCACGCCTTCTGAAGAGTCATTAATGGTGCCTCGAAATTTGAAAATGGCGGCGTTTGGTGATGATGAGGGATTGGTTTTCGAGGCGCGCGCAGACGAAAGGTCCCGTCACTTCGCTTGCGTGCGCCCAAACCCCTATAAAGATGTTGCCCCCTCTTCCCAAAATCTCTAAAAGCGAGCGTGAGTTTTGTGAAGAAGCGATCAGGATTGGCTGCGGTTCTGGCTAGGTGTCTACCTGTGCACGACTTCCTTCTCAGACGGTTCGTGACCTATGCTCGCTTGATACTTTTCATCAACGAGTACACTACGTTGAGTCCGAATTTCTCTGCTACTCCATGAATGAATCTCTTAACTCGTTGCTCGCTTGCTTTCCTTTGCTTTTCTTTTCTTTGGGGGCGAGGAGGGGGTGTCAGGCCCGGGGTCGACCTTGTCACCCCCTTCTGTGAATCATCATTCTAGGTGATCCTGACTCTCCCTCTCCTTGCAGGGTAGGGCGCTGGCGCGGACAAAAAAGACAGCTAGGATTTCTGGTGGTCCCTCTGTTAACTTGGCCGATCGTGCTGCTCGTTCTGGAAGTACCAAAATGAGCGAGCAACCTTCCTCTACTAATCTTTCTTCCTCTACTGATTTTTCATCGTCATCCTCCTTCGGTCGTTCTACCTCGACCGACGACTCTAAAACCGTTCATTCGCCCTTAGCGAATCTTCCACAAGAAAACCACATGGACCCTCCCCCGTCCCTCCAAATAAGGTGCTTCCAGAGGAGCACGACTGGCGTGGTACTCTTAACGACGATCGTTCTTGGATTTCGTCCACTATTCTCGGGCAATCCTCCGTCTTCCCTCCTGGTGATGAAATGTTGCCTTATTTTAGTCAGTTGCTCGGGTATGGTGATCAAGAATGGAGGGCTGAGGGAGCTCCTGCTGGAGAGCATGCGGCCACAATCCCTACTACTTTGAAATTTGTGATGTTTACCAACACCCTCAGAGACTTAAAAGTGCGACCTCCTTTTACCTTCTTCCAAAGGCGAATTCTGAGATATCTAGGGTTGCCCCTTCCCAACTTCATTTTAATGTTTGGGCGCTTCTAAAATCATTCGAGGTGGCGATGGCCGCTCTAGACCATAACATCAATTGTCGTCTTTTCTTCTCTCTATTCGATGTTAGTTGCACCGTTGAGACGAAGAGCGAGCCCAAACGTTGGGAGCAGGTTTCTTTGAAGAGTCGCAAGGGCACCTCAAAATTGTTTAAGCCTTATTGCGAATCGGTTAAGACTTGGAGGCATGCTTTTATTTGGGCCGTCCCAGTCAACGATCAGGCATGCGACCTGGTTGGGTCGTTGGACGACCAAGGAAATGTGGCTTCTATGAAATTCCCTCTTGGTTGGGCTCATTCCCACTACAACCACGAAACCATCAACTATAGGAATCATAGGAAGCTTGGAGAGGACGATCTTGAAAGCATTCGTCTTTTGGAGAACCTAGCGAGCTGGATGCCTGAGGGAATCTTTCCGTGCAACAAATTTGCTCGTGCTAAGTCTGTTGCTTACGCAAAGCACAAACTTGGTGCGATTTATTTTGCTCGTTTATTCACTTTAATTTTCTCTTATGATTTTCTGGTTTTAATCGTTCCTTGTTTCTTTTGTAGCTGAAATGTCAGGGGTTGGCTTTGAATCTCTTCTTAAAAGGACCAAAGCTAAGAAAGGAAAGGTATCATTTGCTTCCTCTCTCGCTCGTTCCATTCACGTGGAAGGCGGTCAGAGATCCCCCACTCCTAATCGTGGAACGGGCTCGGGGTCAAAAAAAGAGAGACCGGGCGCAAAACTCTGCCGAAACCAGCACGGTGCATATTGATCTTGACCCTCCCATTCCTAAAAGAAACAAAGAGGCTCCAAATAGGTCGTTCCTTGACTTGGACGACCTTGGTGAAGTGGATTTCAATCGTCTCCGCGAGGACCCCCTCCTTTTCATGGCTGATATTGCCAAGGTCGCTTCTCTGAAGCTTGCTCGTTATAAGGCAGAGGAGGCTCAACGTCAAGCAGGTATGCGTCTTGTTCACCGTAATTTGTGGTTGGAGGGCGACATCTTAGATAAAACTGATAAGTATAATTGTGCTCTTGGTCGTATCACAGAACTGCGGGCAGAGCTTGAATCCACAAAGGAAAAACTCAAGGAAGCTGAGGTCGCCCTCCAACAAACCAAGGACGCATTTGGTACGGTCACTACTGAACATGATGCGGCCATAAATGCCAAAATTGATGCTGAGACCAAGTTGGCCACCGAAACTGCCAAAGTGACTGAGCTATCTTCTAAGGATGAACGACTGGAGGGGCAAGTGAATGGCTTGAAAGAGGATCTGAAGAATATGAAAAGCGAGCGTGATAAAGTTGTGGCCGCGCTAGAAAACTTAGAGTCCTCCACTCTTGCAATTGCCAAGGAACGGTTTGATGAGGTCGTTGCTCAAATCCAATATTGTTATCCTACACTTGAGATCAATCCTAAGATAGTGAGCAATGACCATTTTCTGAGGAATGGGCGGATCATTCTCCCTGCAGAAGAGGATGCAGAGGGAAATGTGGTGCAAGAGGAAGTGGTTATTTACAGTCGCCCCGAGTGACTAGCTTTTGTACTCGTTTTTGTTTTTTGAACGTCTTTGCTGTTTCCTGGGGTCCTACTAGTCACCCTTCGTTTATAATGTTTACTTTCTGGAGCCCGGCCTTCTCCGGGCAACTTTAATGTTTGAAGCGTATGTGTTTCTTTTCAATTATTCGCCTATTTTCCCTTAACTTTTCTAAGTTAATTTTGTCCGATTTTCGATTTACTTATAATCGCATCATACGGGTCAAATTTTGTAAGTTCGCCTATAAACAGCTTACCAAGTCTCTACTTTAGATTTAGCTCGTTTATTAGGGTGCGACCAATTCTTTGGTCGTTCTTCTCTTTTACCCTTAAGTTCGCTTAAGTACACTTCTCAGCAGTTTATCAAACTCGGTTTGAACTTAACTCGCTCGAGAGGTCGTTCGTTATTCGTTCGCTATTGGATCGATCAATAACTTAAACTAAATCAACAGTAGTATAAGAAATTCCTCGTCATTTTATTGACGGACGAGCGGGCCTCAATAAAAAACCCCGTAGGGAAAAAGAGTGTCCCGCCCGTTCTGTTCTTCATTAATCATTCGAGTAGTAACATGATATTCTTTCATAATTACAAGGCATCAAGTAAAATATCTCCTAAGATTCATAGCGTTCCAAGTATTTGAAATCATCCCTCCATTCATGGTCTGGAGGATGTATGCTCCTTTGCCCGTCTTTGCGGCTACCTTGTAAGGACCATCCCAATTTGGGGCGAGCTTGCCCTGACCGACATTCCTCTGGCCGATATCTGCCTTCCGTAGCACGAGTTGCCCTATTTCGAAGGCCCTTGGGACGACCTTGGCGTTGTGTCTTGTTGCCACACTTTGCTTAACTAATGCATCTCTCAGGGCTCACTTGCTTCTAAGTTCCTCCACTAAGTCGAGTTCCTCCCTAGTGGCCTGCTCGTTCTCGGACGGTTGTTTAGGATTGGTAGTTCTCCAATTTAACTCTCCCAATTCCACAGGAATTAGTGCGTCCATCCCGTAGACCATTCTGAAGGGGGATTCTCCAGTGGTTGAGTGTGGGGTTGTTCTATATGCCCATAATACTGAAGGGAGCTCTTCTGACCATTTCCCCTTTGCCTCATCCAATCTCCTTTTTAATCCTCTCAGGATGACCCTGTTGGCTGCCTCTGCCTGTCCGTTCGTTTGCGGGTGTTCCACGGATGTGAAACGCTGTTTCACTCCTAGCTCAACCAGAGTCTCTTGGAAGTTTTTATCAATGAACTGTGTGCCGTTATCTGACACAACTATTTCTGGAATTCCAAATCGCACCAAGATACTCCTCTTGAAGAACTTAAGACAGTTTCTTGAAGTGATCGTGGCCAATGGCTCGGCCTCAATCCATTTGGTGAAATAATCAATAGCTACGATCAGGAATTTGAGCTGTCTAGGGGCGAGGGCGAACGGCCCCAATAAATCGATCCCCCACCATGCAAACGGCCAAGGGGCGGTCATGCTGTTAAGCTCTGTTGAAGGGGCAATGTGAACATCTGCATGTCTCTGGCACTTGTCACATTTTTTGACGAATTCCTTTGCATCTGCTTCCCTGGTAGGCCAGTAGTAGCCCGCCCTTAAAGCTTTTTTGGCAATGCTCTTGAGCCCATATGGTTCCCACAGACGCCCTCATGAATTTCGCTTAATACATTGTTTGCTTCTGCAGGGAGGAGACATTTGAGCAAAGGCATTGTGAAGCCTCTTCTATAGAGCTGCTCGTTAATGATCGAGTAAGATGTTGCTCTTTTTCGAATGAGTCCTGCTTCTTTGGGATCCTCGGGCTCTTCCCCATCCTTTATATACTTAAAGATGGGGTCGATCCAGGTTGGCTTTGCATCAACTTCGCATATGTCCTCCCCAAAGGCGGTCTCCAGCCTCACACTAGGTTGTGATAGTATCTTTTGTATCACACTTCTGTGGTTCCCAGGGTTCTTGGTACTTGCGATTTTGGACAGTATGTCTGCCCTAGTGTTTTCTGTCCTAGGAACGTGCTTAACTTCAGCGTACTCAAATTTCTGCATCAACTCTCTGACCCTTGTTAAGTATTTTTGGAGGATCTCATCCTTGGCGGAGAAGACATCTTTGATTTGGGAGACTGCTAACAAAGAGTGTGATCGTAGCTCTACCCTTTTCACGTTAAATTCTAGGGCGAGCAATAATCCCGCTACGCACGCTTCGTATTCAGCCTGATTGTTGGAAGTTGGGAATGAGAAGGCCAATGAGACTTCAATGGTCGTCCCATCCTCGCTCTCAAGAATCAAGCCCGCTCCACTGCCTTTACTATTGGAAGATCCATCAACATGCAAAGTCCATGAACCTTGGACTGGGCTCTCTGACCCTGGAGTCATCTCCGCAATAAAATCGGCCAGGATCTGTGCCTTAGTAGCTGATCTGGATTCATACTTGATTCCAAATTCTGATAGTTCGACCGCCCATTTGATCATTCTACCCGCTAGATCTGGTCTGTGCAGGATTTGCCTGATGGGTTGGTTGGTACGGAGTGCGATCTGATGAGATACAAAATAAGGTCTCCATCTCCGAGCAGCCACAACCAAAGCCAATGCCAATTTCTCAATCTTTTGCTATCTGAGTTCAGGTCCTTGGAGTACTTTGCTCACAAAATAGACTGGGTTCTGCTTGGATCCTTCTTCTCGTACCAATACAGCGGCCAAAGCCTCGCCTGTTATAGACAAGTATAGATATAGAGTTTCTCCGGGCTCCGGAGTGGTCAGAATTGGAGGTTCTGCTAAGGCCGTCTTTAGCTGTTCTAGAGCTTGGTCACACTCGGGCGTCCATTCAAACGCAGTTTCTTTCTTTAATAGCTTGAATAGGGACAAAGATTTGTTCGCTGCTTTGGAAATGAAACGAGAGAGGGCGGCCACCATGCCATTGAGTTTCTGTATTTCCTTCTTGGTCGTTGGCGACCTCATCTCCGTTACTGCTCGGCATTTATCTGGATTGGCTTCTATCCCTCTTTTTGTGTGATAAAATCCCAGGAATTTTGGCCGCCCTTACTCCAAAGGTGCACTTCTCTGGGTTGAATCTTAATGAGTTTTTCCTGGCCTCTTTGAACACTTCTCTTAGGTGGTCAACCTGGGCAGGGTCTTGCTTGCTTTTGATAATCATATCGTCTAGGTATACCTCCACCATTTTCCTTATCTGATTCTGAAAAACCTGGTTCATCATTCGTTGATAGGTCGCCCCAGCGTTCTTCAGCCCAAAATGCATGACCCTATAACAGAAGTTCCCTTTGTTAGTCATGAATGCTGTCTTTTCCTAATCGGGGGGATGCATGGCAATTTGGTTGTACCCAGAATATGCGTCCAGAAAGGACAAGATCTTATATCCGCTAGCACTGTCGACCAGCCGATCAACGCTTGGAACAAGGAATGGGTCTTTTGGGCTTGTTCGGTTGAGGTCAGTATAGTCTACGCACATCCTCCACTTGCCATTTGCCTTTTTAACTAAGACAACATTGGACAACCACGTTGTATATTTTATCTCCTTTATGAACCCTGCTTCAAGTAGGTCTTCAACGGCCTTAGATGCTGCTCGTGCCTTTTCCTCTTTTTGAATTCTTCTTCGTTGTACAACCCATTTCGCTCATAGGTCTACTGCCAAGTGATGGCAGGCCACTTCTGGTGGAATCTCGGGCATATCTGCAGCACTCCAAGCAAATAAATCTGCATGTTCCCTTAAACATTGAACGAGCTTGTCTTGAACTTCAGGGGGAAGATCACTCCCTATCTTGATCATTTTCTCTGGGGCGTCTCCCCAGTTGCACATGACAAAATTCCCCGTCTGGTTCAGGTCGTTTGATCCTTTTCTTAAGCTCTTTAGTTTGGAGGTCGTCTCCTTCTTCTTCCTCACTATCTGGGTCATAACGAGCATCTAAATCAGCCATGTTCACCTGTTCGCCATTTTTCATTGCCTCTTCTATTTCTTTTGCTACCTTTTTGCCTTTCTCTTTCAATCCCAGAAGAAAAGCTCGTTTTGCGGACAACAAATTTGCTGGAAGAGTGGCGACCTCCCCAACCTTGACTTTGTGGTGTCCACGATGCCATCTTCATCGTCGTCTTCTTCTTCTACGACCTTGGCCACCTCATCAGCCTGTGCCTTCCCCTTTCTGGGTGATTGAGGAACCTGCTTTTCTCCTCGTGCTTCGGCTTGATCCCTCTTCACATACTGCGTCAATTTTCCTCTTCTGATCAATGCTTCTACATCGTCTTTGAGGGCCATACAGTTATTGGTGTCATGCCCGTTACTTTTATGATACCGACAATACTTCTTGGAAGGACGCTGCCCGTCCTTAAGAACGAGGGGTTCTGGTGGTTTGATATCTCTGAATTCTGTATTTGCGCATTCCGCTAGTATGTTCGCGTACGAGGTATTCAATTTGGTACGTTCAGAAAACTTCTTGATTTTGTGATCTTTGCTCGGTCGAGTATTAACATAATCTTCTTTTGCCCTTTGATCCCTTTCTGGTCGCGAACGCTGATTCATGCCCGCTTCAGTAGCTTCGATGGCGGTAGTTCTTTCTTCGTAATTCATGAACCGTTGTGACCGTTTAAGGAACGTTTCCAAATCTCTGGGGATATGGAGGCCTACTTCTACCTCAAAACGACTTCCCCTCTGGAGACCCGTCCTTAAGAAAAATAACCTTTGATTGTCATCTAAGTTCCTGACTTGATCAGCTTCTCGATTAAACCTTTCTACATAACTGCGTAGAGACTCGTCTGGTCCTTGTCTGATAGCAATCAGAACATCTTGGGATTTTGGTTTGATCCTGGAGGTCGTGAAACGAGCGGTGAATGCTCTAGCCATTTGTTCCCATGATGAGATGGTATTGGGCCTTAGCTCGGTGAACCATTCCAACGCTGATCCTTCTAGGGTGAGGGGAAAAATTTTGCACTTCACAGGTCCAGGGGCTCCTCTATACTTCATCATCAACTCAAAGTGTTTTAGGTGGGCATCCGGGTCTTTAACCCCGTTATACATCTTAAGATCATAGGGGGGTTTCTCCAAAGAACGGGGAATACGGAACTCATCTATCTCCCTCGTGTATGGTCCCAAACTGGTATCGCCCCTCTCCTTGCGACGCGGTCGCTCCTCCAGGTAGCGCGTTCCATGGCCACGTTTCTGGTTACCAAAGTACTCCTTTGACTGATAGGTGTATCGCTCGTTTGATCAACTGCGCGAGCGAATGGGTGAATTGGTCGACCCGTAGGAGGATTCCTGGTGCGAAGATTCTTCAGGCCTATAGGTATACTCGGTGGTAGACGGGGTTCTTCCTGGCGGTGTGGGTCCTCCTCCTCATCCCCGCTTTGGGGGTGGAGAACTGTGGATCAGTCGCCTACGCGGAGGCGATCGGTGGGCCCTTGAAGGATTTGCTCGTAAAGCAGACGCATACTCGTGGTGAGGTTGTTGTTCCAGAGCTTTGTGTGCTCGTCTTGAGGCGATCTGATCTTCCAACTGGGTGAGTCGTTCATTGTTGCGATTCAGAGCCTGATTACGGTCGTGCAGTAGCTCTCGTAGCTCCTGGACCAAATCCGCAGGAAATTCGACTGTGACTTGTTGTGCAACATCTTGGTGAGGGAGGGCGCTAGTGCCCGCTGCACCCGTGGGTGGTAGTCGAGTAGGGATCTCAGCCACACTTTGAAGACGGGTGGTGGCCTTTGGTCGGCCTCGATGCCTTCGGTGGCATTTGATAAGATGGTGGAAAACGCGCGAGCTCCCACTGTGGTCGCCAAATGATCTGTACCTAAGCTCGTTAGATGATTAACTCCCGGTGTACCAAATCAAATCTGCTTGCTCCACTGGTCGTGCTCCACGTCTAGAGAATGAGGGCGGGTGTACCTGCAATTACACTCAAACGCCAAAGTCAGGAGCGAACGAGCAGAGTAAGGTTACTAGTGAATAGTGTGTACCTGACAACTAACATAATGAATGCTTATATACTGTCAGTGGATCGCGCGTGGCCGCTAGATTGTTTGTACGGATTGATCGGAGCCGTTGATCTGGTCCCTTGCTCTTTTGCTCATTCTTAATGGGCCGCTCTTGAGTTCAGCACTGGATTGGGCTTTGGCCCACTCGAGAACAACATCAATTAAAAATGCCATATCAAAGTCATGCCCGAAAATGTTAAGTCAACTCTATATAATGTGAACGCCAATAACTATTGTTGTCCACGTTAAATAAGTGAGAGACTTAAACACTTACTCTCTCCTTTCTTAATTTTTGGTATTTTTAACTTGTTACACACAAATTAAAGTATCTTTAATTTATGTTAGCTAAGTACTAAAATATCTTCTTTTAGAGTTGTCGTAGGATAATTGAAGTCATAATAAAATAGTGTTGGGACAATTAATACATACTTTGGAACTCCAAAAGGCTCGATAAATAGAAAGGGTATATTTGGAAAAAATTTGTTGAATTGTATATTGGATTTCTAAAAGTACTATTATTTTGGAACAAAAATAAAAGGCGAAAAGTACCAAAGATTAGGAAAGGAGGGAGTATTAAAATTTAATATAGATTAAGGCTCTATTTGGCGCGTCCCATCCGCTAGCGGATAGCGGATGGAACTAGCGGGTGAAGAGTATGTGTGTTTGGCAAACACTAGAGTTTAGCATTTTTCGAGTAGCGTTTAGGTTTAGCGTTTTTCGAGTAGCGTTTAGCGTTTTTTCAGACGCTACAAGTAGTGTTTTTTCAAACGCTAGCGGATTTCGTCTCACTTTTTTTGACATTTTTACCCTTTTTATTTTTCTTAAATATACTTCTCTTTCCTCATTAAAGATTTTGTCTCATAAATTAATTTAATCATTAATTAAATATCCTTTTATGTCATTTTACATTTATCAGCTATTTTAACCGCTAGTTTTACCAAACACATCATTTGTTATCTGCTAGCTCATTCGATATCCGCTATCCGTTAGCTCATCCGCTATCCGCTACATTTTACCAAACAGAGTCTAAATTTGAGAGGTCCCAAATTTATAGTATCAAAAACGCATTTAACTTTACGTGAAAAAAAAAAGCGTATTTGACCTTAAAAATTAAAATTGTTAAAGTAGATTCACTAAAACTATTTTTTTTGTTGGTGCGCAGTTTCCACCGTCTTTGCCGGTAGCTAATCTATGCCGGGGAACCTGGCTGGCCACGTGTAAACCCGGCTTTGCCAGTCCTTGTGGTTGTCCCTTCCCATCAGAGTTTTGCCACACCCAAGATCCGAACCCGAAACATTGAGGTAGAATCCGAGCCCAGTTACCACTCGAATCAACTCGTGTTGGTAGATTCACTAAAACTATAGTCTTTTTTATCAGTGAGAAAGATAAGAAACAAAAAAAACTATTCTCTACTACGCTGCATTCCCATATCATCTGCCAAAAGGTTCATCGATAAACCACTCGAATAGAGCCGTCATAATAACGTGTTAGAAGTTGAGGAAGTTTCGTGCTTAGCCAGCTAGTCAGCAACATGATTTCCTTCCCGCAAAGTATGGACTAATTCATGATGTCGTGGATGTAGGAGATAAGTTGAGCATAAGGATGGGTATGAGGAACACCCTCACTAATTAAAGTCAACGTTGTCTGGCAATCAGATTCACAAAAAACATTCTTGTAGTCATTCTCCCAAGTTAGAAGTAGACCTTTTATAATGGCCAAAAGTTCGACATTGATATTAGTTGTAATACTACAGCTACCAGAGAAACCAAAAAGTCAACCTCCATTAGAGTTCCTAAGAACATCACCAAGACCTGATCTCCCTGGGTTGCCGAAACTGTTGCCATCAGTGTTGAGCTTGACAAAGTTGTCCAAGGGAGGGATGCAAGAGACTAGACGACTTTGAGGAATTTTGTTGCTAGGAGTACTCACTGCTTGCAAGGCTTGTAAATCTGAAGTAATAATGTTACGCATTTTCCATGTCAAATTCTTTATATCATTGAAAACCTCATCATTATGAGACGTTCAAATATGCCAACAAGAGGTGAGAAACAATTGATTTGAGGTGCCCTTAGCAAAAACATTATGAACCATAAAATACTTTGTTATATTGACCTAGAGGTTTTATGGCTTTAAATATGTTTTGGGTCTTTGTGACGTTCTTGTGACACGAGAGGTCTTTAATTTGTAATGTTAGGCACACAAATAACATTGTTGTTATTATTATTATTATTGTTATTATTATTATTATTATTTGGACGAAACATTATTATTATTACTTTGACATACCTATCAAATAAAGTTAGATATTGTACCCAAAGTGTATCAACGATACAATTTTGAGACTAATACAAAGCAGTTTTTTAGGGCATGGTTGCCAACAACGAGAAGTACATGTCTGCCGAGTGGAGTTAAGAATGATGAGGAGAAAACAACAATTGCACAAACACAGATGAGCAAAAATCAAAAATTGAGGAATAAGAAAGGTGAATTCCAATTCAAATCGTAATTAGGATAATAATATAATTTTTAAAACCCGAGAACTCATAAATGAAAATAAAAAACAAAAAATAAGTTGTAAAATAGTGTGACATAGAATTTGTAAGTAAAACAAGTCGTCGGAGTGTTGCACCCGACTTTTTAACCTGGGTACATAAGAATTTGCCTTATTTTGATTAGAACAAATAACATTATTTATTTTTAACAAAGGTGTGAAGTGTGCTCAAGTCATTGTTGCACATGAAGGGGTATACTATCAAGTGATTGGACTAAAACCCCTTTTGAGTATTTTCAGTATCTTTGTCAAACAATGAGCATTTTCATGACACTTGTTAAGGATTTAAAAGAGTGTTTATGGAAATAAATATGTTTAAGTCAATTTAGCTAAAAAAACTAATATTGGTTGGGGATAGTAAAATACGGGGGTGTAGGTAATAACTTCCACAGATGTGCCTGAATTCATGGCAACAATATAAGTGCGCAACAATATAATCTATGTAATAATTAAATTTTAAAAGATGAATTATAAATTATGCCTTGAGAAACCCACACAAACCTACATCGATTTTTCTTTATTTAGAAAAGAAATGAACTTCCTTATCAAGAGGGGATTTGCGAGTTTTAAAAATAGAGGGAAGTCGATTCTAAATACAAAATTGAAGGTATATGACTTGTGAGGGTAATCTAATTTCCTGGGCACAAATAAATAATATACCCAATCTGTTCACTGATAATACAATAGAATAAATATGCACTGGTAGAAGAACAGTCATGCAAAAAGACAAAGAAGGTATTTTAAGGAGACTTAAGAGAAATAGTCGGCATAATATTTTTTTTGGTCTAAACGAACATAATACGTTTAGGAGAAATTACGTTCACCTCCCTTAAGTTATGATTAAACGACATATGCACCCTTACTACTTTTAAAATGAACACTCACCTCCCTTATTTGTTGAGAAAGTTTCACTCACCTCTCCAAAGTTTTGTTTAAAAGACACAAACACTCCCTCTAATTCTTACATAATAGAGGTCAATGTCTTCTAAAAATAGAGGTGTAAGTGTTACTTAGATACCAGGGGAGGTGAGTGTAGCCCTAGTGGCGGATTTAAACCCAACATCAGTGGCTTAGTGGTAATACACCCCAAACTTTGCACAAAAGAGATTTTGAATCCACCGGTACACCATTAGTAGTAATAAACCCCAAGTTGCATAAAAGGAACACTCTATTTGTTAGTCCTGGATCCGCCGATGTAGCCCAACAACTAATAAGAAGGTTGGAAAACAAGGTGGTAAGTAATCAACAGCTGCTCTGTTCACAATACATGTTTTTTGTGAATATTAAACATGCTAGAACCAGCATATTAGGAAGAATTTGTTTCACATTTAATTTGAAGAGCATTCTTTGAGTACATATTTGAAGAGTCTTTTAATTGTAGTTTCTGTTATATTATTCATTCACTTATATCTAATCCTATACTTCATATTTCTTAGGTTTGAAAAGCATATAGTACCTACACTAATCCTAACATCAAAACAATAAACAGACCAATCGATTAGAGGAAATAAATGTTGAATGAAGAAGAAAAACCAACCTTATTGGTGCATCAACATGCCAGCACTTCTCCAAAAACTCAGCAGGGTTAAAGCAAAACTTTATCATTGATTTAACTAGGGTTTTAAATTATGATTGTGCACTGCACTGCATCTAACAGCTACAAAAGAAACCAAATTTAAATTCCTGGGTTGAACCATCAACAGCATAGTATTACTATGGTGACAAATATTATTAATAAAATGCAACAGGGTTGACAGAGTATACAAAAATAAGCATGTGTTTGTTTTGGCATTGAACATACTGGGATACATATCAAAATCACACATACAGCTCTAATTATGAAACTTTCTTGTTGAACATGCATTAAAAAGCATATTCCCAGTCGCTACAAAGGACACAGATTCCCCGCTGTAACAGAAACAGACAGTTACGCGCAATAAGCATTCTCAGCCACCTAATCTCGATATAATGGTTTGCATCATAACTTACCAAAAAAACTTTAAAATACATTTTGTAATATAAACCGTAGATTCGGACAGTCGAGATCAAAAACTATGTAAATGTGTCACAGCAGGGAATCTGTTTCCCACTACAAATGTATCATTGATTTTTAAGTAGGGTTTAAACTGCAGACATCATCACTTAATTCAACAATAAAATCTCACTTCCACATCAAGCCATGATTGCAAGCAAACCGCATTCAACAGCTACGCCAAAATCGCAACCGCAATTTGAAACACAGGAGTTTTACAGCATAACATTACTATGGCAACAAATATGCATCTGAAGTTTTACAGATACTACTAATCCTAACACCACAATAAAAATATTCCAGTCAATTGAAGGTAACAAATCTTGAATCATGAATAAAGTAATGAACAGAATGAAAAAATGAAAACAAGCTTTACTAATCCAAACTGTACATAGCCAAAACAAACTACACCTCAGAAAAAACACTTCCACAATCTCAAATTCTCAATCACCACAAAACCATTACAAACTTGAACAAGAATAACCAAAATGAATCAAACCCTAACTAACCACCAAAAAACGAGAAGAAACCGCGTTTCGGTTCTTCTTCAACCATAACAGCCTGCATGCTATCCTGTTCAACAAGTCTCCAAGCAGCTTGTTCAAAAGCCAAACCAGCCAAAGTAGGAGGTTTATTCAAAACAAGAGGATAACCTCTATTAGTACTTCTTATAACTTCAGAATCCTCAGGTATAGCCCCAAGTAAAGGTAACCCTAACATTTCTTGAACATCTAAAACAGACATCATATCTTCACCTTGAATCATATCAGTTCTAACCCTATTAACAATCATCTTAATATCCCTAATTCCATCACATTCTAATAAACCAGTTACCCTATCAGCATCTCTAAGAGCAGTTATATCCGGCGTGGTTATCAAAACCGCCTCATTCGCAGGCGTAATAGCAGTTATAAAGCCCGCGTCAATACCCGCTGGACAGTCAATTAAGACAAAATCCGGCGAGCCTTCTGTGCGGGCTTTTAGGGCTTCAACAAGCCAAGTTAGGGCTTTTCCGCCAAAACCAATAGGGAGTTTAGAACGAGGTTTTGAAATACAAAGGAGTTCAAAATTTGACCAACGTTTATCACGAACAAGAGCTTGATCAAGACGACAATCACCGTTGAGGACTTCAACGACGGTGTAATTGACGCGATTTTCGAGACCTAAGAGAAGGTCTAGGTTACGGAGACCAACATCGGCGTCGATTGCGACGACTGAGAAACCTAATCGGGCTAATGAGAGTCCCATGTTGGCGGTGGTTGTTGTTTTTCCGACGCCGCCTTTGCCAGAGGTTACGACTACTACGCGTGGTGTTTCGCCGGAGAGTTGAGGTTTGCGATTCCATTGGAGAAGGGATTTAGTTGGTGGAAGAGGATAGGGTTTTGATTTGAGGGTTAGGGTTTTGAGGAAAGGGAATTTGTGACGGAGATTGGGAAATTGGGATTTGGCATTGGTGGTGGTTGCGGGGAAATGGTGGAGGGATAGCATTGAGAAATTTGTGGGGTGTGAAGAAGGAAGAGATGGAGAAACAGAGTGGCTGAGTGTGACCACTGAGAAGTGAGAAATGGTGCGCAGAAAGAAGCTACTGTTGCTTAAGCTATTTTGTTAGTATTGTTTTTTGTTTTTTTTTTTTGTTTTTGCTTTTTAGATTTTTTTTTATGAGATTTAGATTTTTGCGATGTAATGAAGTGTGATTGTGTGAATAATTACAATGTTAATCATGTCAAAAAAATTACTATTTTAATAATTTACATGAATAAAAAATTGACACAAATTGGTTCTTAGCCAAATAAAAATGGAGATCAATTATTCTATGAGAAAAAAATATATTATTTTGGTTCTATACCATATCAATTGTGAGTCAAATAAGTTCTATGAGATAATTTTAAGAGCATTGCTACTTGTTACGCTGTTATAAACATTTTTCTATTTCTTGCAAAATTCTTTCGTATCATTTAGTATTTTCCTAACTTTATTAAGCATTAACTTGAGTCACGTATTCATTTTTGAGATTCAAATTGTTATTTTTTATATATAAGATACCTAATAGTCGATGCATTTTTTGTCATGATCCAATTTTGGTATTTACTTCTATATAGTGGTCTTGACACAAATAGTATTTATTGTTTAGACAAGAAAAGTGACCCAATTAGAATGAATCATGTGTTTGTCAAAAAAAATTATGTAATAGCAAAGTGAAAAAATTCAACGAATAAAGGAATATAATAAGAAGGCATTTTTTTGGTCGAGGTGGGAATATAAAACGAAGAGATGAATGCAAAAGAAAGAAACGTGAGGCGGTACTCGCTTTATGGATACAGATAACACTTTAGTTGAATGTTTGGATACGCACTGTGAAAAAACAGAGATGCGTTAAAGGTGAAGCAACTAATTATAACTTCAACCTGAATCGTGGATTTTCAACCTGAACAACAAAATAATGCTTCCTTTGGAAAGTGTTAAAATTCATATTTTCAAATAAGTTACATATATTTTTATAAATTTTAACAAACAAATGTTTACATACTTCAGAACCAAATAATTCATAAAAATCCCCTCGTTCTCTCCACAAATTTTGCTTCCTTCGCCATTCTTCAAAACCAAATAAAGAAATCCCCTATTTCACGCTTCTCCCTCTTTGCCCCTTGCTCAATCTCATTCGAGACGACAACAATATCTCCAACACGATAGCGTCGTACCACAGATAACAACTTGTTGACGACCATGAACTACGAGGAGAACCTAAATACTCCCTCCGTCTCATATTAAGTGTCCTGTTTGCCATTTTTCTTTGTCTCAAATTATCTGTCACTTTAGAATCCCAAGACAACATTTATTACTACTTTCCAACAATACCCTTACTTTAGAATATCAATAACCGTGCATTTGCACCAACCAAGAAAAGTGTAAGGGTGTTTTAGTCCTTACCACTTTTTTTTACCATAAAATTTAGCATATCCAATCATTTTCTTAATACCCACGCCTAACCTTAAACGACACTTAATATGAGACAGAGGGAATATATATTTAACTTATTTGGAAACAAATGAAAATTGGCTGAAACTTGAAGATAGCAAAAATAGTGGGTAATATTAGATTTAGGGGCTAGACCGGCCCACTATTTTCAAACTTTTATACTGGAACACACTGCTTTGCGAGTAATTCATTTTAGAAAATATATGAGAAATCACACCCACCCTTTTTTGTCAAACTCTGCTCGCAGTGTCCACATATACTTGTGTTTTTTGAATCTATAATAAAAGTACAAAGGAAAATGCCTCTATAGGCACTTTTTTCTAGGTGTCACTCATTGGTGAATTTCACCCAAATTCATTAAATGTACTTCCTACATGGCATTTGATCTTGCTTACTTGGATATTAGCTACATTATCTATATAATTGATAATTTATGTCCTAAACAATTACACCAATGATTCTCACAATTTATTAAAAAAAAGCCAGCCGTGATATTTATGTTGGAGTAATAATTTCCTTTGATTTAAATCAATAGTATGTAACGCATCCATTAAAAAAAAGGTAACGGACCACCAAATTCATTGCTCACTTTTAAAGATTAATAACCGTAAAAAAAATTTCATATGTGGCTCACATATAATTAACTATGTGGTCAAATTTCATATTACAATGTCATATGCTGAGTTGAAAAATGAAATTCAACTCCTTATTGGCGCAATTTTTCAAAATTTTAGAAGCTTTTTAAATTTCAGTTTCACACCTATTTTTTGCCACTAACATCCATACTAACACTATAAATAGACTCCATTGGTATCACAAACTTCCATCCAACATATTTTATGCTCTTCTCCTTTACACTTTACCCATTTTTGAAAATCATTCTATTAGCTTCTTAGAACAAAATGGAACTCAGTGCTGAAATGACTGTTGATTTCCTATTTCTTAACAATATCAACTTGAATGCACTTCACCATTTTGGCACAAAGGTATCTCAACTTTATTTCATTCCTTCTCCAATTCATCTAGCATTATGTTTCTGTCAATATTTTGGAACACACCATTCCTACTTTTTTAACTAACTAAATTTTTTTCGATTTTTCCAAGTATCAAACATATCTGATTTTTTTACACTTAAAATTGTCTCAGGGCTCTCCTAACATAGTCAAGGCCCATATTGACGATGTCATTTTTGTTCACAGGTGAATTGCAAATCTTAAATTAGAAAGTTCTCAGATTCATTGAAATTTAGTAACTTATTTTTGGTTTGTTGATAGGTATCGTATTCATCTAAAAGTAGTTGATCACTCAAGTTCCGCTGTCTTTATCTTAAAAGACTCTGTTGCTTATGGTTTTTATGAAAATCATATGACGGACGAAAATGGAGAAATTCAAATGGCTAATCTTCGGAAAAGGTCTTATCTTTTCAAAGTTTGTAGCCCAACACACAGTCAATTGATTATGATAACACATATGTTGTTAATAACATATGCATGGATAAGGATATAATCGATCAGTTTCAATACAAGATGAATAGAGAGGTAACAATTTGCTAATTCATTTACGTAAAACACTTCATAATGAGTGAAATTGCAAATTATTATATTTTAAGCCAAAATTATTGCCAACTTATATTACTCACTTTTGTTTTGTTTTTACAGGAGTATCTTTGCTATCGGACATCTTTCACTAAAGCTATTATGTCTAAACTTGCATCAGCTGAAAGTAATGCATGCTTTGATGAAAGAACTCAAACTTTCAAAAAGAGAGTATTTGCACTTGCTCAATGTTAGAGTCATGCAATTGCAATTGGAGTCCATTGTCAAAATGGAGTAGTTACATCCTAGGTGGAGGTTTTGAGTTTCAATTTCAATAATTAACCTTCAACGTCTTTCCTAATTACGTCAGATATTGATGTACTTCGTTCAATTTTAATTGAAGTCCATGTAATGTCCCGTTACTGAATATCCAATAAAGTTCTTATTAGTCCATTTGATTTCTTATATATTTTAATTTTAATTTCCATGGTTGGATGGTTTGTGATGCGAGTTTTACATTTAAATTGACAAACATCCTTTTTTTTTACCAAATTGACACACATCCTATCCCACATAAAACCCACATATTGTAGTTGTGGAATATTTAAATTTCATGCAAATTAGATTTAAACACTTTTTTAATAATAATTATTAACCTTGGTAATAAAAAAAACATAGCTACTTAATAAATCATTTATTAATTTAAAACACCTACTTTCTTCATCTCACTTTTTAAATTAAAAAATAATATGCAGCTCCAATTAATCTATATGAATTCGTATAAATTAAGTTACTATCTGATTCTCGATAAAGTGCTTGACCAAAAATGTTAACTATATTTTGTACACTACTTATCCGATTTTACAATAAAATATTATTATGGTACTAAGTAATCACATAAAATGTGTGATTACGTTTTGAATGAATTACCCAATACTTTTATGGACTAATTCAACTTTTTCATACTTTCTAATGATTCACTATTAACTTAAAATATTTTATCAGAAAAATATCAAGAAATATATTTTACAACACTAATCCGATATTATAAAATATAATGTTTAAATGGTACAAGTAATTACATAAATTGTATTCATGTTTTTTTGATGAATTACCCACTACTTTTGTTGACTAATTCAACTTATTCATTTTTTCTAATGAATCACTATTAACTTAAAACATTTTTAAATAATAATATCAACCAACTAAATGTTGTTTATATAAGTTACCTTTTAGATGTCAAATACAACAGTCAGCTTTGTATTGCAATAGTAAGATAACATAAGTCTTGCAAATGGTATATTTTTTCCCCTAAAAACTGATGTAGTATTGAATTAGTGGACCCAACAAAGCGGAATAAAACGTCACCTACTTACCAGAGATTATAACTGCAATTCAAACATTATATCTATTGTATATGGTCATTTCCAGCTGATAGTTTGCAATAATTCCATTAACTACCTTAATTGGTGCCGCCATTTATTTACAATTTTTAAAAACAATCAGTTCCACTATTACCTGATTCAAAATGATATTAAAAAACTGTATCAAAAAATGATATTAAAAAACAAAACAAGTACATAATTAGATGGAAAAAAACCGTCCCATCATTTCAACCAATTTAAATACAATTCAATCATTAGAAATTATATCATGGTCCACCCATGATATTTTAACATTAAACACAAAGGATATATTAATAACAACGAATTACTTTTTGTTTCATATTATTCACCTAAAAATTATAAATAAAAAATCATAATCTACAGGATTCATGATTTACATACTTTTTATGTTTTATAGAATTGATTAATTTAACGAAGAGTAATTTTAATCTTTTTTTTTTGACAATTAATCATATTCTAAGTATTAGAATTAATGACATGTGTTTCGTTTTCTAAGAGACTTTGTCGAGCAAGGAGCCACACAAAATTTTTGCCTGCGTCTTCTGAGGCATGTGGTCAGTTAGAAAGGCTACCCGAGACTCATACATCTTTTATACCACTTCAGTATCCACTGCTTTTTCCAAGTGGGGAGGATGGATATCAGGATAACATACTCGCAGCAGACACTATGGATGGTCACATAGAAAGAAAGAGAACTAAGATTTCACTCCGCGAGTGGATTGCATACCGAATACAGCAACGATAATCTGAATATGGAACCATATTGAAAACTCGCCGGTTGTTCCAGCAATTCTTAGTTGATACATATACAATGGTTGAATCACAACGTCTGTCCTATATCCGGGCAAATCAAAAGGACATTAGATGTGACATCCTACATGGGCTACAGGACGCAGTTACTCGGGGTGAAATGGACCCATCAAAGATTGGTAAGCGGATTGTTTTGCCCCCATCCTTCACAGGTGGAATGCGATATATGTTCAACAATTGTCAGGATGCAATGGCAATTTGCAAGACTTTCGGGTTCCCTGATTTGTTTATCACAATAACATGTAATTCGAACTGGAGTGAAATACAGGATGTTGTCAAACCCGAAGGACTACAAGCATCTGACAGGCCTGATATTGTTTGTCGAGTATTTAAACTAAAACTTGACCAGATGCTTGCTGATTTTAGGAAAAAAAACATGTATGGAGGGGTTGAAGCAGGTAAGTTATTTTCTAGACATTTCCATTACATCAGAATTTGCTAACGTGTTAGTATTATGTATAGCTTAATAAGCATAGCGATTTCAAAGATGTTTTTTTTCGATAATGCTTATACAAAAAAATCTATAGTTTGTTCAATATCTAACTTGCTATTTCTTTGGGCAGGTATGTATACAATTGAGTTTCAGAAGAGGGGTCTACCCCATGCTCACCTTCTTTTATGGCTTAAGGCCGAACATAAATTGAAGACCTCTACAGACATAGACAATCTAATTTCAGCCGAGTTGCCGGACCCCAATTTGTACCCAAGGTTAGCCCAGACAGTCCAAAACTATATGATTCATGGTCCATGTGGTTCTGCAAATTATAAATCACCTTGCATGGTGGATAGGAAATGCAAGGTTTTTTATCCCAAGAAATTCCAAGATACAACCACAATCGACAAAGACGGTTACCCACAGTATCGTCGTCGTGATCTAGGTGTGGTCACGAAAAAGAGAGGTATCACAATAGACAACAGAAATGTTGTACCATACAACCCAACACTTTTGATGAGGTACTCAGGTCATGTTAACGTGGAGTATTGTAATAAATCAAATTCCATCAAATACCTTTTCAAGTACGTAAACAAGGGTCCAAATAGAGCATCTCTTCAGATCTGTACAGATAATGAATGTGGTAATTCCATACCTATTGTGGACGAAATCAAGCAGTATTATGACTGTAGGTATGTTTCTCCATGTGAAGCAGTATGGAGGATTTTTGCTTTTGACATACACCATCACTGGCCCCCAGTGCAGAAACTGACATTTCATCTCCCTAACGAGCAGACTGTACTTTTTGACAATAATTCCAGCATTGACAATGCTGTCAGAAGAGCAGAAAGTTGTAACACAATGTTTCTTGCTTGGTTCGAGTCCAACTGCCTGCATCCTCAAGGTAGTGAACTAACTTATGCTGAGTATCCCTCAAAATTTGTATTCAACAAGCAAGAGAAAGTATGGGTCCCACGAAAAAAGGGACAAAGCATTGGAAGGTTGAACTATGTCCCACCGGGGGTCGATGAATTGTATTACATGCGCCTTCTATTAACCGTTCAGAAAGGTTGTAAGAGCTACGCTGATTTGAAGTATGCTAACGGCAAAGTACAGGACAGCTTTCAGAAGGCATGTTATGAATTAGGTCTTTTGGCAGATGACAAAGAGTTCATAGACGGAATAATTGAAGCCAGTACGTTGGCGTCAGGGAATCAGTTACGCAGATTGTTTGTTTTTCTATTTTCAATGAATACGATGACTAATCCAGAAAGGGTATTCAACAGTACCTGGCGACTGCTTGTTGATAGCATTCAATATGATAAACGGAAACAACTTAGGATACCAGGTAACTATGGGTAAACTAATTTATATCTGTTATATATGAACTCTGTGTAGGAAGTAACTTAAATTTTTATTGTAATTATTATTATCATTAGTGTAATTATTATTGTTAGGAGGCATTGTTATATATGAACTCTATGTAGGAAGTAGCTTAAATTTTTATTGTAATTATTATCATCATAATGGTAAGCTCTGTGTAGGAAGTAACTTAAATTTCTCTTTGCAGATTTGCAAATTGGAGACCAAGAGCTAATGAATCTCTGCCTCATTGAGCTTGAGAAACTTCTACAGGTGAACGGAAAAACATTAACCATGTATTCTTCAATGCCATACCCCACCATGTCAGACACTTCAGATTTTGAAAATAGAATGGTTGTAGAAGAACTAAATTATGATAGAGAAGAAATGGGCAAAATACATCTAGAAGGTCTAAAGTTACTGACAGATGAGCAAAGGGCGATATATGATAAAATAATTGAATCAATTGTGTCTGGTAAGGGAGGTTTCTTTTTCTTATACGGCTACGGGGGTACCGGTAAGACGTTTATATGGAAGGTTGTATCAGCTTGGCTGAGATCACAAGGGTATATTGTTCTAAATGTTGCATCCAGTGGGATAGCGGCACTGCTATTGCCTGGTGGGAAAACCGCTCACTCTACGTTCGCAATTCCGTTAGATATAAATGAGCATTCTACTTGCAATATAAAGTTGGGCAGTCCACGAGCAAATCTTATTATTAAAGCCAAGTTGATAATTTGGGAAGAAGCACCAATGACAAATAGATTTTGTTTTGAGGCATTTGATCGCACATTACATGATATTATGGCCACTCAAGATGAAGCCAATAGAGACAAGGTTTTTGGTGGGAAAGCAGTCATTTTGGGAGGTGACTTTAGACAAATACTTCCTGTCATAACTAAAGGTTCAAGGCAGAACATTGTTGCAGCTTCATTGAATTCCTCAAAACTGTGGAAAAGCTGCCAAGTAATGAAGTTGACTAGGAACATGAGACTACAGGCATCTTCAAGTGTTGCAGACCAGCAGAAGCTAAGAGACTTTGCTGATTGGATCCTACAAATTGGTGACGGTGTTGGTAATTCTAACGAGACTGGGGAGATCAAAATCGACATACCAGAGGATTTGTTGATCACAAATGAAGAAAATCCATTGGGATCATTGGTTGATTTTGCATACCCAGATATGATCAATTCTATGCGTGGAAACAATTATTTTCAGGAACGTGGTATTTTGGCACCCACCCTCGACGCTGTCCAACGTGTGAATGATTATGTCATATCGTTGATTCCTGGTGACGAGAAAGAATACTGCAGCTCAGACTCTGTATGTCAATCGGACGAAAACGCCGAGGTTCGTGGTGAGTGGTTCACACCAGAATTTTTAAATGAAATCAAGTGCTCTGGACTTCCAAATCACAAGCTTAGGCTAAAAGTAGGAGTTCCTATCATTCTAATGAGGAATATAGACCAATCGGCTGGACTATGCAATGGAACCAGACTATTGGTCAATGAACTTGCTAAGAATGTTATAGGGGCTACTGTTATTACTGGTATCAATGTTGGTCTTAAGATTTTTATTCCAAGAATGAACCTGATCCCCACTGATCCAGGTCTACCATTTAAATTCCAGCGGAGACAGTTCCCTGTGGCTCTATGTTTTGCAATGACAATAAATAAAAGTCAAGGACAGTCACTATCTCATGTCGGAATTTATCTCCCTAAGCCTGTATTCACACATGGACAGCTATATGTTGCAATATCCAGAGTAAGGTCCCAAGATGGTTTGAAGATGTTGATTCTAGACGAGGATGAGTCTATATGTCGAGACACAAATAACGTGGTATATTGAGAGGTCTTTGATAACCTATAATAAATCTATGGACGCGTTGGGCTGGCGATTTGATAGAGTTTCATCTTATTGGTGATTGTTTCCTGACAAGTCACATGAGTTTAATTTTTGGAGAACTTTTGGATTACTCTAGCTGGTTTATTTACTTTTTTTGAAGTCTGACTACAGTTTTCAGTCTTTTGACTGGTTTTTATGTGTTAATAAGCACGGTCAAAGATCATGTCCCAAGTAAGATTCAATTGATTCACGTATTTTAACAAGAGTTTAATCCACAAATCCTGTTGTGATAGTGAGGTTTTGTTACAAGTTTTTTATGTCAAAAGGAATTTTTTGTCACATTATCTAACAGAACATCCTAACGAAACTAACCACAATAAAAAACACAAAACCATATATATTTTTGGAATTTTACTTACTTGGAACTGCAGCTGGAATTTTCTTTCTTCCCCGACTATTAATTGTCATCTTTCCCTCTTCATCTTTGCACAATCATCAAATATTTGTGCAGAAGAACATCTCACCAGGGATACTCACAACCCAAAAGAATGAGAGATGAGGGGATACGCGATTTGAAAGGGAAACGATGGCAACGAAGGGGTCCTGCAAGGCAGCACTTCAAATGCGGCGTAATAGCTCGGCGACAGAAGCGGCGGCGGCGGCGGTAGCAACGACGGCACAGAACTGGTGCGTAAGGTCAAAGGTGTGTTGTGTTTTTTTTTTGGATGCGTTGAAAAATTTGTTGTGTTAATTTTAATTCTTTCAACATAAAAAGTCCACCTTGAACAATACGGTACATTAGATTGATCAAACGGATAAAAATAATATAAAGCACCACCCCTTCCCCACGCTATATTCATTGAATCCAGACGCCTATATCTATCTCTCTCTTATTTTTAAACAAAATTCGATTTTATTATAAATTATTTACTTTTTAAATTATTATAGCCTACATTTTATAACCTAATATAAATTATATTTTTCGTACATTATTTTTCTCAAACACCCTTTGATAGTTTAATGTAAACAAATAACATTTTTTTATATTTCTTATGTTAATTGTCTCCACTATATATTAGATTATGTTATACCAAATTCAAAAAATCCTAAATAATTTTAACTTACATATATTTTGTATATGATTATTTTTAATAAAACATATAGACTCAAATTTCTTCCCGTGCGTAGTAACTGTCATCTATGTATTGTCAAAAAACATTTAAAATAAATAATTACAACTTACAATATAATTATATTTTTTTTATCGTTAATTTCATATTTTAAAACAAAATTTGTTCCCCGTGCATCGCACGGGTTACATACTAGTATATTTAAATAGCACAAACATCCTTTCTACTTTTAAATAAACACTCACGCTGCACACTTATCTGCTAGGAAAATTGCAAACAATTTCCCTCAGTTTTATTTTCAAAAGCCAAGATAAACAAGAAATAGAAGCAGTGGCTGATCTAGGATTTTAAAATAGGGTGTTCCTTTTCCTTCAATAATTTAACAATTGTACGATTTTATAAATAAAAAAAACAACGATAAGTAATGTTCCAAAGCAGTGAAACTGAATTCAAAATTCAAAAATCAAGGAAACAGAATTCACAAACACAGAATTCGGAATTCACAAACAATGAAATCAATGAACAATCTACAAATAATGAAATCAATGAACAATCTACAAACAATGAAATCAATGAACAATTACAAAAACTAATTTGTTTAACTAACCTCATATCAATAAAAATCTGAAATCGAAATTGAAATTCGAAAAAACATACCTGAAAATATGAAATCAAAAAAAAAAATTACCTGAAAATCTGAAATAGAAATCGAAGTGCTGGCTTGCTTGTTTCACTATCGAAATTGAAACAATGATTCTCGAAGAAGAATATCAGGGATTGTGTTTGGGATTTTGTGAAGAAGAAGAAAGGAAGAGGAAGAGATTAGAGGAGAAGAAACAGAAACGAAAATGGTAGAGAAGAAGAAGAAGAAGAAGTCTGCGTAAGAAAGAGAAGAAGAGAAAGAAGGGTGTGCGCGTGCGAGGAAAATTAGAAAGAGAAAAAAACCTTAAGTAAAACGAAGTCATTTTATATTTACGGTTTAAGAAAGAAAAAAACTCTGTTAATGTGTTGTATAAAATTTGGAGGTATTACCACTAAGACAAGAGAACACCCTTTAAATCAGCCTCCAAATAGAAAATGCATAAATCACAAATATCTAATTTATATCAATATGATTTCAAAAACGGTATATATACACTCAGAATCATTGTAATAAAACTCTCAATTTCTTTTAATAATTGGAGAGAATCTTGCTTTCATTGCAAAAGAATCCTCAGAAAGAGAATAACCGGTGAGACTTACAGAATTTTCGATTCCTATCCTTTTCTATTTTGTTCCAAAAGAAAGGAAAACTGCATTTCTCTCTCTATTCTTTCTTCTATCTTTCCTTTGTACCAAACAAAGTCTTAAGTTTGAGATGTTGTACTACGGTACTAGTAACTTCCGAACTATTTCATAGAAAAAAATAGGCTAAATACCTGTTTTGGTCCTTTATGTTTGGGCGAAGTTTCATTTTCGTCCTTTATCTTTTTTTTGTTCCGTTTTAGTCCTTTATGTTTCATTGTGCAAGAAAGTGAGAGACCAAAACGAAACAAATTAAAAACTGAGAGGGACCAAAATTAAACCAAACAAAAAAGCAGAGGACGAAAATGAAACAAATAGTGCTAACGGTAGGGACGAAACCGAAACAAAAATGAAACATAAAGGACTGAAACGGAACAAAAAAAGATAAATGACGAAAGTGAAACTTCGCCCAAACATAAAAGATATTTTTGGGCCAAAACAAGTATTTAGCCAAAAAAATAACTTCCAAATAAAACTCGTTAGCCATAGACCCAACTAGAAGACAACGTTGATGTGAGGGAAGCACAACCCTACAAAGGGTTGTTGTGAAAGAACAAACAACACTGATATGAAAACATTAATCCAACATCATACAAAGACACACGTGAAAAACATTGTTTCTAGGCTCTCTATACCTTCATGGATCAAACCCACAACCCATGTTGTTTCTTGTAGCTATCACACTGAAACCCTTCAATCCCACGCCACCAATCATGAAACCAATGTTATACAAACAGCCACTCACCCGTATAGTTTTGATTCAACCACTTTCTATGGTGCCTGCAAAATGTTTGAAGAAATGCCTGACTTAACTGTTGAATCAGCTACCAACGTAATCGGCGATTTTGCCAAGCAGAACTTTCATGAAGATGCTATTTGTCTTTTCTCAAGAATGCTTGCCTCGAATATTAGACCGAATGAGTACACATTTGGGACCGTGCTTCACTCATCGAATGTAATCAAAGATGTTGTTGTTGGTAGGCAGCTTCATGCTTGTGCGATAAAAATTGGGCTTGGGAGCAATGTATTTGTTGGTAGTGCACTTCTTGATTTGTATGTTAAGTTGAGTAATATAGAAGAAGCTCAAAAGGCATTTGGAGATACCCAACATCCCAATGTGGTGTCTTACACAGCTATGATCTGTGGGTATTTGAAGAAAGAAAAGTTTGAAGATGCTTTGCGTGTTTTTCATGAGATGCCTGAGAGGAACGTTGTATCGTGGAATGCAATGATTGGTGGGTGTAGCCAAACAGGTCATAATGAAGAAGCTGTGAAGTTTTTTATTGAAATGCTTAGAGAAGGATATGTACCAAATGAATCTACACTTCCTTGTGTGATTTGTGCATCTGCAAATATAGCTTCTCTTGGAATTGGGAGAAGTTTCCATGCATCCGCAATCAAGTTTTTAGGTAAGCTTAATTCGTTTGTCGGGAATTCGCTTATTAGCTTTTATGCAAAGTGTGGAAGCATGGAAGACAGCCTCCTAATGTTTAACACGCTTTCTAAAAGGAACATCGTGTCGTGGAACGCTGTGATATGTGGTTATGCACAGAACGGAAGAGGACTTGAAGCAATACACTTCTTTGAAAGAATGAATTCCGCAGGCTATAAACCGAATGCGGTATCCTTTCTCGGACTTCTCTTGGCTTGTAATCATACAGGTCTTGTTGACGAGGGCTACTCATATTTCAGTAAAGCCAGGCTCGAGTCTCCCGATTTACTAAAACCGGAGCATTATGCTTGTATGGTTGATTTGCTTGCTCGCTCCGGACGTTTTACAGAAGCCGAGGGATTCATTCACAGTCTGCCTTTCGACCCGGGAATCGGATTTTGGAAGTCATTACTAGGGGGATGCCAAATCCATTCTAACATGGAACTGGGTGAGCTTGCTGCAAGAAAGATTTTGGATTTGGATCCGATTGATGTATCATCATATGTTATGTTATCAAATGCTCATTCTGCAGCAGGTAGGTGGTCAGATGTGTCAAAACTAAGAACAGAGATGAAGGATAAAGGGTTGAAGAGGATTCCAGGTAGTAGTTGGATTGAAGTTAGAGGCATTGTTCATGCCTTTGTTACTGCAGACCAAAGTCATACTCAAAATGATCAAATTTATTTAATTTTAAGAAATTTTTATGAGCATTTCAGGGAAAATAAGGCTTCCGATTGGCTCGACATTTGTTCAGATTTTGGTTCAACATAAATAATTGGCTTAGTTTTTTTGATATAGGATTATGCCATTTTGAATTTTATAAGGGTTGAATATTATTTGCTTATATACTTGAGTATTCTATTTGTTGAGCAAGATAATGCTGGCCATTCTGCTGCTGTGAAATGGAGAAAACTTTTAGCAGGAGTTAGTAACAGAAAATCTATGTTTCATGGGACAGGTACGGACCGGTACCGGGTGCGGGTATTGGTACGTGATACATGGTTTTTAAAAAATTGAAGGTACATGTATGTTATATAAATTTACATATCGAACCATAAATACAGACTAATAAATACCCATGAGTACCCAGTGAGTAATAGTACCGGGTACGAGTACGAGTACGGTACACGTACGGCTCTAATTTTGAAGTACCCATGCTTCAGAGCATAAAATAGTAGCAGAAAGATTGCCGAGCTTTATGACAATTCTTGGTTTGGGAACTCATTTTCAACTTTACATGCTAACTTACTAGTTATTACAGGTCTTGCTTCCTGGTTTTTTCCATTCCTCAGGGTTTGGCTGCAAAATATGCTGTAAAATTTCAGATTTGACAGTTTTTGTGGCATCTTATGTCTATGCTAGAATGTGCTTCATGTGAACTGCCAACTGCATTCTTATTAGCTTCCAGCCATCCAAGTGAAACTCTTCCTAAGAGAATTCAGCTTAATGGTTGTGTATAGTATTAGTTGAAATATGTGTTAACCATTATCTAGCTTGTAAGATTTTGCATGTTTTATACTTTTTAAGCAAAATTGCGCTCGAGGTCCTTTAACTTTATTTAAAATTCCAGATTCGTCTTTTAAGTTCTTTTTTTCTCATTTAAGTCCTTTATGTTTTTGTTTAGGTTTCAAATTGGGAATCCATTTCAAAATGGTTCTTCATGTTTCCGTTTGTTTCAAATTGGTCCAGCATGTACTCCGTTTATAGGGACCAATTTAAGACAAAAAGAAACATAAATGACTAGTTTGAAACATAAACGGAAACATAGCGGATAAGTTTGAAACATGGAGGACCAATTTGAAACATAAATGACTGAAAGAACGAATTCAGAATTTTAAATAAAGCTAAAAGACCCCGAGCACAATTTTATCTATTTATTAGGATTTAATTTATATACCCAATATACATATTGTGTTTTACACTATCTACCAGTTACAGGTTGACACATCATTAAAAACAAATTAGTCAATTGGTAACCATCAGTTAGTCAATTAGTAATCAACAATTTGATGAAGCATGATTGTTTGTGGTTCTATTAAAGGTGCTTTTAATTACATGACTACTGCTTTTTTTTTAACTCCGAAAGGGAATTCATTGCTTCCACGCCATTGACTTCTGATACTTGGCAACTAAATCTGGATTATCTTATCTGTAACATGCATAACTTCATTATAACGTGCAATCCACTACTATAAATTTACAAATATTTAATATTTTTGATAACTGAATTGACACTTTTCAGTTTTCAAAAACAAATATGTTTTCATGTTTTTTCCACAAGGACCGGGCTAGACTTTTACTCTAATTTATAAGAACAACTCTAACTTATAAGAACAAGCTGAAAGTTATCTAAGTGTTATCCATTAATTTGCATGGAAATTTGAAACTTAAGGTGTTCGTGAAAATTCTAGTATAGTGCTATTTGACCCACAATATCCTATAGCAGCAAATATTTTCTTGTTTACCGGGTGCGCAGTATCCACTGACTTTGTCAGTGACGAATCTACATCGAAGAATTTAGTTGCACACGTGTCTCCGACTTTTTCGATTCATGTAATTATCTCCTTCGAATAGAGCTTTTGCTACACTAAAGACTCCAACTTGAAATCATAAGGTGGGATACGAACCAACCCTTGTTCATTATCTTTATTATACAATAACCGTAAATGTATCCACCAATTGTCCACCTAGATAATGCCACTAAAAAACACGTATGATTTCCAAAAAGTCCACGTCAGCCAACCTTGCACACCTAGGCTACACATCGTCAAGGCAGATTAATCCAACGGCAGCTGTTCCTTGGATTTATTCCACACCACATGTCATCGCCATCAACGACCAACATTTAATTAAATTGCGGCTCACAAAGCAACGTCCAGGATTAAAGCTCTAATAATAGGCTTCCACCTATTTGGGATTCCTTAATTGCATAACTTTAATGACATTCAATCATATATTGTTTTGTTTAAAGCTCTAAAAAAAACCCTTACGAGGATTAAAGCTCCATCAATTTGTTTATTTTTTTATTTTTTTTACTTACAAAATCCACCTTTTATTATTCCCTACCAAAAAACATTTGACACTTCATTTTAACTATATTCTTTTTTTTAAAATAACCATAACTCTTCCAATAACAGAATACTAAAATTTAACATGTAGTTATCAAAATTCCCTTTTTATTATGCCGAAAAAAATAAATATTCTGAACTATTTATTTAAAAATTTAGTGTGTCACGTCAGCTTTGCGGTTCAAAAAAAGAATTTAAATACTTCAATCAAACAACTGCGTGTATATATAGATAGATATAGTGGAAAAGACAAAAATACTATACTATTCATCCACAAATATAATTTTGTTACAGTAAATTCGATGATATCAGGAAAAGTGTAAAATAGTCGCCTTTTGTTGTTCGACATAATAGCATTATATCAAATTGTAGAAATTCAAATACTGACGTAAAACTACTTCACATGATACAGTAGTTTGGCTACATTGCTTGACCAATTAAAAATGTAGGTTTTTATTAAAAATAAAAAACTTATTCAGACACACTATTGGTTAGTCATATTCGTCCAATAATGAGAACTATTAATATATATCGTCCAATAATGAGAACTATTAATATATACAGGAATGTCGACCCGTGCTGGCACGAGTCAATCATACTAGTAGTAACAAATGTTTGATAGTCAAAAACCAACAAGAAAATAAGTTTAAGATTAAACCTTCAATTTCACCCATAAACTAACACTATTTTACTTTATTCTTAAACTATATGAAAATAATAAAGAATCTCTAAAGTTTGTAAAATATGTCTCATTAATCCCTTAAATTTAATAAGCTCCATCCGCAAGAAACTACTTATAAAATTTTAGGAACTAATTTGACGTAATTTATAAACTTTGAAAAGTTTTTATAATTTTCATATATTTTAAGAACTAAACAGGAGAAACGGTATTAGTTTAGGAACCAAAATTGAGAATTTACTCCAAATATTTAACTTCACAAAGATACGAATAATATAATAAACGAATAGTTAGACAGCAAAAAATAAGATTAGAAATACAATCATTGGAGACAAAATTGAGATAGTCTCCATGATAGAAAAAAATTATAATGGGTAGAAAACTTGACAAAAGTGTAATCAAATAAGAATATTTGGAAAGGAAGGAGAAACCAACGAATACACTAATTCCTAACCATTAACCTATAAAAAAAAAGTGATCAAATCATGATATCTAGAGAGGAAAGAGAAACAATACAATTACCTTTCAATGAACATAGTCGGGCACCAATAAAAGATTTGAAGTTGAACAAGAAATGAAAATTTTACATTTGATACAATGAATAATACCATGAAAAATTCCAATTCCTTTTTCTGACTTACAAATTACAATACACAGCAGAACAGATTCCCATCCATCATCAACTATCATGTAGCAGAGCTCTGTCATCTTCTCTTGTTGGTTGTAAAGGCACAACAA
Source organism: Astragalus glycyphyllos (assembly GCA_963573325.1). Lineage (NCBI taxonomy): Eukaryota > Viridiplantae > Streptophyta > Magnoliopsida > Fabales > Fabaceae > Astragalus > Astragalus glycyphyllos. The sequence goes on along the minus strand of OY754313.1, from coordinate 16,209,557 downwards.
CTCCATTCTGATGATTCTCAGCTTCTGAACTAGTAGATGGTTTTGCACCATTTGTGATCATATTTTTCAACCAAGAAGCTTGAAATCTAGGTGATCCTCCTCCTCTGTTGGAATTGTTAGGGGACTCGGGACCGTTTCTAACATTGTTACTAACATTGTTAGTAACACCTAGGAGGAATCTATATGCTACTTTGCCAGCCGACACGATCTCGGTTTTGGCTTGTCGGAACTGCAATAACCAAGTAATATTATTAGTACAACAAGATCGTCCTCGTTCCGGCAAGAAAATACAGAGAAATAATATAACACGATACTATAGCTCGCTGCTCACCTTTACGGCTGTATTTCCAGCAACTTCCATAGCAGTGTCACCAGCATTGGCAAACCTATTCACCCAACCTGTCTTGGAATGGAAGCTATAAGAATACAGAAGCAATGATTCACAAGATGGATCAATGCTAAAATCTCAGCCACTTAACATCAAAATCTAAAGAGGGTATTGGCATATTATTGTATCTACTATGTCCAAGCCTTTCTCACAGTTCACTATAACACTAACTCGACCTGATTACTTCCTTCGAAGCACCGACACTTCAAGTTGAAGACGATGTATCCGGTGTCCGACATGTGTTGTGTCGGAAACCGACACTGACACTTAAATTACTTCTATTTTTCAAATTAAAATCAGTGTCTGTGTCCATGTCTGTGTTGTGTCCGGTGTTCGTGTCTGTCAATCATAGATCACTTCCCAATTTCATCTCTCCATATTCAAAAGACAATGGCACGCAATTCAAGACAACAAAATTTCCGTTCTTTAAAATAAAATGCATTAGGTTAGTGTGATAACCATTTAGTCATGCGCAATTCAAGTGCTTAAGGTTTATTTTTCGATATTGCTTGAATCCTGTACTGTACCCAAATAGTTGGTTGATATTTGTATTCCTCGTATAATGTCGGTGGCCTGTTGGCCCATATGAATGAATAGAATGCTTTATTCTTGACAAAAAAAAGCATGCTAATGCAAACTAATAGCCAAGTTTGGCACTTATTTCTACTATAAAATTAGTACAAAAGTTAATTGAATGCAACTCAGGTGAAAAAATTATCAACAACGAAGTGCAACTCAGTTGGTAAGACGTTTCACCTAAATCTAAATGGTTGTGGGCTCAAGTCATAGAAGGGGGAAGTGGAAAACACTATTGATCCTTTTCTAAAAGAAAAAAAAGTTGCAAAGTAATTACCAAATTAACTATAAAATGGACTAAGTTTCCTCAAAGATAAATATCATATTAAATAGGGGGAAGCAATATTCCAAACAGAAACTTTATACAGGTAAAATCCAACATACCACAGAATTTACACGATGTGTGTGGCCTTATAGATAAAAGGTCATCTTTTAGCATAAAAAACGATAATGCACATAAATAATAAATAAATAAAAAAATATTTTAGTTGGATGTTCACCTGGAAGTTTTGGTACACCAAGCCTTTCACAGAACTCATCACAGAAGTGGTTGCAGTTTTTGGACAAAAGATCATACGCATTTCCAGGCCACTCTCTACTGAGTTCTCGTAATATTTGATTTACCTTGAAACTGGGAAAGTTCGTTTTCCCTAGAACAATGGATTCGCGATATGTATACATTGGATTCTTTCCAGAAGGGCAACTAAAAACTCCAGTACCTTGTTCACAGAATCCAAATGACCATTCATCGTCTCCAAAAACCTGTCACAGCAGAACAAAGAGTCCAAACATATCAGCACGTGAAATAGCATTAGGCTTACCATAATGTCAATTGAGCTGCAGCGTGTATATGAAAAATAAGCTTTGGGGTTATATAATGCATGCATATAATATGGCCAGACAAATTGGGAAAAAAGGATAATATTAAGAGGTCAGCGGTTTCTGTAAATAAGAAACTAATATCATTGCCATGTTTTCCCTAAAAGTCATTAAAAAATACGACTTTTCCTCTCAAACAGCCAGAAAGGTTCAACTTTGCTATCTGGGACTGGGATTTCAAAGCAGAACGCACTCTACATGACTTTAACATTTAAAGGGAAATGCATAATTATCTATGCAGTTAATAATAACGATATACATAAATACATATAACCAGATCAACAGCGACAACTACAGTTATATTGTTAAAGTTTCTTAGGCATCAAATTCCAAGTAAATGAGGTAAAATTCCCATACAGCATTAAAAAATAGAGGAATAAAGAGTAGGAATTACAGAACAAAAGTTCACACCATTCTTAGTTTATTATGTTTCTCGGTTTCCTATCATATCTAATAATTTGTTGAATTGGCTTATTATTTTGGCTTATCTAGTGACGTAAGAACTTGTCAGAGTGTTTGGGAGAACCTACGGAAACATGTATTGGCTAATATAAAAGAAATTTCTCTTAAATTATAGAAAAAGCTTATCAATAAGCGCTTATATGAAAAACACTTATTTGATAAGTGCTAATTAATCTGTTTACCCAAACAGGACCCAAAGTCAAGTAATTTGTTTGTTCAAGCAAGACAGAAAAATAACACAATTACAAATCCATCATCTGTTAACACTACCTCACAATTCACGAACAGCAAATTCATCATAATGGAAAAATTTAGCAGATGGTTAACTTAGAACCAAATAACCATAACAATTCTATAATATTCAACCCTAATTTTCCCAAGATTAATCTCTGAGTTTTACTCTCTTCACTTCCATAGGGCTAAAAAGACCCATCTGAAACACTTCTCTACCATACTTATTTAAGGCTGCTCCAATTAGTACAACAAAGATAGATACTCATACTTCTAGAAGTATTATCCACCATTTATCTGGAAAACAAGTTATCAAGTTCTCACTGAGCTACAGTATAGACTTAATTCATTACTGCTATATATAGTTATACCATTGAAACCTACAAAAACCTCATCACAAGCTACAATTAACATCCCCTTGGATATCCAGTTACAAGTATTGAGTTTGAATCTAAGCTCTAAAGTCTAAACCCTAAATTACAATAAAATAGCAGTGAAGTTACACATTGAACAATAACAGTCCCAAATCATAAACAAAACCAAAAAAGAAAAACCAGATCCAATTAACACTATTTTACCTAAAAAACAACAGAATCAATAATTTCCACAAAGAGAAAGAGAATAGTAAAGGAAATAAACCTGAACAGCGCTATGAAAAATTCCACCAAGACCAATCCCATCCTTAAAGATCTTATTGATCTGAAGAATAGTATTGTTAGTTTTCTCCGATCCACTATTCGTCACATCATATATATGCAGTACCACATCCGTCATATTTCTCTCTATTTTTTTACTTATACACCCCCCACCACCACCACCAAAAAAACCTTAACTTGATTCAACCCCACTTCACTTTTTCCTCTCTAAACCCTAATTACCTGTCTGGGTCTCTCTCTCTCTCTCTGAAAAAAATTCGATTCAAGAATCAACAACAAGTATTGTTGTTTAATTGTTCCCTTACTCGAAGATTTGAAGCGAGATTTAACCTCGAGATTCTGGAAATTTGAATTTTTCTCTCTTGAATTCGAAGATTTTATTTTTTTCCCTTTTTCTCTTGTGAATTTATATTCGTGTGAGCGAGGGAACAGAGAGAGAGAGAGAGAGAGAGAGAGAGTGAGAAAGCGAAGCAACGAAACTGTTGGAAAATGGAAAGAAATAGGAAGGTGTAAAGACATTTATGCCCTTGGTTGTAGGTGAAATTATATGATATGCCATTAGCTTTACAGCTGGGTGTCACTTGATCAACGGGTTTTAGAAAATGTGGGTCCCACGGTCATGCAGGGCATTATTAACGGTCACATAAACTAGCATTTGAAATGACGAGATTGTCCTTTGTTTTCGAAATTTGCGTTGTTTGTCGGACGAGAAGTTGGTGGTTAAATTATGGATAGTTCCGTCAGTTAAGGGAAGGAAAAGGATGTGATTGGTGCCACGATGAAATAATAATATTTAAAAATTAATAATGACCAAAATAAATAAATTAATAGTAAACTTTAAGGATGATGGGTTAAGGATGCGATGGCAGTGAGTGTAGTTATTTGTGGTTGTTGATCCCGCACTCATTCTCATGGATTTGGCTCACTAAAAATACAGTTGCCCTCTTGTCGACAAGTATTGTTTAATTAAGACAATTTGTATTTTTTTAAGTAAATAGTAAAGTACGTTTCTGATATTTAGTTCTTTTGACATTTCATTTTTGTTCAAAAACAATGGTAAAGACTCTCTCCGCACCCAATGGTAAGTACTCGATGAATTATTGAGTCTTTAACAATGGTAAGAACTAAAATATTCCCTCTGCACCCAATTTTTTCTAATATACTCTTCATATTTATTGAGTCTTTTAGAGTTCCAAGTATGAATTAATTGTCCCAAGACTCTTTTACTTTGATTTCAATAATCCCCAGATAACTTCAAAGGGGTATCTTAGTACTTAGCCAAGGTAAATTAATGATACATTAATATTTGTGTAACAAACTAAAAGTACCAAAGATTAGGAACGGATGGAGTTTTTTTTTAGATTAGTAAAAAATATATTAAGGGAGTCTAAGGGATATTCCAACCCGCAAGGGTAATAATGAACAAGGGTAAAAATGACACTTTGCAATAACATGTATTAAAAACTGTTTTGGACTCGCCTCAAGGCCCACTCCAGCTATAGGCCTTGGATCAGGGTTCTGTTTACCGTGGATTTTGGTAAACACCACTGGTCTCCAATTTGATTAACTTGCAGGATCAACCAGTGAATCCTAAGACCATTTGTGTTTAGAGTTTTTAGTTTGATGTGATGTTCTTCAGTGTTTTGCGTTTTAAACAGAAAAGAAGAAGAAATAATTGATTCCTTACGCGCGAAGCAATCAAGATATTTCAGGGAAGAAGGACTTGAATTGTAAAACACATAAAGGTAAAGAGAAAACAGAAGTAAATTGCATTAAAATGAAAGAGAATGGTACACAAGATCATACATTGTTCTCTGACTCGTTTTTCTCTTGAATGCGGAAGTTAGAGCGTGAGAATTGCAATATGAAATTGTGACCCTTGTTTCTTCTCAGAAACTACTATTTATACTAAGCAGAAACTTCCCTAAAACAGTTATAAAATTGATAGCAACCGCTCCTCTTTTCGACCAACTGCTAGTTCTTCAGCGCATAACTGCTCTGTTTTCTGTCTGTCGAAAGCTTGTGTCCATTTTCCTCTTTCTTGCTTTTGCTTCCCCGGAAGCTTGTCGAATTTACCCTGCACATGACCATTTTCTCTGTCGAAATACTTTGGTCTTTGTCGAAATATAAGTCAAGCCTTGTTGACCATTTTCAATGAAGCCTGTCGAAATTACAGGCTAACAAATTGCCCCCTCAAAAATGTCTTTTTCGACTGAGCTTGAGGTGGAAGAAGAGAAAGGACATTTTTGAATTCACTGTCGAAATAGACTTTGCACTTGAGTAGAATACCTGTATACCTGATGTCACCACTGTTAAGTGTTGTTGACGTTACTCTTTTAATGGTATGCCACGTGGCCTTCCACGTTCAGCTTTTAAAAAACTGTCCCATCTCCATTACTCCCTATAAAGCCTTTTCAGTTCTCTCTTCTACTTCTTTCTTCACTCTTTAAGCTTTTCATCTTCTTTACTCTGATATCTTTCATTTCTTCAAATTTTCTCTTGATTTCCTCTAATTTTTATTGTACTTTGTTCTTCTTTTAGGCCCCTGAAGCAACACCCACAGTAATGCCACAAGCAACCCCTGTTTCGACCACTCGAGTTACTCTACTCACTCCTCCAACATCTACCTCGATACCAGCTCTTATAACTGCAAGAATTTCGCCACCTGTTGCACCAGAACAAGAAGAAGCAGACGTGGCAATGGATGATGTGCTTGCAAGCGTCGAAATGAGGGAACCGAGTTCACCCTCTCCCATTAATCCAATTGAACAAGAGCAAGAACAAGCTCAAGAGCAAGAATAAGAACAGGAACAAGATGAAGGTGTTTCTTTCTCTGATAATGAAGAAGAAGAAGAAGAAATAGCTGAGGAAGAAGATCTTTCCGAGCATGAAGATGAGTCTCCTCCTAAAGATGGAGCTTCGACGGGTATTGTGCTGTCTTCTGGTGCAAGTCTTAGCGTTCAAGAGTGGGAAGAAATGAAAAAGAATAACCCAGCGGAGGCTTTGGAAGCGAGACTTGGAAGTAAAACTTCAAGCAGTAGCAAACCAAGTGTTTCAACACTCTCTGCAGGAGTTGCCACTTCAGCTACTTCGACGGAGGCTCTCCTTAGCACATTGCGCACTCAAATTCTTGATGGAGATATCTTCCAAACCATTGAAGCTAATCCTCCACTTGCTTTTCAGATCAAAGATTTGCTTCATAAATTGGCTGAGCTTGATGTTGATGATGCTCTTAATGAATCAGTTAGTGACTTTGTTTTGGCTGTTCAGCCTCTTTTCGAACAATTTGCTCGAGATATACAGAGAAAGAGGGAACATGACCATCTTCTGGAGCTTGAGTCGAAACGCACACTACAACATTTTGACCCTATGGCAACGCCTAAAATTCCAACGCTTAAAAAACCGTTGCCTTAGGTAACAATGGCAACGGTTTTTTGACCTCGTTGTTGATTCATTTTTTTTTTTGATTTTTTTTCCTAGCAACGGTTCAAAACCGTTCCCAAAATGTCAACAGCAACGGTTTTTTATTTGAGCATTAACCAACGGTTCAAAACCGTTGCCATATACACAATTTTAAAAGAAGTAAAAATTGAGTGATAAATACTACCGTGTTTTCTAGAGTTCCCAAGTTTTTTTTTTGCCAAACCAAAACTCAACACTACACCAAAAATCAAAATCTCTCACAAAAACTCAGCAATTAAAAAAAATAGAAACTCTCATCTCAAAAATCATTCACAAGCTAGCTATCCATTGAACATTAGAAGCCCTAAAATCCTCTTCTTAGAAGCCCCAGAATCCGCGCAGAAGCTATCTTGGAACTTACCTCTAACCCTAAAATCAAAATTTCACTTCCTCCCTCACAACGATTTCAAGCAGGGAACTCAGATTTCAGAAATCCTTCTCATTACGCAGCAAATTCAAGTGACTCCAGGTTTTCCTCTCTCTCTCTCTCTCTCTCTCTCTCTCTCCCCTTGATTTTCCTCTTTCTCTGGTTTCAGCGATTTCAGCGACTCATCAGAGGTGGTTTTCCTCTCTCTGGTTCGCGCCTCTCTCTCTCCCTACCTCCTTCGTGGTCATTCTGTGTGAGGAGGAGATTGAAGATTCATAACTTCAATTTGTTGTATCTGAACTTCAATTGTATTTGGGGTTTTTTTATCTGATGCTTGTATTTGGGATTTTTCTTTCGTATTAGGGTTTTCATTCTTGCCAGAAACACAAAAGCTAGCTTTATTATTAATGATTATTGCTTTAAAATGTTAGAGATTATTGTTTTATTATTATCTTCTAGATTGTGTTCGTTGGTATTTGAATTGGAATGTTTATTGTGCATTGTTTGTATAATAGGAAGAGAGGATTTAGTGTTAGGGTTTCTTGTGTCAAGTTAATGCCAACTACTTGTGTTGCAGGGGATGCTGGAATCGTTGATTCTCATCAAGTAACAAATGGTGGAATCCCTTGACTGAATACATTTTACCATTCTGGAAGTGGTTCCCTGAAATTCAATTTAAGGAGACATTAGTTTTCTTCACAGGCTAGTGTGAGTGACACCAAAGAGGAAGATTATAATGATTTGGAGGAAGGGTTTTCGGAACTCGAGGAGGCTGTGGTTGGTGAAAAAGAGAAACCGTTGAGTTCCGATACAAAACAATCTGATGAGGGTGAGGAGGATGAGGAACTGTGCAAAGAGGCTGAGTTATCGGATGCCGAGATAGATGAATCGACTGGCAAAAAATCGAAATTACACCGAGGAAGAGTTGGCCGCAACAAGGTGCTGCTGCTGGCACTGTATCTGAAAGTCGCTCAGCACCGGTACATCCCACCGCAAGCCTTGGTTCCGCTCCGCAATCAGGTTGGACTTTTTTGTAATCCAATCTAAGTTCCATATGAAATATTTTTTAATGATTATAGAGGAGTGACTGAATCAGTATGTCTCAGTATGTTTTGCTAACTTACATGAATAAGAGTATATATCTCAGTATGTTTTGCACATTTAAATGAATTTGATTCTATTATGTGCAACTTTTGTGTGTGCCTGACAAATGAAAAACAAGTTAGTACCGTTTTGATTGGCTGATCATTAGTAATATCCGTTAGTCTTGTTGTTGGTTTGAGTTGAACATACTAGTAGACTTCCATAAATTCTAATGATTGTAATACATTGCTGAAACTCAGCACACTATTGCTTAAACTAAATAATAAACAAGCTATATCCTTCATTCCTTTTCAATTCATTTAGTATGATATGATTAAGATTTTAGCAGTTAGTCCAGCCCCTTCAAACCCCTTAATATTCTTCCTTTGATGATATAAAATATGATAATTTCTTCCCAAGATTTTGCAACCTTTTTTCAATAAGATTGGAGTAATTTTCTGCCGAATGCTAATGCAATAGAATTGGATGTGTAGTATTGTAGAAAAAGAGTCTTAAGTTGAAAGGAATTCTTTTAAGAGTTCAATCGATGGCTCACCTTATGGTTGTTAGGTACCTGCACATTTTTACTTGCTGTCACTGTCTCGTACTTGAGATTTTTTTACTTTGAACTTCCCATATCTTAAAGCAACATTCACTAACCAGAATAAGCTAGACTATTGGGTATATAAGAGTGAACATAACACTTTAACTGAGTGAAAGTGAACTTGTTCTCTGATGTATTAGGCTCACCATATTATGAATCATGCTATAAATAAGTTTCCTTGAATAGAAAGTAATGCAGCCATTGCTGACCTTATATGCCATATCATTTATGTCTTTATCATTGCAATTTCAACTAAAATTGTAATCTAAGGTATAAGATGGATTATCATTTGATCCAAATTTCCTGTAGGAGTTGAAGGGTTGTTGACAAGCAAGTGGATATTGAGGGGGAATGGGCAGTTATATTATTATGATAGAGGATGAAAAAAAAATTATGCTGAATCATTTAGTATGATATCATTTCTAGTTCTAGGCAATTTCACTTGGATTTTTTGTCACTTGTATCATTAGTCAAAACTAGTATGGTTAATTTTCTTAGGTTTTCCATTTGGCTTATATTTTCTTCTCACTGTATGGTTAACATGCTTAATTGTAATATGATGGCAGCTCAATTTCTGAAAGAGAAGGTCCCTATTTGCTACCCGCACTGCCACTCAATTGTTTCTCTTTTGTTCCTTGAAGAATTCAAGGTCTAATATTTTATCATAGGTATATTTTCATATTTTCATATCTATCCCCATTTTATTGCTTTAAGTCAGTCTGAGTAGGCACTGCCATTCTACTGCTCTTGTCAATGCTCATGTTGTTGTTGAAGATGAATGTTCTGTTTGGATGTAGGAGGAGGATCATGCTGGTGGTAGAACATCTAGAGTTTATGTTTGTAATGCATGTGGAGAGAAGCAAATGCATTACACCAACTTTTTCAAGATAGTTCATAGTCAATGTAGAATGTTATAATATCAATTTATGCACAACAACTTTATGTATTATTTGAAATGATTAGAAATAAAGAGCAGTTTTCTGGTGATGCTATAACCAATGATCTCACATCATAATAGAGAATGTTTCTGGTGTCATTAATAGCAACGATTTTTGGTGTGATTTCACATCATAATAGAGAATATTTCTGGTGTCATTAATAGCAACGGTTTTTTGTGTTGTCATTAATGGCAACGGTTTTGCAACGTCGTCTTTGATACATTGTAAATTAATAGGGAACGGTTTTCCAGTGTTGCTAGGTATGGCAACGGTTTATGCGTGTTGCCATATCTAGCAACGGTTTATGCGTGTTGCCATAACAGGCAACGGTTTGTGACCGTTGCCATTGCATGAAAATCAAAACCGTTGCGTTTATGTTATCAATAGCAACGGTTTTAGGTGTGCATTGCCTTTGGGCACACAAAACCGTTGCCTATAGTTTAGGCAACGCCGGCAAGAACAACGGTTTCAAAACCGTTGCCAAAAGGTAAGGCATCGGTTTTTTAGCTTTACACAACAGTTTTCAGGCGTTGCCTTTGGGTCAAAATGTTGTAGTGGCAAGGTAGAAATGGCAGGACTTGTTGATGCCACGCATGCTAACTTTGCCTCTTTGAAGACTAAGTCAGAAGCTGAGATGAAAACTATTGAAGATTGTGATATTGAGATCAGGGCGCATCAAGAAAGTATAGCCAAATTGCAGTCGAAGATACAAGCGTTGGAAAAGAAGAAAGGGAACCTTCTAAGGTCTTTGACTCCTGCAGAAAAACTTAAGGACCAAATTGACCAAGAAGCCACTCTTTGCCTTAAACACTTGGAGGACCTTGAGCGTTGCAATGCCACTGTCGAAAAATTAACTAAAGATGGCAATTTTCTCAACAGGAAGATCTCTAAAGCCAAGGCCACTTGAAGTCGAAAGTCATTTTGTAATAACATAGCTTCATTTTCCTGTTGTAACACTTTGGCTATTTTGACAATTATTTTTATTTTGCAAAGGCCATCTCTCAAGGAATGTCGTATCTAATCTGGCAACATTATAATGGAATTTCTTCCATTTTATTCTTGTGCAATTCTTATTCTATGAATTCGACAATGTTTTGGCAACTTCTATTCTTTGAATGCCATGTCTTTACGCTTTCTTTATATTTATTCCAGCGTTATTTTAACTTCTTGCAGCATTGGCTTATATTTTTTCAAATACTTGCCATTTACACGCATAATTCTCTCATCAGCGCCAATCTCTTTGACCTCATATGCACCGTTTGAATAAACTTGTAAAATTTTAAATGGTCCTTCCCAACTTGGGGACCATTTACCTAGGACTCTATCTTTTCGATCCATAGGTAAAATGACTTTCCAAACTAAGTCTCCCACGTCGAAAGTCTTCAATTTGACTTTCTTATTGTACACCTTAGCTACTCTTTCCTTTTGTCTTGTGAGCACATCTAATGCATTTAACCTGTCCTCATCTAAATCAACTAATTCATCTAGCATCATACTCCAATAATGATCAGATGGGATTTCAAATTGTCTTTGAATCCTAATTGATTGAAAACAAATTTCCGCTGGTAATACTGCATCATGCCCAAAAACAAGTTTAAAAGGAGTATTATTAATTGACTCTTTGGGAGATGTTCGACACGCCCATAAAATTTGGTTAAGTGTCTTATGCCAATTCTTGGGTTTTTGCCCAACATGTTTTTTAATCAAACTAATGATAATTTTATTGGCTGCTTCAACTTGACCATTTGCTTGAGCGTAGTATGGCGTCGAACTCAACAATTTATAACCGTTTTCAGCAGCGAATTCGACCATTTTCTGACCAATAAAAACCGAGCTTTGGTCTGTGGTGATAGTTTCAGGCACACCGAATCTATACAATATATGGTCTTGAATAAAACTAATTACTGCCTCTTGATTAACATTATTTAAAGGAATAGCTTCCACCCACTTAGTGAAATAATCTATCCCTACTAATATGAAACGATGGCCTTTCGACGAGTTTGGCTTAATTTCGCCAACTATATCCAAAGCCCATCCTCTAAATGGCCAAGGTTTCACGATAGAATGTAATTCATTTGCAGGCACATGTTGTATCCCTGCATGCTTTTGACATTCTTGGCATCCTTTGGCAAACTCTATGCAATCTTTTAACATGGTTGGCCAATAAACACCTTGTCGAAAAAGAAGCCATTTCATCTTATGGCCTACTTGGTGAGCCCCACAAGTTCCACTGTGAACATTGGATATTGCCAAGTACGCCTCATTTTCGCTAAGACATTTGAGTAAAACTCCCTCAGGGGTTTTCTTAAACAACTCATTTCCCATAATCACATAACTTAAGGCTCTATACTTGATCTTTCTATCAGTCATCCCTGTGGGATTCTCCAAGTAATTAACAATTTGTCTTCGCCAATCATCATTTGACAAATTGTTGATGGCAAAAACTTCGAACACGTTGTCACAATACCCTTTGTCAAAAACTTCAAAAGTTTCATTTTCATTAAAAATTTCATTTGGCTTAGGACTTAAGGCTAAAGAATCGGCCTCTGCCCCCTCAAGTTTTTGCCTTGACAAAGTTTCTAGTGACATGTTCGTCGAAATTAGTTTGTTTTTAATTTCGATTAGTTCCGTTAAGTTTTCTTTCGAAACTTTATAACCTGAAGCTAGCTGTGCCAAATCATTCGCCTCTTGATTTGCAATACGAGAGGCACATGCTCGATTTTAACGTGATCAAAACGTTTCAATAATGCATTGGCAGTAATAAAGTAAGTAATCAAATTTTCCCTTATGCACTTGTATTCTTTCGTTAATTGCTTGATTATTAATTCAGAATCACCTCTTATTTCGACCTGCTTTGCCCCCAAGTTTAACAGAATTTCGAGTCCTGCTATTAAGGCTTCGTATTCCGCCTCATTGTTGGAGCAACTTTCTTCGATTTTATACTTGTATTTGGTTGGTATTTCTGTTGGTGAAATGATTAACATTCCTACACCTGTACCATGTTTGTGGCTTGAGCCATCGAAATATAGCCTCCAAGGTCGAAGGTGAACACAATCAATTGCTAATTCGACCACTGAATGGTCTGCAATAAAATCTGCCACTACCTGGCATTTAATAGCCTTTAGTGGTTGAAATGTCAATGAATATTCGGATAAAGCTAATGCCCATTTACGTATTCTGCTATGCAAAATTGGTTTCGATAACATATGTTTAATTATATCAAAATGAGAATAAACATAAACATCAACAGGCTTTATATATTGCATTAACTTTGTACATGAGAAATATAAACACAAACACAATTTTTCAATGGGATGATATCTGGTTTCAGCATCATTCAAAACCCTACTGAGGTAATATATGGCTCTTTCGACTCCATTTTCATCCTCTTGTGCTAACATACTGCCTATTGACATTTCTGATGCAGCTATATACAATTTCATTGTTCTATTTCTAATTGGAGACGATAAAATTGGTGGCTTCATCTGTGGATATCTTGTGTTGCAGGTTAAGTTTTGATGATGAAGTAATATAAGACAAAGTGACAAATGGAACTCCAAGGCACAACCAACTCAAGAAGTAAGTGTGTCAAGGGTAGTAGTCCCTAGGAAGTTGGGTCATGTCTTAGGAATGAATTGTAAACCGCTTTTGAAGATCGGCTCAAATCACTAAACACACTAGCACTCAGACAAATGGACCTAACATATGTTTTCAGTTGATAAATAGTTTAGGCACTTGTTGTTTTTGAAAGAAATAGATTCATGGCTTAGTGTTTTTAAAAGAAATTGTTTTTGAAGTAAAGAAATCGATTTCATTCATATTGTTTAAGCCAAAATCGATTTCATTCTCATTATTTAAAGCCATCAATCGATTAAATTCATAAAGGACTTGGTTATGGAAGCAATGAATCGATTCCTTACTTGTTTTCTAAAGCAAAGAATCGATTTTGAGCTTGTTGGTTGCAAGCACAAAATCGATTCATGACTTGTTAGCTTTAAAGCTAGCAATCGATTATGGGCTTCCAAATTTTGTGAAACTTTCCTATTTTTAAGCAAACAATCGATTCCCTTATTATTTCTTTAACCAAACAATCGATTTCTCACCTGTATATCAAAGAGGAAAATCGATTGTCTACCTGCCTTCCTTCTTTTTATAAAGCCAACAATCGATTATCTACTTGCTTTACTAAAGCACAAAATCGATTTCTCACTTGTTCCCACAAGCAAGAAATCGATTTCTCACCTACTATTTCTAAAGCACATAATCGATTTTCATCTTATCTTTTTCAAGTCATTAATCGATTTTTCACTTATATAAATAGAGTTAAAAATTGCTTCAACGGTCATATTTCTACAAACTCTATAAATAGGATCTAGGTTTTACGATCAAATCAACAACCTACAATTCTAAAGAGAAGAACGCAAACTCTCTCACTGTCACACTCATTCTTCACGTTCTTCATCACTTTGAGCTGATCTCTCTCAAGGGTTAGGTTGGGATTCTTCAAGTTGTCATATTCACCTTCTCAGAGGTATTTGTTATTTCATTGTAATTTCTTTTAAAACTATTATTGGTTTATACTAGAGAGTGGGGAATCTCTCTAGGGTTTTGATTGTAACAAGGGTGGGGTATCTCTTGTTCTTAATTGGTTGTACTAGGGAGTGGGGTATCTCTCTAGGGTTTTTGATTGTAACAAGGGTGGGGTATCTCTTGTTGTAATTGTTGTTTAGGGCTCTTGCACAAGGTGGGGTATCCTAGGTGAAGAGTGCCTGTGTCTGTAAGGGTTTTAAAGCACCCGGTTGAAAGCTTTGTTTTGATAGTGAAAATCTCACAAAGGGTTGTGAGGACTGGACGTAGGTCACTGGGAGGTGACCGAACCAGTATAAATCTTGTGCATGCTTTACTGTTCTTTATTCTAATTCCTTCATTTCATAAACCTGCGCGAAAATTAATCTAAGTCGATAAAAAGGGGAAAAGTTTTTAAAATCTCAATTCACCCCCCCCCCCCTCTCGAGACTGAAGCCACTTGATAACATCATCAGGTAGGCTTTGATTTCGTCGAAAGCTTGTTGGTGGCATGGCTCCCACTTGAAAACATCTTCCTTCTTCAGTCGAAGTAATGGCGAAAATACTTGAGTCTTGCCACTTAGATTTGATATAAATCTTCTCAGGAAATTGATCTTTCCTAGTAAAGACTGCAATTCTTTCTTTGTCGAAGGAGATTGTGTTTCCATGATAGCCTTCGTCTTATTTTGATTTATCTCAATGCCTTTTTTGTGCACGACAAAGCCTAAGAAATCACCTGCACTTACACAAAAGGCACATTTTAGTGGATTCATTTTCAATCCATATTTTCTCATCCTTTCAAATGATTGTCGAAGGTGGTCTAGATGACCACTTTCTGATGCTGATTTAACTACTATGTCATCTATGTATACTTGCATAAAATTTTCTATAAAATCATGGAACATAGTATTCATAGCTCTTTGGTACGTAGCACCATAATTTTTTAAACCAAATGGCATCACTACCCATTCATAAACACCTAACGCCCCCGGGCATCGAAATGCAGTCTTTGAAACATCTTCCTCAGCAATAAAGATTTGGTTGTAGCCTGAATACCCATCAAGCATACTCAAATATTGGTAACCTGCTGCGGAATCAACTAACATTTCTGCCACTGGCATTGGATATTGATCTTTGGGAGTAGCATTGTTTAGATCCCTAAAATCTATGCAAACTCTAAGTGTACCATTTTTCTTAATTACAGGAACTATATTAGCAAGCCAATCAACATACCTGGCAGTTCTGATGAACTTGCTCTTTAGTAACCTTTCGATCTCTGTTTTGATCTTCGACATGATTTCTGGTGCAAATCTCCTTGGGGTTTGCTTCACAGGCTTCTTATCTGGTCGAATAGGTGTTGTGTGAAAACAATATGTGCAAGTATACACAATCGTAACAAGTAATAAAGAGTAAGTAGAGATCGTTCCCACGAGGATTGTTGAGTTCTTTTCTATATTTAATTAGCAAGTAAGCTAGTAAGTAAAACAAAGTAAAATAACAAGTTGTAGAACTTAGTTTTATCAACAAACAGTAATTAAGATAAATGATTAGTAGAAATCCAGAATGAGAGTAAGTTGGGAATGCTTTCACTATGCAAATTCATAATAATGCTCAAAATGCTATGCTAAGTGCTGCAGCACTAGGTGCTGCCGCAATTGTGCATTATGTCTAATGCTTAACACTAGGCTTTAGTCGCCCCAAATTATGTCTAATTCGGAAGAGATTATTTCCCTAGGCTACTGGAGAACAAGCAGCATTACACCTAAGTGTTTTACCTCATGGCTTATGCCTCTCCTATGTCTAGGACTCAAGCAAGGAACAACTATATGTCTATAGTGCAACATACCATGTTATCTTGTGAGATATATATACAAACCATGTCCGTGAATGTATATCTACTTAGATTAGACGGCCAATCCTAATCTAAGATGGAAATAGTAAAAACACACAAGATAAAGCACTCAACACAATAACATAAGCATCAAGAACATTAAGACTTCATTACATAGATCTAAACATCCCAACTAAGAGTATTTAGCTCATGATGAGCAAACAACACAAGAAATACAACTCAAACATAAATGTTAAAGCCATAATACCGAAAATACAAGGAAGAAAGATACTAAGAAGAGGTAGACTGAAGATTGGCTCCAAGAACAGTAGCATGGAGGTTCAGATCAGCTCCCAAATCCACAAAAATCTCCAAGTAAATCAACTCGTGTATTGCTGCAGCATCACTCCCAGCAACAGAATTTCTACCTTTTATTGTGAAAATGGAGCTTGGAACGAAAATGGAGAGAAAGGCTATGTCTAACCCTAGCCTCCTTTCTCAACCAGCCTCTCAAATGAGGAAGATGAGCTCCCTTTTATAGAGCTAGGGTTTAGTGATTAAAGAAATGTCATTTGGAGGCTCTTTTTGTCATTATGTGTGCCTAGGAGTACAAGTGACCACATAGATGGAATATTCTTGGCATAATAGTACCCATTCACTGCTACAGGACGTGCCTGTCCTTTTTGACAGCTAGCAGGCGCTGAAATCCGTGTGACAACATTTTCTCTCTCATTTGTCGCAGCAATGCAATGCTGCGGCACCTGATGCTGCAGCAATGAAATACACACATAAAAGCACAAAATGGGGCACCAAAGTGCTAAATGACTCCAAATCAGAATTAATTCTTCTTTTACACTAAACAACATATTTTAACTATCTAAACACAATATTACTTTAGAACTCACAACAATTTAAGCTAAGAAAGCATAAATAACTCTATATAAAATAGAGGTATCACACCCCCAAACTTAAACCATTGCTTGTCCTCAAGCAATGACGCTTGACAAAGACAAACAAACACAAGCAAGGCAATATCCAGCTGCACAAATTGATTCAAACAGATTTTCAAAGATGTTCAAGTTGGGCATGAACTTTCAGATTCTCAATCACTCATAAACACCTTAAGTTCATCAAGATTCAAATAATTGCATACTGCTCAAGGTGTGTGTGTGATCACTAGGCTCAGTTCAGTCCTTAGCAAGTTTCAAAAGTTCTCTTAGCCTTGGAAAGCATGGCTTTCTTTTGGTTATGCCAAAGATTTTTCAAAAAGTAGGGTAGACTAACAATTTCCACAAAAGAACAGGGGTATAAGCATGACAAAGGGCTTTGATGTAGCAATCCAGAACTCTAGGTCAGTGCACTTATTACAAATGGACAAAACAGTGCTGCAGCAACTGCTGCTGCAGCATTACAGACTAACAAGGACTCTTTGTAAAGACATTTAACTGTTATTGTACTGCATTGCTCTTATTCTTGAATTTCCTTTTGATAGCATTTTTTTCTTTTTTTTTTCAACTTTTTTTTTTCAATTTCTTTTTCTCTTTTTTTTTTTGATGATTGGGCAATTACAGCACATTTCACTTATTTACAGACACTGGTGCTTTATAACATAACACCTTACATTCAAACTTTATTCATATTCCTAAAACTATGTGCACATGACCTAATTCCATTCGATCTTGCTTTGCCTTAGTATATCTCAAATAACCCCCAAACTTAGTTTCTTATGCTACCCTAAGTTTTTAGTAGAAATTTGGCACAACCTTGGTCTACCAAAATCTAACTTCAGCATCAGATTGTTTCTAGCTTACTAATTTCCTACATAAACCTAGAGTATGAGTGTGGGAACAATAACAATCTAATCATCAATCAAAACCAGGCTATCCTCACTCAAACTCACCATAATCATCATTAAGTCAGCCCAAAAAGAAGCATAATCTATTACTAATTTGAACAAAAGATACAACTAAACATGCCTTTTAAAAACAAATAACACAAGGTCCTCCCCCCAACTTAAAACTCGGCAGTGTCCCCACTGCTCATGCAAAATACTATAGGGAGAGACCTTACACACAATTAAAACAGAAATTAGACACTTAACACAGAAACATGAAAACATTTCTAAACAATTGTTGGATGCTATTACAGATGCTACAACATCCAACAAGATTATTGAGAGAGAACTAGGTAGAAAATAACAATTAAAAACAACTAACAACACATAAACAACTAAACACCAAAGAGAAAGTGTTAACTAGAAGGGAAGACAACTAATCAAACATTAAACAAAACTAAACAACAAAAGAGAAAGGGTTAACTAGAAGGGACCCCTGGTTTGTTTCTGGCATGGGCTCTTGTAGCTTGGTGCACTCTTCAGCAACTGCATTGGATGCTGCAGCATCAGGTGCTACCGCATCTCAGTTTAAGCTCACTGCACCAAATCAAAATAACAACCCTTTGACCCTATATGAGGTTCCTTGACATCTCCCTTGGTGCAGCCCTCTGGTGATGCAGCATTAACCTTTTGCAAAACAACTTGATGCGTGGAATATTTGGCCAATGGAGGCTCTATGTAGGAGAATGGACCTAATCATCTGGTAAAGCAGAGTCAGGTTTCTCCACAATAGAATCAGATATCCTTGGCCTCTTTTTGTCCACCAATTTGTTTCTTACAACTTTCTTTGCTGCTGCAGCAGATGCTGCAGCTTTGCCTTCTGACACTGTTGCTGTAGCACTACCTGTGACAACATTCACACTCTTCATTTCAGCTTCCAATGGCCTTGGTGTTTTCTCTTTGGAAGGTTGATTTTTGGGTGGATTTTTCTTTGGTGAGGGAGGTTGTTTGGTTGATAGGGACTTGTGGAATGGATTGTTTTGGGTGGAGGGGATGGTTTTGGAATATGGATGAATTGTTTGCTTTAAGGTGTGGTGGAAGAAGGATAATAATGAAGGGTTGTAACTGTGAGAAGTGGGCTTTTGTGGTGGAGAATGTGTTTTGGGTGGAGGGATGGTTTAGGTGGAGGTGTGGTGAAAAGGTTTTGGGTGGGTGGTGATTGGGGAAAAGATTTCTAGCAAGGTTTAAATGGTGAGATAGAGAAAACACACTGCCAATTAACAGAGGTGACTGCCAAATATGCCACAATTGCATTTGAAATTCCATTTTGATCACATGCTCAACACTTCAGCAACAGGTGCTGCAACACATGGTGCTGCAGCAACAAAATTCTGCATAATTGACAGGACAAACCACAGGACCACTTATTCATACCTGAACAAGTAAAAACAAAAACACACAAAACACAATTAGTCCTAAAAATCTGGGTTGCCTCCCAATAGCGCTTAATTTATAGTCTTTAGCTAGACTTGACATTCAAAATCCAAGTTAGGGTGGATAATAGGACAAGAAGAAAATATCATCTTTCCGCTTTCTCCTTTTAGTCAGAAATCCCATGTATTTGGCATAAAGAAGCAAATGTTCCCATGCCCCAATCAATAAGCAATAGGGATAGGAATTCTCCCTCTTTTGAAAAAATTGAAGCTCATTTTGCGGAGGACTCTTTCCTTCAATTATCAAGGGCTGAACCTTAATTGTCACATGACTCTTTTCATACCCCAACCTTGGCTTTTCTTCCTTGTCACTATTTTTGAATTTTTCTTGTTCTACAACTACACAATTTTTTTGTTTTTCTTCCACTACTTCCAAATGACCACATTCAAGTTCACACTCTACACTCATTTTTTCCTTTTGCTCAACCACATATTCAATACAACTTTCTTCTTGTAGATGCTCCATAATAGTCCTAATGTGAGCCTCTATATTCTTACATGAAGCTTCAAAGTTGTCATGATAACTATCTTCTTTTAGATCAATCACTTCTTCAATACAACTCTCCTCTTTTATATGCTCCATAATTGTCTTAAAGTGAGCCTCTATATTCTTACATGATACTTGAAAGTTGTCACTATCCACTTTGATATCCTCAAGTGATTGAGCTACAAATTCTTGGAAGTTGGAGATGGTCTCATGGAATCCTTCGGTTTGAGCTTGACAACTTGGATCTTGCTCACACACAAAGTTTTCCATGCCACAATCAATATTTTGGGCTGTCATAGGCATGAAATTGGTCTCATAACAGCCCTTTCAAATTTTTCACGCTCCACCTTCATAGATTCAATGGATTGAGCTAAGAGTTCTTTTAAACTAGAGTTTCCCTCATGTAATCCTTTGGTTTGAGCTTGGGAACATGCATTTGTCTCAAAACAGTCCCTTTTATGTTCACTACCATGAGAATCAAAATTGAAACATTGTTGAGCATTCAATTCTTGCATAAAGTAAAAACTCCAATGGTCCATGGTAAAGTGGAAAATTTTTTTTTCACAAAACACTAAACACAAATGGTGAAACTAAAAACAACAAAGAGAACACATTACAAACACAAAACACAATACGAAATAGGAAAAAAAATTGCTCAAAAATTGAACACACAAAGAAACTAACCAAACATACTAACTAAACAATAGAAATTAACTATCACAATCCCCGGCAACGGCGCCAAAAACTTGTTGTGTGAAAACAATATGTGCAAGTATACACAATCGTAACAAGTAATAAAGAGTAAGTAGAGATCGTTCCCACGAGGATTGTTGAGTTCTTTTCTATATTTAATTAGCAAGTAAGCTAGTAAGTAAAACAAAGTAAAATAACAAGTTGTAGAACTTAGTTTTATCAACAAACAGTAATTAAGATAAATGATTAGTAGAAATCCAGAATGAGAGTAAGTTGGGAATGCTTTCACTATGCAAATTCATAATAATGCTCAAAATGCTATGCTAAGTGCTGCAGCACTAGGTGCTGCCGCAATTGTGCATTATGTCTAATGCTTAACACTAGGCTTTAGTCGCCCCAAATTATGTCTAATTCGGAAGAGATTATTTCCCTAGGCTACTGGAGAACAAGCAGCATTACACCTAAGTGTTTTACCTCATGGCTTATGCCTCTCCTATGTCTAGGACTCAAGCAAGGAACAACTATATGTCTATAGTGCAACATACCATGTTATCTTGTGAGATATATATACAAACCATGTCTGTGAATGTATATCTACTTAGATTAGACGGCCAATCCTAATCTAAGATGGAAATAGTAAAAACACACAAGATAAAGCGCTCAACACAATAACATAAGCATCAAGAACATTAAGACTTCATTACATAGATCTAAACATCCCAACTAAGAGTATTTAGCTCATGATGAGCAAACAACACAAGAAATACAACTCAAACATAAATGTTAAAGCCATAATACCGAAAATACAAGGAAGAAAGATACTAAGAAGAGGTAGACTGAAGATTGGCTCCAAGAACAGTAGCATGGAGGTTCAGATCAGCTCCCAAATCCACGAAAATCTCCAAGTAAATCAACTCGTGTATTGCTGCAGCATCACTCCCAACAACAGAATTTCTACCTTTTATTGTGAAAATGGAGCTTGGAACGAAAATGGAGAGAAAGGCTATGTCAAACCCTAGCCTCCTTTCTCAACCAGCCTCTCAAATGAGGAAGATGAGCTCCCTTTTATAGAGCTAGGGTTTAGTGATTAAAGAAATGTCATTTGGAGGCTCTTTTTGTCATTATGTGTGCCTAGGAGTACAAGTGACCACATAGATGGAATATTCTTGGCATAATAGTACCCATTCACTGCTACAGGACGTGCCTGTCCTTTTTGACAGCTAGCAGGCGCTAAAATCCGTGTGACAACATTTTCTCTCTCATTTGTCGCAGAAATGCAATGCTGCGGCACCTGATGCTGCAGCAATGAAATACACACATAAAAGCACAAAATGGGGCACCAAAGTGCTAAATGACTCCAAATCAGAATTAATTCTTCTTTTACACTAAACAACATATTTTAACTATCTAAACACAATATTACTTTAGAACTCACAACAATTTAAGCTAAGAAAGCATAAATAACTCTATATAAAATAGAGGTATCAATAGGCAGCTTCAACTCAACCACTTCTCTTTTTAAACCTGGCATTTCATTGTAGTCCCAAGCAAAACAGTCTTTGTACTCTTTCAGCAATTCGACTATCTGCACCTTGAAGTCTTTATTGACTTTTGCACTGATATATGTTGGTCTTCTTACACTTCCATCTCCCAAATCTATTTCTTCTAAGGGATCTTGTGCTTGTATCTTCTTGGTCGAACCCATTGGATCTTTCTCAAATCCTAATGGTTCATCATCATAGACACCGTCTAGTCTAGGTGATTCGACCATAATTTCTTTGTTACTATCATTTGTGGTTAAAGCAACCATGTGATGCAACTCAGCTTCGAGAATTGCTTTTTCTTTATTTTCGGCCACATAGGCCGTAATTCTTTCCCATGTACTAGGTTTTATCATCATCAATCATCCCAACCAGAAGGCTTAACAAAGCCTCTTGGTCTTTTCTCCTCATCAATGATTTCTCTTTCCCAAATGAAACCATAATTTGGGTGAAGACTAACAGAGGAGAAGACATTGTCTTGCTCAATGAACCCAGCATTGGAAGAAGAGCATGGAGAGATATTTGCCAATTGCATGTCGAAGGTCTTCTTGGTGATCGTATTCACTTCAGCCTTGAAATAACTTTGGTCACCTTCAATGTTTTCAACCAACCCATCTTCTCTCCAAATAATGAGCCTTTTGTGCACAGTCGAAGGGATTGCCCCCACTCCATGTATCCATTCTCTTCCAAGCAGCAAGTTGTAGTTTGCCTTGGAGGGTACTACCAAAAACAAAGTTGGCCTTTTGACACTACCTACTGCTAATTCGACTTCAATGGCCCCAAGTGAATGGCCAGTTTTGCCTTCATAATTAGTGAGAACCACATTATGTGGCCTCAAATCAGTGTCACATTTGCCAATTCTTCTTAGCAAATGTTGAGGCATCAAATTCACAGCAGCACCACCATCAACAAGGACCTTGTTGATTCCCACATTGTTGACCTTGGCTTGAATGAACAGTGGCTTGAGGTGATTCATCATGCCACAATCTGGCCTTTCAAAGACAGCATGTTGCTCTTCGATGCAGCCATTCTTCAACACATAGTAGCATATGGGTTTATATGTAGTTTCCTCGTCGAAATCTTCTTCGACATCATTAACCTTAGAAACCACATCATACTCAATTGGTAAAATTGAGATGACCCCACATAGCACGTCAAACTCTGACCCAGAATCAGCAAAAGAAGAGTTCAATTCCTCTTCCAACTTGAGATCTCTTTCTTTGAAGCCTTTCTTTATCTCAGCCAAAGAAGGAAAGATTCTTTCAGTGGCTGGTTTCCTAACCACTTCAGTTGAAGGTAAAACTATTTCCTTACCTTTCTCGTTCTTGGGAATTGCTACTTTGCCTGTAGCAACAGCATCAACTTTCTTTTGGCGTTGAAATCTTCGCCATTGAGTTCTTGTCATAGGATTCTTTCCCTTGTAGTTGTTGTTGTAGGCATACTTCTTATTTCCAGTTGCCTCATTCTGGTTAGCACCACTTGTGTTTCCTTTGGCCATCATATTTGGCCTAATTTGATGAATCACGTTGCCCCCAGTGTGGTACAGGCCTTTACCTTTCCCACCAGAATGTACCCACTTTTCGACAGGAGTACCAGAAGGAGGAACATAAGTACTCAGCTTTCCTCTTCCAGGAGTTTTGGTCGAAGTAACCATGTAGGGAATTCTCCTATCGACAAAATCAAACTTGGGCCTTTTATCCACCCATTTACCTTTGCGCTTCATTTGAGGCTTGAACTCTTCCAATTCTTTAGCAGCCTCCTTGTCAAAAACAGCACTGCACCTCGGGCACAACATCACTTCTGAGTTGCTTAGCTTGCAACGATTGAGGAAATCAACCAATTCCTCTTCAGCTTTTGGGTACACTACTTTCACTTTGTCATCTTCTTGGCCTTCAGTGACCATTTCGACATCCATCTTTGAACTTATGGTAGTTCTCTTCATATTAGCCTTACCAGGCACAATTTCAGAGGCTTCGACCATGTTGATGCTCACCTCAGTATACATTGCCTCAGCATCAGGCAAAGGATCAGTGTCAATCTTCATTGGTGCCCTTGGTTTATCACCAAATTTCAGCCTTCCTTCATTGAGTGCCTTTTGCACCAAATCCCTGAAAAGAACACAACGAGAAGTATTATGACCCAAAAAATTATGGTATTTGCAAAAACCTCTTTTTTGCTTTTGTTCTAATGGTGGTGTTTTTAGTCCCTTCGGAACCAAAATTTGACCATCCTTAACTAACAAGTCAAATATTTCGTCACATTTAGAAACATCAAATGTATAAGTTTTTGCAACGAATTTGTCGTTTTTAGGTTCGACAGGATTTTTACCATTTGAAGGTTTTAGCAATTTACAAGTATATGGAGGTCCAGGTTTTAACTCAGCAACATTGACCTCTTCTTCGACCTCCTCATAGGAAATGTCGAATTCTTGTTCTTCATCTTTAATTTCGACATAGGCAACTTTGTCTATTTTATTATGAAACCTATTAGTTCTAGATTTCTCAGCTTTCAAACTTTCGACTTGCCTAACTCTATCAGCCAATTGAGCCATATCTCTCAAATGTTGCGTGTCTAGCTTTTTTCTGATGGAATAATCTAAGCCACCAGCAGCCATTTCGACTAGCTCATGTTCAGGCACTTGAGTGAAGCACCTTGCTTTGAGAAGTCTAAACCTGTTGAGATAATCATCCACAGATTCAGCCACTTTGCGTCGAACACTGGCCAATTCTTCGAGACTAATTTTACATTGTCCCATGTAGAATTGCTCATGGAAAGCTTTCTCTAATTGGTTCCAATTAAACATGGAATGTGGGGGTAAAGTAGTGAACCAAGTGAAAGCATTCTTTGTTAGAGAACTAGGGAAGAATTTCATCCTTAAATTCTCATTGTGGGCTAAATCTCCAGCCTCAGTTAAATAACGAGCAATATGTTCGACAGTGGATTCACTGGTTTCCCCAGCAAATTTAGTGAACTTAGGGATTTTCCAACCCCTTGGCAATTCACTTTGTAAAACATATTCAGACAAAGGAGAAACAAAATTTGGCCTATGCATACCTAAGTTAAGGCCATTCTGGGCTAAAATTGTTTCGACAAGATTAGTTATATTGTTCTGCGCTCCGAAATTGTTTTGTTGCACTTGCCTGACTACTTCATCAGCATTTTGATTTCTATTTACTAACACTATATCAGGCTCGTTTTCAACCATCCCCTGCAAGGGTTGTTCGACAACTTGTGCTTGTGCCTGATTTCTAGGCAATTCAATGTTAGGCCTTTCTAAGGGGATTTCTACAGGCCTCGAAGGTTGTACTTGGGGTATTGGCTGATTCTGCATTCTTGGAGTGCCAAAGAAATCTGCAATTCGACCCATTTGAGTTGCCAATGCTTGGTAACTGTTATTGGTCTCACGTATCAAAGGGTTGAATACTGTACCAATTTGTTGGGTTAACATGTTAACCATATCATGATTAGCCTCATCTATTTGTTGTCTTAATGCCAACACAGACGCTGTAGTTAATGTGGGCTGGGCATTTCGACCATAAATGCCCTCTTGAGAGGCATGCATAGGGGAGAAACCACCATTCATTATGTTATCTGCACACGTTGAAGAATTGGTTTGCAAGCCTACCATCATGCCAGTTGGCATACCATAAGGGAGATTTCGACCAACTATAGGCATGCTAAATGGGATATAACCACTAGTCATATATGGGTTAGACGTTCCCATTGTTTGTGGCTGTGTGGTCACCGTGGTGGCCATTGTTGGTATAGGATTAAGCATAGGAGATGTAACTGTGATCATGCCTGTCGAAGGCATTGGAGCAGTTATTCCCATAGCAGTTACTGGATTAACGTCATTGACAGACGCATTCTCAGGGCCACTCTGTGCGTTCGAAGAACTTGCGCCAGAACGTGACATCTTTGACAAAGATTTACCACTCCTCAGGCGCATAAACAATTATATTCCATGATTCTGTTAACTAACACTCTAATATTTCGACACAAATGTCCCACTGGGCGTGCCAATTTGTTTACCGTGGATTTTGGTAAACACCGCTGGTCTCCAATTTGGTTAACTTGCAGGATCAACCAGTGAATCCTAAGACCATTTGTGTTTAGAGTTTTTAGTTTGATGTGATGTTCTTCAGTGTTTTGCGTTTTAAACAGAAAAGAAGAAGAAATAATTGATTCCTTACGCGCGAAGCAATCAAGATATTTCAGGTAAGAAGGACTTGAATTGTAAAACACATAAAGGTAAAGAGAAAACAGAAGTAAATTGCATTAAAATGAAAGAAAATGGTACACAAGATCATACATTGTTCTCTGACTCGTTTTTCTCTTGAATGCGGAAGTTAGAGCGTGAGAATTGCAATATGAAATTGTGACCCTTGTTTCTTCTCAGAAACTACTATTTATACTAAGCAGAAATTGCCCTAAAACAGTTATAAAAATGATAGCAACCGCTCCTCTTTTCGACCAACTGCTAGTTCTTCAGCGCATAACTGCTCTGTTTTCTGTCTGTCGAAAGCTTGTGTCTATTTTCCTCTTTCTTGCTTTTG
Source organism: Astragalus glycyphyllos (assembly GCA_963573325.1). Taxonomy (NCBI): domain Eukaryota; kingdom Viridiplantae; phylum Streptophyta; class Magnoliopsida; order Fabales; family Fabaceae; genus Astragalus; species Astragalus glycyphyllos. Next base: position 16,182,910 of record OY754313.1, on the reverse strand, counting down.
CTTCCCCGGAAGCTTGTCGAATTTACCCTGCACATGACCATTTTCTCTGTCGAAATACTTTGATCTTTGTCGAAATATAAGTCAAGCCTTGTTGACCATTTTCAATGAAGCCTGTCGAAATTACAGGCTAACAGGTTCATATCTAATATAATTCAGCTCACTTATGACCATCATATATCAGCGGCTTAGATTCATCCAATCAATCCAACGGACCAGAGCTTGCACAATGCCTATAAATACGGGCCCACCTAGCTGGAAAAGGTACACTCTCATTCTATGCTACACTCTAAGATTCTCAAACACTGACCTTGAGCGTCGGAGTGGCATTATAGGTATCACACCTGGGGACCACTCTGAGATACAGCCTGGACAGTAGGAGCCCTACCAACTGCAGTCTCGGACCTACTCGAGGGGCAGTAAGGTACAGATCAAAAACTATATATTTTTCTTTTATTCAGGACCCTAAAAAATCTCTTATATATTTGAGTAAAGATCATATATCGTATCATAGTTTTTGCGACTGGCTTTTTGGTCCTTCCTCAGGGAAGTGCGCGCTTCAAATTCCTTTGTTTTTTCTTGATTCATTTGGGGGACTTATTTGATTTACTGATTTTTTTAGGCTTTTTAGGGATTAGGATGTTGAGGTTCTTTATTTTGGGCAAAATTTTTGGTCCTTTTCTTCTGAATCTAGTCGAAGAATTTTGTGATTGTATAGTTTGTACTTTGGGAACTATTATTTGTTCTCCTTGTGAGAATTTTTGAAAAAGTTTAGTATTGTTCGGTGCCCTCAATGAGTATTCTCAACTAGAACCGTCGAGGCTTGGGTAACCCGAGAGCATTTCATTCTCTTAGAGGCCTCGTACAAGCTTATCGTTCAGATGTTATTTATCTGTGTGAGACTTTGGTTCATTCTAGTAGAATTGAGGAAATTCAGGTGTGTTTAAATTTTGACGGGCATTTGCAGTGGCTAGAATTGGTAGGGTTGGCAGTTTGGCCCTTGTTTGGCGTCATTCTTTTGATTGTTATATCCCGAGTTACTCTCCAATTTTATAAATGTTGAAATGGAATAATTGAGGTATCCAACTTGGAGGATCATGATTATGTTTATCCAGATAGTAGACAATGTTATGAATTTTGGGGACGTTCTTTATACCTTAGTTAGAAATGATGTCATGAATATGAGTCTTGGAGAATATATAAGTTACTTCATTCCTTCCAAAACTTTGGTACATTTAGTTTTTTACAAACAAATTAAGGTAACACGAATTTGTCTTAGTACTGAAATATCTCATTTGTAGTTATCTCGAGATATTGAAGTCAAAATAAAAGAGTCTTAGAGTAAGTAATTAGTAATTTGATATTCTAAAAGACTTGGTAAATATAAAGAGTATATTTTTTAAAAATTGATATTATATATAAAGCTTTTTTTATTATTAGTGTGCAGTATCCACTGACTTTGCCGATGACTAGTCTATGTAAGATTCGAATAATTCACGTAAGATTCGAATCCAAGACCTTAGAATGGAATTGAGTCCAGTTACCGCTCAGATCAGCCCTTATTAATTATTGAGTTATTGAACCCTACCTATTTATTGAAACCACGTTAGTGTGTAATGGGGATGCCCTCATAATTGGAGCTCAGCATTCAACACCTAATTCTCGAATGAGACTTCATTTTTGTCTTCAATTTCGTGTCCCAACGATTCAATGAACTGAATACCAGAATCACAAATGGTTAAGCAAATTTGTTTCTTTTAAGCAAAAAGGAATCACAAATGGTCTGTCCATCTTTCGTTTGGTTTATTTCCCCTTTTAGTTTAAACTAGAAGTTTTTCTTACATAATTTTTTATCTACTTTTGGGGTTTTTCATGTGTTGCTATAAGAGCAACTCCATTGCTGGTTTCTTAAGCCGTCCCTTAGAATAGTGGTTGTCCCTTAAACATTTTAGCATCGGAGGAGAATGACATGGCGCACATGTGACAATCTTCAATAATGAATTTTTGTTGTTGGCCCTTCCATAAGGGACGTCCCTTACCCCTTAAATAACATTAAATCTGGTCAAATAACATTAAAGAAAGAACAAATGGGGTGGAGAAGGATATTTAAGAAATATTTAAGTATTAAAATATGTTATGTGGGGCTATTCAAGGGACACATTATAAGATACCCACCATTGGAGTAAAATGAGTGTGTGTCCCTTAAAAATGATGTGGCATGTGGGATCCACTTAAGGGACTTCAAATAAATTAGTTAAGGGATCAAGCATTAGAAATGCTCTAAGCATAGTCATAAACACGTTGTGTAAATTGGATCGGTTGCACATGCCTCCCTTGCTATTGGGGTTTTAAAGAACATTATTCCAAAAGAACTTCTTTTATTCTTTATATTTAGTCCCTCCTGCCAAAATAAGTGCCACTTTTCATTTTTCACACATATATTAAGAAAATAGTGTAAATTGAAAAAAGAGAAAAATAATTTTACAAAATTTTATTGATTATTTGTGTATTCACTACTATAAAAAGTGCTCTCTCCGTCCTTAATTGTAAAACTCTTTTATCACTTTTGTTTGTCCCTAAGTATAAGACTCTTTACAAATACCTATATCTATCTATATATATTATTAGTACTATTAAATTGTCTAGGTATTTGAAAAGTTTACATTGAAAAATTTACATTGATTGCTTTATACAGTAGTGTAAATTGCCACTTTTGAAAAGTTTAAATAACGATGGTAGGACTTAAAAAATTAACCTCTCAAACTGTAAAATTTCAGTATCAAATTACTTGTTTTGAGTTTAACGTCTGCTTGAGTTATCACAATTCACATATATTATTGTATTAATTATACATTAATATATGTGTATGTATATTAGGGACGAAACGGGAAACCCGATGGTCAACCCTAACTCACCCAACACAAAGTAAGGTTACTTCTTGGGACAACCCCATTGGTCCATTTATGTGTGAGACAAGGTTGGATTAAACTTAAAACCATGCATGATTGAGTTGGACAAGTTGACGAGTTGAGATGAGCATTGAACACCCTTGCTCCTCACCTTCTACGAAGGATGTGAGAGAACACCCAATTATGGTATTGGATTAGATAGGAAAAATACACTATATTGAGACTCTAAAATGAGTTCATATGTAACACTCCCACAATTACATTTTCCACCTACTTACTACCACCCTAAATTACCTAAAAAATTCCCATAAAGCTTGTCACGAAATTCAAAAAAAACATGAAAGAGAGCAACATTCTATCTTCTACACTGCATCACACGCTGACCTTGTATACATGGCCACTAATGCATTTTTTTTGGGTGATACTTCGTACAACCCCCCCTCTACTCAGTAGATACTCGTCATCGTTCAATATACCGAAAATACCCCCCACCGTCCAAATTAATTTTTTATTTAAAAACTCTCCTCTCCTCTCACACACCCCTCACCCTCTCTCCTCTCCTCTCCTCTCACACACCCCTTCTCTCCTCTACTCCGTCCTTTCTCCTCGTCCCCACCGTCCACTCTCCTCAGGCGTAGGTAAACTATCATCTCCCTCCTCTGTTCTTTGTTTTTTGAATTTTTTTTCTGTGATTTCGCACTATTCGGACATGCAGAGGCTGAGCTAGTTCGGAGCACCATGCACCGAACCCGTTCGGCCGGACAGTGCCCGAACTTCACTGATTCTCTCTGTTTTTTTTTGTATGTATGATCCAATTTGTTACCTCGATTGAACGAAATGATGGGAAGATATCCATTCCAAATGAGATTTGAAGAATAGAAGACTCTGACGACATTTGTTTTTGCTTTGATGGTGTGCTGAGACAAGCTAATAGTAAATGGATTTGTGGATTCATGGGATCTGTGGGATTTACTAATAACCTCCATGCAAAGTTAATGACCCTTTACCATGGTCTAAGATTAACTTGGGAGAAAGGATATCGTGATGTTGTTTGCTATTCTGATCCTACTTTGGCCATTCAGCTAGTGCGCAAGACTGTGAATCTGCGAATCATTATGTAGCTATCATTTTCAAGATTAAGGAGCTTATTGCTAGAGATTGGAATGTTCAGTTGTCTCATACTTTGAGGGAAGCTAATGCAACCGGGTATTTTTTGGCTAAGAAAGGAGCAATTAATTCAATTGGCTGGAAAGTGTTGGAAGACCCCCCCTGATAGCATCAATCATTTTCTTCAATCTGATGCCACTAGAGTCCTCTTTATGAGGATATAGTTTTGTTGTTGTAGTTGTTTTTTTTTCCTTTTGTTTTTCCTACTCTTCCAAAAAAAAAAAGATGACATTTACGATAGTGTATCAACATAAAGTTTTTTTAGAGGAAACCAAAGCATAATTTGAAATTAGCTCATGTATCTTTTTTTGTTGCCGCCAAAAATACCCTTTTAGTCCTTTATCTCACTTTTTAGTTTCATTTTAATCTCCAATTTGGAAAGTTTCACTTTAATCCCTTTGAGGTCTACCCCTCCCTCTATTAGACAAAGTTGGTCTTTCCATCGGTTTACTTACAAAGTAGCACCTATAAAAGTCCATGGAGGAACATTGACTTACTGAGCATAATAGGTCCAATTCAGTCGAGGATTCAACAATTGAGGATTCAGTAGCCGAGACGAGCGTGCAAGCATGAAAGATATATTTAAAAGCAAATGAGCCAAGCACGTGGGGAGTTATGTTGAAGATCACAAATGAAGCGTGGAAATGGCCAAGGATACGTTTAAACGCCTAAAATATAGAGAATGGTGGTTATTTCCCATGGTCTGTGCCATAGGTTGTTAGTGGGACGATTTCTTAGGATTTTAGCGTGTGATTGAGCTTAATGTATGTTATTCTTAGCCGAGTGACCGTTTTAGTGGTCGTGGTTAGCTGTAGGCTAGTGATCATGCCATCATGGCTAATAGAGACCATTGTATATAAATATATAGCTCGTAAATATTCTACAGACATGACAGTCAATTAAACTCTTATATTCAAGCATTTTACTTTCTCTTTTTACATTATACATTGCCTTAGAATAGTCCTGGTTTAGTCAAATCTTTTCACACGCATAATCCTAACACTCTTTAGAGTAGTTCGGAAACTCATAGCTGAGGAACAAAGTTTCTTCCTCAGCGTAGTTGCTTGAAGAAAGGGAATCACAGAGCTCAAACTATATTATCAATCCTCGACTATATTCTAACTTTGACAACATGTTCCTTGATTTTTTGGAAATTATTTGCTTCCCCACACCATCCCCTAAAACAAAGAAAAGTAATAGGAACATGAAATTTTGCTCAAAAGATTTTTTCTTTGAAGCTTTACCCTGAAGCGAGTCTACTCTTTAGATCATATTGGATTATTGGTCTAGTTAGGTAGCCTTATTGACTTTAAAGGTCTAAAATCCAAAATTGGAAGAAGAAATTCTTCAAAGAGTGCCTAAATAAAAAGGAAAATGGTGGTTTCCAGCCTCACCTAATTATTATCCCATTTTGTTAAGTTAGATGGTCCTACTTGATTATAAAGAAGAATCTTGTTTTTAAGAGGTAATTGATGTAGACATTATAGAACTATAATTATAACTGCAAAAACTTTCTTTGTTTGTAAAGTAGTGGGGAGTGAGAAGAAATGGGAAAGGGGATTCACTTAAAAAATATCTGTAACTTAATAAAGTATTATTTGACCCTTTTACTTATAAAAACTTTTTTTTTCCTGCATATTTTTGAATTGAAATATGTGGTTGTTGAATGAGCTCAAATAATTTAACCAACTTCATATCATTAATCAAATGTGAAATTTGGAAATGTATAGACTTTGCTTTATTGATAAGCATAAATGCATTATTTGCAACTTAAGAAATACGGTCTCTTTTTTGACCCGGACCTCCTTCTTACTCTCTTTTGGTGCACTCCTTCGGTATCCTTTAACTCGCCAACTGAGCTACCTACTTGAGATATGACAATTACTTAAATCATGCAACATTACGACAAACTTTAACTTCCAACAGAAGCAGAAAATGAAGAAATAAAACAAAAAAAATAGATGGAACCAATAGCTCATTACAATCTTCATAAATTCAGCTGTTAAATAAATACAGAATTACATAAGATAAAGTTACACACTATTATACTTATAGAGCATCTCTTTAATATCACACAACAAGAAAACAATGACTATCCAAACATTTGTAACAAACTATCAATAAGTACATGTTTGGTGCTTGTCAAAAAAAAAGTACATGTTTGGTGCAATTTTCTTCAAAAGAAAAAAAGAAGAAAACTTGTAAAGAAAAAAATTAATTATGAAAGCATATTCTCTATCTTCCTTCACTGGTCATTAGTTGTGAAAAAACTTTGGTAGCACTTATATCTGAATAATTATTATCATAATTATTATCTATTTTTATGCTGCTAGAAATATTCTCAGGAATTATATCAGATGTCACATTCACTTCTTCTGCATTATCATTTCTATCAGCATTTACCTCTCTTTCTTGTTCACTTTCATGAAGTTGAAGTGAATATTCCAAATTCCATAATACATCTCCCATAGATGGCCTATCAACACCATATTCAGCTAAACATTTCTCCGCGGTTTCGCCAAATTTCTTCAGTGAACTTTGCTTAATCTTTCCAACAAGATAAGGATCGATAATTTCCTCGAGCATACCCTTTTTCTGCCATCCGAGTGCCCATTCCGCTAAATTCACTTGTTCCCTATCAAGTTGTGGATCGACAGCGACTCGAGCACAAAGAACCTCAAAAAGCACGACCCCGAATGAATAAACATCTGACTTATCGGTAAGTTGTTGTCTTCGGAAGTACTCCGGATCGAGATAACCGAAACTACCTTTCACACCAGTACTCACATGAGTTTCATTGATACAAGGCCCAGATCTTGAAAGACCGAAATCAGCAACCTTAGCAACATAATTTTCATCGAGCAAAATGTTTGTTGATTTAATGTCGCGGTGGATGATTCCTTGAGCGAAACCAGTATGAAGATAGTGTAATCCTCGAGCTGCGCCAATGCATATCTCGAGTCGTTGCTTCCAAGACAAAGGTTGAACTACTTCTGAACCATATAGATGCTTTTTAAGAGGACCTTTTTCAACATAGTCATAAACAAGTATCATTTCCGAATTTTCTTCACAATATCCAACTAGTGAAACAAGGTGACGATGACGAATTTTCGATAAAATTGTTAGTTCACTTTGGAATTCTGGAACACCTTGTCTTGAACCTGGCATGCCGCGCTTTACTGCTACCTTCACATTGTCTCTGAGAACCCCTTTGTAAACCGTACCGAACCCACCAGACCCGATAATTCGACTTCTATCGAAATTGTTTGTTACTGATTGTATTTCAGCAAAAGCGATTTTCAAGCCAAAATATCCGTATGAACTAGGAGATGTATAAGTCGTCCCTCCAGACAATCTACTAAGCGAACTCCCTCCGTAAACACGTAAAGGCGTCCATCCTACACTTTCAACCGTTCCTTGCTTCGATTTCTTCTTCTTCTTCTTCTTGCATATGAGAACAATTAGAAGAAAAGCTAAAACTAATAATAAAACAACAATTCCTCCAACAATTGAACCAATCAACACATAAAACCTTTTCTTCTTAGAAGCAACATGTGAATTTTCTAAAGCATTCACAAGCTTCATTATCTCAGCACCATTCAGAATAGCATTTATTCTCACAGAACTACTCAAATCAGAAGGACCAACACTTATTTGAATAACACCCGAATCATCCGAATCCGCGACAAAATCCACATAAACCGGCGATCCAAGCATATGGAAGGTAAGCGACGACAAATCAAGATCCTTATAAGCAGAATATCCATTGATATAAACATCAAAGTAAAGCAAATTAAGAGCATCACTAACAATGTCACAGAAATGCAACCTAACCAAATATCTAACACCGCCAGAATCCACAGGAAAATTCCATGTTATGTTAAATTTCGAAGCTAAAATCGATTGATCTCTATTCATCTCTTGTGCAGTCATGTAAACATTATCCGGCGCAATCTCTCGTGTCGAACCGCCCTTTTGGTAATTTGGTGTATGAGTACTAATTGCAGGCTTAGCAGCTTCCTTAAACACCAAAAAATCTTCATCAGGAATCCAAGTTCTCCAAAGGGTATCATTAAAAGGTGTTAATTTCATACCTCCAACATTAACCCTATGAACAGTTTCTAAAACTTGATAAGAAAGATTCTTATATTCCTCAACACCAAAAGAACCAATTAACCTAGCTCCATAATCTAAAACAAAATCTTCAGGAGCAGTAAAAATTTCCAAACCATTGACAAATCCAAAACCAGAATTACCACTAGGTTTAAACACAATTTCAAGAGAATTTGATTCCACCTTCAAAATAAACTCTTTAATCACTGTATCATTCTTGAAATTGATATTGCTTAGAACTAAATTTCCACCAACAAAGACACTAAAGTTTGAATCTTTAAGATCAAAGTTTTGAGATTTAAAAGGAGAGAAATGAAAACGAATGAAATGGGTACCGTTTTGTTTGATGTTGAATTTGTAACTTCCAATGGTAGTGAAAACTCTTGCAGTGTGATATAAAGTAGGGAAATTTGGAAGTGGGTTTTGATTATTGAGGGTAATTGAATTGTCTGAAGAGAGAAAGTTTGAAACTTGATTTGTGGAATCAGAAATGAAGATTCTGTTGAAGAGTGAAGAATTGGTTAGTGATCCACAGTTGAGGAGGAAATTGTCTGTAGGAGGGAAAGAGGAAAATGAGAAGGGGGTGAGAAGGAGAAAAATTAGAGGTGTAATTAGAATTTGAGTGTCCATTGAAGATGAAAGCTTTGAAGTGTGAAGATTTTTGCAGTGAATGAAATGAGAAAAGGAGTAACTGAGAAGGAGGACCTGTTTTGTAATGAAGAGTAATAGAGAGAGAAGAAAAGAAACTGTTCATGAACATTAATTTGGTTACCTAAGTCAAAGAGATTGCCACTACTTTCATTTTTTTAGTGCTAATGTTTAAGGACAACCTTTTTCATTGTTTCACACGAAATTGTGTTTATTCTGTTGATGCATCCTGAACTAACTTCTAGATTAAGTGTGAGGTTTTACCCTACACTACCACTTTAAGGGGTGTATAAAACGTATGCATGAAAAACATGGTTTTTTTAGACATGACATAATCGTAGTGTTTAGAACCGGGAATCAATAAGAATCGACCAGGCTAAATCGGATATGAACCGTGAAGACCGCCCACGAAAATGCACCCTTTTTTTATTTATTATTATACCTAAAAATGGAACTCTTTTTTGTCACTTTCCTTGCCCATTGGCCAGAAATGTTATGCGTGTCCAATATCCACTTTTTTAATGGGCGTCATCCTAATAAATAAATAATACTTTAATTGTCTTGTAGTACATGAGAGTCCTGAAACTTATTATTATTATTATTAGGATTCACCGGAAAAACTCTAAACACAAATGGTCTTAGGATTCACTGGTTGATCCTGCAAGTTAACCAAATTGGAGACCAGTGGTGTTTACCAAAATCCACGGTAAACAAATTGGCACGCCCGGTGGGACATTTGTGTCGAAATATTAGAGTGTTAGTTAACAGAATCTTGGAATATAATTGTTTATGCGCCTGAGGAGTGGTAAATCTTTGTCAAAGATGTCACGTTCTGGCGCAAGTTCTGCGAACGCACAGAGTGGCCCTGAGAATGCGTCTGTAAATGACGCTAATCCAGTAACCACTATGGGAATAACTGCTCCAATGCCTTCGACAGGTATGATCACAGTTACATCTCCTGTGCTTAATCCTATACCAACAATGGCCACCACGATGACCACACAGCCTAATGAAATGGCTTCTATGCCACAAATAATGGGAACGTCTAACCCATATATGACTAGTGGTCATATCCCATTTAGCATGCATATAGTTGGTCGAAATCTCCCTTATAGTATGCCAACTGGCATGATGGTAGGCTTGCAAACCAATTCATCAACGTATGCAGATAACATAATGAATGGTGGTTTCTCCCCTATGCATGCCTCTCAAGAGGGCATTTATGGTCGAAATGCCCAGCCCACATTAACTACAACGTCTGTGTTGGCATTAAGACAACAAATAGATGATGCCAATCATGATATGGTTAACATGTTAACCCAACAAATTGGTATAGTATTCAACCCTTTGATACGTGAGACCAATAACAGTTACCAAGCATTGGCAACTCAAATGGGTCGAATTGCAGATTTCTTTGGCACTCCAGGAATGCAGAATCAGCCAATACCCCAAGTACAACCTTTGAGGCCTGTAGAAATCCCCTTAGAAAGGCCTAACATTGAATTGCCTAGAAATCAGGCACAAGCACAAGTTGTCAAACAACCCTTGCAGGGGATGGTTGAAAACGAGCCTGATATAGTGTTAGTAAATAGAAATCAAAATGCTGATGAAGTAGTCAGGCAAGTGCAACAAAACAATTTTGGAGCGCAGAACAATATAGCTAATCATGTCGAAACAATTTTAGCCCAGAATGGCCTTAACTTAGGTATGCATAGGCCAAATTTTGTTTCTCCTTTGTCTGAATATGTTTTACAAAGTGAATTGCCAAGGGGTTGGAAAATCCCTAAGTTCACTAAATTTGCTGGGGAAACCAGTGAATCCACTGTCGAACATATTGCTCGTTATTTAACTGAGGCTGGAGATTTAGCCCACAATGAGAATTTAAGGATGAAATTCTTCCCTAGTTCTCTAACAAAGAATGCTTTCACTTGGTTCACTACTTTACCCCCACATTCCATGTTTAATTGGAACCAATTAGAGAAAGCTTTCCATGAGCAATTATACATGGGACAATGTAAAATTAGTCTCAAAGAATTGGCCAGTGTTCGACGCAAAGTGGCTGAATCCGTGGATGATTATCTCAACAGGTTTAGACTTCTCAAAGCAAGGTGCTTCACGCCCAATTGGCCGATAGAGTAAGGCAAGTCGAAAGACTCAAAGCCGAAAAAGCCAGAACAGGTAGATTCCAAAGTAAGAAAGAAAAGGTTGCTTATGTCGAAGCTAATGACAGTGACCAAGAATACGACATATCTTATGAAGATGTCGAAGAAGAGGTTAACATTGCAGAACTAAAACTAGGACCTCCTTATATTTGCAAGTTGTTAAAATCTTTTAATGGCAAAAATATGGTGGAACCTAATATTAGTGCCTCCTTATATTTGATCTGCTTGTGGCTGATGGTCAAATATTAGTGCCTAAGGGCCTAAAGATTCCACCATTAGAACAACGACAGAAAAGAGGCTTTTGTAAGTTTCATGGTTTCTTAGGTCATAACACTTCCCGTTGTGTCATTTTCAGGGATTTGGTTCAAAATGCTATCAACGAAGGAAGGCTGAAATTTGGTGACAAGTCTAAGCCACCAATGAAGATTGATACTGATCCCTTGCCAACAGCTGATGCATTGCTGGTCGAAGTTGATCTCAATGTGGTCGAGGTCACTGAAGATGTTGCTGAAAATGCTAAGGCAGAGAAAGCTGTCGACAAGGTTGATGTCGAAATGGTTACTGATGACCAGTATGCTGAAAAGATGATGGTAGTGTATCCAGGGGCTGAAGAGGAATTGATTGACTTCCTCAATCGCTGCAAGATCAATAACACTGAAGTTATGCTTTGCCCAAGGTGCCGTGCTGTCTTCGACAAAGAGGCTGCCAAGAATCTTGAGAAATTGAAGCCTCAACTGAAACGCAAAGGAAAATGGGTCGACAAAAGGCCAAAGTTCAGTTACAATGACAGAGGGATCCAATATAAGTTTACTTCGACAAGGAATCCTCAGAAAGGTCAGATTAGGACTTATGTTCCTCCAGCAAAGTCACCTGTCGAGAAATGGGTGCATTCTGGTGGAAAGAGCGCTGGGTATTACCCAGTGTATTATGCGGGAAAGGATGTTGGAAATCAACAAGAACCGGCAAAATTGGTCAGGGGCAGCACTAGTGCTACTAACCAAAATAAGGCAACTGAATCTAACAAGTATGCCTATAACAATAATTACAAAGAGAAGAACCCTATGACGAGAACTCAATGGCGTAGATATCAACGCCAGAAAAAGGTTGCTGCTGTAGGCAAGGTGGAAAATTCCAACAAAGAAAAAGGTAAACAAATACCTTCAAAATCTGTTGAAATGGCTAGAAAGCCAGCAACTGAAAGGATATTTCCATCTCTCTCAGTGGTTAAAGAAGGTCTCAATCTAGACGAAGAAATGGGATCTGATTTCGCAGACTCAGGGTCAGAGTTCGACGTCTTGTGTGGTGTAGTCTCAATCCTCCCGATTGAGTATGACGTGGTTTCGGAAGTAAATGACGTCGAAGAGGATTTCGACGAAGAAACCACTTACAAACCCATCTATTACTATGTCCTCAAGAATGGTTGTGTGGAAGAACAACACGCTGTCTTTGAGAGACCTGATTGTGGGATGAGGAATCATCTCAAACCTTTGTATATCCAAGCAAAGGTGAACAATGTTGGGGTAAGCAAGATCTGGGTTGATGGTGGCGCTGCTGTGAACCTGATGCCACAACATATGTTGAAGAGGATTGGGAAGTGTGAAACGGATTTGAAAACACACAACGTAATCCTTACTAACTATGAAGGTAAAAGTGGCTACTCTCTTGGAGCCATTGAAGTTGACCTTTCTGTTGGAAGCATTAGAAGGCCAACTATGTTTATGGTGATTTCAACCAAGGCAAATTATAATATGCTGTTGGGAAGGGAATGGATCCATGCTGTGGGGGCAATTCCTTCGACAGTTCACCAGAGGCTCATTATTTGGAGAGAAGATGGCCTAGTTGAAAATATTGAGGGTGATCAAAGCTATTTCAAGGCTGAAGTGAATACTATCACCAAGAAAACCTTCGACAAGAAACTGGCGAGCATTGTGCCATGCATTTCCTCTGAACATGGTTATGAAAGCCAAGATAATGTGAGGACCTCAGTGATTCTTGATCCCAACTATGGATTCATTTGGGATAGAGAGGTCATTGACGAAGACAACTACCCACAAGGCTATGTCAAGCCTACAGGGTGGGAAGGACCATAAATAGTTATTTATGGATGAACCCACTGTATGGGAAAGAATTACGGCCTATGTGGCCGAAAACAAAGAAAAAGCTATTCTAGAAGCTGAGTTACATCAAATGGTTGTTTTAGCCACAGAAGATAAAAATAAAGACAACATTGTCGAAAACCAGAGGCTTGATTGCGTCTATGATGACAAGCCTTTAGGTTTTGAAAAAGATCCAATGGGTTCAACCAAAAAGATCCAAGCACAAGATCCCTTAGATGAAATTGATTTGGGAGATGGCTCAATAAAAAGGCCAACATACATCAGTGCTAAGATTGATCAAGAGTTGAAGGCGCAGATTGTTGAGTTGTTAAAGGAATACAAAGATTGCTTCGCTTGGGATTACAATGAGATGCCAGGGCTGAAAAGAGAGGTGGTTGAGTTGAAATTACCTATTCGACCAGAGAAGAAGCCTGTGAAGCAAACACCAAGAAGATTTGCACCAGAAATAATGTCGAAGATTAAAGCGGAAATCGAAAGGCTATTGAAAAGCAAGTTCATCAGAACTGCCAGGTATGTCGAATGGCTTGCTAATATAGTGCCTGTAATTAAGAAAAATGGTACGCTTAGAGTTTGCCTAGATTTTAGAGATCTAAATAATGCTACTCCCAAAGATCAATACCCAATGCCTGTGGCAGAAATGTTGGTTGATTCAGCGGCTGGTTATGAATATTTAAGCATGCTTGATGGATATTCTGGTTATAACCAAATTTTTATTGCTGAAGAAGACATTTCAAAAACTGCATTTTGATGCCCAGGGGCATTAGGTGTTTATGAATGGGTAGTGATGCCATTTGGTTTAAAAAATTATGGTGCTACGTACCAAAGAGCTATGAATACTATGTTCCATGATTTTATAGAAAAATTTATGCAAGTCTATATAGATGACATAGTTGTTAAGTCTTCATCAGAAAATGGTCATTTAGATCATCTACGACTATCATTCGAAAGAATGAGAAAATATGGATTGAAAATGAATCCACTCAAATGTGCCTTTTGTGTAAGTGCAGGTGATTTCTTGGGCTTTGTTGTGCACAAAAAAGGCATTGAAATAAATCAAAACAAGACGAAAGCTATCATGGAAACACAACCTCCTACAACAAAGAAAGAATTACAGTCATTATTAGGAAAGGTCAATTTCCTTAGAAGATTTATATCAAATCTAAGTGGCAAGACTCAAATATTCTCGCCATTACTTCGACTGAAGAAGGATGATGTGTTCAAGTGGGATGTCGAACATCAAGTAGCTTTCGACGAGATCAAGACATATCTGATGAACCCTCCTATTTTATTGCCTCCTATTAGGAATAAGACAATGAAATTGTATATAGCAACATCAGAATTGTCAATAGATAGCATGTTAGCACAAGAAGATGAAAATGGTGTAGAAAGGGCCATATATTACCTCAATAGGGTTTTAAATGATTCTGAAACTAGATATCACCCTATTGAAAAATTGTGTTTATGCTTATATTTCTCTTGTACTAAGTTAAAGCAATATATTAAGCCTGTTGACGTGTATGTTTATTCCCACTTTGATATTATTAAACATATGCTGTCGAAACCTATCCTACATAGTAGAATAGGCAAATGGGCTTTAGCTTTATCTGAGTATTCATTAACATTTCAACCACTAAAGGCTATTAAAGGCCAGGTAGTGGCAGATTTTATTGCAGACCATTCAGTGGTCGAATTAGCAATTGATTGTGTTCACCTTCGACCGTGGAAATTGTACTTCGATGGCTCTAGCCATAAAAATGGGTCTGGTGTTGGGATGTCAATCATTTCACCTAAAGGGATTCCAACTAAATACAAATATAAAATTAAAGAAAGTTGCTCCAATAATGAGGCTGAATATGAAGCCTTAGTAACAGGACTTGAAATTCTGTTAAACTTGGGGGCAAAACAGGTCGAAATTAGAGGTGATTCTGAATTAGTAATCAAACAATTAACGAAAGAATACAAGTGCATTAAGGAAAATTTGATTACTTACTTTATTGCTGCCAGTACTTTATTGAAACAATTCGACAGCGTTGATATTCAACATGTGCCTCGTATTGCAAATCAAGAGGCCAATGATCTGGCACAAATAGCTTCTGGTTATAAAGTTTCTAAAGAAAAATTAACAGAGCTAATCGAAATTAAAAACAAGTTAATTTCGACAGCAATGACACAAGAAACCTTGTCAAGGAAAAAACTAGAGGAGGCAGAGAACTACTCTTTAGTCTTAAGTCAATTACCTCCAAGTGAAAGTGAAAATTTTATTGAAAATTTTAATGATGAAGTTTCCGACAAAGTTTATTGTGATAATGTGTTTGAAGTTTTTGTCATTGACAATATGTCAAATGATGATTGGCGAAGACAAATTGTTAACTACTTGGAAAATCCAACAGGGATAACTGATAGAAAAACCAAGTATAGAGCCTTAAGTTATGTCATCATGGGCAATGAGCTGTTTAAGAAAACCCCTGAAGGAGTTTTACTCAAGTGCCTTAGTGAAAATGAGGCATACTTGGCAATATCTAATACTCACAGTGGAACTTGTGGAGCTCACCAAGTAGGCCATAAAATGAAATGGCTCTTATTTCGACAAGGTGTCTATTGGCCGACTATGTTAAAAGATTGCATAGAGTTTGCCAAAGGATGCCAAGAATGTCAAAAGCATGCAGGAATACAACATGTACCTGCAAATGAATTGCATTCTATTGTAAAACCTTGGCCATTCAGGGGATGGGCTTTGGATATAATTGGTGAAATTAAACCAAATTCGTCGAAAGGCCATCGTTTCATATTAGTAGGAATAGATTATTTCACTAAATGGGTGGAAGCTGTTCCTTTAAACAATGTTAATAAAGAAGCAGTGATTAATTTTATTCAAGACCATATATTATATAGATTTGGTGTGCCTGAAACTATCACCACAGATCAAGGTTCAGTTTTTATTGGTCAGAAAATGGTCGAATTTGCTGCTGAAAATGGGTATAAATTGTTAAGTTCGACACCATATTATGCTCAGGCAAATAGTCAAGTTGAAGCAGCCAATAAAATTATCATTAGTTTGATTAAAAAACATGTTGGGCAAAAACCCAAGAATTGGCATAGGACACTTAACCAAATTTTATGGGCATGTCGAACATCTCCCAAAGAGTCAATTAATAGTACTCCTTTTAAACTTGTTTTTGGGCATGATGCAATATTGCCAGCAGAGATTTGCCTCCAATCAACTAGGATTCAAAGACAATTTGAAATCCCATCTGATCATTATTGGAATATGATGTTAGATGAATTAGTTGATTTAGATGAAGATAGGCTAAGTGCATTAGATATGCTCACAAGACAAAAAGAAAGAGTGGCTAAGGCCTATAACAAAAGAGTCAAATTGAAGACTTTCGACGTGGGAGATTTGATTTGGAAAGTTATCTTACCTATGGATAGAAAAGATAGAGTCCTTGGTAAATGGTCCCCAAGTTGGGAAGGACCGTTCAAAATTTTACAAGTCTATTCAAACAGCGCATATGAAGTCGAAGAGATTGGCGCTGATGAAAGAATTTTGCGTATAAATGGCAAATACTTGAAAAAGTATAAGCCAACATTGCAAGAAGTTAAAATAACGCTGGAATAAAGATAAAGAAAGCGTAAGTACGTGGCATTCAAAAGAAATTGTGATTGCCATATGAGCATTGTCAGAATTACAAGCAGAACGTGGAAGGCCACTCGAGTTCAAAAATGCTCTTTTTCTTCCTTTGTCTTAAGCTCCTGTCGAAAAAGACATTTTTGAGGGGGCAATTTGTTAGCCTGTAATTTCGACAGGCTAAATTAAATGCAGTCAACGAAGTTTGACTTATTTTTAAAGTTTGACCTTGTATTTTAAGAGACAAATATCAATTTCGACGCTGAAATGAATTAAGCTATCAAGTTGCATCGAGTAGATTTCGACCTCAGATTTGGCAAAGTCGAAGAGGCTGAAGATAGATATTTCGACAAGAAGGAGTTGGAGGCTGATGACGAAGTAGTCGAAGAGGCGGAAGATAGATATTTCGACAAGAAGGAGTTGGAGGCTGATTCGAAGTAGGATCAAGTAACGGTTACCAAGAGCACGTAGCAGTTACATTTTTTAAACTTTGTACAGTTATTTTCTATTTGTATAAATAGTAGTTTCTCATAGGAAAAACAGGCCACAATCTCTCATACCAAGTTCCCACGCTCAAAGAACCGACACGCACTGAGAAACGAGTACAAGGAACGCATGTATGATCTTGTGCACCACCCCTTTAAATTAATGCAATTTTAATTTTCCTTTTCTTTACGTTCCCTGCGAATTTTCTCTTTGTTTTATCCTCCCTCATTTGGAGTAATTCGACGGTTTCGCGGAGAAATCGACGGTTATCTTCTTCTTTTACTTTTAAACTGCAAGGACACAAGTAATTCTGGAAAAACTCTAAACACAAATGGTCTTAGGATTCACTGGTTGATCCGCAAGTTAACCAAATTGGAGACCAGCGGTGTTTACCAAAATCCACGGTAAACTTATATACAAGGAACCAGTTTTTAAGAATTTTTATGATTGACAAATATATATCTTATAAAAACAAATGTAAAGCAAACAACAATAACGTAGTTGCTGTGGTGTAGTGGTTATCACGTCAGCTTTACACGCTGAAGGTCTCCAGTTCGATCCTGGGCAGCAACATCTATTTTGGGTTTTTGTGTACATTATTTGTTGTTGATGGTGTGTTAGACTCAAATTTTTCTCAAAATTAATTTGGTTTAACATTAGCAAATTTGAATCATATTTGTGTTTTTTTAATTTACATTTAGAATTTAATTCCATTGATTAAATTACTTCTCACTCATTTAATTGTCTAAAAAAAGCCTCTAATTTTTTATATTCAACTAGGGGTGGGCACGGATATATACATTGACCCAACCCACCTCGCAACCCACAAAATTTGGGTTGGTTTGGGTAAGTGGGATAGATCTAATATAGATTTATACAAATACACTACATATGAAATTACTTATTAAGACATTTAGAAAAATTGACACTTCACATAATTGAGGGTAAAATTATAACTTAACCACAAAAAGACAAAAAAGACAATTTATGACAACTTTTTTGCTTTTATGTTTTTTTTTACTTTTTCCTCTCTCTCCTTTATACTTTTTCTTTATTTCTTTCTTTTACCTCTCTTTCTTCTAATATCACATCTCTCCTCTTTCTTTTTTCTTTCTTTTCCTTTATTTCTTTTATCTTCTCTCTCTATTTACCCCCTTCTTTCTCCTCCATCATTTATTTCCCTTTTTATTTCCTTTGTATTCCATCTTTCTATTCTTCACGTCAAAAAAATATTTATCTTTATTTTTCTCCATATTTTTTTTTCTTCTTGGAAAATATTTTATTTCAAATTAATTTTTATTGGTTTTTTCATACAGATTTAAATTTATTAATTTTTCCTGATTTATCAAAACACTCAATATTAAAATATCTAATTTACCAATATCTACTTTTTGTTTTTGTGTCTCGACGGTTAACAATTACATATTACTGCAATAATATTTTTGTTTTATGACTTTTGATCTTTTGTTTTATGACTTTTAATAATCACTTTTAATATTTTGTTTTCATGAATACTTTTATTTTTAATAATCTCTCAAGAGTCTTGACAATAAAATGTTAATTTTTGTTAAATTAATTATTTTTATATTTTGTTTTTGATTTTCATTGGGAAAACGTTAGATCTTATTGTTAAATTTCCGTAATTTTGTTTCCCGATGGCGAAACATTACACGTCAGAATACAAATACTTTATATTTTTTCCACAGCTGTCTTTATTTTCTATAAATTTTAATTTTACTCTTAAGTCTCGACAAGAAACAATTACACATTACTGATATAACTATTTTCGTATTATGACTTCATAACTATCTTGCTTTGGAGAAATCATACTTTCTTTGGAACTAATTTTTATGGGTTATTTTCATATTGATTTGATATTTTTAATTTTCCCTGATTTCAAGATAAAAATTTATCACTCAAAATTTAGATTTACTATTTTGTCGAATAAGAAAAAAAGAGGAATTTAGATTTACTCAAAATTATTACTCAAAAAGAGGAATGTGGGTCTTTTTAAACTAATTCTTTTTATATTTTTGTATTAACATCTATTTTTTATAAATATGTATTTAGCTTTTGAGTCCAGATTAAGAAGCATTATCTATTCTCAGTATAAATGGACTTTTGCAATCTCTAAAATATCTATTTTACATGTTTATACTTTTTGCTTTAAGTCTCGACGGTTAATAATTACACGTTATTGCTATAATCATTTGATATTATGACTTTTGATTTCTTACGCCAAAACATAACACATTGTGGCTATAATCATTTTTTATATTTTGCTTTCATGAATATTTTTATTTTTTAAAATGAAAATTTTGCTTTGGAGTCTATACAAGAAAACATTAGACGTTGTCAAATTAATTGTTTTTTATCTTGCTTTTGACTTCCAACGGGGAAACGTTACATGTTTAATTTCCTTGCTTTTGATTCTCGATGGTGAAAGATTACAAGTTATCGGAATACAAATACTTCATATTAATATGCTCTGAGATCTAACTAATCATTTTACGTCGTATTTTACTAATAAACTTCTATTATCTAATTAATCTAAACACTCACTACTAAATTCCCTAGTTTATCCTTTGCTATTTTTTGCCACATCACCATATTATACGTTATTGAAATACAAATACTTTATATCTTATTTTCACAAAATGTCTTTATGTTTTATAAATGATTATTTTACTTTTTACTCTTGATAGGGCAACAATTAATAAATGCATCTTCCTAATTTTACAAATTGTTATTTAAGGTTTTCACTAAACACTTTTAAATCAAAATCGTAATTATTTACTTAGTCATCAAACTATTAAAAATATAAGTACCCACGTGTCCATGGGGACGAGGCGACGGAGAGCGACGATGGGGGATGGTGACGGGGAGCGACGAAGATGGGCGGTTATGGGAAGCGATAATCGCTATGGTTGCAACGTCGTTGGATACACTTTAATCGTATCTTCTTCCTCTCTCATTTGCATATTCTTTTATCTTGTCTTCATCTCATTTTCTTTTTTTCTTATTTTTACTCTATTTTTTAACATTTGAAGAAGGTACTAACTTTTTTTAACTTTCTGCAACTTGAACTTTTTAGGGCGTAGTGGTAGCTACGCCACGGGGAGTGGCCACGGGGGTGAGGCAATCACGGTGTTTGCAATATCGTTGTATTCACTTTAAAAGTATCTTCTCTTTCTCTCATTTGTTTATTCTTTCATTTTATTTTCAACTCACTTTTTTTTCCTAATTTTACTCCCTTTTTAAGATTTGAAGACGATATTGACTTTTTTTAACTTCTGCAACACAATTTTTTAAAGCAGCTTGAAATATAATTTTTTCCATCAATTTATGCATTTTTCTTTTATTACATTTTACAATTTTCAATATATTTATGGATTTATAGCACATTATAACAAATATAGTATCACCCGTGCGGATGCACGGGCATAGTACTAGTTGGTTTTAAAATAGGAAGACTATGAGTTGGGTAGCTAGTCTGAAAATTTAGAACCCACTAAACCCAATCCAACCCATACTATTATGACCTTACATATACTAATTTTTTTGTGTGTGACCTTACATATGCCAATTGATAAATGAAGTCTAGGTGTAGAGAACTGTGAAATAAATTCTCAATTTCATTCAACCAAATTTCAATTATAAAATTAATTTCATTATTCCTTGAAAACATGTTGAAGAGAACATAATTTAGCTACCAGGAAAATTAATTCCAATGTAAAAGTTAACTAAAGTCTAGGTGCAGAAGACTAAGGGTATGTTTTGGAGGGGGTTTTGCGAGGGGAAGTGAGGGGAGGGCTTGAAAAAGATTAGTCTATATTTTAATATGTATTTGAGATTAAAAAAAATTAAAAGAACAAGTTGATAGATATCAATATAACATTTTTAATGACAGTTGATTTATGTTTAGAGACATTGTATAGCTTCCTCAATTTAGAATTGAAAACTATGTCCTCCCCTCCCTTCCCCTCCCAAAAACCCCTCCCAAACATACCCTTAAATATGTAGTAGAGTGTGACTTGTAATTTCTTTTGCTAATTGTAGAAACCGTTAAACAAAGCGACTTCATGGGTGAGATACGATCTATTTAGTTTCTTTAAGACATTTTCATATGAAGAAATTTTCTTTTGCATGATCTTCATGAGTTTTCTGAAGACCTTTTCATTTTGTAATTGGTTTAGTTAGTTGTAATGGAAGTCCCAATTAAGGCATATTATTGTTTCTTTTTTATTTTTCTTGAAAAAGATATTTTACTAATGAACTCAATACCCAACCCAACCCATTTGAGATCGAGTTGGGTTGGGTTGGGTCACACAAAAATTTGGGTCTAATTTTGCCGAACTCAATCCATAAGTATTTGATTGGGTTGGGTGTTTAATCGCATCAAAACCCACCCAACGCCCACCCCTATGTTCAACATTAAATTAAGTATCACTAAATAGAATTAAAAAAAGTCATTTTTGTTTGAGGTTGCAACTAACACTCTTTAACACTCCCTCCAACATTCTCTCAATGATTGGATAAAATTCATGTGGATCGAACTAATTTAATGGCCTCATTTCTAAAGTAGTGGGACCCTGTTAGGAACCCAGAAATTCAGAGAAATAGAAATTGTATTGATACTGAAAAACAAGATGTATTACAGAAGAAATGAACCGTTGTAACCCCAGAGCTATTGCTCCTTTAGCGAGAATAAACCCTCTGCCCAACCTTCGAAAAGGTTCTAACTGAAAGATGATGAAAGATACCCTATCTCTCTCTTCCCAATCCCTTATAACAAAATTGTAAAACACACCATATAATGGACTTGGCCCACTAATTAACTGAATGCCTATTTGGGCCCAACATCTCAGGCTGGATCCTATCGGACCCACATAATTTTCATCCAATCATTGAAAGAATGTTAAAGGAAGATTGTAAATATTCCAGATTGGGCTAGTCATCATGCTCAATCCATTTATGGTCGGCCCAGCCCAACAGACCATTGGACTACCAGTACATTCGTACCATACAGAATCAACGATTTAGATCAACCCATCCAGACCCGACGACTCTCTTGAGCCTCCCAATCACTATATATACCTTCAATCACCAAGTGTCAGGTACGCAGTCTACTCTATTATCCACTAGTTATTGCTATAGCTCAGCCTAGCTGACTTGGGCGTCGGAGTGTCATTGCAGGTACACCCACCCGCGCTCTCAAGTCAGCCTGATTCAAAAACATCTGAAGACCCATTCCTTGACCAGCTCTCCAGACGACTCAAAGTACTGTTCAGTAAAGTAGTAAAAAAAATAGTGTTGCTAGCATCTCTATTTTTGTTTATACATTGTTACAGCTTGGAAGGCCCAAGTTTATTCATATTTATATTTATATTTTGTTATAGAATACTATTACCTTTCAAGGAGACAGTTAGAATAATAATGTTGTATTAATTGTAGATTCAATTTGGGTGTGAACTGAATAAGAAAATCAAAGAGCTTTACTTAACTTTCAAGAACCGAAAATGGAAGTGATACTGAATTGCATTTGAGTCTATTTAGTAGTAATCATTAATGGTTGATAGTTTAGTTTGGTTGGTCTCTTTAAGTGGTTGAAATGAAACTTTAACATAAATTTTGATTACTACTCTCCAACCTTCCACTATATATCTAGCTGATCACAAATCACAATCCTCTAAAATTACATGCATTATCAATCTACTTTTTGGTTGACAATGGAATCTGATAGAGACAAGAGAGAATTAGGAGAGAGTTACTTTCTCATTTTCTAAATATATGCTCAACTGTATAGCTATATACAAAGTGTAGAAAATTCTAACCAGTGCTAACTAACTATTAACTACATAAATAACAAATTAGTTACTATATAACTACTAGAGCTATTTACATGTGGTAATATCCCCCCACAAGCTTGACTATAGATGTACAAGCTTGAAGATAAAATCATAAAATGTTGATAAGATGTCTCCAATATGTCCAGAGGAAGGAACCAGAAGAGATGTAACAAACCTTTTTGAATGTGCTCACGAATTATATGGTAGTCACTTTCAGTATACTTTGTACGTGAAATGAGGGATTATAAACAAGGTAAATCGCTGATTTGTTGTCACAATAAATAGCCACAGGATGATTAAGGGATATGCCCAATTTTGAGAACAAATATTTAAGCTATTAAAGCTCACAATAGAGATCTATCTCGGAGCTGGTGTGAAAAACTGTAGATTGCTTCTTGGATTTCTATGAAATTAAGGAAGTTCCTAATACTCCTAATATAGAATAACCTCAAAATGAGTGACACGTAATGGCACAACTTACCCGGTCAGAGTTGGCAAAACCAGATAGTCAGAGAGGGGAAGTGGCCGAACAAAAGAGTCCTTTGGCAGAGGAAGCCTTGAGATAGTGAAGTGGCCGAACAAAAGAGCCCTTCGGTGAATTTATTCTGTTTATCATTTTCCAGACATGACAGTTGTTATTTAGCATAAATAATATGTTGTTCTTTCCCATGCTTTAAATTATCGCATTAAAAGTTCTTTTTTTGCTGAAAAAAAGGGCGTAATGCCCCAAAAGACAACTATCTAAGACTGACAATTAAGACTCTCTTATTAGCGAAAACAAGACTATTAAGAGAGGGAGGAACATAATCAAAAATACTATAAACTTCACCACAAGTAAGGTTATCCTTCACTAACTAGCTTATAAATACAACAAACTTCATCACAAGTAAGGCTATCATTAGCTAGCCAGTTTACTACAATTGCCACACATAAGAATCGAATCGAACCCATGCTATAATATTGGAATCAACATGTAGATTACCACTACACTCACTGTATTTGTGTTTGAGTTTATCATTAAAATAAAACTATATAGTTTTTTTTATTTGGTACATAATTCACAACTCACACAAAAAAATTTATTCATTAAAAATTTTAAGAGATTTTTTTTTCAAAATATGTGGCTATACTAAAGCCACTCGACCATATATCAAAGTATGATTAAATAACATGAATAATTAAGAACTTAAAACAAAGTCAGCTAAATAATTATCTTAACAAGACTCCACAGACAAACAGCTAGCTAAATAAACACAGATTCTCTCAATGAGATTGCTTACTCATTATATCAAATTATTACTTATCTTCCATTCTTTATTCATGTCTTATTTTCCATACTCTATCTATGAGTATGTGTCATTACTAAATGCTAACTCTGACCATATCTTCTTTTTTTAACCAAAGAAAAATTGAATCTATTAAAAAAAGAAAACGAAGACAATAAAGATACCAAGTGGGGACTAGACCAAAACCCAAGGCAAGAAAGCAAAATAGCCAAATGAAAGTGCAAAAAGTAAAATAATAAAAAAAAAAAAAAAGCAGAAGCACGGTTAAAAAGCAAAACCAGATCAAAAGGAATCAGAAACAGAATTTGCTTTTGAACGAGTATTGTATCCAACGACCAAATTCTTTTTTGTCTTAATTTCTTCTTTTGAGTCTTGGACACAACCGGTTCAAAGTAAGCATGACGCGCAGCTGCTCCATTGGAATCAGAAGTCACAGGATCACCAACATCGTCTGACGACTCACCCCAAAGCTTTCTTAAAATTGGGTGGAAGAAGACTGGACCTCCTCCAAAGAGTTATTTGATGAAGAAGGGACCACCAACACCCCAAAAGCGGGGGCATGCACAGGAGAACTCTGAGCAAATGTATCACAATGAGGAGCCAACAAAATTGAAGAATCCTTTTAATAGCAAGAACATCCCCTTTTAAAGAAGGTTTTGTAAAAGAATTTTGTAGAACATCTGCAAAAGGATTTACCGATTTAAAATTAGAGGAAATAGATTTACCTACTAACACTTCAGAAAAAATTTTCTTTTAACGCCATGTGGAAAAGTCGCATCTGAAACCCCCTGTTGCAGTGTCACATCGGTGACCGAAACGGACTTCGGCGCACCATCCTGATGGGCGGTAGGGACCATCGCTGCAGCATTGAGAGTAGAGGAGTCATGATGAGTGGATGATGGAAAAGTCTTCATGGGCCCCACGGTATTCAATTCTGGAAACAGGATGTGATTGCAATCTGACGGTGTCGCAGGTAGAGCAGTCGGGCACGCGGGACGAGGCGCATCAGTGCATTCTGCCATCGTTGACATCGTTGTCATTGCATAAGATCCGTGTCTGTGCGTGGGGAACAGGACGCGTGCAACAGCTGCCGTGTTGATAGATGGAGAGAGAGAAGGGCCAAGGCCCACTGACAGCACATGAAGCAAGTCAGTGGCTTGCCCAAACATTGGCTGCCTGTTCCGGACTGGGCCAAGAACCAACCACTTGGGCCCGACCCAATCCATCTAAGCCTTCCAAAAGGCCAAAGCTCCGATCCGCATCCAACGCACCAAATCCTCCCGTCTAATCCCACGGAGCAAGGGCAACGCCACTGCCTATATATATGGGACTCGCTCATCATCCCCAGGTACGCTTTCACTCCCATCTCTAATACCTCTTCACTTCCTTTGCTGACTTAGGCATTAGAGTGCTTGTAGGTACCCCACCCGAGGCACGGGAGAAGGCTACCTCGGCCAACCCGAGGTCTGATCACTATCATCCGAAGTCAACCTTGCATCCTCGCGGCGCGCGAACATCCGAGGTAACGACCCGTACTCCGGTACCGAACATTGGAGGCCATAGTGGGAGCTATCGCTCCTTATGGTGATTTCGGGTGGCTCATCCGTCTCGACGACGGAAACTAAAAAGACCATGAAACGCAATTGGAGGGAAATAGCCAGCCTGACCTCCGGCTCAACCTCTACTCCGGCTTCGTCCCGAAAGCCTCTTTTCTTCTCCGACGAAGACTACCTGCTGGGAGAACCAAACGAGTTCATTCCCCTCATCATCTCGGCCTACATGCTCGACGTCGAGGTTAAGCGAATCTTGGTGGATCAAGGAAGCTCTGCCGACATCATGTTCCAAGACCTCTTACCCAAGCTCGGCCTGTCCCTCGCGGACTTTCACCCTTATCTCGGGACTGACCTATCCGGGCTAGGGGAGGAGAGAGCTCGGCCTTTGGGATACCTGGACATCTTGGTGACCTACGGGCGGAAGAGACTCGCTCGGACCGTCAGGACAACATTCTTGGTGATACCGCTCATCACCCCGTACCACTGCATCGTCGGAAGACCGACCTTGGCCAAGCTCGGAGCCGTTGCCTCTACAGTGCACCTAAAGATGAAGTTTCATACTCTGACAGGAAGCGTCGTAACCATTCTGGCCGACATCAATGCTGCGGAAAGATGCCAATACATTGCTTTGAGAGGCAACCAGCGTCGGTTGCAAGAGCTCCCCGAACCACCGTCGACCGCCACCCAAGTGCACCTTACCGAGGTCGATGCCCGATACGACCCGGACAACTCTGAGGACAAGGATGACGACGACTTGGCTAGAAAGCTGAAAAGGAAGATCAAACGCCCCGAGCCCCGGGGAGACTTCCTAGAAGTCCCCCTGGGGAGCGACCACACAAAGACTGTCAAGGTGGGGGCCGAACTCAACGAGACCCTCAGAGAAAGCCTAGTCGCCTGCCTGTGACGAAATGCCGACCTATTCGCATGGTCCGCCTCCGAAATGCCTGGAATTCCCCTTGAAGTGGCCTGTCATCACCTGGCAGTCAATCTCGATGCCAAGTGTGTGGCACAATGGCGCCGAGCCCAAAGTGATGAAAAGGCCGAAGTTGCAGCAAAGGCAATCGCCGATCTCTTGGCGGCGGGCTTCATCAAAGAAGTGAAATATACAACCTGGCTATCCAACGTACTCCTGGTCAAAAAGAGCAACGAGAAATGGAGAAAGTGTGCGGACTACACCGACCTCAACAAAGGGTGCCCTAAAGACGCCTTTCCCGTACCCAGCATCGACAAACTCGTCGACAACGCGTCCGGATTCCGACTTCTATCCTTCCTGGACGCCTACTCTGGCTACAACCAAATCGCAATGAATCCTCCGGACCAGGAGAAAACGGCCTTCATGACAAGCCAGGGAAACTACTGCTATAGAGTGATGCCCTTTGGGCTCAAGAATAATGGGGCTACTTATCAACGGATGATGAATAAGGTCTTTCGAAAGCAAATTGGCAAGGTCGTGGAAGTCTACCTCGATGACATGATTGTAAAAAGCAAAGCCGATAAAGGCCAGCTAGCTGACCTGCAGGAGATCTTCGACGGGGCCAGAAAGAACAACCTTAGGTTTAATCCTGAGAAGTGCACCTTTGGCGTCCGAGGCGGTAAGTTTCTTGGTTTCTGCTTGACCGAAAGAGGCATAGAGGCGAATCCAAACAAGTGTCGGGCCGTGACCGACATGCGACCCCCAACTACCAAGAAAGAAGTACAAAACCAACGGGCAATCTACAAAGCATCATCTAGGAAAGCCTGACGAAGCCAAGCGTAGACTTGTCCCCAACCACAGTGGCCGAGGTCATTGCGATCGCCAAAGGTCCGAGTTGGATACAACCAATCAAAGATTACATTGAGTCTGGGGCTGAACCAGATGACCCAAAAGAGGCCACCGCAGTCCGGCGACGGGCTACGTTGATAAGTCTTAATATAGTGTGTTTTTAGCATTTGAATTTAATAAGAGTTGTGGGATTTTAGTTCTACTTTGGAGCTATTTTACTACAAAGTGTTAGTTTTCAATTTAAGGACCAAATGATGAAGAAATGGAAAATTTGAGTGAATTAAAGCAAGGACCAAAAGTGCAAAGCTAAAGGAGCAAAATCAAGAAATATGGAGCTAAGTGTCAAGTGTTCAAGCACGGTCCGTGTCCATTCAAGAATGGTCCGCGCGCTCTCTACGCACTCTTGGAAGAAAAAAAAAAGAAACTCACCTTAAGTCTAAGCACGGACCACGCGCCCATCAAGCACGGACCATGCGCCCCGTTGCTGCTGAGAATTCCAAAAGTTTCACGATGAGAACGGTCCGTGCGCCTCCTGAGCACGGACCGTGCGCCTCCTGAGCACGGACCGTGCGCCTTTTGCTGAATTAAAACCAATGTTACAAAACTCTTCCCATTCTCTTCATTATGGCTTGTAATTCGAAATTAAGAGCTTGTCTACTGATCCTAGGCTATAAATAGGACCTCACTTCAGTTGTAAACTCACCTTTGCATACTTGTAATCTCACTCCAAAGTTTAATCTAAGTTTTTTCTTATTTTAGTTCTTGTTTACTTGCTTTCTTTTATCTTCTTGTTCTTTATTTTTCTGCTCTTTATATTTCCTGCACTTTACATTTCAGCTCTTACTTTCTGCACTTTATTTTTTGTCATTTAGATTTCAGTCATTTACAATTATGTCTATTTATTTTATTGCAATTTACATTATGAATATGAGTGAGTAGATACAAAGTCTTGGGTTATTGGGAGTAATCCAATGATAGGTCCCTAGTAATTCCCAAAGACTATTCTCCACTTCAATTGTTTTATATTTCAATCTAATTTCATTGTCCTTTAATTCTAATCGTAAACATCATACGAAGAACCGAAAGGTGAAGTATTGATGTTGGAACTATGAAATTAGACAAGGGATTCAAAACATGAGAATAGTTTTGAAACTCTTGAGACATTATAAAGGTGTTATGCTTAATGGGTTTTGGTGACAATCAACCATGAGAATAGGCTTATTGTTAGTTCAAAATACACTTTTGTACTCTGAAAGGAGACATTTGTTATATTCGTTGCCTTGTCTTTGAAATATATTACTTTATAAGTTTGGTAAATGGTCTAAAGAATTATATGGGTTCCTCATCATTGTGATGAAATTAATAACCCGAGATTCTTTACATTCCTGAATTTCAATTAATCAAAAATATCTTCTACAAATCAATTCTTTTTAGCTAATTACAATCGAAAACAAAATCGGTAATTACAAAGTCTCTGTAGGATCGATATTTTTACTACGCGATAGAACCGTGCACTTGCGGTCTATCATACGTCCTATTCCATCATAGACGAAAAACTCTACCAGCGTGGGTTCTCTACTCCCCTCCTAAAATGCATTGAGGGGGACGAGACCGCGTACGTACTTGAAGAAATCCACGAAGGGATATGTGGACAACACCTAGGCGCCCGAGCTCTAGCAAAGAAGGCCCTCAGGGTGGGGTCAAATACCTAATCGTGGCGGTCGACTACCTCACGAAGTGGATCTAGGCAGAACCCCTTGCCCAGATAACGGCCAACAATTGCATCAAATTCGTCAAAAAGAATATACTCACCCGTTTCGGGGTCCCATCCGTGGTAATCACCGACAACGAGACGCAGTTTGCGGACAAGGGTTTTCGGAAACTGATGACGGACTTGAACATTAAACAGCACTTCACCTCTGTTGAGCACCCTCAGACCAATGGGCAAGTGGAATCGGCAAACAGGGTTATCCTCAAAGGACTAAAGAAGAGGCTAAAAGGAGCGAAGGGGGCCTGGCCCGACGAGCTACCATATGTCCTCTGGGCATACCGGACAACTCCGCACTCTACCACCAACGAAACTCCTTTCAGGCTGACATATGGAACTGAGGCCATCATACCGGTCGAGGTCGGAGAATCCACCTGGAGAACTTTGTACCCCCTAAGCAACGGCGCAAACAGCCAAGCTGCAAGGGAAGAGCTCGATCTCGTGCAAGAGGTTCGGGATAAAGCGCAACTTGCCGAGGCCGTCGTCAAAGCCCGTATCGCCAGACGGTACAACCAAAAAGTCATTTCCCGAGACTTCAACGTTGGGGACCTCGTCCTCAGGCGGGCTGATGTCGGCAACAAGAACGCCGACGAAGGGAAACTTGCACCCAATTGGGAAGGACCTTACCGAGTCACAGCCAGGACCGGGATGAGAGCTTACCGCTTGGAGACCCTCTCCAAGGAGCCGATACCCCGAACCTGGAATGCCACCAAACTCCGGATATACTATAGCTAGTTTCATGTAACATTCGGACCGGCAGTGTCCCTAAATAAAAACATTTTGAAGCAATCATTATTTCCTTCATTTGCAGGGATCACGACGGCAAACCCCGATCGACGAACAACGCCCCTCTCACCCGAGTCTGACACCGAGCTGGCCACTCGACGGACAACGGTATGAGGCGAGGCCGCCAAAGAACAACACGCCCTTCCCGACTCCGAGCTTAAATGCTCAGTCGAGAGGCGCACAACGGTCCACAGCGACCCCGAATCTGCTCTTCACCAGCCAACCTCCTCTTCGGCTTGGCTTAAATGCTGAGACGGAGACTGGAGGAAGAAGTCCCAGGCGACTTCGACCCCGCTCTACGAGCACCTGCCTTCTCCCGAACTCCGAGCTTCGATGTTCAGTTCGGGAGCGAGCAAGAAGTCCACAGCGACTTCGAGCAATCTTGAATCCGAGCTTAAATGCTCAGTCGAGACGCAATTGACCCCGAGCTTGAGTGCTCAGTCAAGATTTACTTGATTCCGAGCTTAAATGCTCTGTCAAGCCTTTTTTGCAGGAAAACACAGGAAGGCATGAGTCCGACTTCTTCAAGCCAAGCTCGACCCTGGTCAGCTCGACCTCAGCTTGGGGGGCTATTGTTCCAAACTGGGCCAAGAACCAACCACTTGGGTCCGGCCCAATCCGTCTAAGCCTGCCAAAAGACCAAAGCTCTGATCCGCATCCAACACTTCAAATCCTCCCGTCTAATCCCACGGAGTAGGGGCAACGCCACCGCCTATATATATGGGACTCGCTCATCATCCCCAGGTACGCTTTCACTCCCATCTCTAATACCTCTTCACTTCCTTTGCTGACTTAGGCATCGGAGTGCTTGCAGGTACCCCACCCGAGGCGCGGGAGAAGGCTACCTCGGCCAACCCGAGGTCTGATCACTATCATCCGAAGTCAACCTTGCATCCTCGCGGCGCGCGCACATCCGAGATAACGACCCGTACTCCGGTACCGAACACTGCCAATGGAGCAGCGCCGTTAGGGAATTTTGGGAGCCCTAGCACAGCGTCAGGGAATTCCCTTGCAGCTCCCAATCAAAATGCTCTGAAATACTTCTATGTCATATGTGAACATCTGTTGAATTGTTTTATTTATATATCTATGTTGTCACAACGTCCATATATATATATATATATATATATATATATATTATAATGATTAGTTCTCATGTCTTACTATGAGCACTAGTTCTCACCTGATACGCTCTCTCTCTCTCTCTCTCTCTCTATATATATATATATATAAGTTTCACGATGCCACCCAACTATTTGAATGGAGTTGGATGTTATAAGTCATTCCCCACCGATAGTTAATTTGAGTTACCTAATCCTACCATTACCCAATCCGGCCGATGAATAAGTTGGTCAGGGGAACAGACATTGTGTGCTCATACATAGCTGCGGACTTACAACACACGCAATCTATATGATTCTCTTTTCGTAACCCGTAAGCTTTATTTATTTTGTTGATCAGTATATTATACTATCTTTTGCACTACTATTAAGTGTTTATTTCACTTTATATCTATATGACCATGTTTCATTTTCCGCACCTATATACACGCTTGTCATATTCATCAAAAAGTAAAATCATGCCTCTCAACATAGATATATAAATAAAACAATTCAACGGATGTTCACATATGACATAGAAGTATTTCAGAGCATTTAAAATAATTAAAGCAAACAAAAAACCAACACAATCAACCTCAATAAATATATCATTCTTGTATGCTAAATGGTCCCCCGCGACCTAAACTTAACTTAGCCTTACTCGTTAGAGCTTGGGTCACTCCACATATTTAAATTAAAATTTTACGCTAATTGTCCTAGTGAATATGGTATCTTCCCCCATCTGAAACATAACACGAACGTAACCACTGCTCCACTAACGCTAACAAGTACTTAAGCACTAACGTCTAACACAACTTCAAAGCTACGAAAACAACGGTACGGTTGGATTAGTCTTTTTAGGGGTTTGGTGGGTTACAAACTTAAAAGAAAAACTAGCCTTATTACCCGTGCGATGCACGGGGTGAGCTAGTGTGGATGGATGTAAATATACTAAATTAATATTTATTAATTATAAGTGAAATAAAATTAGAAGTTAAACAGAACATAAAAAAACCCATTACAAAGTTAAGAGTTTTACGTATTGAGAAAGAACATTAAAAAGTCATAGACATGATTATTCATAGTAACTAAATAAATAATCATAATGACACATAATTCAATCATCCAAGTTAATTACAATTGGGTTCTTAAGGGTTGCCCCAAGAAGTTCATTTTTGAGATGTTGAACTTGAAGAGGCTGAGGCTGATGATGAATCATAATCTATAGATAGGACATCTTGAAGATCCCTATCAACTAATAGCTCCTTCAGCATCCATGACCTGGGATTTCATCACCAGAAATATTTTCAACAAAGTCTCTAAAAATGTGTTTCTCTTTAATCATGATACAATTTATATCCCATAAATATAAGTGAATCCACATCTAAAAATTTATTTGTATTGAAAGCCAACAACAATAAGAACATGCATTATTCCCTGCACATCCCCAACACCTAGCCGAAGGTTCCACATTGTTGAAGGTAAGAGTAGGAGTTTCCCTTTCGAAGCGATGCGGAAGATACAACCCATTGTGGTCAATTTGGCTAGAAAGAAATAAACTAATTTTGCTGAAAGTATACAAACCTATAAGAAGATCCATTGATTGAAGAATTAATAGTTTTGTGGGGTATTATTGATCGATGCTACTGAGTTAAACCAGACATGCCAGAATTTTGTATTCTTAGATCTTAGGCTTTGTGTTCTCATGCCATAATTCTAACTATCTATGCAAGAATTTACCACCAATTGATAGATTTGAATGGCTTTGAAAATTTTTCTAATGACCAATAGATATTTATTGAAAGCAATAAAATTCTTTATTTCCATGGACACATAATAGTTAAAGGATGTAACATAGTTTCACCCCATCTAGAACCTCCACAAAGTATCTTTGATACTTTCTTTCCTTTGCCTCAATTTATTTTGGAAATTAAAACAACATCCCAATATATATGATGCTTTACTTATAGAAGTAGGAAGAGAAAACATAAGAAAAATAATAAGGGTCAAATCAGAAACAAAAACAATTCCTTGTTAATTGAGTTTTTTCTCTTATCAAACCCAACAATTACTTTACAAAGGCACCAACGATTAATCATGGTTTATTATCAGAATCTTCATGGATATTATATATTGATTTCTCTTTGTTTCTCCTTGGAATTTTTCACTTCATCATGCTCTTCAAAAATTGATTCTCATGCAATGGAACTAATTAGGCCATTGCAACTGTGTCTGTTTTTCTTACAACCTTATCAGATGAAGAGTAATAGTTGCTTTCTGATTGTCTCACACCTCTTTTGGAAGAAAGCTTCCAACTTTTCTCTTTAGCCTCATCAATCTCTATTTATTCTTGCCTACACACTTTGCAACATAATGATGTGTTCCCTCTGCAAAATCACAACAATTCCAATCAGAAATCTCAACAACAAAAAAGTTCTTAATTCATCTAAATAAATAAAAATGAAAATCAGCATCACACTCCTAGAAACACCTGATCAAAGAATTGTTCTATATATTTAATTTTATTTTATTTTTATACATAGATCTATAGTACTCAATGAAACAACATATGCTCCTTTTAAAAAAATCTTGTCAATACCAAAAGCTATATCTTGCTATACATAGAAGCATAAACGGAAAATTAAAACATGACTTACAGAAATTGGACATATGCCAAATTATTTAAAACAAATCATAGCTATCAATATGTTGCTGCCTAATAATATTGTGAGGCCATCGTGGCATGGAGTAAACGTGAAAGAGTTATGCAAGTGAAAATGACCATATATACATAAGGAGCAAACTAAAAATAAAGGAACATTAACCTATGACCTTAGCTCCAGTAAACAACAGTGAAACTACTCAACTCCACTACTTCACAGCTTCTACTTTGCCTTCGGGCCTCAAGGTCACTAACTTTAGTAACTTATACAGATCAAAGTAGTCAACAGTTCATATCTCCACCTCTACTCTCTCCACTATCCAAATCATTGTGGAGTTTAAATGGGAAAATAGATAATAATTAGATAAAAATAACTAATAATTTTGAATATGAAACGTCATCACAATCAATAAAGGAAGCATCAGTTCCTTGAAACGTTCTACACCATTTTATCCGAAACACTATACATAATCTAAAAAAGTTCATGTATATTTTAATAACGATTTAAAAATATATCAGATTTTCCATTAAAAAAATGCTATTTAATGCATATTGAAATTAAGAAAAGGGAAGAGAACTCACCGCAACTCGAACAGACTCAACTTCGAAATGCTCAAAGTGAAATGGTAAGATCTACCCGAACGGTTGGAAGGGGATCAGCTCATGACTGCAATACAAACATTCAATCAACCACGGATCGGACAAAAACCAGAAAACAAACAATGCAAATAGTATGAACGATGAGCTTATACACCTGCTGCGAAACTCAGAGAGTAGCAAGATATGAATGAGAAGAACAATAGAGGGATGTACAACTAATGCATATATAAGGGTTGATAGCCTCACTGAGCAGTAATTGATTGGCTGGGAATTTTTGAGGAGTCCAATACAGCCTTACAAACTATAAAACTACCAAGTAATTACAAAGACAACAATAATTTATATATTTAGCTAATATATAGAAGTTGCTATGGTACATACAAACCATTGGTTGGGGAATTTTCAAAGCAATTTTGAAATATAACTCACCATGTCAAATTCAAAACAATCCGGATCATTAGGGAGGGGGACACGTGGGAAGAGGAAGCAACATGGAAAAAAATTCAATTGCAGGAAAAACAGGGAGGGGGACACGTACTCACAGAGAAAAAGTGAAAGGAAATGTTTTTTTTTGTACGAAAAAAAAAAGAAGCTAGCATTTGGCGGGAGCAGCGCCAAGCCGCATACAATCTTAAGATTTGGGCAGTGTGTTTCTGTTTTGGGCCAATGCTTTAAAGGAAATGGGAAAAGGGCATTGGTTTCTTCAAATTAATCTGCGGCTTTCCCTTTTACAGTAAAACCATCGATCTTGCTTAATAAACCAACACACACAAATTGTAAGAACGAGATGTTAATTGGTGGCAGATCATTTGCACAAGGGCATAAATTGTGCAATGTGCACAAGTGGGGCCACAACCTGCTGTGGGAGGTATAACCTGTCTTTCTCATATTTAATTTTTGTACCCAAAATTTCAGACTTATTTTTATTTTAATTTCTATTAAAAATTAAATCCAATGTTCATCTTCAACCTCTCACTCTTCATCTTCAACCTTTCACTCTTCATCTCCATCCCTTCACTAAGTGAACACACTCAGCCCATTTTTTTACGGAATAGAGATCTGAAATAGATGAAGCTGAAACAAAGAACAGATCTGAAAAAAGAAACAATATTTTATATGCATTAAGTTCTATATTTCCAGTATTTTATATAAATCTTTATATTTCATTTTTAAAATAATTATTACATTCTTTCCTCCACTCCAATTGGTCAGTTGAGTGGATATCCTGGTCTCGACAAAAGAAAATACCTCACATGGTTATATGTACAATTTGTGCAAGGATTTGTGGCATGAATTGCTGTCAACTTAGGGTAAATATAACACAGGCATCTTGAATTCCTTTATTAACAAACTATTACAGCAAAGTGTTAAGATTCTCACTAAGAATGTGTGATGAAGCTCCTTTAGTTCTCTTTATTGCTAATGCTACTGTTATCTCTTCAAACAAAGCTCCATTGCAAAAAGAAAAAAGGTTTCTTGATTACTTATGTGTGGTGGATAATGAAACTCCTCTTCATACAAACAATTTGAAGCAAAAATGTGTTGATGACTTGATTTGTTAACTACAGGCAACACATCCTCACTTTCTCGCTTTTACCTTCATTTAAATACATTTATCGTTTCTTTTCAAGTTTATCTATTCAAATTTTCTTCTAAGAGATATTTATGGTTGAGACGATTTTTCATGGTCGGCCAAGCCAAATATGAAGCAAATGATAAAAGGGCTTGCCTTAAACTCTACAATTAAATATCACGCACACACACTATTGAGGTTATGTTTCTCTTTATTCAAATTTTTTTTAACTATTCAAGTTATGTTTATTTTACCACATTTTTAGAAATTTTATTATTTTAATTGGGTTGTCAATAAGTAGCAGACATTTTTATAATTTTTCAAATATTTTAGATATAAAATATGCAATGTTTCCAATAAGAACTGCGTGTTATTTGGTCAGTTCGTTTTTTTGCCATATTCCTTGATTTTGTTTAGCAAAATGTGGTGTGAATATTAATTAATAATTAGGTAAAAGGAAAATTAAATCTCACAGATTTGTTGCAACACTTTAACAATACCAATATCTGATACTTTTTTTTTTGTTTTCTAGATGAAATGACAAATAAACATCACGCACACACACTAAAGCAATACATATTCATGAATGATAGATACACGAAATCATGACAATTTAAAATTATGCCAAATTTGAATTAAATATGTCCATTTTAAATTGAAAAGAAAAATAAAGAGAAGATCAAATTAACATACACACAACCGTCTATCTTAACTCCTGTTTCTTTTTAATATATATCAATACCAGTTAATCGGCTTTGGCTTATGTTACTAAGCTTTTTCCTTAGTAACTCTTACTAAACAAATAATAGCCATTGGATTCTCAAACTTTTAATGAAATTTAATCTAATGGTTAGTATTGAATAAGGGCATTGTTGTCACAGTTATTATTTGTTTTAATTAAATTAAATAATTAAATTAACCATTAAATCAGGCCCTATTTTTTAGGGACAGTTAGAAAACTAAATTAGAATTTGTTTCCACGTTCTTCTCTTTCACGTTTCCTCTTTTTTTCCACGTTCTTCTTCTATTTTTTTCACGTTCTTCTTCTCTTTTCCACGTACTTCTTCTTCGCACGCCATTGCATCACGCAAAGGAAATCGCAAAAACGCACTCACGCAGGGAAATAGGCTGCGACGCACACCGTTGATGTAAAAACGGACACCGTTGAACCATGCCATTGAAGCACACTCTTCCTTTATGCCATTGATGTCTCATTATGCAGGTTGATTTCTTCTTCTTCTCGTTTCCAGGCTGGTTTTGTTGCACTTAACCATTGTTATGCAAAACTGTGGTTAGTGGCATCTAACCTAGTTAGGCGTATTTGTGGTTAGTGGCTACTAACTATTGCTATGCACATGTGTGGTAAGTGACATCTAACCATTGGCATATAACCACAGTTATGCATATATGTGGTTAGTGGCCACTAACCATTGCTATGCTCATTTGTGGTTAGTGACATCTAACCACAAATGAATAAGGAGCTGATACGATCTAAATATTCTCCCAGAATTGGTAAGGACAATTTTGGTAATTATAATAAATGGAAATCACATTCACCTCCTTAAGATATGATTAAATGACATAGATGCCCCTTCTATTCTTAAAATAAACACCCACTTCTCTTATTTATTGAGAAAGTTTCACTCACTCTCCTGAATTTTGTTTAAAACACACACACACACACACACACACACACACATTCCTTAGAATTTCATAATAATTTTATTTGAAAAAATTGAGACCCTGCGGAGTATGGGTATAATCCCTATCCCATTCCTCAGCATGCCTTCAGGGGAATTTAGTCATCTGTCCCCATCCCCACGAGGAATAATATTTATCTTTAAGTCTTCTAATTGTGCAGTTTCCCCGAGTATTTCTACGTATAAGGTGAAATTGATATCTCTAAGTAAAAAGTGCACCACACATGAATAAATCTTTTACATTAAAATAAATTAACAAACAAAATATAATTTTTTCGGCAATTTTCAATAGGGTATACCCGTGCATAGCACGGGTCAAATACTCTAGTTGCTAATAAAATTGACATAGTCGCCTCTCAATTTTCTCACAATCTTTTTTTCTTTCTTACTCACCCTCAAAGGGGTGGTTTTAGGTCAGTTATTGGCCTGAAATCACCCTTCTGTATCACTTTCCATCTTATTCATCTAAATAAGTGATTACACATAGATCTAACTTTTATTTTGTATTTTTTCTTGACTCGTCGTCTGAGTGTGACATTATTATTGTTCGTCATCTTGGTGCAGTATCTTTGATTTCCCGTCTCTAAGCCCCAAAAAACACAATTAAAATAAAACTATTTCAAAACATGTCCTAATTTGTGTCAAAAAAACACGTCCTAATAATCATTTATAAAAAAGGGATGTTACACAACCGAAGGATCTAAGGTGAAAAAGTGTGGGAGGTTATTGAAACAACAATTCATAAGGGCTTTTAAGTTTGAGAAAGGGAGTGGGCAACCTATTTTTTAGGTCGACACCATGTATAAGTGAGAAATGCAAAAAATTTGAGGGCAATGAGACTTGGAAAGACAAAGTTCGAGCCACATTGAGAACATGTTGGTGTTTCTGTTGAATCAAAACTCTGTTTGTTTGAACAAAATGGTGCTCAATTGAGTCACCCACTGTATTGACTTTTCCTTTTATTACATCAGTTTACTTACAATTCACAACCGAATCTTACAACAGAATAACTAGATACAAAACAACTAATATTCCAATGGGCTGGGCCAACTATCTTACTAGGCCCAATAGAGACTGAATGGACTTTACAATTATTATAACAGCCCAACAAATCCTCCCTTAAACTGCAGTGACTTCACTACAGTTTAACCTTGTTCAGCAGAGCACATTCCAAGCATTCCTCGCAGCTTTATAAAAGTATCCAATTTGACAGGTTTAGTCATAACATCAGCCACCTGATCATGAGTGTCACAGTAATTCAATTCAATTCTTCCTTCTTTGGTGAGATCTCTCAAGAAGTGAAATCTCACATCTATGTGTTTGCATCTACCATGCATAACAGGGTTTTTAGACAACTTTATTGTGGAACTGTTGTCACACATCAGCTTCATGCACTTCCTTTGACTCTGCTTTAGTTTTCTAACAATTCTTTCAAGCCAGATGGCCTGACTTGCACATAGAGCAGCAGCAAAAAATGCTGCCTCTGTAGTTGACAATGTCACAATCGGTTGTTTCTTAGATGTCCATGATACTGCACTATCTCCAATGCAGAATACATAACCAGATGTGCTCTTACGGTCATTCACATCTCCAGCATAGTCGCTATCTGTGTATCCCAGCAGCTCACCACTGTTTCCTCTGCTGTACAGGATGCCCAAGTTCTCAGTACCTTTAAGATACCTCATGATTCTTTTCACCAGTTGAAGATGTTCCTCAGATGGAGCCTCCATGTACCTGCTAGCAAGGCTGACAGCATACATAATGTCAGGCCTTGTAGCTGTTAAGTACATTAGACTCCCCACAATCTGTTTGTACCTTGTAGCATCCACCTTGACTCCATTTCCCTCCTTGGTCAATTTCATTCCAGGCACAATAGGGTTGTTCACTGGTCTACTATTGCTCATACCAAACTTCTCTAGCACATCTTTGACATATTTGTTCTGACACACAAATATTCCTTTGCTGTTTTGAGTAACTTCCACACCTAAAAAATAATTCATTTTGCCCAAATCAGACATATCAAACTCTTGCATCATTGATTGCTTGAATTCCTCAAACATTTTGTCATCATTTCCTGCAAAAATCAGGTCATCAACATAAAGACTAACAACCAGAATTTTATCACTGTCTTTGAATTTCAGAAACAGTGTGTGTTCAGTTAGGCATTTTTCAAAACCCTGTTTCAGAAAGTAAGTTTCTATCCTGCTGTACCAAGCCCTTGGGGCTTGTTTCAGCCCATATAGTGCCTTCTTATGTTTATAGACCAGATGTTCTCCTCCCTGCTTATGGTACCCTTGAGGTTGTTCAACATATACATCTTCACTTAGCTCTCCATGAAGGAAAGCACTCTTCACATCAAGTTGAAATACACACCAACCTTTGTGAGCAGCTAAGGCTAGTATGGCTCTAATGGTGTTCCACCTAGCTACTGGAGCAAATACTTCAGTGTAGTCCACCCCATACTCTTGAGCATACCCCTTTGCTACTAAACGAGCTTTGTGCTTGTCAATTTCTCCCTTCTCATTGTACTTAGTCTTGAAGAGCCACTTGACCCCAATCACTCTTACATTTGTAGGAGGTGTGACCAATTCCCAGGTCTCATTTCTTTCAATTGCTTCCAACTCTCGTTTCATAGCTCTTCTCCATTTCTCATGCTTATTGGCTTCATCAAATGTTGTTGGATCCTCTGTTTCAACAAAGGCAGCATAATTCTGATCTTCCTCATCATCAGTGCTCTGTAACTCTGTTGCATAATCCTGTAAATAGCTGGGTGGCTTTCTATTCCTCCCTTGAGGCTGATCAGTGTTTACTATTGACTCAGGCTCAACTTGAGTGGTAACAGACTGTTCTGGAGCATTGTTTAAGGGCTGTGCTGTATCTGTGGTTACTGCAGGGGCTTCTCCATTGATATCCTCCTCCTTGTCTTCTAAATCACTAAGCTCAGTGGCATTTTCAGAATGTTTTCTATCCCAGTTCCATTTCCCTCTTTCATCAAAGACTACATCTCTGCTTATCACTATCTTCTTGTTCACAGGATCAAAGAGTCTATAGGCCTTTGACTCTTCACTCACACCAAGCAATACACATTTTCTACTCTTGTCATCTAGCTTTTTCCTTTGAGCATCTGGCACATGGGCATATGCAAGACACCCAAAGATACGAAAGTGTTTGACAGAAGGTTTTATGTTGCTCCAAGCTTCTTCAGGGGTCAAGCCTTCCACTGCAGTTGTGATGCTTCTGATTTGCACATACACTGCCCAATTTGCTGCTTCTGGCCAAAACTCTTTTGGCACATTCTTTGAGGACATGATGCTTCTGACCATCTCCATAATAGTTCTGTTTTTCCTCTCAGCAACTCCATTTTGCTGAGGAGTGTATGCTGCTGTCAATTGCCTCTTTGTACCATTATCTGCACAGAATTTTTCAAAGTCAGCAGATGTGAATTCTCCCCCTCTGTCAGTCCTCAAACATTCAAGCACTTCTCCACTTTCCTTTTCTGCTACCATTTTAAATTTCTTGAAGCACTCAAATGCTGCAGACTTCTCTGTTATGAAGTATATCCATGTCTTTCGAGTTAAATCATCAATGAAAGTGATGAGATACCTCTTACCACTATTTGAAATGGGCTTGAGAGGACCACATATGTCAACATGCACAAGCTGAAGCTTCTTAGTTGCTCTCCAACTGCTTTGTTGAGGAAATGGTTTCCTGTGCTGCTTCCCAACTAAACAATCACTGCAAACAGCCTTTGTATCTTTAATTTCAGGTAGTCCCCTTACCATGTTCTGTTGTGCTAGGGTTCTTAGTCCCTTGAGACTAAGGTGGGCATATCTACAATGCCATAATTCACTGGTGTCTTCTCCTGTTACATTGAAGCATTCTGGGAGAACAACAGAGGCACATACAGCAAACATACGATTTGATGACATGTGGGATTGCATAATCAAACCCTTCTTTTTGTGAAAAACTCTACACTTATTGTCATTGAAAACTACTTTGAGCCCCTTTTCTTGTAGTTGACCAGACTCAACAAATGATTTTTCAATTCAGGTATGAAGTATACATCAGATACAATTTGTATTCTACCTTCAACCTTAATCTTTATACTTCCTTTACCCATAACTTTCATTCTTGAATTATCACCAAGTTTCACAGTTGTTCTAAAATTCTCATCTAGGTTATAGAACCAATCCCTATGCCCACACATATGATTACTACAACCGCTATCAAGAAACCATACCTGTTTATCCGGATATTTCTCTATTAGGGTCTGAACCATGAGCAACATCTGTTCTTCCTTGTCAGAATCAGCATCATAAGACATGTCCTCAGTGGTGTGGTTGTTGCATCCACTATCAAGAAGCCACACTTGCTCGCCAGGGTGCTCCATCGTTAGGGTTTGAGCCATGAGTAGCATCTCTTCTTCTTCATCAAATTCTGGGTAATTGGCCTTATCTTCAGGGTTAGGGCACTCATATTGATAGTGCCCTAATTTGCCACATTTGTAACATTCAATTTGGCTCTTGCTCCTTCCTCTGCCACGTCCACCTCTCGTACTTCTTCCCCTACCTCTGTAATTGCCTCTGCCTTCAGTGGTTATCTTTAGGGCTTGCTCTTCCTTTTCACATTTCTGCGTTTTCATTCTCGCCTCATGCACCAGAAGACTGCTTTGCAATTGATCGATTGACATGGTAGTCACATCATGTGCTTCTTCAATTGCGCAGGTTACGTAATTGAATTTCTCCGTCATTGATCTGAGGACTTTCTCCACAACTACGAGTTCTTCCATTCTTTCTCCATGGGATTTCATTTTGTTTGCGATTGCTAGGGTTCTAGCCATGTAATCAGTCACAGATTCTTCTTCTTTCATGTTCAAGCCTTCGAATTCCTTTCGCAAGGCTTGTAACTGCGCCCTTCGAACTTTTGTCGTTCCCGTATATTTCGTCTTCATCGAGATCCATATATCTTTTGCAGTATCCTTCTTTAGGATCGTTTCCATGATCCCTCTGTCAATAGCTTGAAATAGGTAGTTCTTTACCTTCAGATCTTTCAACTTTGCATCCTCCACCACCTTGATCTGTTCCGGTGTCGCCGCCGCGGGAAGAGGTGGAATTCCCGTTTCTATCAAACTCCAATACTCCTTCGATCGAAGGAGGTTTTCCATCATTAGCGCCCAGTGATCGTAGAACCCATCAAATTTGGGTATAGCCGGTTGCACAAATTGCTTCTCCTCCGTCATCGTGATCACCGTCGTGCGTCGTCTTCTTGATCAGGCCCTTCGAGCTCTGATGCCAACTGTTGAATCAAGAACTCTGTTTGTTTGAACAAAATGGTGCTCAATTGAGTCACCCACTGTATTGACTTTTCCTTTTATTACATCAGTTTACTTACAATTCACAATCGAATCTTACAACAGAATAACTAGATACAAAACAACTAATATTCCAATGGGCTGGGCCAACTATCTTACTAGGCCCAATAGAGACTGAATGGACTTTACAATTATTATAACAGCCCAACAGTTTCCTCTCAAACATTTTGTTGAGGAGACTGAAACACATGATCTTTGATGGATGATGCCTTTAGAGAGAAAGAAATCATTCATCAAAAACTCATTTCCATTATCACTTGGTAACGTTCGAAGTTTAGTGGAAAATTAAGTTTCAATATACGCTGCAATTTTTTAAAAAATGAGTACCCATTTCACTTTTAGCTTTCATAGGAATTCTAAGCTAAATCATGCGTGACATTAAATTCAGAAGAGGTAGCAGAATTTGTGCTTACATTATTGAATGACTTCATGGTCTTTTTACTACTGATATCCGAGAGGATATCCGTGCTTGAGATAACAAGTATCGATTGTGTGATTTTAGCGAGAGTAGTGAGTACATAAACAATTTAAACCTTTGCTGCGTCCTCGATGCTTGCCATTGTTGGAAGGGTGACATCAAGTTTGTCCACTACGGGAATCGAACCCGGGAGTACCAGGTCAACCGATGTCCCTGATAGATTTTTTTGGTACAAATGAGGTATCCTTTATGCGCAACTACAGAGACTAATCCCTCTAGCCGGGTAGGACCATAATGGGTGACAAAGTTTTCCCTCGGGAGATTTAACACTATTGCATGCCTAATGCTGGATTCTAACCCAGAACATTGGTTAAACTTAAAATGTTTGAATTAGATTATGCCCTGGTGTTAGCCTGCATTTTCGATAGGCTAAATTAAATGCAGTCAACGAGGTTTGATTTGCTAGTTTTAGAAGAAAGTGTTAATTTCGACACAGAAGAATTGTGTCAGAAAGTAAGTTCGACGAGACTCTGAACTTAACGAATATAAAGGACTGAAGAAGAGTCTGTTCGACAAGAAGGAAGCTAGAGTTTAGTGAAAGATCAGGAATTAAGTGCTCGTTGTCGAAATAACCCAGCAGTTACCTTGGTCGAAAAGGCATAACAGTTACTGTTTTTAAATTCTCTGCAGTTAGTTGGTTATGTTTTTTCCTCCTTGTATAAATAGTAGTTTTTCATAGGAAAAACGAGTCCCAAACTCATTACAGATTCTCACGCTCTAACTTCCAACATCACAGAGAAAACGAGTCAGAGAAGAATGTATGATAATGTGTACCAACTTTCTTTTCAATTAATGCGTTTTACTTTGTTTCTTTAAGCAATTTTCTGCATTTTTATTTGCTTTTTTCATCTCTGTCTGAAGTGACTTCGACGATTTCGCGCG
The DNA here is from genome assembly GCA_963573325.1 of Astragalus glycyphyllos. Taxonomy (NCBI): domain Eukaryota; kingdom Viridiplantae; phylum Streptophyta; class Magnoliopsida; order Fabales; family Fabaceae; genus Astragalus; species Astragalus glycyphyllos. Next base: position 16,138,313 of record OY754313.1, on the reverse strand, counting down.
AAACTGACAGTTACCTTCATTCTTCCCTTTAAAAACTGTAAAACATTCATAATTTTTGGAAAAACTTTATAACAAATGGTCTTAGGATTTACTAGTTGATCTTGCAAACAGAAGAAATTTCAAACTAGCGGTGTTTACCAAAAACACGGTAAACACCTGGGCAATCACCATGCCTAATGCAATCATTCGCGTGGGCATAATCTCTTGGGTGTCTCAGGGTAGATTATGCCCACGCGAATGATATTTAAACTTAATTTTTTATATTAACCAGATATCCTCTGCGCGCAACTGCAGAATCTAACCTCTTCAGCTGGATATGACCACGATAGACGGCAAATCTCTCGCTTAAAAGATTTAACACAGCATGCCCACCTAAATTAAATTCATAAATTAAAGGTTCCAAAATTAAATAAAAAAAAATTGTGCTCGGCGAACCCTAGTTCTCAAGTTAGTTCTTGATCTCTCTCTCTCACCTCTGCATCTTCTTCTTCTTCTCTCATCTCTTTCGTCTTTCTTTATTTCTTATTTGTTGCTTGAAAACGAAGATTCGCCGGAACACCTTGGTTTAACAACAGGAACATTTTGGTTTTGCTCCGCTATTCCGATCCCGACGCTATCGACTACATAGACACCTGCCGCGTGGGGGAATTTCAGAACTGTAGAGAATTTCAAACAATTGGTATTTAACAAAATCCGATGTCTTTGATTCTTATTATATGTTTACAATTTCACTGGAAAATTATGCCACTTTTGTTGATATTTACGTTCATTGAAGGAAAAAACTTAGGCTTGTTTGTGCATGGATTAAATTGTTCATTTAAACTTGGATTTAAATGAATTTTGTGATTATGTTGTTTTGAATCTTATGTTAGGTTATTTGCAGGGTTATGCACATTTGATGCTTCAGAATTTTGGTCCAAGTTTCCTTCTCATTCTTTACTGTCATGGTATGTATGAAAAGTGTTTGATTTAATGATTCTTAGATATATTTTGTTTATATGCTATTTGAGGGGACAATGTTTTCTGAGCTTTTCGACTTATCAGTATGATTTTCTTCTTGAAACATTGGGTGTATGTCAAAGGATATTCAATCAAATGTATGTGTGTAGGTAAAAGAAAAACTATAATCCTCAATAGCACCGGCACTTCCGATTGAAGATGTGCCTGGTGTTCGACACGTATCGTGTCCGACACTGACACTTCAATTGATTGTATTTTTCAAATTAAAACTAGTGTCTCTATGTCCGTGTCGTGTCCCGTGTCCATGTTTGTATTGGTGTCTCATAGCTATAATATAATCTATCTAATATCAATTTAAGAAAGTTAAATACGCTAATGACACATGGTGAAAATTCATTCATCCGGTTAATTTTGTTTTGCCACTTTGTTTTTCTTCTCAGTTGTGTTGTGCACTCGTGAATTAGGGGTATCTCTAAGACTCTAACTAGTTAGACTGTAAATTGTACTGCAAAAAGAATGACAATATATCCTCCTCCTTGAAATACAGTAGCAAAAGATCCTATCCCAAAGATATTACTATGGGAATAAATTCATATTTTGAAATTCTGAAAATTTACTCAGAACATTAGCATAAAAATTGGATTTTGATAATTCCCATCTCATTGTATTCAATCAAGCACTTTCTTTGTGTATTACTGTGTGCAGGATCCTAAAGGTTCTATTGATGATAAGTGTGAAAATAGACTCTATATCGGTAACCTTGATCTCCAAATTACAGAGTAAGACTCCCCAACAAGACTTAATTCTTTTATGCAGAATCCTAGCATGTGTTCTGAAGGCTTGGTTTAGGAATAAAAGATGGAAAGTGTGTATTGAAATAAATCCATAATTTTTGAAGTTATCAGTTCATTTTCCTTAGTTCAGTTTACTTCTTGGTGATTTTTCCTAATGAGGGTTTTTCATGGGACGACTTTAATGTGTTTCCTTTCCTTTTTGTTTAAAAAAAAATTCATTGAGTACTATTTTTTGATGAACACTTTCCAAGTTTCCATTTCTTGATATCCTAAGTGTTCTTGGATTTCATTTGAAAGAGCTCAAACTTGAATTTGAGCAAATCCACCAAGAGAGGTGATCTGGTTCATACATAAGCTCTTTCAAACTAAAATCTAAACACATTCCCTTTTTATGCTTCATAGCATTCTTATTCTATCATTTCCTTTCAAAATTTACAGAGCTGCTCTGCTCAAAATGTTTTCTCCTTTCGGGAAGATAGTGTCCGAGGACTTCTTGTGGCACACTCATGGACCAAAACGTGGGAAACCGCGTGGATTTGCTTTTATCCAGTATAACACAAAGGAGGTATGTTGATTTGCATACTTTTGTTACTTCCCATTCAAGCAATTTCTGATTTCCATTATTAAAGTGAGAATGCAGGAAGCAAAATTGGCTAAGGAGAAAATGCATGGAAAGTTAGCTCTCGGCCGGCCAATGGTTGTTCGACTTGCTAGTGAGAAGAACATGGTGGAAACAACTGATAGCTCTACAAAAGTAGCAGGTGACAGTCACAAGATGCATGTCAGTGGTGGTGGCATGGGACAGACAAGTCGAAGTGCGAAAATTACTGCAATAAAGAACAAATTGAAATCTTTAGAAGAGGACAACTCTAGGAACAAGAAGCAGAAGCAAAGTGAGAATATATCTTGAGCCTATTGGATTAATACATACAGTATTGGATGCAGTGCAGTTGTGTGTAACCCTAGCATATATTTGGATTGACCGAGAAATCACGTTACGTTCACTTTTTCACAGTGAAATTTTATTTTATCGTGGAAATTCAGAAGCAACAAATTGAAGCTTCTACGGTACCGTGGTTTTCAATCGTGAGTTTGTCTGCATGCCCATGATTCCAAACAAGGGCTAAATTAGAATTCATATATTTCATTCAGCCATTGATCTTTTCTTTTCTAGTTTAGGCCTGAAGCCAAAAATGTGACTGCGTGTAAGTTCTGTTTTGCTTGACATTATGTATGGATTACATTATCTAATTTGAGATGGAGTCTTAATTATAAATGCAATGGACTCTTGTTTTTCCGGGATCTAGATCTGCCACTAATTTTAGGTGGAGTCTTAATTAGTCATTTTGATCATTGACAATAACTTAGTTACCGACTAATCATACCAAATGCCGCAATCGGCGTGTGCGGATGCAAATGTATGTTATTAGTTAGAGACTTAGTGACTAATAGAAGATGTTTTGCAGATTATTTGTAATTTTGATACATTTAGAGATCATATTATTAGTTTTCACTCATTTAGTGACTAAAAGATTTTGTTTATCCAAAAGTTTACTTCTCAATCAGTAAAATTGATGTCAAAATAATGTTATTTTATCAATGTTGATCTGGATGTCCCAAAACTACAGTTTTTTCTTTTTTCGATAAGTAGTGCTCATGCCATTGATAGCCACAAAGCTAAGCATTATTGACACAACTCTCCCCACCTTCTAGGAAGGGTTTGAAAACTACAGTTTATTTTTTATGCTGTGTTTTTAGGAAAGTTATTAAAATATAAAAAAAAATCTTATAATATCTTGAATTTTTTGCATATGATTAATTGGTTTCCTATTTTGGATTATCTCCTAGGAGTAACTTCCACATTACTTAGTTATTATTATATGATTTTTTTTGATACAAAGTTTTTATTATGTGATTTGTTTCCTAGTTTCTCTATATAGCTAAAAATAAAATCTTATATTCGTAGAAATATGGATTAATATTTAAATTTTTTATCACGTCATAATAAATAATATTTTGCCATTCTTAGATTAAAAAGAATATTCAAAATCATATTGCCCCATATCATTTTTTATTATACCATACTTTCAATTTAGTTTGGTATATTAAAAAGAATACACTAGTATTATGAAACTGAAAATGCAGTCATTTATAAACCGTTCAATTCCATTCATTCAGCTGCTACACTCACTCTTAGTAGTTACTTATTATCTATCGTTAGAATCTCCAAACACCAATGGTTGTCTTCCGAATTCCTGCTAATATCACTGTCCTTTCCCCATCACAGCCAATACCATCACGCCACCTGTCACTCCATCATTCTCTCCCAAGAACTAGAACAACAACAACAATCCTCAACAAACAATTTCCAGTCCTCCCTCAAAGCACGACATCGTCGTATATAAAATTAAATCGAAAAAGTGTTGCTGTGAAGTCACAGCTGAGATATCCTATCATATCTCCCGATGATCATTGGGGCGTTTGGTCCACTATTTTCGGCATTGGTGCTTTTGGTCTCTGGTAATCAAATCAATTATTCATTCATTCACTCTCCTAAATTATTATTTGTAATATTAATTTGTTCACTGATTTTCCTTCCCCTTTCCATTTGTTTGGTTATTTGAGAATAAGGAGAGGCTTAAAGTAAAACCAATATTATCTTAAAATATATGTGTGTTTTTCTTGAGGGTGTGTGGTAAGATCCATAACACTGAAATTTCTGGTTGAAGACGTGTTTGATATCCGACAGTGTCGTGTGGACTGACACCGATAGTGACACTTTAATTACTTGTATTTTTCAATACTAAAACCAGTGTCTATTTGTTTGTGTCCATGTCGTATCTGGTGTCGGTGTCTGTTTTAGTGTTTATAGGTAGAAATTCTTTTTGTAGTATTTTTGTATTATAGATAAATGAATTTGTTCTAGTGGGCATCTTTGGTGATTGTCCATTTAGATTGGTGCAGGGACAATGTTGTTAGGTATAAACATTTTTCAGACAATTTTGAATGAGTTTATCGAAACAGTTTATGATATATTCATAAGTAATTATTAGCTTATTTTTATAAGTTCTCTAAAATAGCTGACCGATGAATACAGTTTACATCTTATATAAAAACATTCGACCTCATTTTTATTATAGTAGCTTATCAATAATGATAAGCGCTTACGCTATAAGCACTTAATTAAGTTGTTTAACCAAACAAGAATGAATAAGGGAACATATATTGGGTGTGAAATACAAGGTCGGAGAAGACTAAAATTGGGAGCATGGTAAGTGCTGCACTAGTGAGCACTTTAGTTGGGCTAGCAGCAAGTAATTTGGGAATACTTCCACATGAAGCACAAGCATATTCTATTGTAATGGAGTTTCTTCTACCACTTACTATTCCATTGCTTTTGTTTGGGGCAAACTTGCACCAAGTCCTTCGTTCAACTGGCACTCTTCTCTTAGCTTTCTTACTTGGCTCAGGTCACATTTCTTTCCAATCATTATTATTATTATTATTTGAGTTTTTCTGTTATGCACAGTCAAAGTAAAGATTTTTACACTATCATCCAATAAGAATTCATGATACATAGTATGTGTGATTTTCAAGATGATTAGGATAAAGGCAAATATTTGTATGACACGTCAGTTTCCGATCAATTAATGGTATAAAAAATGTTTGCACGGATAATGCACAATAGTTAAATTATTACAAAGGGATATACACCGTCAGTGTAAACCAATTTGAAATTTGTCGTCCAATGAGAACTCACTATTGAATAGTTAATTTTAAAATGCATTCACAAAATGGACTGATGTGGCAATATGTGGAGTTCTCATTGGATATTAATGTAAAACTAATTTACACCGACGACAATGCATGTCTAGTAAACCCTTTCAATTTAATCTCTCACATTTATAATATATCAACTTAGTCTCTGACTTATTGTCAAAAAAAAACTTAGTCTCTGACTTTAGCAAAAGTGTTTCAGCTTAATACGTTTTTGCAAATTGAGGGACAAATTGATATAACAGAGGGGGACTAAATTGAAACACTTTTACAGAAGTCAGGGATTAAGTTGATATATTGTAAATGTCAGGGACTAAATTGAATTTTTGTAAAATTTTGAGGACTAAATTGACTAATAACTCGGCAAGTAATGGAAAAGTTATACTTATGCATCATGGGCATGAAATTTTGAAGATCACCATCATACTTTATATTTTTTTCATAGAAAATAAGGGAATAATTATACTTTATTCACCATGGACAATGAAATTATGCATGTCATCATCATATAGGAGCCTCTCTATAAGAAAATTTATTTATTTATTTGTAAATTGTTAATTTGTTATGTTGTGGATGGCAGTTGCTACTATTGTTGGGACTCTAGTGGCATTTCTTATAGTGCCTATGCGATCTCTTGGTCCTGACAATTGGAAGATAGCTGCTGCTCTTATGGGTAGTTATATTGGTGGATGTAAGTTCTTAAATTAATTAATTAATACAACTTGTTTCAATTCTTAATTGTTGTTTACTTCTGTATATATAATCAACTCTTATTAATTAATTAGGCAATGTAATTATTATTAATAATATTTTGATTGGGACAATCGACCTTTGGATTAATCTTTGTCTCATTTTATGTCATTATCCATAAAACAGATTTAGCTTAGCTAAGTCATATATCCTAATGTTTGAACAAGAGATTGAATTGGCGAGACCTTTTGATTATAGTTTGATTGGTTCATTTTGTTTAAACTATAGTTGAATCGAATGACTAATCAAAAAATAAAAAAGTAGAAAAGTGTTAAGTTTGGCGTAAAAGTAATTTTTAAAAAATCTTTCAAAATAGTTCAACCGGGTTCATTAACGGTTCAAAGCGGTTCAACTTCAATCCAACATGGTTAAACTCAGTTATAGGCGGTACCACTAGACTGCGGTTCAAATAAGGTTGAACCAACTGTCGAACCGGTCTGTTTGGTCTAGCTTAAGTATTGTTATGCAAGGTTCCATGGAGTGTTATATGTGAATTTGGTGTAGTAAAAGTATTTTTGAAATGTACATTGACTTTTAAAAGTTGCAACTGCTATATATATATATATATATAGTTGAATGAAATTCATTTGACACTTTGATGTTGATTGTTGTAGCTGTTAATTATGTTGCGATCTCAGAGGCGCTTGGTTTATCAGCATCAGTTTTAGCTGCAGGAGTTGCAGCTGATAATGTTATCTGTGCTCTTTATTTTATGATCTTGTTTGCATTGGCTTCTAAAATACCTCCTGAAGATGCCCCACCAACCAGTACTGGTACAATTTTTCCTCAAACAAAATTGTAACATAGCTTGTTTCTCATTGTCTTTTCTAGGAAATGGATTACCTGCAGTCATGAATCCCCTGCATTCACTCGAATTTAGATATGTACGGTCACCAATTTGGTGCAGTTGCACTGTCAGTAAATCTAGATTGTTAAATATTTGATCGGACAGACTAGATTTTTAATTCTAAACAAATATTTAAAACAAATATTCGCTGACTGCATGATTTAAACCGTCCGATCAAGATTAGATAGTTCAGATTTGCTGACTGCATCAGTGTACCTGTAGCCGACTGCATTGAATTCGAATCCCATTTATTCATGTTAGAAGCTTGACAATGACAGCCTTCCGACTTTAATTTGACTGGCTCAAATTTTGAGCTCGATATTAAGAACTTGGGCCTAACTCATTCTTACAAAATTTGTTTGTAAGGTGATGAATGTTATTTCTTTATAAACGCTTTTCATACCCTATCAGCCTATCTCTAGTCCACGATTTGATTTTTTCTCAATACACCTCCTCAATCCCAAAACTACTAGACTTGGTGCGTGAATAACAACAATGAGTAGTCTAATAGATCTAGGATAGATCTTTATACCATATTATGTACATTTTGAATGGAAATTTGAGTTTGATTTTTCATGAATAATACTGTTGGCAGATGATGCAATGTATATGGAGTCAAATAATAAAGAGGGTAATCTTCCAGTGTTGCAAACTGCTACTGCAGTTGCTACATCATTTTTAATATGTAGAGCTTCAACATACTTAACAAAATTATTTGGTATAAAAGGGGGAACACTCCCAGGTGTTACTGCAATCATAGTCATTTTAGCCACTCTTCTTCCAAAGATTATTACTCCACTTATACCTGCTGGTCATATTGTTGCCCTGGTTTTGATGCAGGTAATAAATACTTTTTAACTTGTATTTTGCTTCATTTGTTTCTCTATATTGCTGTAGATGTTGATTTTATTCTTGGTTATTCTTATGACCTATACCTTTCTCTAGTTGCTTCATGGTATACTTTGTTTATTATTATTATTATTATTATTATTATTATTATTATGGTTTAATATGTTTTTGGCGTCTATAAAATTTGAGTTTTCGGTTTTAGTCCATCAAAAACTTTTAACCTACTTTTGGTCTCCTAAGTTTCTTTCATCAGTTTTAGTCCCTCATAACTTTTAATAGCGCTTTTCGGATTATTTATAGCGCTTCGTAAGCGCTATTAACAGTCATGTGAGAATAAAATTGATGAAAAAAATTTGAAGGACTAAAGATAGGTGAAATTTTTTTGAGGCACTAAAATCAAAAATTTGATGATCCATTTTTGTTTATATTCTATTATGAGGGAGTATTACACTTCTAATTGGTATTCTAGGAAAATTTCAACATCATATGACCTATGATATTTAACATGAGATGTTTTTTTTGCAGGTCTTTTTTGTGGTGGTTGGAGCAAGTGGAAGTATATTAAATGTTATCAAAACTGCTCCTAGTATTTTCATGTTTGCACTAGTTCAAGTAACTATTCATCTTCTTCTTGTTCTTGGACTAGGCAAGTTATTTAAGTTTGATTTGAAGCTATTACTTTTAGCATCAAATGCTAATATTGGGGGCCCTACAACAGCTTGTGGAATGGCTAAAGCCAAAGGCTGGGATTCTTTAGTTGTTCCTGGAATTCTTACTGGCATTTGTGGTGTTGCCATAGCAACATTTTTGGGTATTGGTATTGGAGTTATGGTTCTTAAAAAATTGTAGAAATTATTATTTATACTTAAAAAATGTGTTCAAATAAATTGGAAATTTTGCAGTATCAAGGGATCTTAATTTTTCAAGAATTTGATGAATTTTTTTGTTGTGATTCATTTTCTACACAAATACATGAGTTATTGCTCCATTTGGTTAAGATTTTGGATAGTGCATGATGATTTTTTGTAAGCAAAAATAAGATGAATATATCAACAAGGTTGGTTTGAGTGGTAACTGGGATCAGATCCCACTCTAAGATCTCGAATTCGAATCTTGGTGTTACAGATAAATGGATACTAGGGAGAATAAACTCCAATAATACCCTAATTCAAGCTAGGAAATGTAATGAACTAGAATACCATTCGAAGGAGATGAGCTAAGAGAGAAATAAAAGAGAAATTCATAAAGAGAAGTTTATATTAATTGATAATGATTGGTTGATTCTTTCTTTCCATGATTGCCCTAATATATAGGCAAAAGAGGCTACAAATGATTAGTCACTCAATACTAGATGCTACGAATATTTTAACCTAGATGTTACACCAATTTCTAGAAACTAGGTGAGTCATTCCCTAGAAATATTTTAAAGCATGGTGAGTCACACAATAAGACAAAAGCATAAAAATGCTAGAAATAAACCTAATAGGTAAAAGCGTAAATATTAATATTTATTTACTATCACACTTTAGTGCGGTAGAAATTGTGTTGGGAGTGGAGAACCACACAAATCGGCAAATTAAGTCAGTTGTACACGTGGTCAGCTAGATTATTCAGCGTAGATTAATAATTGACAAAGTTGATAGATATTACGTATCAATAACACAGTAAAAAAAATATAATAAAAAAGTATGATTGATTTGTTTGAGTTACGGTCGATAAAATTGAATTTGAGTGGGTAGAACTGATTCAGACAAAAGCCAAATAGAATATCAAAATAAATGAATTAAAAACTAGAAAACAGGAAAACAGCATATAGATGCTACATGTCCTATTCTGTCTTTCCCGTACGTATTCACTTGTAGGTCTGACCTGCCACAACACCAAGAAGTGCAAAAATCAGAGATAAAACATTATTATGTCACAGCTTTTCAATTGATACTGCAGATGGTTAATTAATTATGTCTGTTTCGTGCTAAATTCATTTTGATAGAAAAGATATTATAGAATTGATTTTAGTTAAAAGTAAATTAAATATAATATGATTTTTGTTTAAACAAATCACAGAAAAATTTAAATAAGTTGAAACTAAATTGCTTTTAGATGTAACCAAAATAGACATTAACTTAAAATTATATCAAAAGTCTATTTGGTTTGAGTACACCCTTATCGAAAAAACCCATAGAAAGGTGATAAATAAAAGCAATGATAAAAAACAGGCACCGCCTACAATGCTTCTTAAAAAAAAGTCTATCGGTAGACCTTTACTATTTCTGATAAAAAATGAATTTAGAGTTCAAAATTAAAATAAAATTATTTTACTAAAAATGAAAAAGGCCATCAATGGACTTTTTTAAAAAGGTCCATACTAAGTGGACCCCAAAGAAGAGCCTAATGCATTTTTTTTGGGCTCATATTTCGTCCAACTCCCCCTCTACTCAGTAGACACCCCCATAATGGCGTGAAAAGACCAAAACACCATTAACGAAAGTTGGCCAAACCGGTTCGCATTTGGATGTGCCGAAGCTGTTAAATTGTAGGCAGACACCCCTTTTCAATTATTAGAAGGTTCGGCCAAGCGTGGGCCGAACCAGTTCGGACGTGGATCAGCCAAACCTCACTGTGTTTCTTTTCTTTTAATTTGCCTTTAACCAAGTTACATTGAACGATAAATTAGCTATTTGGGAACGATAAATTACTAACTTTTAATGAATGTAACGATAAATTGAATACTTAACTATGGACTACTAATAAATACAACAAAAACTAAACATATATACATAAGTGCAATAAGTCATACAAACATAGAAAGTCAACCAAACAATCCGTGCAAATAATAACTAAAATATCCATAGAATACAACAATATAAAAACTAAATACAACTACTGTGTCTGCCTCTCCCTCTGCTGGTAGACACAACCAAACTTCCTTAGCCTCCGTGCAAATGGCCTAGTGAGTTGCTTAAGCCTATCAAGAATGGTATAGCCACGAGTCCCACGGGGATGCCCACCGTCCCTAAGAACCCCCTCCATGTCGTCAAAAAGGCGCAGAATCTCTGGCATATTCTATAAGACAAAAAAAACCATCTCATTGACAAAACAAAATAAAAAACAAATGATTTAATAACACTGTAAGACTAAAATAAAGGATCATACCTCTCTAATCTCTGAAGCCTCAACGAGGTAGTTGTCGGGGTTAATGTATGGGTGGGATACCCTCCTATACCATGCAATGTACCCCTGAACAGTGTCTGGCATCCCAACCACTATCGGGTCACCACCGGGAATAAGGTGCAAGTTGAAATCCATCCAGGCCTCATCAGCTTGTTCCTTCGTCACTACCGCCCGTCCACTAGGCCTAGGGTCCTCTGGGATGCCCTGTATCCAGCCAAACTGCCTCACCACTCGATCAGAGTTATATGCCAACATGCTCCCAGCTTGACGCAGATGCCCTTTAAAATAGGTCAAGTTTTCCATATCTCTGTGGTGAGGGTTTGCAAATGGCATCAATGTCACCTCCTCTGACCTAACATGATCCAGAGCTGCCCTAAAATGATTTACTGACCCATCAGCCCTCTTGCAGTCCCACCTCTTAGCCCGTGGCTGTTCTTCAGTGTACCCCTCAACCAACCACTTAGTACCAAATACCTGCCCCTGGAAATGTTCAAAAATCCAAGCATGTGATAAACAAAAAGCGGGTTAGGGATCCAACATATAATAATTTACGTAAACTAATTGAAATATAAATTTAAATAAAGTCAAATACCTGGAGGAGAGTGGCAAATCCAGCAATCTGTGAAGTCGAAGGGGAAGAGGCATCTCTAGCTCTCTGATCATGTACAGGAATGCAACCTTCACCTTGTTGCCAAGCTTGTCACAGAATAAGGTATGGCCCAGCAAAATCAAAAGATAGCAACAGGCTGCATCCTCCCACCTCTCAGCTAGAGTGGCTTCGTGGTAGACTTTCTTCAGCCAACTCAGCTTCACACTTGTACCTTTGGCAAGTATCTCAGTAAATGCCTCCTCCTGGGAAACCCCCAAGTAGTCAACCAACCACTGCTGCGCCTCCATCTTTGTTGGCTCTACCATGTCATAAAATTCTCCGGTGATGGGGATATGGAGCAGTTGTGTCACATCATCCAAGGTGATAGTCATCTCACCAACTGGAAGGTGGAATGTGTTGGTCTCTCCGTGCCATCGCTCCACGAAAGCAGTAGCAAGGAAATGGTTGACTGTATTAAACCTCACGTCATGAAGGGGCAACATACCAAACTGATGGATGTAATCCAGAATCATAGGATGAACCTCAGTATCCTTCATATAATGATTATGTACTTTCTGCTTATGCCCATCACCAGGATGCTCCTGCATTTGTCATTATAAAAAAATACTCAATACTTAGATAGATTTAGCAAAATCAGACTTATTAATAACAGAAATTGTTAAGTAATTGTAAACTTACCAAACCGTCCCGTATGTTCTGAGCAATGTGGGACCCATAAGCATATAGGACAAATCGATCATCTAGCCCTCCAGGATAAGGGAAAGTCGATGATCTGTCAGTAGGAGCAGCAGATGGCTCGGGCTCGGCAGCATCAGGCTGGGGAACATCAGCCTCGGGAGAATCACGAGGATAAAAATCAGCAGCAGATGGCCGAGATGTGGAAGGCCGAGATGTGGAAGGCCGCCGAGAAGTGGATGGGTGAGCCTGAGATGGCCCTTCCACCTGAGCAGCCACAATGTCAGCTGCAACATCAGTGTCTGAATCATGAAACTCTAATAGTTCGTCTAGTGGAGGGTCATAATTAGTCTGTATCTGTTTCTCGCGTCCACCACGGCGTCCACATACGCGTCTATTCTGCAATTCCCGGCCACGGCGGACGGGTGCAGTGGGACGAACCCTCCCATCGTCAGCCTCGGGCTCAGCCTCAGCCTGCCTTCGGCCAAGAGTCCTACCTCTTCGGGTGTTAGCCATACTGAAAATAACAAATCGAAACATTAAAATTCAGTTAAAATCAAACAACTTAGCATTCAGCAACAATCAGGGTAGTTCGGCGCACCCATGGCCGAACAGGTTCGGCACACGCGTGACTGAACAGGTTCGGCGCGCGCTTGCCCGGACCAACCAAAAACAGTTACAAAAATAGGGGGTTCGACGCACGCCTGAACGAACCAATTCGACCTCTGCTACGCTGAACCACCCTTTAACCCGAAAAAAATACATTTCGCGAAGAAGACGAAAGATGAACGTACCTATACTCAAATGGAAGGAAATGTAGTTGATTGTTGATGGAAAACGAACGAAAATGATGGATTGAAGTTGAGGGGGTGTGGGTTCGGCGCTATGTTAGGTTTTAGAGAGAATGAGAAAGTGAGGGGGGGTGTGAGGGTGAGAGGGAATAGATAGTGAAAAAATTATTTTAAAATTAGGGGTATTTTGGGAATAGAGGGGGTTACGGGTTGTCCATCGAGTAGAGAGGGGATTGTACGAAGTATGAGCCTTTCTTTGGACCAAAGGCAAGTGCATTTTAAAGCCTAAATCATAAACCGAAGCCCAATATCGTCATCCCTAACTTAGAGGGAATTACAGTCAGGGGCGGATCAAGAAACTTTATGCTGTGGGGGCAAAAAATAGTCTTAGTAGTTTTTTGGAAAAAATATTATAACATTTATAGAATATAAAATTTCACGATAAAAAAGAGCAAAGACTCAACCATGTATTATTACTTGACATAAAACAAAAAATTATTTGGTTTTTTGAGAAACGAAAAAAGTATCAACTTAGTCATTAAATATCAGTCAAATTAGTCATTTTAAAATAATTTTAAGGACACACTCTAAAAAATTAGTTTGACTAATATTCAAGTTTTTAATGATCAAATTGGTAATTTTCATCTCTCGAAGAACAAATAGATCTCTATATTTTGCAATCAAATTTTTGAGTCATTACTCCTTAAAAACTATTGTGTATATTTAGTGCTAGAACAGCTGGAAATAATAAAAATTAGAAGAATTAAAGAACAAATTAGTATTTTTTTATACCTTCATTTAAAAAACAATTAGCTCATGGTGGCAACCTTTTATTTTTTATGGTTGCAAAATAGTTTTTATCAAGTATAACTAGCTAAAATATTTTTACACGGTGGGGGCAATCACAGGAGGATCTTAATGAGAGCAGAGGGATGCCATGGTACCCCCCAATTTTTAAGAAATTTATTATATATACACGAATTTTACATGCAGAATAAGGTCACATACAGTTAAACGAGCCTTCATTAACAAAGCTGATGAGTGGTGCAGTGGTTAGCAGTGATGATAGTGATGTACAAGACCCTGGTTTGAATCTCGCACCTGTATTTTCTCTTTTTTGCGATCCTTTTGTATATTTTTCTCAAAATTAAAACAAAAAAATGCTCTTAGCGGGATTTGAAATGGGGGCAATTATGTTGAAATGCTTAAAACTTACCACTGAACCAAATGAAACAAGTATGTATGTATATATACTAAAAAATATTTTATATATTTGTTACTAATTTGGCCCCCTCCAACTTTTTCCCAAGATCCGCCACTAGGGGCAATTGACCCCCACACCTTATAGAGTGGATCCACCATTGATTACAGTACTCTGCACGACAGTGAAGAATACCAGCCGCACAATATATTGAAGTGGTAAAGAGGATAAATTACTTGAGGAAAAACCTTGTGATTGCATAGGATTGATTTTGGCACTAGTGGAAGCTACAAATAGTTGCTTCAAGGTGTGTAAAAAGAAACAAAAATAGTTGTTTCAAGGAAAATCAATTCTAAGAAGAAGCATCAATTTTACAAACATGGCTAAACATATTTTTTTCTAGTGAAATCACGTTCTAGACGACATGTACATGAAACTACATATCATTAGTCAATATATGATAATCACATTGTACAACCATGTGCGATAAGAAGTATCAAAAATGTATGTGAGAAGTATCTTTAGATTGTAAGAAGTATCAAAGATCTATATAAAAATTATTGAGTGAAACATGTTTTAAAAAGAATTAAAAAATTATTGGACACTTTTTGGGTACATACCGAGAAGTATTAGGTGCGTATTGCTATCAGATACATGTTTGACACGGATACATTTCAATTTTTGAAGTACATGGCTTTCATAGCATCAAAGAAATCATAAGAAAAGTTTGAGGGCATGCATATAGCATACCAAAAATTTATCTTCATCTAGTGTTATCAGAACCAGACCGGCCAGTCCGATCGAACCGGTCCGACCGGGAACCGGTGCCCTTCCCGGTCCGGATGGCTTGCATAAACGGCTCAATTGCTTTTAATTTAATTTTTCACGTTTTTTGTTACAAAAAGACTTCCTGCGGGAAGCGAACCCTGCAACAAAAGGTGGTGCCGCACCTGTTAACCACTATGGCAGCTTCATATATTGTTAATAAGCTTACAAACATGATATATATTATATAGGCAAAATTACACTAGAGGACCTTTAAGTTATTTATTTGTAACAAGTTGGACCTTTAAGTTTTTTTTGTAACAAATAGGCCCTTTTAATGATTTCTCTAGCTTATATATTTTGATGTAATGCTACTTTATATATTGTGACTACTCTAGCTTATGTATTTTGATGCAAACAAACATATTTTGGTGTATTTTGATGTAATGAACGATATTACATTTTACTAAAAGGGCCAACGGTGTCAACGTCGGGTAACTTAAAGGGCCTATTTGTTACAAAAGAAACTTAAATGGCCAACTTGTTACAAATAAATAAGTTAAAGGTCCCCTGGTGTAATTTTGCCTATTATATATCTTACGTAAAGTATATGTAATTAGGTACTAATTATGAATTCGGATATGTTGAGACCATTATTATTTCATGGTTGTTTATTTAATTAGGTACTTACAATGTGGTTATGGACTTATGGTCCTTATGGATTTGAACTTGTATAGTAAATTTGAAGAATTATGTTAATTTTGTGTTGAGAATTTGTTTTGTATATTACTAAGATATATTACAAATTTTTGATGGCTTTGTTATGTACAAATTTATACATACTTAGTCTATTTTTAGTGTGTCCAGCTCATGCGATCCGACCAAAAACCCAATGACCCAATGCCTTGACCGGCTCGATGACCGGTCTGGTTCTGATAACATTGTCTTCATCATTATGGGGGCAGGGTATAGACATTAGGGTTTACAACCTGATGTCTCTCTTCCCTTTTTTGACCAAGTCTTCCATCCCTTTATATACTCCTTTTATTATTATTTTCTCTTTAATTAAAATACAAGATCAAGATAAGTAATCAATTTTATTAAAAAAGTAATAAGAAAGCCTGGTCATTCGTCACACCCCCTCTTCTAAGTTATGGGTTTCACTCTTTTTTAATTTGAGGTTTTATTTTTTGTACCCCCACCATTTGACAAAATACCCTCACATAATATGAAAATCTTAAAATACCCCTCTCAAAGTTGACTTAATCATATTTACTGTTTTAAGAGGTAAATACGATTATGTAAAAATGGGAAGCGTATGAACCTAAATACGAAGCGAAAAATAAAAGGCAATCGTATGTATCCAAAGCTTAGGTACATATGATTTGTTAATTATACAAAGCGTATGTACCTAGGACGTAGGTAGATACGATTTGTATGTTTAACAAGTCGTATGTACCTGATGGTGGGGGTACATCCGATTTGTTAACATCAAAAGCGTATTTACCTTGGTTTACGGTACATACGGCTTATAAAAACAAAAATAAATAAATTTTTTGAGAACGTATATATATATATATATACACACACACACACACACACACACAATAATATGGATAAATAATTACAAAAAACGTGATACAAAAATAAATACAACAAATGTCAGGCAGTCAACCATCAGAATCATCCGCTAAATCTACCACGGTGGGCGCATCAGTGTGAGGGGGCAAGACTGGAGCAAGGGAATGCCATAGGGCGAAGCGGCCTGTATACGGATCCAACCATGTAAGGGATTCGTGAGATACATTACGCTTCCATAAATGAGCAATCGGAGGCAAATGACTGGCAGGCGAAAGAGAAATATGCACCCAATGATTACCCCTCACGTGCAGAATAGATATCATACTACGAGTCTTAGAAGAAGAAGAAGCACCTCTCAAAGGCAGATAAGTAAAATTCATCCCCAAAGATAACTGAACTAGGGCCACATTATACCAGGTTGCTATAAAGTACCCCATCTCAGGCAAGCTCAACCACTTATCCTCCTCCTGAATACCGTAGTGTTCAATAGTTAACGCTTGTCGAAGCTCTGCTAGTCTGTGCTCCCCAAATATGTCAGTATACAGTTGGTCTCTGTCTTTTGTTTCTTGAATTAATTCTTGCCTAATTAAAGGCCAACTATCCTCACCAAGAACTTGACTAACAGCAAATGCCCTAAACCCACAATTACCATCTGGCTGAACATCAATAATATTCTCAACATAAGAGTGTAAGTGTTGAGGAACCCACAGTAATAGAAGTTTTGTCTCCCCTGCTGTGTTAATTTTCTGTAAGTACTCTGAGATACCTTCAATTTTAGAGATGGCTTTGAGACATTAGGAGAAAGCCCTTTTATCGACTGAGAAATTTTTTTGGAAGTCCTGGATTCTTGTGTCATCTTCAACTTTTCATCCACATGTTCCCAACCGGAAGGATTCTTGTGTCATCTTCAACTTTTCATCCACATGTTCACAACGCGCGAGTCCTCAAAAATCTTCAATCGAGATGAGTACTCTGACTCGTCAAGTGAGTCAATAACATCGTGCCAAAGAGAGAGGACTTCCCCTTGCCTATCTGTGTGCACGAACTCTTTAATTTTTGCCTTGACATTTTTTGTCACGTGCCAAGAACACAACAAATTTGTAGCAGAAGGAAACACACTAAGAATACCAGACATTAGACCAAGATCTCTGTCAGTCAAGAATACCTGTGGTTGAAGCCCGTGCAAGTCGAATAACTCTTTTAGCTGCTGTAATGCCTAAGTAAAATGATTTCTGAGCTCATGTGCAATGTAGGCAAAAGCAACCGAGAAAGTTAACTCCGTAGACGTCACCCCGACAATCTCCAATAAAGGTAGATTGTATTTGTTGGTCTTGTAGGTTGTGTCAAGAATAAGAACTTTGTGAAACAACCGGAATAATTTGATAGAAGTGGGATGCGCCCACATGATGTCCGAAACCACATCAGAACCCCCAACCTTCCTGCTCCAGCATAAATAATTTTCAGATTCAATTAATCGCAGCAGCTCTTGAATGTCTGTTCTAGGACCCCTCCTAGAAGACCTATAGGAGTGACGCTGCCTATATATTTGTGGAAGAGAAGTGAAGTTCCCCAGAAAAATTTTCTTCAAAGCAATCACACTGTCTTTCGGGGCAACGTTCAAAGAAGTATGCTCATCAATAATAGCCTTCTACGTCTTAGTCAAATGCCCAAAAGCTGTCGACCCGACTGGGGTAGTCAATAACTAATGTGTGTGTAGACCACACCTAACCTTCACACGCCAACCCCATCACGTATGGTACAAACAGCTCTCAACTTGAACAGACACCTTCTTCTCTTCGATCCGATAACTCTAGCATTATTACAGAAATCCCCTTGCTTGTTGCAGCAAAAAATAATTTTATCTCTAGTCCCCTTTTTACCTCCACCTGTGTCAGATCTGACAATAATAACAACAACTCTGATACGTCTCCCAACCGCTTTCGCCCACACAACAACATCGTCCCGTGTAGAAAATATCTACAAAATACAAAATTGTTACGTGGTTAATAAATTAAATGTCTATCAAAATTAGTTAAAAAATTAGTAATCAGACATTATACCTGGTCTGTCTTGAATGACTCTGTAGTATCTACCACGACAGGAACTAGCTGCAACTCTGACTGCGGATCAATATCTGTTTCAAAAAAAGAACAAAAAATAACAATTAGTAAAAAATAATAATACTAAATACGTGCCCCATACGTAAATCCAATTGGCAATCGGATACACCCCCACCACCCAATACATACGATAGTCAAAAACTGAACTATCGGATTTGCGTAGGGGGTACGTAAATCCGGTTTCCAGTCTATTAT
Source organism: Astragalus glycyphyllos (assembly GCA_963573325.1). Taxonomy (NCBI): domain Eukaryota; kingdom Viridiplantae; phylum Streptophyta; class Magnoliopsida; order Fabales; family Fabaceae; genus Astragalus; species Astragalus glycyphyllos. The sequence goes on along the minus strand of OY754313.1, from coordinate 16,119,227 downwards.
TGTTTTTAATCAAAAATAGATGATTAAAATATATTTCCCTTCCTTTCCTTTCATATTAATCTGTGTTTTAGTGTTAATGAGTTGTGAAACTTATGAGTTCTAAAACCCATATAAAAATATAAAATATAAATTAAAAAAAGAACACATACAAACTTTTTCTACCTTAAAACTACGCTGTTTTGATGTCTCAATCGCATTAGGAGACACGTAGGAGCAGGGGCACACTCCCGTTAAGCGCAAAAATAAACAATTTTCATTAAGTCTTTCTTAATTCATTTGATGCAAAGTTAGCAAAATAATAATAGGGAACTACATCGACTGTACTGTCGGATTAATCTACAAGACGAACGAGTTGTACGACTCGAGAGTCTTAAAATCCCTATAACCAATCCATAAAACATTAATTAAACAAACAAATATTTTCTATGCCAGGACTACGTTACATTTGATTCTCTACCCAAAGATACGTATGACCAGAGGGGGTCTCACCTCAGTCAAGTGCAAAAATAAAAATAAAAAACTTTTTAAATCGTTTGTAAATCATTTTATTTCTTAATTCTCAATAAAAGTTATTTTTTAATTCTTTTTTGACACATAATAAAAGGGAAATACCTATTTTCAAAGTTAATATAGTTTTGCCCAATTGTTCAGAGGTAGCCTTTTTCGAAAGGATGTTTTGGGGTGTTAATACATTCTCTACACATAATCGACTCCCGAGCCCAAAATCAGGTTTCAAGACCGTTTTTGTTTTTGAGGGATTTCTCAATGTTTTTCCTAATAATTAAATATTGATCGCGAGTTCATTGAACACCATGAATGCTTTCCCGAACTTTCAGTCGCTGCAAGTTCCTTGATCACACCTTCAAAATCAAGGATCTTGGGTCTCTTCGTTTCTTTCTTGACCTTGCTATTGTCGGATCGCTACAAGGAATCCTTGCAGACAATGATAATCTTGCAACTGGACCATCTTCTACTCCCTATAACTCTTATTTGAAATTACATTCTGATGCTTCTTCTTTACATACTGTTCTGCACTGTACTTCCGACCTTGAAGGGTGGTCCGAGGTAGTTAGTGGTTGATGTTCTTAATCAATGGCCGTATCCGATCCTGCTGGTGTTGTACCTGCAAAGTCACTCCGATGCCAAAGTTAGTGGAGTAGTCTTAACAGAGTAATAAATAAGATAATGCTTACCTTTAATGAGGTAATGAATGTTGTATTTATAGAGTGGGGTGGGGTTGATTCCAATGAATCAGGACCGTCCGATCTGGTGGTTTGATCTGTGCCCTTGATGTTCGGACTGGGCCCTTTTGATATTGGGCCTACAAGGGGTGTGAATAGATGTCAAAAAAGGGGGTGTATATGGAAAAAAGCCATTCCATAACAGTTGCCCCCCAAGTCTGGTCGTCTTTAGAGGCGATCTTGACTTGATGAGATACGAAGTGTTCTTTCTTACCGATGTTGAGTATTGTAACACCCCAAAAATAATTTAATTAAAATAGTTGATTGAATTATTAAAATAATTTGGAGGCGGGATATAGATAAATTAAAAGGTTAATATTTTATATGCGTAGGAGGTGAAACGAGTAAAGGAGGTGGTGACGTAGAGAGCCCAGTGTTTACTGAGCCCTCAACTTAAACCCTGGGGGTTTAAGCCAAACCCTCATTCGCAGCAAGCAAAAGAAAAACGAAAGTGAGAGTGAGAGAGAGAGCACGCGGCGCAAAGAGGGAGAGAAAAGGAGGGTTTCGCGAAGAATTTCAAAAGGAGATCGTTCGTGTTGCTGTGGTTTTGTTCGTGTCTCGTTCGTCGTGTTCCGGAGCTTACATTATTCGAGGTAAGGGTGGGCTTAACCTTGATAATGGGTTGATGATAATTATGTGTGGGTAGTCTAGGGTTTTGTTGAATTGTTCGTGTTGTTGCATATCGTGTTTTCGTTGAGATTGGTGCTTTGATGATTATTGCACGTTATTGTGATTTGTTTCGTTATTTGTTGTTGCGTGATTGTTGTATCACGATGATGGTGTTGTTATTGTTCGTGTTTTTGTTGTTGCTGTGCGTGGTTGATTGTTGTTGTCGCGTTGTCGAATTGTCGTTTTTGTTGTGGTGGTTGCGGTGTCGTTGCCGTTAGGGTTTGGTGTTTGGCAATTTAGCGATTCTGGACACAGGTTCGGTTTTTCTAAAACTGGCGCTGTTTGGTTGATCCAAAAATTATGAGGTTGATTGTTTTTGAAAATAGACTTAACGCCGGTCGTTTTGGCACTGGTTTCGTCAAATTCGGAGTTGTATAGCTCGAGTTATTGGCGATACAAGTTAGGTTAAAATTCTGGAAACGATTTGGGTATAGATTCGGTATTTCGGTGACTGGGAACGTTGTATTGACCGAAAAATTATGTGGTTTATTTTTCTGGAAAATAGACTTAATGGTTGTTAATTTGGCACTGGTTTGGTTGCGTTTAGAGTTGTGTAGCTCGAGATATGAATTCCACAAGTTAGAGTAAGATTCTGGAAACAATCTGGACACAGGGTCAGTGTTTTGGTTACCACGTTTTCAAAAGAACTCCTTTTCGAACGAATCTAATTTCTTTGAAAACTAGACAAAATTTGCCCCAGTTTATGCACAAGTTTCATGCAATTTGATTGAGTTTTGGTCACTTTGGAATTGCTTGAATTCGAAGGACAGAAACTGTCCTCTTTTGCAACTAGCCTGTGTGCTTTTCGAAAACTGTACCTATTGGACACTCTCCTTCAAAAACTGAACTTAGGGATGATAACCAGACCCATAGGGCTTTCCAACAAGTATTTATTTGTTGAAATCCGATGTCGTTTGCTATTTTAATTAATTCGCTGAAGTAGGTGCGATGTGCCTAGGCGCTGTGCGCCAGTCTTGTGCGTGGTGTGCGTGCGTTATGTCCGCGTTGTGGAGCCGTCTGGTGTTAATATTTCAGGTGCGGTGCTGGTATGCTCAGGAGAGTTTAGTGGTAGCTGTGATGCTACAACTTGGTGCTATTTTTGGTGAAATCATTTGTTTTGATTCTGGTGATATAGTATTTATTTTAAATACTTGTTATGGTGAGTTGGTGCATAATCATGGTGTCGCATTGTCATATGCATGTTTTGGTGATATAGGCTCTGCCTCTGGTGTTTGTTGGTGATATGCCCGTCGTGGCTCATTTTGGTGATCGGTACCGCATGCATATGCCCACTGGAGGGGTTGCATATCATCCCATTGTCTATGAATGTTATAATTTTGGTGGTTCACTGTCAAATGGACTTTTCCTTTGGTATCTGGTGCTGTGATATGGTGTAATTGTATTGTGTTGCTGTAGTTACCTGATGCTAGCATATTTTTATCATCTGCTTATTACCTCTGTTAGACTCACCCCTTCTGCTTGGAATGTTGCTCTCATGCGGCAACGCTGCAGGTGATCGCTAGTGCTCGTGGAGGAATTGCTAGGTTTTGCTTCCTCTCTCGTTTGGGTCTGTGTCAGCTCTGATATGTAGCACCGGGGAGTCGTTAGTTATCGTTTTGAACTATTATTTTAGTTATTGGAAATTGTTTTAATTAATTTTGGAGATGTCTTTAATTGTTAATTCTGGAGATGTTTAAACTGGTTAATATTTCCGCTGCTTGGTGATTTCTTTTATATAAATTATTTTGGAGATTTTTTTTTGGAATAAATGGTGTTTTTTTTTTAAAATGGTGAAAAATGTAGCGCCCTTCGAGGTGACTCTGATAATTGTTTATTTAGTTGTAATAGTAAAAGGGGGGTGTTACATTAGTGGTATCAGAGCAGTTCGGTCTGTCCGGCCAAGTTGTCGAGTCGTCGAGTCGAGTAACACTTGAGTAATTGTTACTCGTTTCTGATTATAGTTTCTGTTGCAGTGTTAGGTTGAGATGGCAGGACGGAACGATGCTGCACTCGCTGCTGCTTTGCAGGCTGTGGCTCAAGCTGTGGAGAATAACCCAGGTGCTGCTGGTGATGCTGGGTCGCGCAGTTTGGCTACGTTTCAGAGGGAGAATCCTCCTACCTTTAAGGGCAAGTATAACCCTGATGGTGCTTTGGCGTGGCTGAAAGAGATGGAGAGAATCTTTCGTGTTATGGATTGCTCTGAGGCGCAGAAAGTCAGGTATGGTACTCATATGCTGGCAGAGGAGGCTGATGACTGGTGGTTGGAGGTGAGGCAGAGGTTGGCGACTGTGAACGAAGAGGTCACTTGGGCTGTGTTCAGCAGAGAATTTCTGAGAAAGTATTATCCTGAAGATGTCCGTGGGAAGAAAGAGATTGAGTTTCTGGAGCTGAAGCAGGGTAATATGTCGGTGACTGAGTATGCTGCCAAGTTCATTGAATTGGCGAAGTTCTATCCACATTATGGTGAGGCTGGTGCTGAATTCTCCAAATGCATCAAGTTTGAAAATGGGTTGCGGGCTGATATCAAGAAGGCGATAGGGTATCAGAAAATTCGGGTGTTCTCGGAGTTGATTGACAGCTGCAGAATCTTCGAGGAAGACAGTAATGCTCATTCTAGAGTCAAGAGGGATAGGCAGAAGAATTTCTCGAGTCGTGGGAAGCCGTATGAGGTTCCAGCTGGTAAGGGCAATCAGAGAACTGCTGTGGGTAAGAGACCTAGTGGGGGAGATGCTGCTGCTAGTGTGGTATGTTACAAGTGTGGTAAACCCGGTCATAAGCGTCCTGACTGTCCAGGAGATGTGAAGAAGTGCTACAAGTGTGGTAAAGAGGGTCATATGGCGTCTAGCTGTGATCGAAAGGATGTGTTATGCTACAACTGTGGTGAGGGTGGTCATATCAGCACTCAGTGTCCTAAACCGAAGAAAGAAAGGTCCGTTGGGAAGGTGTTCGCTCTGGCGGGGTCAGATGCAGTGAATGAGATCAGAGGTACATGCTATATTAATAATTCTCCTCTCATTGCTATTATTGATACTGGTGCTACCCATTGTTTTATTGCTACTGCATGTGTTGAGAAATTAGATCTTGTTTTATCTCCTATGTTGAGGGAGATGGTTATCGATACTCCGGCTAAGGGTTCGGTGACTACCTCGGTTGTTTGTGCTAAATGCCCTTTATCGATATTCGGTAATGATTTTCTCGTTGACTTGATTTGTTTGCCGCTGAGCGGAATGGATGTTATTCTAGGTATGGACTGGTTAGTTGATAACCATGTTCATATCAACTGTCATGAAAGGTCTGTGAGTTTCTTTTCTCCTGAAGAGGAAGAGTCTGGTTTGTTGTCTGCTGGTCAGTTGCATAGGGTAATGAGGGAAGACGTCCAGTTGTTTTCATTAATGGCGTCGTTGTCTGCTGAGAGCCAAGCGAAGGTTGATGAGTTGCAGGTGGTGCGAGAGTTTTCTGAGGTTTTTCCCGACGAGATTCCGGATGTACCACCAGAGAGAGAGGTTGAGTTTGCTATTGATCTGGTACCTGATACTAAACCTGTGTCTATGGCACCGTATAGAATGTCTGCATCTGAATTGTCAGAACTGAAGAAGCAACTCGAGGATCTGCTTGAAAAGAAATTTGTGAGGCCAAGTGTGTCGCCGTGGGGAGCTCCAGTGTTGTTGGTGAAAAAGAAAGATGGTAGTATGAGGTTGTGCGTAGACTATCGGCAGCTGAATAAGGTGACTATTAAGAACAAGTATCCGCTTCCGAGGATTGATGACTTAATGGATCAGTTGGTGGGTGCTCAGGTGTTCAATAAAATAGATTTGAGATCGGGTTATCATCAGATCAAGGTGAAAGACGAAGACATTCAGAAGACAGCTTTCAGAACCCGTTATGGGCATTATGAGTATTTCGTGATGCCTTTCGGTGTGACTAATGCGCCGGGAGTGTTCATGGAGTACATGAATCGTATCTTTCGTGAGTATCTGGATCGGTTTGTGGTGGTATTCATTGACGACATCCTAATTTATTCTAAGTCAGAAGAGGAGCATGCAGAACATCTGAGATTGGTATTGGAAATTCTGAGGGACAGGAAATTATATGCGAAGCTGTCTAAGTGTGAGTTTTGGTTGAAGGAGGTTAGCTTTCTGGGTCATGTTATTTCGGGGAATGGAATTGCCGTGGATCCGTCTAAGGTTGATGCCGTGTTACAATGGGAGTCTCCGAAGTCAGTTACTGAGATTAGAAGTTTTCTGGGTCTGGCAGGTTACTATAGGAGGTTTATAGAAGGATTTTCGAAGTTGGCACTTCCGTTGACTCAGTTGACTTGCAAGGGTAAAGCTTTCATCTGGGATGACTGTTGTGAAGAGAGCTTCAAAGAATTGAAGAAGAGGTTGACGACGTCTCCTGTTCTGACGTTGCCTAATCCGGAAGAGTCGTTTGTGGTGTATTGTGATGCTTCCAAGATGGGGTTGGGAGGTGTGCTTATGCAGAATGGTAAGGTAGTTGCCTATGCGTCGAGACAGTTGAGGACTCATGAGAAGAACTACCCTACCCATGATTTAGAACTTGCTGCAGTTGTGTTCGCGTTGAAAATTTGGAGACATTATCTGTATGGTTCGAGGTTTGAGGTGTTCAGTGATCATAAGGGTTTGTAGTATCTGTTTGATCAGAAAGAGTTGAATATGAGACAGCGCAGATGGTTGGAGTTGCTGAAAGACTATGACTTTAGCTTGAACTATCATCCGGGAAAGGCTAATGTGGTAGCTGACGCTTTAAGTCGAAAGACGTTGCATATGTCAGCAATGATGGTTAGAGAACTCGAATTAATTGAGCAGTTCAGGGATATGAGTTTGGTTTGTGAAGTGACGCCTCAGAGTGTCAGATTGGGGATGTTGAAGATTGATAATGAATTCATGGCTAGCATTCGAGAAGCTCAGAAGTTAGATGTTAAATTAGTTGACCTGATGGTTGGGATTGATCAATCCGAGAATAAAGACTTTGAGTTGGATGCGCAGAATGTATTGAAGTACCGTGGAAGAATCTGCATTCCTGATGATGAGGAGATGAAAAGAGCAATTTTAGAAGAAGGTCATAGGAGTAAGTTGAGTATCCATCCGGGAGCTACAAAGATGTATCAGGATCTAAAGAAGATGTTTTGGTGGCCTGGTATGAAGCGTGATGTGGCGCAGTTTGTGTATTCCTGCTTGACTTGTCAGAAATCGAAGGTTGAGCATCAGAAGCCTGCTGGGTTGATGCAACCGTTGGAGATTCCGGAATGGAAGTGGGATAGTATTTCTATGGATTTCGTGATAGGGTTACCTAATACTGTGAGGGGGCACGATTCGATTTGGGTGATTGTGGATAGATTGACGAAGTCTGCTCATTTTATTCCTATCAGTATCACGTATCCGGTGTCGAGATTGGCAGAGATTTATATTCAGGTGATTGTGAAGTTGCATGGTGTTCCTTTGTGCATTGTGTCTGACAGAGATCCTAGGTTCACTTCTGGTTTCTGGAAGAGTTTGCAAGAAGCGTTGGGTTCTAAATTGAGGTTGAGTTCAGCTTATCATCCTCAAACTGATGGGCAGACAGAGAGGACCATTCAGTCGTGGGAAGACTTGTTGAGATCTTGTGTTCTTGAGCAGGGAGGTGCGTGGGATACTCACCTTCCGTTGATCGAGTTTACTTACAACAATAGTTACCATTCTAGCATCGAGATGGCACCGTTCGAGGCATTGTATGGTCGGAGATGTAGGACTCCGTTGTGTTGGCATGAATCTGGGGAGAGTATTGTTCTTGGACCCGAGGTTGTTCGAGAGACTACTGAAAAGGTGAAATTGATCCGTGAGAAAATGAAAGCGTCGCAGAGTAGACAGAAGAGCTATCATGATAAGAGAAGGAAGGATTTAGAATTCCAAGCTGGTGATCATGTGTTTTTGAGAGTCACGCCTATGGCTGGTGTTGGGCGTGCATTGAAGACAAAGAAGTTGACTCCTCGTTTCATTGGACCGTATCAGATCACTGAGAGAATTGGTAATGTTGCTTATAGGGTGGCCTTGCCTCCTAATCTTTCGAATTTGCACGATGTATTTCATGTGTCGCAACTTCGGAAGTATATTTCGGATCCGTCCCATGTGATTCCGATGGATGATGTGCATGTGCGGGATAATCTCACTGTGGAGACAATGCCTGTGCGAATTGAAGATCGTGAAGTGAAGACTTTACGTGGCAAAGAGATAAACCTGGTGAAAGTGGTCTGGTTAGGAGCTGCTGGTGAAAGCATGACATGGGAGTTGGAGAGCAAGATGCGAGAGTCCTATCCGGAGCTGTTTGAATCAGGTATGTTTTCGAGGATGAAAGATTCTAAGTGGGGGAGGGTTGTAACACCCCGGAAATAATTTAATTAAAATAGTTGATTGAATTATTAAAATAATTTGGAGGCGGGATATAGATAAATTAAAAGGTTAATATTTTATATGCGTAGGAGGTGAAACGAGTAAAGGAGGTGGTGACGTAGAGAGCCCAGTGTTTACTGAGCCCTCAACTTAAACCCTGGGGGTTTAAGCCAAACCCTCATTCGCAGCAAGCAAAAGAAAAACGAAAGTGAGAGTGAGAGAGAGAGCACGCGGCGCAAAGAGGGAGAGAAGAGGAGGGTTTCGCGAAGAATTTCAAAAGGGGATCGTTCGTGTTGCTGTGGTTTTGTTCGTGTCTCGTTCGTCGTGTTCCGGAGCTTACGTTATTCGAGGTAAGGGTGGGCTTAACCTTGATAATGGGTTGATGATAATTATGTGTGGGTAGTCTAGGGTTTTGTTGAATTGTTCGTGTTGTTGCATATCGTGTTTTCGTTGAGATTAGTGCTTTGATGATTATTGCACATTATTGTGATTTGTTTCGTTATTTGTTGTTGCGTGATTGTTGTATCACGATGATGGTGTTGTTATTGTTCGTGTTTTTGTTGTTGCTGTGCGTGGTTGATTGTTGTTATCGCGTTGTCGAATTTTCGTTTTTGTTGTGGTGGTTGCGGTGTCGTTGCTGTTAGGGTTTGGTGTTTGGCAATTTAGCGATTCTGGACACAGGTTCGGTTTTTCTAAAACTGGCGCTGTTTGGTTGATCCAAAAATTATGAGGTTGATTGTTTTTGAAAATAGACTTAACGCCGGTCGTTTTGGCACTGGTTTCGTCAAATTCGGAGTTGTATAGCTCGAGTTATAGGCGATACAAGTTAGGTTAAAATTCTGGAAACGATTTGGGTATAGATTCGGTATTTCGGTGACTGGGAACGTTGTATTGACCGAAAAATTATGTGGTTTATTTTTCTGGAAAATAGACTTAATGGTTGTTAATTTGGCACTGGTTTGGTTGCGTTTAGAGTTGTGTAGCTCGAGATATGAATTCCACAAGTTAGAGTAAGATTCTGGAAACAATCTGGACACAGGGTCAGTGTTTTGGTTACCACGTTTTCAAAAGAACTCCTTTTCGAACGAATCTAATTTCTTTGAAAACTAGACAAAATTTGCCCCAGTTTATGCACAAGTTTCATGCAATTTGATTGAGTTTTGGTCACTTTGGAATTGCTTGAATTCGAAGGACAGAAACTGTCCTCTTTTGCAACTAGCCTGTGTGCTTTTCGAAAACTGTACCTATTGGACACTCTCCTTCAAAAACTGAACTTAGGGATGATAACCAGACCCATAGGGCTTTCCAACAAGTATTTATTTGTTGAAATCCGATGTCGTTTGCTATTTTAATTAATTCGCTGAAGTAGGTGCGATGTGCCTAGGCGCTGTGCGCCAGTCTTGTGCGTGGTGTGCGTGCGTTATGTCCGCGTTGTGGAGCCGTCTGGTGTTAATATTTCAGGTGCGGTGCTGGTATGCTCAGGAGAGTTTAGTGGTAGCTGTGATGCTACAACTTGGTGCTATTTTTGGTGAAATCATTTGTTTTGATTCTGGTGATATAGTATTTATTTTAAATACTTGTTATGGTGAGTTGGTGCATAATCATGGTGTCGCATTGTCATATGCATGTTTTGGTGATATAGGCTCTGCCTCTGGTGTTTGTTGGTGATATGCCCGTCGTGGCTCATTTTGGTGATCGGTACCGCATGCATATGCCCACTGGAGGGGTTGCATATCATCCCATTGTCTATGAATGTTATAATTTTGGTGGTTCACTGTCAAATGGACTTTTCCTTTGGTATCTGGTGCTGTGATATGGTGTAATTGTATTGTGTTGCTGTAGTTACCTGATGCTAGCATATTTTTATCATCTGCTTATTACCTCTGTTAGACTCACCCCTTCTGCTTGGAATGTTGCTCTCATGCGGCAACGCTGCAGGTGATCGCTAGTGCTCGTGGAGGAATTGCTAGGTTTTGCTTCCTCTCTCGTTTGGGTCTGTGTCAGCTCTGATATGTAGCACCGGGGAGTCGTTAGTTATCGTTTTGAACTATTATTTTAGTTATTGGAAATTGTTTTAATTAATTTTGGAGATGTCTTTAATTGTTAATTCTGGAGATGTTTAAACTGGTTAATATTTCCGCTGCTTGGTGATTTCTTTTATATAAATTATTTTGGAGATTTTTTTTTGGAATAAATGGTGTTTTTTTTTTAAAATGGTGAAAAATGTAGCGCCCTTCGAGGTGACTCTGATAATTGTCTATTTAGTTGTAATAGTAAAAGGGGGGTGTTACAAGTATGGTTTCAGATAGTACTGAAGTTTTATCGACGGTTAAAATAATTTTTGAATTTTGAATTGGCGCCTTTGCATTTATTGCGCCTGTCAGGGCGCGTTTCCCAATGATGGCTGATGATGGTGACGCTTTGGTAGGCGTGCGCGTGTGTTGAAAGCTTTTGATGGGATGCGTCGATTCGATTTAGGCCCAATCCAATTCTGCAAGGCCCACTATAAATAGGGGTTAGGTCCCTTCATTTCTTCCTGATTTCCAATTTGCTCTGCATACCGATCTTCATATCCGAGTTTAAGTTCGTCGATCAGGAGGATAGTGGCTAGAGTTTCATCATTCCAGTGGGTTCAAGTGCTTGACTTCCGCAGAAGACTATCAGCGAGAGCTTCATTTGGGCGAGGTTAGTTCTTTTCTCAATCTCTAATTTGTTTTTTCTTTAAACAGTCAGATTTTCCCCCATTTCTTTAGTTTCCACAGGGTGGGGGTCGTCAGGTCGGGTTTCAAAATCGGTATGGACCCGTTTAGGTCGTTATTCCTAACTTCCCCATGCCCCCATTCCTGCAGGTTTTAAAACTGGCGGTTACCAAACAAACTCGTAGGCAGATTTCACAGCAACCCCCGCAACTCGCGAATGCGATGGCTTCTGGTGGAGAAAATGTCGAGGGTCGTCGTCCTGGAACTGCCCCGGTCATTCCCGAAGTTCAAGATCACCCTGATTCAGCCCCGACCAGCGAACAAATGGAGGACGATCCTGAGGTTGATCGCCATACTTCTGATGGTGGGGAGCAGTTTTTTGAGGATGTGGTTGTCGTTGGTGTAAAAAACACTGAGACCGACGTTGTCGTCGTGGAGACGGTGTCTTCCAAACAGACGCATTCCGATGATGAGCAGGGGTCTTCGCATACTCAGGAAGTTGGGGTTTCTCAGTCGAAATCGGAGTCTAGTAACGAGTCATGGGAGAGAAGCCGTACGGGATCCGAGGTTGATAAAGGACTTGCTGAAGAAGTTGAGGATAGGCAAGATTATTTGCAGCAAAGAGACGATGAGGTTGCTGATGACGGGTTGCCGAGGCTGATGATCGTACCTCTGCTTTGACTGATGGTTATTCTAGCACTGGTCCGGGGCGAGTCGATCTTCGAATGCCTTATGACGTGAATGTTCCTCGCATTCTTAATTGCGTCGCTTCTTCTATTACTGAAACAAGGTCTCTGTACGAAGCAGGGGAAGATATGAGCGTTTTTGTAGATAAGTTATCCATTCGGGGCCGACTTTGGAATGTCGAGAGTATGAGATCTGATGAGCATGCAGCGACCTGGCCAGGAGCTTTGAAATTTGTTATGTATGATGTATTGGTATCGGATATGCATATCCGTCCCCCGTTTACTAATCTTCAACAGGCTGTTTTGGCGAGATTGGAATTGGCACCTTCGCAACTTCACCCCAATGGTTGGGCGTTTCTTCGAGCCTTTGAATTGATATGCCTCGAACTTAAACGTCCAGTGTCCGCCGATCTGTTTTTTCATTTATTTGAGGTTAATAGGAATAGCGAAAAAGGCGAGGAAGGAAATGCTTGGGAGCATGTGAGCCTTCGGTCTCTGAAAGGTGCCAAGATTTTCCGGGCTTATTCAGATTCACTGAAGGGGAGGTGGAAGGAGCTTTTTTATTTCGTCGAGCTGGTGAATAGTGAGGCAATTGACCATGTGGGTAGATTTGATTCGGATGGGCGAACTTTGGTGTCCACTAAGTTTCCCATAGGATGGGGACTTGGTCATTATAACCGATCTCCCAGATCCTATCACGTCGGCGAATCTCATCTTTGCCGTGCTGATATCCTGACCAGAGATATCCTGTTGTTTATCTCATCTCAAGTACCTTATACCAAGCATAAATACCGAGGTATCCCTGTCGATCGATTGGTTAAGTGTGCTACCAGAAGAAAGGTTATGGGGGTTCTAGGTAGGGCCGTATTTTTGGATTGTCAATTTATCTTTTGACTGAGAATTGTTAATTTGTCATTTTGACCAATTCGTCCTGTTTTTTCTTTGTTTTCAGATACGATGGCAGGGAGTAGGATTGCTCAATTAAAAAGGATGGCGTTGCAGAACTTGGGGGCCGAGGAAGGTGAGCATGCAAATCAAGAGGTTCCAGAGAATGCTCCCGATCTTAGCGGTGTCGTTCATGTTTCCCCAATCAGGACCGTCCATGAGGAACAGCTGGAGAACTCTGTGGAAGATCTTCAACATCGGAAGAGAAAATCCCCCGCTGAGGGTGCCTCTACAAAGCAGGTGAAGATAGCCCGGAGAATTGAGGAGAAGAAGAAGAAGGTGGTGATTCCAACAGATCCTAAGTCTTCTAAGGGGCATAGATATACTAAGAAAGCAACTCCTGTTCCCGTGGATGCGAGTTTTATGGAAAAGAATATGGAGGAATATCTTACCGATCCAATTAGTGCGGCCGCAAAGCTGTTTGTTCACTTGGCCGATATTACCAAGTTGCAGAGGGAGGAGATGGAACGTCGTCATGAAGGTGAGGTATTATTTCTGGAGTTCGTTTGTCGTTCTTTTTACCTACCTTATTGACTTTAAACTTTATTTGTTTTTCAGAGTTGGTAAACACTGAGAGGGCCAAGTTATTCAATGCTCTGAAAGAACTGGCCGAAAAGAACAAAGTCCTGGGTAACACTATGAGCGACTTAAAGACTTTGAAGGCTTATGTGGACGATCTTGAAAAGTCCCATAATTATGCTAAGTCGCAAGTTGAGGATAGAACTGTTCGCATCGGTCAGCTGAACGATCGGATCCAATTGCTTGAAGGAGAGAGGAAAAGTGCTGAAGAGACAATTAAAAGGTTGGAGGGTCAGATTCAAGAGTTGATGGCGTCGCTGAAAAAATTTGAAGAGAACAAGGCTGAGACTAGTTCCACTCCTGAAGATCGATGCGCCGTGCTTGAGAAAGTGCTCGCCCAGACCCGTGCTGAGCTGGTAAAATCTAATAAGGAAGCGCGGACTGCTGCCGATCTTGCTCTGGAAATGGCAGGAGATGGCTTCGATCTTGCACTTGGTCAAATTGCTCTTGTCTACCCCTCTCTTAATCTTGACAAGGCCGTCCTGAATGTGGATCACGAGATTGAGGGAGATCAGATTGTGAAAATCGATATCAAAACCAATGTGGAGACTGTGGTTCATCCCAAGTCTGCCTGATTTTATGTTCAGATCCAGTTTTGTAAGAGTTCCGGGTTTATACAGAGAATCATGCATAAGCTCGGAACTTCGTCAAGTTGTATTTAGTTTTTAGTTTTTTGTATATGAAACTTGAGGCCTCAGCCGTATCCGAGAAGGTTGTAATGAATTTAAATTTGTTTATGTAAGCTTGATTCCTTGAATGGCTTAACCACCGTAATTGTCAATTTTCATAGTCTTGACCTTATAGTTCGTACTTTATAGTTTTTGATAAGATCAAAAAAGATAAGTGTGGAACGTAGGTAAAAAGGGTTCGAGAGGAGCTCTCATAATTCTCGTAGGTAAAAAGGGTTTGAGAGGGGCTCTCAAACGATTAGAGAAGATCTGTTTGAGAATTCTCGTAGGTAAAAAGGGTTTGAGAGGAGCTCTCAAACGATTAGAGAAGACCCATTGAGAATTTTCGTAAGATCGGGCCTAAGGACAGTTTACCAGGACTCGGCCCAGATTTAACTCGTCCATTAGGGTTCTTGGCTACTAAGGCCAATGATCGATTTAAGGAAAAATCCTTAAAGGACCTTTCGAACCTTTTGGGCAGTTTACCAGGACTCGGCCCGGATTGAACTCGCCCCTAAGGGGTGTGACTGCTTTGGCCACGTGTGGAGATCTTATGAGATCGGTCCAAGAATTTATTCTGAAGATGTTTGTAGATTTATAGTGGTAGGAACTACCGTTATACGAAACTAGCACACGCAAAACAGTCGTGTCCTTAAATGTAATAGCTCTTTAACTTTGTGGCGTTCCAAGTTCGGAGGATCTCCTTTCTGCAAAGTGTTTCCAATTTGAAAGCCCCCGTACCGGTCTTACTTTTAACACGGTAAGGTCCTTCCCAATTGGGTGCTAATTTTCCTTGTGAAGCATTTTTCAAACCAACGTCGGCTCTTCAGGGGAATAAGTCGCCGGGTTCAAAATCTCTGGGGACGACCTTGGCATTGTATCGGGTCGCAACATTTTGTTTGATGATGGCTTCTCGAAGTGTGGCTTGTCCTCGAACTTCGTCGATGAGATCGAGGTTTTCTTTCAAAGCTTGGTAGTTTTCCGCAGGAGTTTTGGGATTTGCTACTCTCCAACTTAACTCGCCGACTTCCACTGGGATGACCGTCTCGCTGCCATAGGAGAGCCGGAACGGCGTTTCTCCTGTAGAGCTTTGAGGGGTGGTTCTGTAAGCCCAGAGAACATATGGGAGTTCTTCTACCCAGTTTCCACTCCCTTTGCAACAAAGTGATCACCTTAAACTCGGATCTTGAATCCGCCTCAAGATATGTTTCTTCTGATTTAGATGCAAGATACGACCCAGACAGCTCGGAAGAGGAAGATGACGATAAGTTGGCCAAAGAACTCAAAAAGAAAATGAGAAGACCCCAGCCTGACGGGGAATCCATCGAAGTACAGCTCGGAGACTATCCCGAAATCCCGCCAGAAGTCGCATGTCACCAGCTCGCCGTTAATCCGGAAGCAAAATGGGTCTCCCAAAGAAGACGAGCGCAGAGTGGAGAGAAGGCCATGGTCGCCGCAAAAACTAAACAAAGCCTGTCCAAAGGACGCCTTTCCTGTCCCAAGTATTGATCGCCTCATCGACAATGCCTCAGGTTTTCGCCTACTTTCTTTTATGGACGCTTATTCCGGTTACAATCAGATCGCCATGTTTCCCCCCGATCAAGAAAAAACTGCTTTTATGACGGACCAAGGTAACTTCGCCTACCGAGTTATGCCCTTCGATTTAAAAAACGTCGGAGCCACTTACCAGAGAAGAATGAACTTCGGGTGAATAATCAGCGTCTTCCCTTCCGACGTATACTCTGGCTGGAGGCGAACGGGAAACATTCCTTCCGGGCCTATGAGGAGGAGAGCGATGGTAATGTCGTCTTCGGGTGAATAATCAGCGTCTTCCCTTCCGTCGTATACTCTGGCTGGAGGCGAACGGGAAACATTCCTTCCGAGCCTATGAGGAGGAGAGCGATGGTAATGTCGTCTTCTGGGTGGAGATCGATGGCGTTTTCGAGTCGGATATCTTCTTTCGGGGGAATCCCGGTCGGGCGAGACCTGATCCGGGAGATTCCGGGCCCGGAGCTCCGCCACTTGTCCTTCGAGATCCGTAAATCGGTAACTCCTCTCTTGGTTTGCCGCTTTATGTCGGTTCAGTAGTAGGATGAGCTGTTGGACAGCATCAGCCGGGACAGAAAGTGGATTTTGAACTTGCGCTTGAGTGGAGTCTGGAAGGTTTTGTACGAATCCTTTCGGGGTTGGCTGAGGTTCGGTCAAACGGGGAATGACCGGTCTCTGGATCGGCTCAGGGGGGATACCCGCCGCGAGGCTGTTTGCCTTCGAACAAAGATTTCGAGTTGTCATTGATTAAGGTGAGGGGAGAAGATCTTGGTTTGAGACCTCCCACTATGGTCGCCAATGTTCTGCACTGTACATCCGCCCTTGAAGGGTGGTCCGAGGTATTTATTGGTTGATATTCTTAACCAATGGCCGTATCCGATCTTGCTGGTGTTGTACCTGCAAAGTCACTCCGATGCCAAAGTCAGTGGAGTAGTCTTAACAGAGTAATAAATGAGATAATGCTTACCTTTAATGAGGTAATGAATGTTGTATTTATAGAGTGGGGTGGGGTTGATTCCAATGAATCAGGACCGTTCGATCTGGTGGTTTGATCTGAGCCCTTGATGTTCGGACTGGGCCCTTTTGATATTGTGCCTACAAGGGGTGTGAATAGATGTCAAAAAAGGGGGTGTATATGGAAAAAAGCCATTCCATAACACATACTAAAGAAACTTCTTTTAGAAGACTTGTAGATAGACTCACTACTTGACAACCTCTAAGCAAGACATAGCCTTTGATGTACACCAACTTAGTCAATTTGTTTTTTAACCAAAACAAGTCCATTTTCAGGCTGCCACTAGCATTCTTCAATACCTTAAATATTCCCCCAGTAAGGGCCTTTTTTATCCAGCTCACTCTGATGTTAAACATTTTGGCTTTGCAGATTCTGATTGGGCAACATGTCCTACTACTCGCAAAACTGTTTCTGATTATCGTGTTTTTCTTGGATCATCCATCATCTCTTGGAAATCCAAAAAGTAATCCACAATCTTTCGCTCCACCTCTGAAGCAAACTATCGTGCAATAGCAAGTCTTAGTTGCGAACTTCAGTGGTTGTTTCTGATCTGTACCCTTGAGTGATGGACCGCGGCTTCTGAGGAATCAAATCTGTGCTCTTCTGGTCGTGCTCCAAACTTAACTTCCGGGGGCGGGTGTACCTGCGAAGACACTCCAACGCCCAAGTCAGGAGCGAACGGGCAGAATATGAATCTGAATGAATAGTGTGTACCTGACAACTAACGTAATGAATGCTTATATAGGGAGCGCGAATCACGCCCGGCCGTTGGATGGTCGTACAGACTTATCTGCGCCGTTGATTCGCGCTTTCAGCCTTTAGCCAATTCTTGTCTGGGCCGCTCCTCGTTTCCAAGGCTGAAGTGGGCTTCGGCCCACTCCAGAACAGTTGCCCCCCAAGCCAAGATCGTGCTAGGGACGGGCGTAGGCTTTAACCGGGACCACGGTCCTCGAGGTATTTGCTCGGTCAACTGTTCGTATTGACAATCTTGCTCCTAAACTTTTACGGCGCGTGGCCCCTTTTCATGAAGCGACGTTTCACATCCTTTCAGGGGTCATTAATGGTGCCTCGAAGTTCAAAAAAGGCGGCGCCTGGCTATGATGACGGTTCAGCTTTCAAGGCGCGCACAAGTGAAAGGTCACGACGTTTCGCTTGCTTGTTCACTGAATGTTATAAATATGCTGCCCCCCTCTCCTCATTCTTCACTCCTTTTCCTGAAGCTCTGAAAGCGGTCATACTTTTGCTCTCGAGGCGAACAACAGTTTACGGTCTCAACTGGCCAGGTGCTCACCCGTGCACGACTTCCAACTTAGGCGATTTCACTCGTCCGGTCGCTTGATTTTGCTCATTAAGGATCATTCTAGTCCGAAGTTTTCTCCTACTCCAGGTATGTTCTTTCTGCTCGTTTTTCTTTAGTTTGCTCGATTATTCATCGGGTAGAGCGAGGAGGGGGTGTCAGGCTCGGGGTCGACCTTGTCGCCCCCTTCTGCAAACCATCGTTTAGGGTGAGCCTGACTTCCCTCTCCTTGCAGGGTAAGGCAGTGGCGCGAAGAAAGAAGATAGCTAGGATCTCCGGCCGTCAATCTGTGAAGATGGCTGAATGTGCTGCTCGCTCTGGAGATTCTAGCACGAGCGGACTTCCGTCCGAGACTTTCTCTTCCACCGATCTCTCTACTTCGTCGTCGTCTGGTCGCTCGTCGAATACCGTCGACACCGTTCAATCTCTTCGAGTGAACCCTGCGCCTCCTCCCGTTCCGACCAATGAGGTGCTGCCTGAAGAGCACGATTGGAGGGGTAGGCTTGATGATAACCAACGAGCGCTCGGTCTTTCCACCAGGTGATGAGATGTTGCCGCTTTTCACCAAGTTAATTGGTTATGGCAACCAGGAATGGCTAGCCGAGGGTGTGCCGGCTCACGAGCATGCTGCCATGATCCCGACCTCTCTGAAATTTATCATGTACACCAATGTTCTCCGAGATATGAGGGTGCGACCTCCCTTTTCTTTCTTTCAGAGACGCGTCCTGAGAACCCTTGGGGTCGCCCCCTCTCAACTTCACTTCAACGATTGGGCGCTTATTAAGTCTTTCGAGATAATAATGGCCGCGCTCGACCGGGAGGTGAATTGCCGTCTTTTCTTCTCCCTTTTTGACGTCAGTCGTACCATGGAGATGAAGAGCGAACCCAGACGATGGGAACAAGTTTCTTTGAAGGGGCGAAAGGGCACGATCAGACTCTTCAAACCTTTCTGCGAATCGGCCAAGCCTTGGAGGCATGCTTTCCTTTGGGTCATCCCAATCAATGATCGGGCTAAAGAGATGGTGGGAATTGTGGACGCTGAAGGTCATATTAATTCGATGAAATTCCCACTGGGCTGGTCGCACTCACACTATGACCGTGATACCATCCACTATAGGCATCAAAGGAAGCTGAGCGATTACGATATTGAGAGCATCTTGATGCTGGAGACCCTGGTTACTTGGCTGCCCGAAGGGGTTATTCCTTGCAACAAATTTGCTTGTCTTAGGACGTCTGAGCAAGCTGAAAATAAACTTGGTGTGCTTTAACTTTTTCTTTTGTTCGATAGCTTTGATTGCTTTCTACTTCGTATTGCTTCTAACCCTTTCTCTTTTCAGCTGAAATGTCAGGCATAGGCTTTGAAGCCCTTTTGGCCAAGACCAAATCAAGGAAGCAGAAGAAGGTGACCTTTGCTTCTCCTTCTCAACCTCTCCACGCAGAGGGCGACCATAGACCTCCTGCTCGTGAAAAGGGGTCGAACTCGGCTTCAAAGAAGAGAGATCGGGCTCCGAATTCTGTGGACGCCGTTGCGATCGACCTTGATCCTTCCCAAAAGAGAAGAGAAACAAGGAGGTCGTCCTTAGATTTGGACGATCTCCAGGATGTCGATTTGGAACGCCTTCGAGCAGATCCTCTGATGTTCGTTGCAGAAATTGCCCAGGCCGCATCTCAAAAGCTTGCTCGTTATAAATCCGAGGAGGCTGGCCGTCAAGCAGGTATGCGCTTACTCCATAGAAACTTATGGTTGGAGGGTGACCTCTTGGATAAAACTGACAAGTATAAGTCCGCTCTTTGTCATATTACAAATTTGCGGGCAGAACTCGAGTGTACCAAGAAAAAGCTTGAGGATGCCGAGGTCGCCCTCCAACCAACGAAGAATGCACTTGGCTTGGTCACTTCTGAACGTGATGCGGCCATAACTGCCAAGGTAGATGCTGAAACCCAACTTGCCACCGCTACTGCCAGTTTGACCGAGCAATCTACCAAGGTGAATCAGCTGGAGGGGGAGGTGGTCAGTTTAAAGGAAAACTTGAAGGCCGTTGAGGACGAGCGGGATCAGACCAAGGGCGAGCTAGAGGCCTTGGAGGACATGACTATTTCAATCGCCAAAGGGCGTTTCGACGAGGCTGTTGCTCAGATTCAGTATTGCTATCCTTCTCTGGAGATTAATCCTGAGATCGTGAGCAACGACCATTTCTTGAGGAATGGCCAAATCGTTCGTCTTGCGGTGAAAGATGAGCATGGGAACGTCATCCAAGAAAAAACAGTCATCTACAGCCGTCCTGAGTGACTAGCCCCTTTCTTTTGTATTTTCAACAAGTGTACTTTATGTTTTCTTGTAATCTTTATGGAGCCCGACTTTCTTCGGGCAGACTTTAACGTTAACTATCTTTACTTTTTCTAAGTTGATTTACTTTGCTCGGAGCCTACGGGCTTTATAATACTGTTTCAACCCTCGTTGGGCCGATCTTCATAGGGACCCCTTTCAACAGCTTACCAAGTTTCTACTTGAGATTTAGCTCGTTGACTAGGTGTGTTCGTACTTAAGATCGCTTAAGTTCCCTCCTGAGCAATTTATCAAACTCGGTTTGAACTTAACTCGCTTAAGAGGTAATTGGTTATTGAGTCGATCAACATATTTTAAAGAAATACCCTCGCCATTCAAATGACGGGCGAGCGGGCCTCGATAAAAAACCCCGTAGGGAAAAAGAGTGTCCCGCTCGTTTGATTTTTTATTCATTGTTATAACAAGACATTTTTACAAACTCTCAAGTGAAATATCTTCTAAGATTTGCTGCATTCCAAGTATTTGGAATGATGCTTCCGTCTACATTCTGCAAGATGTACGCCCATTTGCCCGTCTTGGCCGCCACTCGGTAAGGACCTTCCCAATTCGGGGCAAGCTTTCCTTGACCGGTATTTCTTCGGCCAATATCTGCCCTTCTTAGGACGAGCTGCCCTTTTTCGAAGGCTCGAGGAACGACCTTGGCGTTGTGTCTTGTGGCCATCGCTTGTTTTACTAATGCTTCCCTGAGGGCAGCCTTACTCCGTAGCTCTTCCACTAGATCGAGCTCTTCTCTGGTCGCCTGTTCGTTTTCTGATGGCTGCATAGGATTGTTCGTTCTCCAGCTTAGTTCTCCCATTTCGACGGGAATCAGTGCATCTGTTCCGTAGACCAGCTTAAAGGGGGCTTCCCCAGTGGTTGAGTGTGGGGTCGTTCTATACGCCCATAATACTGAAGGGACTTCTTCCGCCCACTTCCCTTTAGCTTCATCTAACCTTCTTTTGAGGCCCCTCAGGACGACTCTGTTGGCTGCTTCTGCCTGCCCGTTCGTTTGCGGGTGTTCGACTGACGTAAAACACTGTTTAACGCCTAGTTCCGCTAAGGCTTTTTGAAAGTTCCGGTCGGTGAACTGTGTGCCGTTGTCCGAGATAACGACCTCGGGGATCCCAAACCGCACCAAGATGTTCTTTCTGACGAACTTGAGGCAATTCCTTGAAGTAATCGTGGCTAGTGGTTCGGCCTCGATCCACTTGGTGAAGTAGTCAATTGCGACGATCAGAAACTTCAGCTGACCAGGGGCGAGTGAGAAAGGTCCTAACAAGTCGATACCCTACCATGAGAATGGCCATGGGGCAGTCAAATTGCTGAGCTCGGCTGGAGGTGCGATGTGAACGTCGGCGTTCCTCTGGCACTTGTCACATTTCCTCACTAGGTCTCTTGCGTCCGTATCCATGGTCGGCCAATAATAGCCCGCCCTTAATGCCTTCTTTGCCAGCGCTCGCGAACCCATATGATTCCCACAGATGCCTTCGTGGATCTCCTTAAGTACGTAATTTTCTTCTGTTGGGAGGAGGCACCTGAGCAAGGGCATAGTGAATCCCCTTCTATAGAGCTGCTCGTTTATGATTGAGTAGGATGTTGCTCGTCTTCGAACGAGCGCAGCCTCTTTAGGGTCCACGGGTTCTTCTCCATCTTTGATGTAGTTAAAAATAGGGTCGATCCAGGTTCGGGCTGAGTCAATCTCATACACATCTGCTCCCGGTGCGGCCTCCAGCCTTACGCTTGGTTGAGATAGAACTTTTTGTATTACACTTCTGTGGTTGCCAGGGTTCTTCGTGCTTTCGAGCTTGGATAAGACGTCTGCCCTGGCGTTCTCTGCCCTAGGGATGT
This sequence comes from Astragalus glycyphyllos, assembly GCA_963573325.1. Classification (NCBI taxonomy): domain Eukaryota; kingdom Viridiplantae; phylum Streptophyta; class Magnoliopsida; order Fabales; family Fabaceae; genus Astragalus; species Astragalus glycyphyllos. The sequence goes on along the minus strand of OY754313.1, from coordinate 16,097,320 downwards.
GCCTAACTTCGGCGTATTCGAATTCCTGCATCAACTCCTTGACCTTTGCGAGGTATCTCTGGAGGATCTCGTCTTTGGCCGAAAAGATGTCTTTGATCTGGGATACCGCTAACAACGAGTCTGATCTGAGTTCCACTTTTTTTACATTGAATTCTCGAGCGAGCAACAACCCAGCCAAACAGGCCTCGTACTCAGCCTGATTGTTGGACGTGGGAAAGGAGAAAGACAAGGAGACCTCGATAGTCGTTCCTTGCTCGTTCTCAAGGATCAAGCCAGCTCCGCTGCCCTTGCCGTTGGACGACCCATCAACATGAAGCGTCCATATGTCGTGGACCGGGTCCTCCGCTCCTGGAGTTAATTCTGCAACAAAGTCGGCCAAGATTTGTCCCTTAATGGTCGATCTGGGTTCGTATTTGATTCCAAATTCGGATAACTCTATCGCCCACTTGATCATTCTTCCTGCCAAGTCAGGTCTATGAAGGATCTGTCTGATCGGCTGGTCGGTTCTCAGAGCAACCTGGTGGGCTACAAAATATGGCCTCAATCTTCGAGCGGATACAACTAGAGCTAAAGCCAACTTCTCAATTTTTTGATATCTAAGCTCTGGCCCCTGCAGCACCTTACTAACGAAGTAGACCGGGTTTTGCTTCGTTCCTTCTTCTGGTACCAAAACAGCGGCCAAAGCCTCGTCTGTAATGGATAGGTATAGATAAAGCGTTTCCCCGGGCTTAGGAGTTGTCAAGATCGGTGGTTCTGCCAAGGCCGCCTTAAGTTGTTCGAGGGCTTGGTCGCATTCGGGCGTCCAGTCGAACGCGATCTCTTTCTTCAACAATCTGAACAAAGGTAAGGATTTGTTGGCGGCTTTGGACACAAATCGCGAGAGAGCGACAATCATGCCATTTAGCTTCTGTATCTCTTTCTTGGTCGTTGGCGGCTTTATCTCGGTCCTTACCCCAAAGGTACACTTTTCTAGGTTTGAATCTTAACGAATTTTTCCTGGCTTCTTTGAACACTTCTCTTAAGTCGTCTACGTGTGTTCGGTCTTGCTTACTTTTGATAATCATATCGTCCAGGTATACTTCCACCATCTTCCCTATCTGTTCGTGAAAAACTTTGTTCATCATGCGCTGGTAGGTCGCTCCCGCGTTCTTCAGCCCAAAAGGCATTACTCTATAACAGAAATTTCCCTTGTCCGTCATGAATGCGGTCTTCTCTTGATCTAGTGGATGCATGGCAATTTGATTGTACCCAGAATAGGCGTCTAGGAAGGATAAGATTTTGTATCCACTTGCATTATCTACTAGACGATCAACGCTGGGGATGGGGAAGGCGTCCTTCGGGCACGCTCGGTTGAGGTCAGTATAGTCTACGCACATTCTCCATTTGCCATTTGCCTTTTTAACCAAGACGACATTAGACAGCCACTTAGTGTATTTTATCTCTTTTATGAAGCCTGCATCGAGCAAGTCCTCAACGGCCTTGGACGCTGCTCGTGCCTTCTCTTCTTTCTGAACTCTCCTCCTTTGGGCAACCCATTTCGCTCCTTGGTTATTGCTAAGTGATGGCATGCCACTTGCGGGGGGATTCCGGGCATGTCCGCCGCGCTCCAGGCAAACAGATCCGCGTGGTCTTTTAGGCATTGGACGAGCTTGTCTTGAGTCTCAGGGGAGAGATTCTTTCCAATCTTGATTGTCTTCTTTGGGTCGTCTCCTAGTTGCACATGACAAAACTCTCCATCTGGCTCTGGTCGCTTGATTCTGTTCTTCAGTTCTTTGGTCAGAAGGTCGTCTCCTTCTTCCTCCTCACTATCTGTGTCCCAGCGAGCATCAAGATCTGCCAAATTCACCTGTCCGCTACCTTTCATTGTTTCTTCTATTTCTCGTGCTACTTTTTTACCTTTTTCCTTTAGTCTCAGGAGGAATGCTCGCTTTGCGGACAGTAAGTCTGCCGAGACAGTTGCGACCTCTCCAGATTTGGTGTAGAACTTCATTTTCAGATGGACGGTTGACGGCACTGCTTCTAAACGGGCAAGGGTTGGCCGCCCAATGATACATTGATAGACCGATTTGCACGGCAAAACGATGAAATCCGCTCTGACTGTCCTGCAGAGGGGATTCTCTTCAGTATCATCTCCAAAGGTCACCATCAGCTCTAGCCGTCCTATGGGGGTTGTCGAGGCACCATTGAACCCGGTGAGAACTGTTCCTCTGTATGGCCTTAAGTCGTCTTTTGAAATCTTCAATGCGTCTAACAGGTCTTCGAATATATATCCGCTGAACTACCTTGGTCCACTAATATCCGCCTAACTTCTATGTTCGCCATTACAGCTACGATCACCAAAGGTACTTCGCAGTTGGGCGTTCCGTCGATGAGGTCCTCGTCTCCAAAGGAGATGGACGGTCGTACGGAAGGTGGCCTTGGGGCGGAGGTCGAGGCGATGCTCATGATCTCGTCCCATCTTCTTTTGATCGATCTGCTAGTCGAGGCGTCCGTGGGGATTCCTCCGGATATGACCATAGCGACCGGCCTTCCCTTTGACTTTCTAGCGCCTATGCCATTCTCTTCATCATCGTCCTCTTCTACAACTTTGATCGTTTCAGTTGCTTCTGCTTTTCCCCTTCTGGGTGAATAGGTAACCTTCCGCTCTTCTCTTGCTTCCTCATGATCTCTTTTTACGTACCGAGTTAACTTCCCTCTTCGGATCAGAGCTTCCACATCATCTTTAAGAGCCATGCAGTTGTTTGTGTCATGCCCGTTACTCTTGTGGTACCTACAATATTTTTTCGAGGGACGCTACCCATCTTTGAGCACGAGAGGTTCTGGTGGTTTAACATCTTTGAATTCTGCGTTGGCACATTCTGCTAAAATGTTCGCGTACGAGGTATTTAGCTTAGTGCGTTCAGCGAATCTCTTGATCCTACCTTCCCTAGTCGGGCGGTTATTGGCGCACTCTTCTTTTGCCTTTATATCTTTTTCTGATCGCGAGTGTTGGTTCATGCTCGCCTCAGCAGCTTCAATAGCGGTCGTTCTCTCCTCATAATTCATGAACCTTTGGGATCGTCTTAGGAACGTCTCTAGGTCCCTGGGAATGTGGAGTCCTACCTCTACTTCAAAACGACTACCTCTTAAGAGGCCCGTTCTTAAGAAGAATAACCTCTGATTATCGTCCAGGTTTCTGACTTGATCGGCTTCTCGATTGAATCTTTCGACATAGCTTCTCAAAGACTCATGCGGGCTTTGTCTGATGGCGATCAACACGTCCTGGGATTTTGGCTTGATGCTGGAAGTTGTAAAGCGGGCGGTGAACACCCTAGCCATCTGCTCCCAAGATGAAATGGTGTTGGGCTTTAGCTCGGTGAACCATTCCAACGCCGACCCTTCTAGAGTGAGGGGGAAGATTTTGCATTTTACTGGTCCGGGTGCTCTGCGATATTTCATCATAATATCAAAGTGCTTTAAATGGGCATCCGGATCTTTTACCCCGTTGTACGTCTTAAGGTCGGTTGGAGGTTTTTCCAATGAGCGTGGGATGCGAAAACCATCTATTTCTTTCGTAAACGGTCCAAGGCTGGTATCCCTCCTATTTTGACGACACAGTCGCTTTCCTGGGTAGCTTGCTCCACGATCGTGGTTGGAATAATCTTTTGACCGATATGAGTGTCGCTCGTTAGATCGGCTACGAGAACGAGTAGGTGAACTGGTCGAACCCCTAGAGGAATCTTCGTGCGATGATTCTTCAGGCCAGTAAGTGTAATCAGTTGTGGATGGAGTCTTTCTCGGTGGGGTGGTTGCTCCTCCTCGTCCCCTCCTCGGGGGTGGAGATCGATGGACCAGCTGCCTTCGCGGAGGCGATCCATGAGGCCTGGAGGGGCGTGCTCGTACGGCCGAAGTGCCCTCATAATGAGGTCGCTGCTCCGGAGCCGTGTGTGCTCGTCTCGAGGCGATCTGATCTTCTATCTGCGTGAGGCGGTCATTGTTGCGATTTAGAGCCTGGTTTCGGTCGTGCAGTAGTTCTCGCAGCTCTTGGACCAGGTCGGCAGGAAGCTTTACGGTGGCCGGCTGTGTAGGGACGGTGTTGTTGCCTTCACCACCCTCTGGTGGTGATTGAATCGGGATCTCGGCAACGCTTCGTAAACGAGCGGTGGCCTTTGGTCGGCCCCGGGGTGCCTTCGGGGGCATCTTCGAGATTGGTGGAAAGCGCGCGGGCTCCCAGTGTGGTCGCCAATTGATCTGTACCCTTGAGTGATGGACCGCAGCTTCTCAGGTATCAAATCTGTGCTCTTCTGGTCGTGCTCCAAACTTAACTTCCGGGGGCGGGTGTACTTGCGAAGACACTCCAACGCCCAAGTCAGGAGCGAACGGGCAGAATATGAATCTGAATGAATAGTGTGTACCTGACAACTGACGTAATGAATGCTTATATAGGGAGCGCGAATCACGCCCGGCCGTTGGATGGTCGTACGGACTCATCTGCGCCGTTGATTCGCGCTTTCAGCCTTTAGCCAATTCTTGTCTGGGCCGCTCCTCGTTTCCAAGGCTGAAGTGGGCTTCGGCCCACTCCAGAACAGTTTCCTTTTTGAAGACCTTCGCATTTCTTTTTCTAAACTAGCTTCAGTTTATTGCGTCAACAAATTTGCAATTTACTTAATTAGTTCGCAATCCCACTTTTCACGAAAGGTCTAAACACATCGATATTGACTGTCACGTTATTCAAGAGAAGATTCAAAATGGTCTCATTCACTTGCATCAAATTCCCTCCTCTGCTCAAATTGCTGACATTTTCACTAAGACTCGTCCATCTCATTCATTTTCTACCCTTGTCTCCAAGGTCGGCCTTTATGATCTTCATCGTCCAGCTTGAGGGGGCTTATTAGAGATATTAGTTTTCTGTTATTAATTTGTTAATTTTGTTTTAGGTTAGTTTTTAGTTTGTTTTCTCCTTTCTCTTTTCTTGTATTAGTTTGTTAGTGATTTCCTTTGATCCCTTTGGTATATAACCATTGGGTCATCTCTTTTGTAAACATATTCAATGGTAATAGAAATATAATCTTTCATTTTCTTTTATATGAGAATACAACTCTAATACACTAACCCCTCAAAAATGAGTTCTTTAATAATGAAATACTTAGCAGTTCAAAGGCAGAAGAGAATTTGGGTCGCGACCAACATGGTGCGTAAGCTATGACAACCAATTAGGATAAATAGTCACTTTGGTCCTTGAATATGTTGGGGACTGTTATTATAGTTTTTGAATGTATCATAATTGCAAACACGTATCACTTATGTGTGTCTTTTGTTAGTAATTTTGATGATCACATTGACCGCAAAAAACATATCTGAGGACCAAAGTAACTAAAAAGGGCACACTAAAAGATCAAAATGATGTACGAAAGAGACATCTAAAGATATGTTTGAAACTTCAAATACATTATAAAACTATAATAACAGTGTTTCACGCACCAATAGCGTTGCTTACCTATTCAATCAACGCTCAAAAACACAAGGGCTAACTTTTTTTTTATTACGAGTGAAAAAGTTGTACAGTTATCCAACTTTAAAAGGCTTTGACTTTACAGCACCATTGGAAGCATCCTTTCTTGATGAAAAAAGTAGGCTTCTTCTTCCCCTGCTTTTATTATTGATGAAAAAAGGCGTTGAGGATTATCATTTCTACTCATCAAATCCAACATTCTCTCTCAGGTCACCATTGAATTTTTTGTTTTTTTTACTTTTATTATTTCACCACATTTTCTAACCTTAGTAGTATCACATCATCATGTTAATTAATCAGTGATCTAAAGGGATCTTATTCACCGGATTAGACTTTATAAAAAGTTATCATCTTTATGTTAAAAAATAAATAAAGAAAAATATCTAAATTATTTATCAAACATTAACTTATTTATTAATAATAATTAAAATTATTTATTTTGTTATTTAAGATGAAATATTCATTTGATAATGTCAAATATTTCTATGACCCACACTCAAGGCAGACACACTTTTGCCTACGCCATATGCATTTAACTATTGTAATTAATCTTGTCAAAAAAAAACTATTGTAATTAATGTCATATTTATATTACCAGACCACTCCTTTTGTCAGCTTTTATTGCATGATATTTGTTTCCCTTCTGAATTTTAGGCTATTACATTAACCCTTTACCCTTTAGCCATTACTGTTTATGCCCACTCGCAAGCATATAGTTTTGCATTTATGGTCCTGTTCATCTAAAGATACTCTCTCTGGCAGTGAAAGTTTAATCTATAATATAGTTTTACCTAATTTTCCTTCTTCTTAATAAAAGTATGAATAAATTGGTTTTCACAATCAACATATTACCACTTTTATTATTCTTTTACTATATTATCAGTGCGCAGTATCTACTGATTTTACCGGTGACTAATTATCTACACTGGGGAACTGATTTGCCAAGTGTATATGTCCTCCCAATAGAGTTTTTGCCACACCAAAAATTCGAACCCGAGACCTTTGGATGAGATCAGAGCCCAATTACCGCTTGAACCAACCCTAAACCCATATTACCACTTCTATAAATAATGGCCAAATTGATTCTCTAACTCTGGAGTGTGAAAAATAGTACTACTGTTACTCTATTTTATGAGAGAGAATTTGAGAGTTAAGATAAGGGACAGAGGAAAAAAATCGTGGTGACTTTCCTGTCATAAAGTTAGAGAATTGATGTTTCCTAGTTTGTGTAGTATATTTTTGTTTGGTCTATAGGAATTTTCACCCCACTTTGGTGTTTGGAAAATTGGTTCCGACTAATTTGGATGATCTTCGGAGAAGTAAATAAAATCTGGCCCCAAATTGCACCGTCCTCAGAGATCAAACTCGGGTATCAACCGAGTCTATCCTTTTTGTATGAGTGAGTTTGTAGGAGTTCCATTTTTTCCTAATCACAATTTCAGTTACAACTTACAACTCTTAATTACAACTTACAACTCTTAATAGCACCCAAAATAAAATAATACCAATATTTCTATGGAAATCTTAGAGTTTTATTACTATAAAATCTTAGAGTTTTATTACTATAATTTGACTAAAGTAACTGACTAGCCTATGTGATAAGAAAGATTATATTCTTCTTGCAACTATGCATGGAAGAGTTAGGGCCCATGTCAAAAAGAATTTTGTTTTTAAATTTCAACAAAGTTTAGACTTTAGACCCACACCAATAATGCAAGATAGAAAACCATTAAAAGATGCATCCAAGAAAAACTTTGATTCTTCAAAAAGATTAAAAAATTCAATGAATCTTTTCCCTTTCCAATGCATAAAAAACATCATGTGTTTGAATGGTGAACACACACAAATTTTTTTAGAAAGATTTTTAAATTTCTAGATGAAACACACAATTTTTTTAGAAAGATTTTTAATTTTCTAGATGAGCACCCATTTGAGTCCTCGGGCATCAAATCAATTTCTTCTCAGCCAATAATGGGGAAAAACAAAGAATAATTTCTCCACATGTATTTTCATATTTATTTAGATTAAAATTAAATAATATCTTAATATCATGAAAAACTTTTCTCTAAACATTAGGTGAAATTGTTGCGACACTCCATGGTCAAAAATAATCCAAAAAAGTAAGTAATGAAAAAAAATTCTCTAAACATTGAGCCTGTTTGGTACCCTTTTTTTAGAGATCACTTTTTAAGTAAAAATTCATCTAGGTTTTTTTTTAAAACCCCCCCTTCTTCCATATACCCCCATTTTAACGCAAACAGACAAAAATACCCCTAAAAAAACTTAAAAAGCGTAAATGCAGAAAAGAAAATTTCAGGATTTCCGGAAACACCTCAAAAAGATGTATTTTCAGAAGCCATTTTGACTTCCAAAAATACCTCTTTTTGAGGTGTTTTTGTAAATCCTGAAGTTATCTTTTCACATTTAGAGCTATTTCCAGAATTTTTTAATTTTCTTTTTAAAACTTTGATTTTAATTTTTTTTCCTTTTTCAGTGGCGACCAGATCAGGACGTGACTCCTGCTCCTAGCATCAGGACGAGGATATGTTTGGTCACCAGGTAAGCTAGTCACGCTTCAAAGCGTCGTCAGAGGCGTGTTCGTAACCGAGAAAACATTGGCAAGGCTAATCCGGTGCAGAAATATTACGAGCCTGCTCAGTAGGACCACTTTCAGCAGGACGCTGAGCATTATGAGGAGGCTGAGGCTGCTCAGCAAGAGGACGCTTAACAGGACGCTCAGCCTGCTCAACAAGTTTTATTGCACCAGCTTCATGTGCACTGTGTGTCTAGGCTACAGTTGGGACAGGTAATACTTTTGATAATTATTTTTTAGCAACAATTAATTAATTACTTTTATTTAATATGTTTTAATTATATAATTTATTTTTTTACAGGACCGTGGTAAGATTAAAGTGGCACGGTTTGAAGCCTTGAAGGTATCGAGAATTCAACCTGTTGTGCACCACCCACACATACTCATATGGTTAAAGCGGGCCCGTCTGTTGGAGCTCGACTGTACACCTCTCAACAACATCAATCATGAGCTGATCGATTTCATCTTTTGTGGAGAGTTGGCATTCTGAGACCAGCTCATTCCACATGTCGTGGGGTGAGATGACTGTTACTTTGGACGACGTCTCCATGTTGACCCACTTGCCGCTCAACAGCACATTTTTAGAGCACCAGTTGTATTTTTCTGAGGCTGATGCCATTTCAGCTGGAGTGGATGTGCTGGGTATTGAGCACAACTCTTGTTGGGAGGAGTGTCAGCACACTAGGGGACCGACATTCAGATTTAGTTTTTTGGAGCAAGCATACAGATATAACATGGAGGCTGGATTTTTTGATCAGACTGCACGGTGCTATTTGTTACTCTTGTTGGGCAATACCATCTTTGCCGATAAGAGTCACACTTATGTGCTGGTTAAGTGGGCCACTCTCATTCGTCGTTTGAGGACTATGGCCAGTGGGCTTGGGGTCCAGCTGCTCTGGCAGTCATTCTGTACGAGCATCTCAACGACGCATGTTTTTGGGATACGAAGCAAGTTGAAGGATGCGCTTCTCTGCTTCAGATAATATATTAATTACTTTTATTTATATAATTAATTACTTTTATTTATATAATTACTTATTTATTTATTCTTTTTTTTATTGTGCTGGATTTATGAGTATTTCCCCACCATCGTTGTGCGCAAAGACTTCAGTGCGTCTGAGCCTCTACGGTACAGTAGGTGGGGGAATCAAAAGTGCGACACAGTGAAGATTACAGATTTTCGGGAGCGAAGGAGGGGGGTAAAAAAACAATTCATTTTTAGTGATTTCAACTGTGTTTGTTTCAGATTTTCTAAAAAATCATTTTCTTAAAAAAAATAATTTTTATCCTTAAGATGATAATCTGTTTTGAGTAACATCTCATAAAAATGATTTTTAAAAATAAGTAATTTTCAGTGTGTTACATAAACACAAAATAACTTCTCATTTTCTTAAAAATCTCTAAAAATTAGTCTTTAAATTATTTAACAATAAATTACTTATGTTTTAATCAGTAACAAACCTACTCATTATGTTATTTTTTTTTTCAAATTAAAACTGTGCTGGTGACCGACCTTGCATGCTTATGTTCTGCCACAATTTGAGAGTGGAGTTATACGCTAAGAGAAAACTAATTAAAGTTGAAAAGGTTTGATTTTGATATACAAAATTGGAAAGAGGATTTGAGATAACGCAATCAAGGGCAATCTTTTAGTTTTAATTATCATATCTTTCTTTTTTTTAGAGTCAAATACAAATATTTTTCTTCTTTTGGAACAAAAAGTTATATATATGGCCCAAAGGCCCAGAGAGATTAGTCCATTATAATAAGACCAGTAGGCCCATTGTTGTCTACAGAGAGTAATTTTCCCAAAAAGCCAGTGGCAGAATCATAAATTACATCAATTCCAATAATTGAATGACTTGCCTTACCCAGCTTATCCGCAACCTCATTCAATTTGCGTCCAACCACTTGCCAAATAACCTCAAAACCTTCATCTCCAATCTCACGAATTTGCTTTAGTAATTGATGCAGAGGGTGATTGACTGATCGTTCACCTTCAAGAAGTTCAAAAGCTTCCCTTGAATCCATTTCGACAATAATTCTTTGAATTCCTCTATTCCACACGAGCTGAAGACCAAATAGAGTACCAGTTAACTCAGCTTCCAAAGTATCGCATGCATGAGCCCGATGAGGGAAGGCAACAATGAAATCGCCTTGAGAATCTCTCAGAACTCCACCACACCCAGCAGATCGACCACAATCTCTCACGGATCCATCACAATTAAGCTTCTATTGACCGTTTGGGGGAGGTGTCCAACAATAGCTTTCAACAACCACTTTCCCCAATCTCTGAGATTGCAAGGAATTTTGTCTCAACAAAATACTAACAATCCACTCTGTTTGACAACAAATTTTGCATCTAGAACCATGAGCAGAGCTAGATTTCTGGGAAAAGACCAGATTATTCCGATTGCGCTAGAGAAGGTCAAGAGTAACCCCAAATAAGGTACTCCAATAAGGTTCTTCGTTCTTCTCATTTCTCTGCATAAGGTTAAATTTCAGCCAAATTTTCCAATTCGTGTTGCTGAAAAATTGTCTCTGATTTCTAACTTTGAACCTTTTTCCAAATTGCAAGGCTACTTGGACAATCTCGAAACCGGTGGAAGAGGGTTTCATCATCACTTCCACAAACAGGGCAAGTGCTATCAGTGGCCATCATTCTGCGTTGGCGCTCCATGTTAGTAAGGAGAACTCCATGAGCCAAATTCCACAGAAAGGTATGAATTTGTTCATTCCCTTTCGACTTCCAGATTGTTTTAAAATAATCACTGGGGACATTACCGTTCTGATTAGTTTGCAGAAGATAGGCTGACTTAGTGGTAAAACTCCCATCAGGAGTTGCTCCCCATATATATAAACTCATCATCATGATTGAAAATTGATGGAGGAGGGTAGTCATTAATTCCCTGAATCACCTCCATAGGTAACACATTCTCTATTAGGCCCTAATTCCAGTCACCATTGTAGCTAAGGAAGTGACTAATAGATAAATTAGCATCCTCCTCAGTGACTGAAGTAGTGCAATATAATAGTTAGCCAACATGTCACGATTAGGGAACCCATTATCCAACCAGAATCTCACATCCTCACCATTACCAACATTCCACACAAGCTTATTTCTGAATTCCTCCCAAGCAGAGGCTATCCCATTCCAATAGTTAGAGCTCTTTCTCTTAGGATTCACCTTAGGGAAAGCTCTCCTCCCACATTTATACTTACTTCTAATAACAGAGCTCCAAAGTGACTCTGGGTTCGAAAACTTTATTAGTAGCTCTGGTAGATCTCTACCCAAGACCCCCAAGGTCCTTAGGAAGACAAAGAGATTCCCACTTTAGAAGATGAACAACCCTATGATTCTCCTCATCACCCCAGATAAACATTCTGCATAATTTATCAATTTCATCACAAATGCCTCTAGGGAGAACACTAGCTTGCGTGACATAAGTAGGCATTACTAGAATCACAGACTTGGCAAGGGTAACTCTCCCAACAAATGATAGGGTTCGGGCTTTCCATGCACTAAGTCTCTGTTTAACTTAGTCAACCACATAGTTAAAGGTATTCATCCCAATCCTCTTGTGGAAAATAGGTACCCCTAGAAACTTCCCCAAATCCTTAGTATCTTGAAATCCCATCACATCACAGAAGTCTTTTCTTAGCAATCTAGGTATATTTTTGGAGAAATACACCCTAGTCTTCTCACTGCTAACCTTCTGCCCTGAGCTATTACAAAACTAGTGGAGAGTTTGCTGAATATTCTAGGCTTGCTCCATATTAGCTTTAGTAAAAAATATAGCAGATCATCAGTACAGGCTAGATGAAAAATTTTAGGGTCTCCCGTAGACAATTGAATAGGAATCCATCTGTCTTCCCCCACTTTCTTTCCAATGGCTTGAAAAAGCCTTTCAATACACATCACAATGAGATAAGGAGAGATAGGATCTCCCTGTCTTATTCCTTTAGCTGGTTTAAATTCCTCTAAAGCATCTTCATTCCATAATACCTGCATATAGTCGGAGAAGAGATACAATGTCATATTATATGATAAATATTCGCAAGAAACCCAATGTCTTCTAGGGTGTCTTAAATTCCCAACTAAGCCTGTCATAGGCCTTTTCAAGGTCAACCTTGATTGCCATCCACCCCTTTTTACCACCCTTAGTTCTCCTAGAACGGAATATCTCCTGGGCTATGATGATGTTATCTTGGATACTCTTAGGAATGAAAGAACTTTGAGCAGGTCCAATCAAAGTCTAGAGGCAATCTCTAAGTCTCCAAGTGATGATCTTGGTAATGGTCTTATAGGCCACATTGCACAGACCTATAGGACGAAATTATTTCATGCTGCTAACAGAATCAGATTTAGGAATTAGAGCCAAATAGGTAGCATTGACTTCCTTAATTTTATGAGGGTTCAGCCATAGATCTTTAATCATCCTACAAAATGCAGGACCAATAATATTCCATTGACTATGGTAGAAGACAGTTTGGTACCCATCAGGACCAGGGGCTTAGGCTCCTATATTCTTGATATTTCTTTCTATTTCAGTGTTAGTGACCATTCTTTTCATTTCATCAATGGTTACTTGGTTAGGGATAATAAAAGGCTCCAACAATAAACTTGATTTATTTGATTTGATATGAAGATTTAGATATCATATTTCACGAGATAAGAAAGATATATAGTTTTCAACTTAAGAAAAATGTATGATTAAAAATTATTTCATTCTTAAGTATAAAGATCCAAATCTGTTATCACTAGTGCAGAAAAGACATTTAGCATCGGTTGTTTTGGACATTTAGCATCGGTTATCAGAGGATGCTAAATCCCCAGATACTAAATGTGGGACATTTAGCATCGGTTATTTAACCGATGCTAAATGTCCCCTGCTGATACTTTTAGCATCGGTTGTACTGTACAACCGATGCTAAATGTGCCCCTACTGGTACTTTTAGCATCGGTTGTACTGTACAACCGATGCTAAATGTCCCCCTCTGGTACTTTTAGCATCGGTTGTACTGTACAACCGATGCTAAATGTCTCCTGCTGATACTTTTAGCATCGGCTGTACTGTACAACCGATGCTAAATGTCTCCAACTGGTACATTTAGCATCGGTTGTACTATACAACCGATACTAAAGGTCTACTGTTGGTACTTTTAGCATCGGTTATATTGAACAACCGATGCTAAATGTCTCATTTTTTTTATATTTTTTTTTTGGTTTTTGTCCATACCAGTCATCTAATATATAATAACCTGTTATATACAGAGAGATATTCCAGTCATCAACACATATAAAAGTACTTAAAATTCCATTAAAGTTAATAATGTCTTACATAGTGAGAACATAAGTTAAACTAATTAGAAAACAAAATACATAACAAAATGTGGTATCCACCATAACATATATAACACTATTGTGCACAAAATGTGGTGACCCTTTCCTAATTACACAAGTTAAGCTACGCACGAAATAGTGTATCCTTTTGCTCTGTACGTATCTTGAAAAAGAATTCCGCCCAAAGCTGACGAGTCTTCTCAAGTTCCTCATCGGTGTATGACTTTGCATTATCAAATACCTACAAGTTTAAAATTTACTCAAACAAATTAGATTTCAAACTTTTATACCTTCTCCTAATTATCAAATACCTACTAAAAAAGACTTTGCTTTGACAAAATTTAATACATTCTCCCAATTATCAACAATACCGGCGCTCACAATGGTCAGCATTATAGAAGCAGTAGCTCAAAGGTTTGTTCAGCTAGGAAACAAGTTGAGGGAAGTAGAACAGATTCCAACATGTTAGTTATTACATACACTTCAGAACAATCATCCATGGCCAACTCAAAGAAATGCCTTAGCTGGTTCAACAAGATCTCAACCATCTAAAAGCAATCCTTCTCAAAAGAATTCAGAAACCTCTCAAAAAGTAACTAAAAATTCAAAGAAAGAAGAAACAAATTGAGATGGATGATGGAGAATAAAACAGTTAATGATGTAAAGGAAGAGATGGAAGATATAAAACAACAAATTGAGAATCAATTCCTAGCTACAATTCCTGTTCAGATCAGATACCTTATTTTATCTATAATTTCAAATACAACCACTCTATCTATAACCACCTTTATCTTCTCCTTATTTATGATTATAATAATAATAATCCCATGCAACATTCCTTCAAGATGCTCCTACAAAAGCACATCTCACTTAGCTTACTAACTTAAGCACATCTCATTTAGCTTACTAACTCATAAGTCATAACACAATGTAATTCATCATCCTTGTAGGAAGCATAAAAGGTTCTCCAAAACACTCAAGAGTATATTCATGTATAGGAAGCATAAAAGGTTCTCCAAAAACACTCATTGGTACATTGCATACACATACATCAAAAGATCTACAAAACACTCATAATAGAAGGACACATCGGGATTTTCCCCTGTCAATAACCATCTCCAAGACAACACTCTAATCCTTTCCAATAGCTGGACTCTTTCCACCAGCCCAAGACATCATAATTAAATTTCTATTATGGACACTTTCAGTCATACCTTTTGATTGCTGCTATTCGATTCTCATAGGTCCTAATCACAAGAACAATAATACAAGCTTTCAGAGCACCAAAATTAGTTCAAGCAATGGCAATACAACATGGCATGTTTTCAAAAGTTGTTATGAATGATGCAATAGCAACAGTTAATGACAGTAGCTAGAGTTACATAGTTCATAAAAAAAAAGGTACATGTGAATCATACATATATTGAAGATATTAAAGTTTGGATACTCTCCCTACCTGATACTATTCCATCAAGGCCATATATGCTGCCTCACGCCTTTTGGAGTTCTTTCTCTGTTTCAAGTTTTGCAATGAACTATGATGCAATGTAAAATTTCTGAATTACTCTCACCTTTGCCTGCAAACCGTATAAATAAATAAACAAAAATAGTAAAAAGCACAAGTAGTTTAAATTTTACAACTCCACCAGATTCATTGTTAGAGTATCATTCCAGTGAAGGATATAATTACCTGAGTTGGAGGCTTGAGTACAATGAAATTTCCAACAATAAGTGCAGGAGCAATTTTTGAGACAGCAAGATTGACAATATAGTTAAATGGTGGAATGGCTAAAATCACTCCAATAGAAAATCAGAAGCATAACTTTGTGTACCTTCAGTCACAATTTCAAGAAAAGCAGAAGTATAACTTTGTGTATCTCTCGCTAATCTCATAACTCTATGTACAAACATCCATGGCCAACTCAAAGAAATGCCTTAGCTGGTTCAACAAGATCTCAATCATCTAAAAGCAATCCTTCTCAAAAGAATTCAGAAACCTCTCAAAAAGGAACTAAAAATCCAAAGGAAGAAGAAACAAATTGAGATGGATGATGGAGAATAAAACAGTTAATGATGTGAAGGAAGAGATGGAAGATATAGAGAAAAGTCATACCTCTTGAAATAGGATCTCCAGAAACTAAAGCTGGTTCAGAGAGTTTTATTGCTCTGTGTAAATCCTTCAGATGACCCCACTTTGGTTGTCTCAGCAATCCTGCAGAAGAAGAAACAAAAGAAGTACTCTACATAGGTGTACCAATGTATACAAAATATGTGAAGTTCTCAATATTTAGTATGAATGAATTATGAGTGGAACAAAGGATGTTTCACAGATTATATTTTGAGATTTATTCCATGTAGGTCCTACATAAAAAGCGGGAAAAATATCATAGTTTCAGTGTTTATTAATCATATAAAGTATTGGAATCCTTTGTGTTTACCATATTCATCAAGAGGACTTGTAGAATGTCATAGTTTCAGTATTTATTAATCATATAAGGATTAATTTCAGTCATCCATTTCTGACTTCATTGTGCCAATGCAAAAATCAAAAGAAATTAGAAGGTACTCACATTCACATAACATCAATGAAAATGGAAGAGAGATTGAGATTTTTTTATCAATCCGCAAGGAATAAGGATGACTGAAATCTTACCTTAAATGGGCCATTGTCTGTTCTAAAGCTGATACCAGGAATATACTTCAGCCAAACAGGGAAACCCCTGAATAATAATCAGGAAAAGAACAATTTTTGTTAAGATATTTCTAGTTTGAGATGTGCATAGATTTTTGCCACAAAAAGGAAAAGAACAATTTCACTACCCAAAGTTCCACTCAGCACAGACATAGGGACCAATCCTTAGATTGACATAAAGACCTGCTTGCTGCACCAGCTTTATGAACTTCACCAGATCATAATTCCCCTCAAAATAATACTACATCAATCAAGAAAAAACAATAACATTGATTAATTATTCCTGCTAATAACTCATAACATTGATTTTTGCCACAATAACATTGTGTACTTTGCCAGGTGAAGGTTCATGCCCATTCTAAAAGTTCCGTTGAAACCAAAGAAGTTAATGAAGGTATCATTCACCTGTTGTTCAACCTCAAACGAATTTGAAAGGGAAAAGGGGGTTAGGGTTTCGGATACCTCAAAAATAGGGTTTCATGATTATATTCAAAAAAGAGTAAAATAGAAGTAGAACACTTACACTTGACTCATAGTTTGACCTTTATCCCCTATAGTTTGAGCAGTGTCACCCCATTGAACAATTGTTTTATCTGTTCCTGCTCCTTGTACAGTTATGAACTATTTAAACGGAGGAATGTTAAGTTACTCCCTGTACATTATAATAGAATATCTAATAACAAAGATCCGTTATCATATAAAAATTTAAAGCAGAGCAAACAAGTTACCTAAAGAAGTTCCAAATGCCACAGCAAATAAGATATGAATGTATTGATTGCCAATTTATGAAGGGGGCACCAATTCACTTTAACTAAGATAACTTAGAATCGTAGACAGCATACTCATTATATTCCAAGGGGGTTTCTTCATGTTTTGAAACAATAATTCTACCACAAGGAACTTTTATCTCATCTTTCCAAACAAAATGTTATGATTCATCTGTTTTCTTCTTTTCCTCCAAAGATTTTGTATCCTGTCTCAAATCATTTTATAAACCATATTAATAACGTTTTTGTGACTAAAAATCATACGGGTTACTTACTACCACTAGTGACTACCTCAGGTGAGCTTTTCAGCTAAGTAATCTCGTTTCCTAGAGAAGCAATTGCCAAAACCAAGAACCCTTCTGGTCTGTCCACTTCACTTTCTCTATGAATTCTAATAGAACTTCCACACCTGATAAGTGTTCTATTGTTAGATTTTCTAAATGGCATTAGATAAATATGAAAAATGAAGTTTGCATATACTTACATCTTTTCAAGTGAAGATTTGTAACCATTCCTATTGGAAGGTCCGGAGAATCATAACCCATCTCCATAAATGCATACCTGAAATCCAATTTATAGGTTAATGTAAAAGTTCAAGTAATTTTCATAATAGTTTTCAGTTATTGTATTTGTACTTACTTATAGATTATAGATTATAGATCTCTTGGCTGCACATAACTTTCATAAAATTTTTGGCTGCACATAACCTTCATAAAATTTGCAACCATAGACTCAAGTTTACAATGTGTTGATGCTATCCCTAGCTGCCTAAGACCCGGTGCTCCATGTCTAACTTCAACTCCATCATCCTATTCAATGCCATAAAGCTAAATCAGAAGAGGAATGGATAATTCATTAATCATCTGAGGGAGGTAATATATTTATGTACCATGTCAATTGGGTAAAACTTTAATGGCATTTTCTGGAACTTCTCTCTTTCCCATGATTCAAAATCATTTCCTGTTATTTCCTCAAAGAGCCTGACAAACTCTTTCATAGCATTGTCCATATTTTCATACTCTTCTAATCTCTCTTCTGCATTTGGATCATCCCCTACACTCCCTTTTTTGAAATATAGATGCAAACTAGTCTTTGGGACAACAATCAGTTGCATGACACAGTAGCTGCAACAAATTAACATCACTAGTTTAGATAAAGTTGGCTTATAAATAACTGTCAAGATGGACTAAAATTGCAATTCATCTTTGATAGTATTATTACTCATTAAGTTTTCTCCCTTGGTCACAAATAGAGAAGGCCCAGTTGTACAATATTCCATCTCTTTCAAATATCTCTCCCTCATGCATAACAAAGAAAGAATCTACACTTAATAATTGCCCATATATAGGGATAAATGAAGGTTCAAAAGCAATCCCAATATTTTAAGAAATGAAAATAACAGATTAAAAAAGTACTTATATGAATAATCGCATATATCTCCCGATCAATGTAGAACCAGGAGACAGATGAGAGAAAGATGCAACTATACCATCAAATACTCCAGTAAGATCTCTTGTCTCATAAAAATCCTGAATACTATCAATTCTTGTCGCATAAAAGTCCTCCAGAGAAGATCTCTTGCGAAGAGAGCTAGCATACCCGTAGTTGAACTTGCCATTGTAAATATAAATACAATTCACAACAAATTTTTTAGTAATTTTTTCAGATTACGACAATACTATCTCTCTCTCTTCTTTTCAAATTAGTCATGCATAAAAACCACAGATATAAAATGGAAAACAAACTCAGTGATGACCCAAAAGAAAAAAAAACAAATAATTAATTTTCTCTGTTAAACAAGAAAAACAAAAACAAAACACTGATTTTCAGATATGCTTACATAAGATTTCTTTGGATTTTGAAGATGAAAACTTAGGGTTTCGAGCGAGCAAGGTGACGGAGAGCAAGGAGACGATGACAGCGAGCAAGGAGACGGTGACAGCGAGCAAGGCAACGGCGACGGCGAGCGAGCAACGACGACGGCGAGCAAACAACAGTGACTGCGACAGTGTTGATTTTCAGTGTTCTTCTCCTTTATTTCTCTTCAGCGTTTTTGATTTAAACTTAGGGTTTTGGTTTTTCTGGGTTTCTCTACAAAGACGGCAACATTGCGAGTAAGATTCAGAGAGTGAGAACGCGTTCAGAGAGTTGAGAACGAGAGTTTTGAGAACGAGAGAGTTCTGAGAATGAGAGAACGAGAGAATGTGAGAGGTTTGACTGATGGTGATGTTGAGAACGCGAGAGAAAGAAAATAAAAGAGAACTTTTAGCATCGGGTCTTTTAAACGACCGATGCTAAATGTGTTTGCCTCAGACATTTAACATAGGTTGTTGAAAAAACCGATGCTAAAAGTCTGAGGCAAACACATTTAGCATCGGTTGTTTAAACAACTGATGTTAAATGTAGGTGGTGAAACGCAAAACTTCCACTTAATTGCAAAATTGCCACCGCCTCTACATTTAGCATCGGGTGTTCAAACAACCGATGCTAAATGGTGCTTCTTAATGTCAAATTTCCACTAGTGTATATAAGAATGAATTAAAAAATAATCACATTTTATGCACAAAAATACAAAAAATAGTACTTAGAAAACATTGTGAATGAAAATAGTGTAAGATGTTTTTCTTCGAACCCATTGTTGATCCATAACAGTATCAGTGTATGCTCTGGGGGAAACAAATGAGAGGGGGGCCAAAAGGACTTGGTGAGGAATAAAAAGGTAAAATATCATATAATCATATGAGCATTTATTTCTATTTAGAAGAGTAACAAAAATCACTGTCAAAAAAAAAAGAGTAACAAAAATCATTTATTTGCAAATTGAGAAGAAGATTGTAATTGTACCAACAAAAAAAAAAATAGATAAGGCAATCATGCAATGCAATTGCATTGTCACTTTACCGCCACGCTGAGAGGTAGCCGAAATTTAAGGCAACAAATTTAGCGTTGCACCATTAAATGGTATCATCTAACATGTGCTCGTGACATTCCATCCTATCTACTAATACACCTTAACACCTTTCTTTCTTTTCTCTTTGTGTAAATAAATGCTTTGTTCTTGAAAGTGTGTGTTTGTCTCTTTTGTCCTTAAGAAAAACAAAATTACTAAAGAAATAATATGACTATGTCTTTTGTTAGTTATTTTGATCTCTAAATGTGTTTTTAATTACTTATTTTGATCATGACATCACCTTAATTATGGATCAAATGAGGAATTAAAAATTCAAGTAAGGAAAAGTAACTAGAGAAAGCTACATCCGGATAACGTTCATAGTTTCTAGGAATTTTCAGAGATGGCAAAGCGAGTTTAGCTGCCTAGCCCTGCTTTGTCGTGAGTCGCCAAAAAAGTGGTGGGTCGGGGTGGTGTACTGAGAACACTACCGGTGATTAGGTTGTGTGAGCAGTGCTACTGCACAAAGGGCTACAGCTTGTGTTACTAAGCCTTTTGCTTAGTAACTATTACTAAATTCATTATAGCCATTGAATTCTCCATATTTTAAGAAAATTGAATCTAATGGGTATTATGGTGTAAGGGCATTGTTGTCATAGTCATTTTTTGTTTTAATTAAATTTAAATAATTAAAATAAATCAACCATTAATGCAATCCCTATTTTTTAGGGACAGTTATAAATCTAAATTAGTCTAGCTTTTCTCTTTCACACTTCTTTTGTTTTTTTTTTTGACGTTCTTCCTCTCTTCCATGTTCTTTCTCTCTTCCTCTCTTACACGTTTTTTATTTTTTCACCATTGCTGTAAAAACGGTTACCATTGATAAACGTCATTGAAGCACACTCTCGCATTACGCAATTTCTCATTATGCAATTGACGCCATTGATTTTGTATTCACTATTATCTCTCTCCTTTTCCTCAAACATAGAGGTAAGGATTAATAAACTAATAAAAAAATTAAAATGAAAGGATTCATGTGGACGAAAATGAAAGAATGTATGAACGATGTCCAAGCATTTTTTTTAGGCTGAATGATGAGCAAGTATTAACATTATTAGCACCATTCATCCAGTGATTTCAAGAAGATGGGGTAAAGAATATTTATATTCATTGTTGGTGAAGCAACTAGATCAGAGCTTAGGATTTGCCACAAGCTTACTACTAAGCTGAAAAGGGAAGTTATTCTGGGCACGTCAAGTCTGGATGATCCTGCACAATTTATAACGAAATTGAAGATGCTAACAACAGCTCAGGAGCTTTCATTGGACGATCTCCAAATATGATGCTACTGATTCAGAACTAGAAGACGATCTTCTGCCTATTTGTCAAAGATATGCTGTATTATATCATCTGAATATAAAAAATTCTTTGGACATTTGACTTGTGGTTCAGCCGAACCACTGAATATTAAGTTGTGCATATATACTAGGAATTCTTGATTGGTCAAAGATGCTAAACTTTATGAACTTTTTTTCTGGTAAATATGATTTAGTACAATAACATTGTGTTCCATTTTTTAAAAGCAAAAAAAAAAGTATTATTTTTATTATTATACTATTTTTTAAGCATTATTATAATTACATTTATATTGTTATCCAGGTGAATACTATTAGAACAGAGGGTTGGAGCACCGGAATACTACAAATGCAAACAAATTCGAAAAATAGTGTAGTGCAATAGTAACCATAGAAATAGTTTAGATTGGTAACTATTGTAGTAACCAAACTATTGAAAAGTTTGGTTAATGGAATAATAACCAGAAAAATTACGTACTTTGGTTAGGACCAGTTACTAAAACAGCCATTATTCGGTCGAACATTTACAACATAAAACGAACCTCAATTAGAACGTATCATGGAAAAAGCTAGAGTATAAAATGTACCGCTTCTATACTAAAATACTACAAATGCATACAATTTCGAAAATTAGTGTAATTCAATAGTAACCATAGAAATAGTTTAGAGTGGTTATTATTGTACTAACCAAACTTTTGAAAAGTTTGGTTAGTGGAATAATAACCAGGAAAATTACGTACTTTGGTTAGGACTCGTTACATTTAATTTCCAAAAGCATAAAACTAGGAAACCACTATCACTATAACAACTATTATTCGGTCGAACATTTCATCAGTTATTCAATAAACCTAGAAAGTGCATTCTTTCTTACAATATTTTAGGAATAGGTCCATGACTATTTTCCTTGTATATATAAACTATGTTCTTGCATGCTAATTTAGATGGTTTATGTAAGAGAGAAATACTTCGTATTTACTCAGTTGCAATTGACTTTGACCGGGCTCAAAGTTCTCGGACACCCATTTCACGAACTCCCTGGGAATCCTGCTCCATTTGCATATGAGCATAAGGGATCCAAACCCGGTTGACTGCAGCAATTCTTTCCGACATCCTTTAATTCCACTCATCATTTTGGAAACCATATGTGGTTTACATTTATGCCTGTACCTCGTAGGTTTAGCTTCCCTAGCACTCCCAACTTCCTTTATGTTCCTTTTTGCCATAATAACTGAACATAAAAGGAGCCATAGTAAATAATTAAAACGGTAGTTGTCATGGTTTTAAGATACAAACATAAATGTTTAAAAATTGGAGAGATGTACCGTTTTTTATAAATAAAAAGCAATAATAATCACAAAATTAGAGAATATTTATCAATTTAATTATGCACTAGGCAGTAACTTCACGATTTAATTATGTACTTTATTTATGGTAGTTTAGTTGTGCACTTTATCCATCTAATTCACAATTTATTTATGCACATTATGAAGAACACTGGTTAGCAAGTAAATTGTTAATCTAACCACATGAATACGGTACTCTGGTTAATCAATCACTAACCACAATTTTGAACAACGTTGGTTAGGTGCCGTTGCCTACAAATTCGAAAATCATAAAACACGAAAACCCCTATCCTAGAATTTTTTATCAGTTACATACAATATTTGAAGCACACAAACTAACCTTTCGTAGTTGGTAACTAAATTGGTTAGTAACTAAGTGACGTCGTGATTAGTAAACTAGGCGAATTAAGTTATGCACTTTATGAAGAGCATTGGTTAGTAACTAAGTTGTTAATCTAACCACAATATTGATTGGCGTTGGTTAGGTGACATTACCTACAAATTCGAAAATCATAAAACCAGAAAACCCCTATCCAAAAATCTTTTATCAGTTACATACAATATTTGAAGCACAAAAACTCGTGAAGCACAAAAACTAACCTTTCGTGGTTAGTAACTGAATTGGTTAACAACTAAATTGGTTAGTAAATAATTGAACAAAAGCTAAGGAGGATGATATGTTTGGATCAAGGTGAAAGCACACGACATATCAAGCTGAAACTGGATCATTGCAGAACATGTCACAGTCTAGAACTAGGATGCAGGGAGAATTGCTCATCACAGCAGACACACGAAGCTGAAAGATAGTTATGTGAGAAGTCGAAGCATTACATTTGATGTGTTTGTAAAGCAAGTTTTGTATTATACATACCATGTAAGATAAAACAATAGTCAATGTCCATTTTGTTTTATAACTCCACATACTTGAAAGAAACCCTTATCTTGTCTTGAAGTGTATGTGAATGGATTGACAGTAAAAAGTGTCAAGATTGATTCTAATTCCTATCAAATTGTTTGATGTTTTGTTACTTTGAATCAAAATCTCAATTTGACTAACTTTGATAGAATTTTTTTTTACAAGGTTTCATCAAACATATAAAAACATACAAACATTAATTGATTCACTTCAAAATCAATTAACTATATAAATTTTACAAAACCAAGTTAATTTAACGTCGCATTTGTCGAGTTTTCTAAACTTTACTAATTAATTTGATAGGAAATATTCATTGCTAAATTGCTAATATTTCAACACTATTGGGTAACAAAATACAATCACCAGAAACTAGTGTGTTGGCACATAAGGAATTAAGAAACAATCAACTAAACGAATGAATTGATTATCAACGAAATTGGTTAGTAAGTAAATTGGTTAGTAACAAAGTGACGTTGTGGTTAGTAAACTAGACGAATTAAGTTATACACTTTATGAAGAGCATTGGTTAGTAACTAAGTTGTTAATATAACCACACGAATACAGTACTCTGGTTAATCAAACACTAACCACAAAATTGAACAACGTTGGTTAGGTTCCGTTACCTACAAATTCAAAAAGCATAAAACCAGAAAACCCCTATTCAAGAATCTTTTTATCAGTTACATACAATATTTGAATCACAAAAACTAACTTTTTCCGGATTACGAAGTGGTTAGAGACGACAGTTGCGTGTTCGAACTCGTTTCGATTCCTGATTGCGTTGTCGAAGTCGTTTTTCAGCGTTCTGGGTGTACGATGGAAAACAAAAACGCAACTGAAATAGAGAAGCCTGCGTTTTTCAGAAATCCAACCTGCCAACGCAACTGAAACGGCGTTTTCTGTGTTTAGAAACCTACGATTTTCTGGGTTCAGTAGCCTGCGATTTCTGGGTTTAGAAACCTGCGATTTTTTCTTCCTGTGATTTTTTCTTGAGTAGAGAAGGCAACGTTTCTGAGTAGATGGAATGCGTTTCTGCGTTTTTGCGATGGAATGGGGTTTCTCTCTCTCTCTTCAGTTTTAATTGCTAATAATTATTAAGGCCTATAATTATGGAATGAAAATAGGGAATTAGCTGATTTGTTTTTTCCCCTTATTATTATGATGGATCTTACATTTTTGCCCTTTAGTAATAGTTACTAAACATAATGTTTAGTAACATAAACTAGACTCTGCACAAAGCCTCGACCTAATCCAATTTTTCAGGGCCCCTAAGAGGAGTAATTTAGATTCTGGAAAAAAAATTAGATGTATAATACCCGAAGTTCGTTCTTTAATGACTGGTTTGGTGAAAAATAATAATCTCGCGATAAAATATGTAAAGTGTGATGCTAAGCCGTGTGTTTCTGGGAACTTTAGAGTTCACAAAAAATTTAAAGTCTTCATAATCACAAAGTTCCTTCCTCAATAATCGGTTTGGTGCAAAAAAATATTAGTAATTTCGTGACAAAATACGCAAATTGCGATGTTAAGTAGTGTGTTTTGAGGTACATAAAGCATTTGGAAAAAATTAGATGTATTTCATGAAAAAAGTTAGTATATGAATCATGAAAAAAATAGTATATGATAAAAGTATAATTAGGGGCCCAATCTTCCCTAGCTTAGCGATATGACGAGCTAGCCCGCTCATAAAATAAATTAAAAATAATCAAAAAGTGAACTTTGGCTAAAAACTGGCGGTTTGGCTCTTCAGTCCTTTAAATATCAAAGTTACAAAAAAAAAATTGAATATATCTTTTGTTAGTCATTTTGATCCCAAAATGTGTTTTCTATTACATATTTTGATTATGTAGTCAACTTAATTATGGACCAAATGAAGAAGCAAAGTTAACATCAGGAGAACTGACAAAATGAAAGACACATTAGGACAACACTTATAGTCTAGGGATGAAAAAACGAGCTTACCCGTCAAAACCCAATTTGATGTGAGCCCGTCAAAAAAAATTGTGGTCGGCCTGGCCTCTTGATGAGTGGCGAATTTAGAAGTTTATCTTACCCCATCCTACGTTAGCGAGCCGATGAGTTGGTTTGCTCATAAAATAAATAAATATAAAAATAATTAAAATGGGAATTTAGACTAAAAAGTGGCAAGTTGGCCTGCTTAGCCTGTCCTAAACAAGGTAAAAAAAACAGGTTAGCCCTTCATAACCTGTCAAAAAAACACAAAAAGGTTAGCTTAAAAGAAGAAAAATTTGTAAAAAATATAGGCCGACGGGTTGGCTCACCCCAACCCGCCTACGACCTGACAGGTTGAGGGATCAGGTAATACAGGGTGATGGAGTGAGAAGTCCACACCCCCCCCCCCCCCCCCCCCCCCCCCCCTATGAAAAATTTGTAGTTAACAAAATTCATAATAAAAACTCCGCAATTATAAAATGTTAATACAAAGATTTTGTCTTAAAAATTTCTTCTATTATAAACTTTTGTTACAATTTTGGAATTATCCGTTAAAAAAAATTCTAAACTAACAATAATAACAATAGGGACAAACAAGGTAACCAGAGGGGAAACTAGGGTTTGTCCTAACCCGACACCGGGTTATGTTGTTGGATAGTCTCAATCATTTCATTGTCTCTCTTTTTGGTCCAAAATCGAACCTATACTACCGAGTTGGGAAGAGTTGGTAGGTCGAGTTGGGTTTTTCACCCCACACCCCTAATGGTATGGATGTATTCATAAACTACATTAACAACGCTTCAAGCATTAGGGACTAAACTAATTGCGCTTGATCCTCTCTTGTGTGAAAAATATAAATCTTTCTCCTTAGATTTAACTGTACAATTAAAAAATAAAAAAAGTGGAGAAAAAAAACTTCATTTAGGTGCAATGAAAAAAGTGATCCTGAGTTTTTTGTGATTTCTTAGAGAACTTTATCCCTCATGCTAACTCGGACTAACTACTCAGTCTAATTTGCCCTGCTCACATAGTTACTCACCTCTAACGTCCTTTTGCCTCTATTTGTTCTCCCTTGTGGGAGTGGAACGTCCCTTCATCTTTATACGTTCTCCCTCACATTGTTGTGGCATCGCATATAACACTACACTGTAGAAGATCCATGTTAACGATGACTATGAAAATTGTGTCCCGAAATAACACAATAAATTAATGTTAACGATGACTATGGAAATTGTGTCTCAGGAAGGTAGCTCAGTTGGCGTGTTAAGGGACATGAAGGAGTTGCAACTTGTAAGAAGGAGGTCTCGGGTTCAAACCCCAAAAACTAACATTCCCTAAACTAATGCACATTTCACACCAATTCCTAATCCAATTCCTTCAACACAAACCAAATCCTTTATTCACATACCGTCATCCACTGCAGTCCCCTAAACACCAACCAGAAAATGCATTAATGCACTCAACATACTTTTTTTGGTTAGAAAAATTTAGGGTGAGGGGATGGCGCCATTGTTGCACTCAACATAAAATCATGACACTTGAATTATTTTGTCATTAAAAAAATTAAAAATTGAAACAAGAGAAAGATAGACATATCCAACTGCAAAGAATCCGCATCCTTCAATCACACAATTCAGATAATTTGTGACTACAAATCTTATAATTATAGTACTAAAATTAATGTATATATCCCTATATGAACAAACAAGAGAAATCGAGAAACCATTCAATGATCGATTATCAAATGATATAAAATCAATCTATCAAAAATTTCAGTAAGCTGAAATACAAATAAAAGGTAAAAAAAAATTGAAGAGAAAATTGAAGGAAAATATCATACATTTTCTTTTCCAGATGTTTATCATTTTGTTGGTCAACAAAAATAAAAGGGAAAATAAGAATTAAGAAAAAGAAAATTCTAAGAGAGAAGAGAAGATGGAAGTAAATTTGTATAAGTATTGAGAAAAATGAAAACAAAAAATACCTTGGCATCGTCTTCAAGGGGTGTTCGCAGTGCGGTTTGGTTCGGTTTTGAGATAAAAAGTGAACCAAACTGCAAGATAAAATTGTCTGCGGTTTGGTTTGGTTCGGTTGACTTCTTAAAACCAAACCAAACCAAACCAATGCGGTTTGGATTGGTTTGGTTGGTTCGGTTTTTTCCAAGATTAAATATAATTTAAAATGAAGTTAAAATTAACTAATCTAAAAAATGGCTAACATAAATCTTTAAGAAAAAATCTACTCAAATATATGTAATATATAAATTACTCTCTTTTAATTCTTTTAAGATAGCTAAGACAATGTTTAAAATAATTTGAATTAAATACTTTATTGTAATTTTTAAATATAGCATAACATTATGGATTGTTTGTAAGTGAATCAAATAATTAATTGAATTTAGGCTAGTAAGTGAGTGAGAGTTGGGTTTTAGTTGCATTTGGGCTAGTAAGTTAATAAGAAAGGTTGTAAGTCAATTAGCCTTAGTGTTACTTGCGGTTTGGTTCGGTTTGGTTCGGTTTTTGTAATCAAAACCGCGAACCAAACCGAACTGCGCGGTGCAATGAAGAAAAGAAACCGAACCAAACCAATAAGAAGCGGTTTTTTGCGGTTTTCAGTTTGGTTTGGTTCGGTTTGCGGTTTTCTATTGGTTTGGTTCGGTTTTGAACACCCCTATCGTCTTCACAGTCGTTGTTGCCATACAAAACCAGTGGGCTAGTCGTAGGAATTATCTATATTCCTCTGAAGCATGGGTACTTCAAAATCGGAGTCGTACCCGTACCGGTACTAATTGAGTACTCGTGGGTACTTACCTGTTTATATTTATGGTTTAATATGTAAATATTTGTTTTTTGTGTAGTAAAAAGATTAGATTTTACATTAATATTTTAGTGATATTGAAACTTTTCCTATATTTCATCTTATATTTTTCTGTTATATGTGCTATTTATTTGTGTTTTTCTATCTTTTA